>OZ010736.1:128046762-128696762 GCA_963932295.1 Tipula lateralis
ACAAATGACTATTCAGGCGAAAATATCTATTTTTTAAAATAATAAAATATTAACCATCAATAATTAATATTTTAATTAAAAATATAAAATAAATAATTGTAATTAATTACATACCAAATAAAATATTAACTGACCTATAAGACTTTCTTAAGTATTATGAATATCTTCAGAACTTATATGTTTATCAACAATGTGTGTAATTTTCTAAAAAGTCTCAGTCAGGACTATGTACACTTCCAAACCATTTGAAAAGCAAATTATTTTTACGTCGTTAATTCAATTATTTATAAGAATTTTAGATGATCGTTGTAATGACTATATTTCAACCTGTAAATTTTATTCATTCAATATGTTGTGGTAAAAGCCGAATAGATTTACCAAACATGCATAAATAGTCATTTGGTGTGTATAAGATAGATCAATATTAAATATAAAAAAAATCATGACTTATGATCCAATAACACCATTGATAAAAAATATGCATGTTTTTAACAAAAAAGGGCAAATGATAACTGAAATGAATTACTCAAAACCCGCTTATATGTTACCCACACAGGCGGAATAGTTATATCGTCATTTTTAGCGTAATATCGTCATTATAATGTGGTAAATGGTGATCCGATATCGCTCCTCCGACAACACCCTTTTTTTCTATCGGTTTAGAGTCCGTAAACGACTCTTATTGCGTTTCAACTGAGACCGTTAATATGAATAATTTTAACGTATTGATGCACATTGTAGATGGTCAACCCAACTAATGTGTTTACACACAATCCCTTTTTATGTCATCCGGTGCATGTCAATATCTTAGGGATACTATATTTTCCTTTATCAGCTGTCCTACTTGATCAGCATACTCACGACGCTACCGCTATTACTGTTCACAGCGAAAAAAACTGTGCGTTCTAGTGTATCTTGTTCATCACATTAGAAACAACAAAATCTCTCTTTAATGTACATTTTAAAGAAATTGCTTGTAAAATCAGTCTTGACAAGATAGGAATTTCATCAGGTGTCAGTTGATTTCACCATTGCTTGCACTTCTTTGAACTCTAAGAATCAGCTGTCTTGTCCACGACGCAGTATTCGCGATCTTCCATAGTTTCTATACCATTATTCTATCATTCCATGATTGGCGCCTTCGTTATGAGTCTCTCTGAGTACTTTGAATTTGTAGGTTTAGCCATGAAAGTAATAGGTGGCTACTAGATATTATGAAGGCTGCCTCTTTCGAGATTGTTTTTAAAGCACATATCTCGAGTCCAATAATTCGTTGTATGCGCTCAATGATTTATGTGACTACCGAGGAGATTTACTCTTACTTGCGCTCGGTCCACCAGTGCTGGACATTAATCGAATAAGGTCAATTTTAATTCTTCTTTTCGTCGATTTTCTTCGTTTTTTTCCAACCAAACCCCGAAGTACTTCATTTTTGCTGTTGGTACTATTCTTATTCCTCCTATGTTAAATTCCATAGGCGAAAGCACCATTCTACCCGCCATTACAACTACCTCGATATTTTCCATTGCCAACGGCAACCGATGAGTTTCCCAAGTTATTGTTCATATCTTGACGATACAATAAGTGCCAGGTCATCTGTATATCCCAATAGATAGGGTTCCTCGGGTAAGGAAATTATGAGAACATATATGGTATATATATATATATATATATATATATATATATATATATATATATATATATATATATATATATATATATATATATATATATGTATATATATATATATATATATATATATATATATATATATATATATATATATATATATATATATATATATATATATATATATAAATGAGTATAGTGTACACCTATATTTAATACACGTACGATGTACAGTATGTACAGTAAAACAACATTATGGCTTTAAGCTATTTTTAAGTTCGCATATACATATATGTGTGTATATATATATATATATATATATATATATATATATAGATATATATATAAATTTATTGTACTCTTAAACGTCTAATATATACAGTGGCTTTTGAAATAAATTATTTTGGTTTTATATATTTGATTAAACTTTTGGTTGAACTTCAATTAAAAAGCATCTGTTGCCTTTGCCGTCAATTGCTTGTGTTTGTATAAATATGTATAAATATAGAAGTGTATGTGTATGTGTGTATGTTTATGTTGTATGTTGTGTATGTTGCCATACATATATACAATACTAATGTATTTTATATGTAATGCGTGCGTATATCTTCTTAATTTTAAAGAAATTTTCCGTTGAAATATATGAGGATTTTCGCGAGGCGTCTCAAGGGGATAAATTTTGCTCTACACAATTGTTTATATGTACATAATGGTATTTGATATAATGTACTTATTCAGAGTTAATTTTAATAAAAAAAAAGTTAAAAATAGATAACGCACATTTCATTTATATTTTATATAAACGTGTACACAGCATTCAAAATTATGTAATGTAAATACCAAAATTAGATAAATATATAAGACTGCACAGTATTCTTACATATATTAGACATAACGCATAGCATATTTTTTTTTGTTTCGTATATAGCAGATTCATTTAAATTTATGATGATAAAGTTTTTTAAATTATACTTATTAATATTTAATGTGTCTTACATAATTATTATTACATACAAACATATACACACACACACAAAATAATAACGGAAAAATGCGAAAAGAAAAACCTACACAATTTAGCTTTTCTTCAGTCATTTCAATGTCTCGCGCACGAAGGGAGAAATACATATTATTATTTTATAGCCGTGTGTACACACAAAGAATACAGAATATGTTGAATAAATTAGGTAATTGTGCCATTTTATACGAAATCTTCCCTTTTTCTTAGTTACTCGTTGTACACATTGTTGCTTATTACTTATAAGAAATAAGGGAAAAATTGGCGCTTATTAAAGCGCTATTGTTTTTTGATGATTATCTAAGGGTGTTCGAATGTTTTACATTTGGGGGGTGGTTTTAATAGTACCAAAATCAAAATTCTAATTATGTCTGCAACAAGTTATATAGCAAATATGTTTTTTATAAAACCGGGATATATAAATCAAAACCGTTCCCGATGAGATAGTCGCTTAATGGTCTGTTACATTTAGTTCTAAATTAATCGACTTTCACTCATTTATAGGCCATTATATTAATATTTTTAAACCATTATCATTACCATATAATATGTATATGTAGCTTCGTTCATAATACACATTCGTGATATCAGCGGATTCATCAATTAACTATTTGAAAGGTGGTCCAACTAATAATATAATGGGTATTATATTTATAATATAAAACATGATGACTTAATGAAATTACAAAAAAACATTTTACTTGACAAGATTAAAAGGTAGCATTAACATGGGAATAATAATTCAAAATGGGAGGGATATGCGCAATTAGTAGCAGAATGACTTGGGAAAATTAAATTATCTCTGGATAATTAAACTATCCAGGTGTTTTATAAATTATAATTAAAATTAAGTTGAAACGCAAAACCCAATAATAATTATCGATTGGAAAACTGTTATTTGTATAATAATAATAATATATGACTTAATGACCGTAAACGGCCCTAACCGCATCTCAATTGAGATTTTACAACGTAATGGTGCACATTCTAGGTGGTAAAACAAGCCCAACGAATGCTTTTACACACACTCGCTTTTTATGCCATCCAGTGTCGAGACCGCGGTGTGATGAGAAACTCTATATATTATACCATTAATCTACAAACGGCGACCTATGAATTAACATTTGGCATATTCCAAATTGATGAATCAGAATTTGTAATTTTATCAAATACATAACAAAAAATAAAAAGATGGCCAATCTTGATGTCTGTTATTGGCTATAAAGAGATTAGAGTTATTGGATCCCCAATCAGTTTAGAATTGAATTAAATTTTAGTCAGCTTCAGTATTTAGTAGTCAACCTCTATATCAAAATGTAAAACCCCAAATTCAGGATATACGCTAGATTGGTATTGTTGGAATCGTAATCCGATTAAGTGCTTGGAAATATCCACAAAGTCTCTACTCTACATTCGTTTTCAACAGCAAATGTAATGGACTGGAATAAGTACTACTACTAGTTCTGCAAATTCCGAGTTCCATCATGTATTCAAATTCTATTTTCACTATGGTGAGTTTATCAGGTGCCAGTCGTCGTGGTTTACATGCAATCGGAGGAAATTTTGAAATAATGTTGAAGGCACTGGGTTCGTTACTGACTTGTCGGTCCTAGAAACAGTAGGACGAAAGTTTGACGTAAGTGCACCGTGTAAATACAAAGAGGTTAACGGATCTATAAGTCTTCGTATATCCACGAACATATCGGTGTCCTTAAACTTCCAGGAGAATTGGTCACGCAGTCCAAAGTCGAGATTTTAAATTTTGGTTCCGAAAGCGTTCCATGTGGAGCCGTTTGCTGCAAATAAACTAAATTAGGAGTAGAGAATTCATGATGAAGTGAGCCGACAAGGCCGCGACATCAGCTCCTACATCGATTAAAATTGTGCCTGAAGAAACATTTCGAAAATTAAAAGGTGGTTAGATTTGTATACAACATTGCACTCCGCCATGTCCAATTGTATCAAAAAGTTCAAGCATCAAAGTATTCAACTGAGTCTCATAAGATTGAAAAATAGGAAGAAAAGATTGCTCCCATAGTGAATACCAATGATTTAAAGAACGGACGAATGAATAGCAATGCGGGGAATATGAATAGTTCGTGGCCTTTCTATTTCAGGTCTCAAGGATTTCAAGCCACTAACGGAGTCGTTTCTGCTTTTATTGGCCATGTTCTCTAATTGTTTGTTCAACCAATTGTCTCTTGGTTTTGGGCTCCATTATAACCTATAATATTCTCTATTGATTGTTTATCTCGTACGAAACGTAAAAGTTTTGGTTTGAAATATTTTTCCATTATAGATGATTCTAATCTAGCACTAGTCTCTAACACTGTTCCTATATCGATAGCTTATATTTATATATTTATAGCTTGTTTGTAAACTACAAGCTCACAATAGGATAGTAAGATTGATTAGAGCAGCCAAGAGTAATTTTTTTAGAGGATAAATTAGTTTCTTCTCTTTCGTCCAAGGTTTTTTGGCATCATGTTCGAAATCTAGTTCTGTGTGCAGGTGTAGACACAATGATATTTTGAATTTCCAAATCTAAATTCTTATTTTATTGGCTTGAATCCAACTGTAGTTATCAGTTTTCTTATCCATTTTCAATTTCAAATCTTTCCTTTGAGCAGTTACAGTTTTCTATTTGGAATTATTCATCGGATCGTTATTTACTTCTGGGGTGCTTTTGTGGAAAATTCGATATCGGATTTTACTATTATGAAAATCCGATATCGTAAAATCCACATTATGAAACTAAAAAGACAAAATGAAATCCGGGTTTTCCAAAAATAAAATGTCAAACTGCGACTGCTATGTAGTAGACGAATATCATTTTGTACTAACGAATTTGTGTTTTTAATGATCCAAATTTTAAAGAACAAGATTTCACTAATAGACTTCATCTGACAAATCATTAGTCACAATAATACACAGAACAAAATAAAATTTAGCAATTTCAAGCAAGTTGCAAAACTCGTTATTGCTAAATCATGCCTATATTTCATAAATTTGACTAAACAATTTCATAATAAACTTCGCAGAGGATCGAATTTTCTCATATCGAAAAAATCCGTTTAGCCCTCTTGGTGATCCGCACGGTTCGGTACTTGGTCCTTTATTATATGTACATTTGTATATTTTACTCGTTTCACCATTGTTCATTTCACATTTTCGCTGATGATGTCCAAATTTATAGAAATAGTATGTTAGTAATATTTCTCTGGTTAACGAAGATTTCGATAAAATATATAATTAGTCGATTTCTTATCCTTGTATTCATCTCAATGTGGCCACACGAATCTACAACTGAATAGTTTTCAACTACTGTTAGTAATTTGAACAAAACTCTTAACTGAGGCGACCATTTAGTAAAAGTGAGTAAGAAGAAATTTGGTTTACTTAGTTGTCTGTATAAAATGGTGGGGCCTACGGACAGACAGTTTCAAAAGAGAATGTTTTAGTTCTACCTCCTTCACCTATACTACGTTATTTGGTTCTAGTTTAACTAGATTTTTAGGAAGCTACTCAAAACAAAGGAACCAAATTATCTATTCAAAAAGTTATTATATCGCATTACGCCAATCTTCGATTGCTTTCTGCTAGAAATTCTTCTAGGTCTTTAAATGTCTGTCTTTTTACTAGCATCGAATTCTCTTCCATTCAGTATTAGGAGTTTGAGATCTTCCGAGACGTATAAATCAAAATTTCTTGAATGGCGTACTAGAATGAAAATATAGATAGTAACCTAATTGCACGATTTTTTACATATTATTTTGCTCCATGTTACTCATTCCATTCTGAATGAGCTTGTACTCAAAATGGGATGTGTGTGCATGGTTTTAATTTTTTTCAGTAAATAATTTAATAGGTTTTTTATGGAAATAATAATTTTTATATGTTGCTTCCTTATTTAGCATTAAATAAATAAACCTTAATTTATTCACAATAAGTTTTGTTTTTTGAACTACACACATTAATTTTGAGCTCATTCAATTAATTTTCGAATTTATCTTTTGTATTAAAATATTGGTCCTAGATTAACAGCTTCGCAGCTTGACTTAACGTTATTGCCCATATGAGAAGTTGAGAATTATATCTTGACTCTATATGTAATTCGAATGGAACTGCATTAATGACAAACTGGGCCAGTTTATAATGGACCACGAAAATCATAGTGCCTAATCACTAATACATATTTAGAATAGACGCATATTATCCTAAAAATTTACCGAATAGCTATCTATGTACATAGATCTAAATTTTAGCATTTCGAAAAATCATTACGTTAAAAATTATTCAATTCGCGATAGCTAGGTCTAAAACATATTCAGTTTGGAATTTTATTGCCGACGTTATTTTTAAGGCGCCTATAATTTTGTTTTAGTGGCGTCAGTATTGAGAAAAATCTGTGAGCGTAAATATATTTTATTTATAATTTAATTAATCAATATTTCATTGAGTATTGTTATATTTTAAAATATTTGAATAAGTAGAAAAAGATACATATGTATATTGGGTGAGAACATTATACATAATTTCTATAATCATTACTTGGTTCACCGTTCGAGATAAAATCCACAAATAATGTCTTCTTAACATACAAGTTCAAAATTTATTTCTTTTTACATAAAATTAATAAATCAACGAATAAATTAAAATAAATAATGTCTTTTCATCGATAATGCTGCCACAAGCGGTGAGTAATTGAACTAAACATTGATCAAGTTACTCACATTTCAAACGTTATACATTTTTAAAAATTAATAATAGAAACATTTCAAAAATTCATTAAAAAATTATAAAATAGTTGCTTCCCAATCGACCAACCACTACATAATGCCCGGTAGAGAACCGCTAGTAGATCGATTCCTGTCTTGGCTAAATGTACCATGTTTTATTTAGTAAAGATAAGAACCAAACTACTAGCGTATATACTAACGGTTGGTCGATATGTAAATCCAACTTGTGCGTGAAATTTATTTATCGTATATCATAATTCCAGATATTTCATTGTTCTGCTTTTGAATACGTATCAAATTATGACATTGCAAATCAATTGATGTCCTTATTAGCTTACAATATCCAATACGATCATTGCCGAAATGTGATTGAATCGATTTAATAGTAATTTCATTGGTATTAGAATATTTAAGTTGAATCTCACGTAAAATACAAAGTGTAACGTACTGGTCACGATCCATATTCCTTATCTGTAAAATATACAATTAATAATTTAATGTACTTCACTATAAACAAAAAGATTATTTACCATCTCAACTTCAGACACTTGTGTTAACGGTTTTCTAACATCGGTCGCTTCTCCCTCTGTCCTTTTAGGTGTCGCTCGTCTATTTTCATTTTGTTCTTGTAATAAATTTTCAAAATGTGTATAAGATGCGTCTGGAATCTTTTCTTTTTCAGTGATCGGATCCACAATTGAATTAGATACGAGCAAGTGAGATATTTGCAATGATTGAGGAGCAACCATAATAGATGATTGTTCTGCACTTTCTTTGGCCGATATTTGTATGTCACGTTGTTGATCTGGTAATAAAACTATATCTGGAATATCCGACGATAGATCCAATTTAGATTGATTAGTTTGTAATCGTGGCACTTCACTTTGGGAACCAGTTAATTGTAATTCTTTTTGAATTTCATGGTCATCGAATATATTTCGTTGAACTTGAGATGGTGTTATTATTGGTGATGACCTACTTCTTAGCGTAGATCTTAATTCCACGATCATATCAATAACATCTTGGGTGTGTACGTTAAATTTAAAATCAAAATAATGGGGCTGAAGTCGAAACTCACCAATATCTCTTGGTAGATAAACTAATTGATCACGAAGTTTTCTGGTTTTTACTTTTTTTAAATGAATAGGTACACAGCTAGTAATTTCTTTGGTTACGGTGATATTTGAAGACATGCTACTTGACCGTCGAGTCATTCTTTTCATATTAATTGGTGGTTGTTGGCTTAACTCCTGCATTATCTGTAAACCATTTTGATCAATATTCACTGGTTCGAGCTCGGGAATTTCAACATTTGTAACTTCAGGTTCCTTTTCGATACTGTGTAAATCAATTGTTGAAAAGGGTAATGCTGGTTCATTGTGACGTCGAATACTTATTTCGGGCACACTAGAAGGTAATTCGTACTCCGCACTTTTGGGCGTTTGTTTATTTGAAACTTTATTTCCCTTATCAATTTCTATTTCATTAGATATTATTTGATTAGTACACGTTTCTATTTGAGGCATTACAGACACATTCAAGGGTGTTGTCGGTAAATTCAATAGAGTGGATCCATTTTTGGTATGCTCATCCGGTACAGCTACATTAAATGGGACATATTCATCTCCTACCAAATTTTTATCGATAGATCGTTTCCGTTTTACTATTACTGGAGGTTCTGGATGCTCGATTATTAATTCTGGAGGTTCTTCATATGCACCAATAGCCGTTTTATCGACTCTCAAAATTTCACTCGGTAATCGAGATGGTTTGACTTTTTGTTTAGATACTGGTGTTTGTATTTTTTGTTTTATATTCCGAGGAATTACTTCGGGTATATTTTCTACTTTTTCTTTAAATTCGATTAAAAATTCATAAATTTTCTTGAGATACTCAAGCCCTTCGTATAACGATAATATGGGATCATCACTTGAAATAAGCAAATTATTTTATAAATAATTAATTAGTCTGTTCAATATGTTGTTGACTTTTAGTTCTACTCACCTCGCAAATTGTGGTGTCAGAAGATCATCTGGGATTCCAAACTGATTCGTTTCAACATGTGTCGCATTAAACAATTCACTACAACTGTCTAGTGCAGTACACAACTCAATTAGTTCATCAAAATTCGATGTAAAATTTGGCATCCTGATATTTTCAACCCTCTCTTTGAATGATAATATGAATTGTTTTAGTTTGGCCATTTCACTTTTAAACTCATTTATTTGTTTATTAAATCCCGACATTTTCGCTTCATACTATTTCAGTTGAACAATCGGATTTATTACCATTACACTGTCTCATTTTAAATTTCAACTTGTACTAAAATAAAGTTTGATGTGAAGGAAATTTTAATTGCCCACATGTGATTTTAGACACCGCATTTCGGTTGATTTTATTTTTAAATGTTCACAAGTATAATTATTTTGATTTAATTTGGCTCACATTTTTAAATTTCATCTATATTATAAAAATAAATTTATAATATTTCTAACAAGAAAATTATACAAATTTCCCATTCAGGCATACAGCCCTGATAAGGGAACAAATTTTAAAACTAACGGTTGTTTAGTACTATATGTCAAATTTTAGTACTGTTTATTTTGATTTGTCCTTCGATAACGACTTTACATTTTTACAAAAGTAAACAAATATTTGACAAGTACGGGAGCTCGATTTAATCAATAAAGGAAAAGTGGATTTATCTAACATTTAATGTAATAATGTGGTTTAAAATATAATTAATATTTTGCATGATCTTTCTACAAGTATAGTGTTGAGACTTGTCGGAATATCAACAAACTTGAATGAGATTGTATATCCAAAATACAACGCACTGAAATCGTATTGTACATCGACACGTAATGATTCAAGAGTAGTTTAAATATGGTTTAGAATGAGTGTCTAACTTACTTCCTCCTTCACACATTGATACATTTAAAAACTGTCTTGTAGACAAAATTGCAACCAAGAACACGAACTGGGGAAACTTGAGTTGAGCATAGATTACAAGTGTATACAAAACTTCACGACTTCCAACTGTAACATCGATTGTGCAAGGCTTTAGACATTGTTTTATAGCATTGTACTCATTATAATTATCTCTGATAAGTGTTATACAGTGTAAATTGGTATTTCGTTTCGTTTTCAGTTTTCACTAACAAGATAATCAACATCAGGCATGAATAAATTGAGTTTCATAGCACCATTTGTGGCTTCATGAACACATTTAACATACAGAAAATACTATTTTGATCAACTTACGACAGCAAATAATAAAAGACCAAAAACATTTCGACCTGATATAGTGCTACTTAAGAAGACGTTTGTCAGTAAGTTTGTTGCCACCATTTCAATACAATGATTTATTTATTTCACACAAAATAAACATAACCGAAATAGAATTTTATCACTCCTAAACACGCAATCCATACATGTATATTGAACGTACATGGTTGGATAAACAAAACTGCCAAATATCATATAATTTGACTTGGTTCTACATTGTGCACAATGTATTATTGTAAAATCATCTGAGAATACCAACCATCATGATGACTAATTACTTTATAGAATATTAAAATTTGAAAACACATTGATTTAATTATTTCGCTATAACAATATAAATAAGAACTACACCACCATTCCATTGTCGTTGTTTTATCTAATGAAAAAGTTCTCTACGCTTCAAGCTTTAATACTTGTATGTACATAGTCGTGTGTACATTGTACATACTCGTATAGCCATAAATCAGATGAAAATACAATTTTAAATATTCCCTTTCACAAGCTTACGTTTTATTTATTTAACAGTTTTACAGCCACCATTTACATACAATGTATACTGTGGTAAACAACCAGAAGATTACAGGTTCTCTGGTGCGTAAAGCCATCAGCTCTGACAAACCTTCCGAAATGTTGATTTAGCAATAAGTTCCCAATCGATTGAGTGAATAGAATAGGAATTCATCTCACCTTCCATTATCATCGTAATTGAGATGGATCCTCAATAATTATCTATACGTAATTGAGGGATTCACGAAACGATTTGGATGAAATATTTTCCACCGCCAAAAGAGTGATTTTCTCGAAAAAATCTAGACATTTTAATTTATGTTTTTATATGATTATAACTTTGGACACTTGAAACGGCCGCTATCTCGTTCATTTATGGCTCTGAGCTTATCTAACAACACCGGCTTGTTGGCATAACCCAATGATTTTAACGTAGCCCAATAAAAAAGTCTAGAGGTGTTAAATTCCACGATATAGGCGGCCAATCGACAGGACTATTTGTGGATACAACCTGTTCATCGAATTTAGATTTCAATAAGTCGATTGATTGTTAGACCTGATGTGTGGTCTTATTGAAACCACATATCATTAATGTCTTGCTCATACAATTCACCAAAGAAACAACATTACCAGATGTCCATGTAGCGATCCCTGTATGGACTGTAATGTAAAATCAACACCTTACAGATATTTTTTGAACATGAAGAGGGTTTCCGCTTAACCAATAACTTATATTCTGTTTCTTGACGAAGTCGTTTAGGGAAAAATGCGCTTCGTCTCTGTTTATAATTTTGCGATGAACTGGTAATCTTCGTTTATCATTTCCAGATCCCTATCCAAGAACGTACATTGCTTCATATGATGTGGGTTTAGTTCTTGTGTTCAGTTGGTTCTTATAAGGGTGCAAGCCAAGATTGTTTCGCAAAGTGTGCAATGCCCAATTTTTGAGAACACTGAGGAATCGACGCTTGAACGGGAGCAATATTCTTGACACTTCGACCAACTCGTCGTCCACTGTTTTTAACCAAAATTTTGTTCAGCGATGAGGCCCATTTCTAGCTTTAGGGCTACGCAAAATTGCTAGGTTTGGTGTGGTTTATGGGTGGAATCACCGGTTCATATTTTTTCAAAAATGAGGTAGAATGTGATTGTCAATTGCGCCCATTATCGCGCTCAAAACGAATCACCCATTAGATACAAACCAAAGTGTTCTATAAATATGTAAGTTATCATTTATTTTGATCTGCCAACATGTAGGTGAAGGCGTTTATGTTAAGCACACGGATCTTCAAAGCAAAGATCCGTGGTTAAGCACGAAAATTAAGACCCATAAATACCACCGCAGTTATCAAAGCAAGTAGTAGAAGACGAATAAAACTGGTTGGAACGCTGGGATGCCGGGCGACATCCGTAAAAGCCTATGTTAAATATCACGGAATACAATATCCTAGAAAACCTAGCGTGCTTGATGTATCAATCAGATTAGAGTACCGGCTGGAACTCGTGGCTCTCCAAAAAACTCGATGACCTAAATTTGGAGACCATATGTCGCAAGGCCATACATTTCTACATAATGAAGGAAATTTTGGAGTTGGACATCTCATTAGGCCGCAGAAATTAGCTGATTTGCACATGACATTAGCTAACTTGTCAATTTAATGTGTGCCCACTGATGTAAGCCAACCTCATGATTATAAAAAAAAAATTTATGCTGACGGGTTCTGGACCTGAGTGTCAGATTGGTGATAAATGACTTTAATGAAAATGGAGAAAGAATGATGTACTTGGCGATCACTCATGATCTCAAAATGGCAAGTCTTTCCTAACGAAAACATCCGTCTGGAAATCGGACATATATGGTAAAACATTCCGAAGCCATGTTTTGATTTTAAAAGGTTTGGTTCGGGTTGTTCAAGATGAATCGTATCGATCTTCAACCAAGTTCGTAGACAGTGACCATTCTCTGATCATTGCAAAGCAGGCTCTTGTTACGCTCTGATAAATGAAGAAACGAAAATATCAAGATCTTGGTAGCTAATAACATTTTGCAAGCTAATTGCCAATCTGTAGAAAAAAACATTGTTTTGGAAGTATTATTGAATCCTCGGTTATCGATACAGTCCAGCAAACTCATTATAGTCAAAACTTTACCAAAAAATGATTGGTTTGACGAGGCATATGGTCTTGCCGTTTGAATACGAATATGACTCGATCAATCAAAAGAGGTAGCGCTTGAATATGTAGGAATACCATAAACAAATATGCATATTTGTTTAAAATGACATTAACGCTGTCACAATATTGTCTAAAATTTGAGAACAGACTATCGAGAACTTTTGCAAATTATTCTAGGTTCGACAAGAAAATGCGCTGCCCCGTTACTTTTAAATCTCATATTGTAACACATCCTTCGTAAAAATGAAACACCTTTATCCGACAATCCAATCTACTTTGTGCATATCCAGATGATATATGAGTGATTGGATTAAGTGATAACTCATTGTTATTAAGAAAAAAAAATCATCCCTTAATTTGTATTGATATAATAAAATCTTTTTGAAATGGACTCGAACAGCTTATATAATGTAAGGCCAGGACTTTTAATGTGGTTAAATATTTGACAAAGTTATTAAAGTTGAATTTTAACTAAATAGATCAGTTAATTTCGTTTTTAACTACCTTTTACCATGTTTTAGTCACACTTATCCTATATGGCCATCGATTATTCCTTCTTGCTATTCCCGTGAAATTTCTGAACTTTCCTAAATCTGTTTTAAATAGCCATCTTCAATCAACAGATACCACTGAAAATTAGACTTATCATTTCTAAATGGTTTTGTCCTTATACAAATTTCCTTGTAATTAAGTAAGACTTTAACTCGCTCTTTTCTGATCTCTGTGTTGGTATATTCGTCAGATGGCGACACTTTATCTTCTACTTTACCAGAATATTTACAATCAACTTGATATGGCCGTCATTACTAAATCTTTAGACTCAATCTGATATCTTAACTTCTGGATTCTTTCACTATAGTATCACTACAATCTGTGGTACTTTAACATGGTTACTGTAGTATCAGGTTCCGTTGTGAGAGTTGTCGAATGAGAAGGAGAGATGGTTTCTAATATACTAGAGAAGAATATAATTAGGTATAATTTATTTGTAATATAATTATATTTTCTCTAAGTAGTTCCTTTCTACGCAAATTAATCAATAGGACCAAATTATACATACTTATCTTCCTATAATCCTAAACTTTAGTTTTTTTAATATTTAATTTTAACAACAATAAATTTAATTTTTATATTTTCAACGTAGATATACTCGTATAATTAAGATTTAAGAAAATCTCATTAATGTTTTATTTATTTTGTTTTTTTTTTCAGAATACAAAAATAATACTAATTAATGATTATAGCATAAAGTAAATTACAGGCAACAAGCAACAAAAAGTATTATACACAACACTATTAGCTCAAACACATAGCAAATATATAGGCAAACAAGATAAATAAAAATAAAAATCTTTAAGGAAAAATAATGATCGATGGATTTCATAGATTTTGATAATCCAAATTTAACTAATCAATCAAATATAATTGATTACAACGATGATACGAGTTTATCAATAATATTTTCGTTATACGGAATTGTTATATTTTTTGGAGTGCTGGGAAATGCATCGCTATTTATTACAATATATTTTCAACCATCAGGTCGTCTAAGAAATCCGCTACTTGTGGCATTATGTATGGCCGATTTACTAGTGTCCGGAATATCAGCTCCATTATCACTGTTTAAGCTATCATTAAACCATAATCCATTGATTATAAGTGAACTAGGATGTAAAATAATATATTTAATTCAGGTATGATGGTTTTGTATATTTGTAATCTTTAGAATAATTGTATTTCTTTAATTGTTTGTTTTATTAAATTTTTTACCCCATTTTTTTTGTTTCATTTTTTTTTTTTGTATAAAGTCAATTCCTGTAGCAGCAAGTACGTTTAGTCTTCTAATGTTATCGTTCGACCGATATGCAACAGTAAAACATCCACGTTTAGCACAATTAAGACAACGTCGCATACTGCCAATAATGTTAGCATCTGGTGCATGGATAAGTGCAAGTCTCCTTCATATCCCTATGCTTGTTATATACAAGACCGTACATTTTGAATTAAATACAAAACGTACAACATGTAAATTAATTTTTGAATCAAAACAATTACATTTAATTGCAACATTTTGTTATACAATATTTATATTTATTTTACCTGCCCTTGGTGTTATTTTAAATTATATAAGTGTTAAAAAGAAATTGTGTGCATTGTCGCTGACAGCACGAGCGGCACATGGTGAATTACCATTGCCAATGCCAATACTAAGACGGCCAACGCATATGATTATCGTGACGGGTATGACGAACGGTGCACGAGGAGTTGTTGGAAATAGTTCTGACGATGATGGTTTGAATTCAAATTTAATGCTTGAAATGAAACAAAGGACCCGGACGCCGAGGCTAGTATATAATATATATTAATTCAAAACCTATATAGACGTGTTTTTTGCATTTTGACCTATACAAATTTATTATGTGCATGCATCTTTATACATAATATACATTTTAAACATATATTTATTATATCAAATTTATTATATCAAATTTATTTCACTCATCTAACATTATAAAATTATGTTTGTAGATCGATAAAAGGTAAGCCTATGTTAAAACCCCAACTAAATGAGATGAACAGATTAAAACGAATGCCCAACGTGAAAGTTCCATCAGCCGATTTACCACTAGGACAAGCTTCTACACTTCGATCACGTCGAAAATTGGCGTATATGCTAGTGACTGCTGCTCTTATATTTGCCGGCTGTTGGACGCCCTATGTTATATGCATATTGTCAAATGAATTCAACTCAACAATCATATGTTCCAAAAGTTTTACAGACTTTAGTTTACTACTAGGTGATTATTTTATCCCAATATTAATATACAACTATTATTATTACACAATATGTTTGTATAATTTTAGGATATGCTCATTCAGCGTTCAGCCCGCTTATAAATTGGGCGTTAAATCGAAATTCGCTAACAATATCAAGTTGTATACCACTAGCATGTTTACGATCTGGTCGTAAATTTATACGGACACATTTGAAAGTTCCTACCGTACCACCGCCATCATCAACAAATGAAGCACAATTAGGACCATTTAATCCACGTTATATAAAATCAAGGCCACAACCAGTTTACATTGAAAAAGCATCATCCCATTGTCTATATTAGTACATTCCTATATTATAGATGGCCATAAACAGAAGAGATTACACAAAAAAAACCAAAAAAGATTTCTAAGTAATTGTTGTTAACTATTTTCAAAATAGAGATAAGTACAAAAATGATTTAGTAGTTGTTATAATTATATTATATTATATAAACAAAGAACTATATAGATATACACTCTTTAATTTACATGTACTACCTACATATAAAAAACTTTATGTTTGATAAACAATTGAGCAAGTATTCATATATATTAATTAATAAAACCATGACATAAAAATCGAAAGCCAAAAGCAGACCATTACAATTATGAATAGTTAATTAGAAATCAAGCGCGGTTTAATAATTAAGAAACAGGCTAATAATAAAACAATTGAATTTCAATGCATATTTTAAAGCCTATAGAACCTTCTAGATTCATTGTATTCGCTTAATACACGATCATCGATGGTTGGTCGATGGCCGATGTTATGCAGTATAAATGTAAATGGTGATAGTTCATGAAAACTCAAAATGTGTGCCACAATATTTTACCCCAGCAATGGTGGAAACCAGATTTGGTAAAATATAAAGCTGAACATACTTTTCCCGCTAAAACACATTGACAAATGATATTTAAAATTCAACTCGTGTGAACTGGTCATTCATTTGACTGCTAACTACTATCGCCTAATATGAAATCCACTAGTATCAAATTCATATTAAATACGAGATGAAGTAAGTAAGTATGCGGGAAAAAGTAATGGCTAAATCAGTACTGTAATAGCTAAATATTTGAATAAATCATGTGAAGATCAAGTATTGTTAAGATATTAATCCATTGTGAAATTGTGAAATTGTATCGGTGAAAACTTATCTTAGCAAACATGATACTTGTAATGGTTTGGTTTTGTCTCTCAGATTATTAATGAAAACAATAATCTAGGTTCCCAATGAGAATGAAAAATTTTGCAAATTCATATCATTTCGAATATTTAAAGCAATTTAAATTAAATAAGAAAATAAATCTATATTTCCACAACGGTTTTCTAAATGAAAAACATGCATAACATAAATAATAATATACAAAATGTAATAAATATAATCGTCCGTCCGTTTGTTTATTGTTTAAATGTCAAACAAAATAGAATGATAATAATGATACAAGCAAGTTTATTGATTGATGAACCTTTTTGGTGATAGTTAATGTTCAAAATAAGAATCTTAACGGCGTACAACATTTGCCAGCAAAAATATGTTCAAATTGGTATACTTGATTCCATAATACAAAATATTCCATATGCCAATAATACCTGTACAACATAAATGTCAACTGAAAGCACAAAAAAAATATTTATATATTACAGGAATATTCATAGACAAAATAAATTATAATTAATATGTAATTATAAATTATATATATGTCAATATATGTATAAGACTCTCTTTCACACTTACAAGAATAAAAAAGCTCTTCTCAATTAAATAGAAAAAAATCTCTTGTGATTTGCTTAAAAATTAAGGCCTGATATATAAATTATATGCCTATAAAAAGTTCTAGACAAGTTTTAATTTATTTCTTCATTTTTCTTATTCATAATTTTACTAAATTTGCCTAAAAATTTAATATTTTCCTAAAATATATTTATATATACATACATACATATATAAAAATTAAATTTAATAACAAAAAGTTAACTCATTATCATTATAGTATATAAATTTATAATTAATTAAATTAATTTATATATTTATATTTATAAAGAAAATTAAAACAAAAACAAAATATGTCATATTTCTCTATCTGTGATTAAAAATTAATTAATTTAAATTTAAAAAATTAAGTAAAGTACTTAAAAAAAATTAAATGTAAATTTTTTCTTGGATGGTGCCTCTTAACACATTATTAAAAAAAAAAAATTAACTATCGCAATATATTAAAAACAAATATATATATATATATATATATATATATATATATATATATATATATATATATATATATATATATATATATATATATATACAAATATATATATATATATATATATATATATATATATATATATATATATATATATATATATATATATATATATATATATATATATATATAAATAAATGTAAGACCTAAAATTAAAAGACATATTTTAAAAAGTTCTAAAACAAATAGAAAATAAAAACTTTATTCTTTTCAAGCATAATTTATATAATATATACATATACAAAATACATAAGTGTTTTAAAAACTTAAAAAAATGATAATTTTTATTACTATATAATAAATAATAATATATATTTTAATTAAACTGGAAAAAATAATAATTTAAACGTAAATAAGAAAATGAACAATCAATAAGAAAAATGTTATGAAAATCTGTTAAAAATAGAGTTTAAGGAATATAAAAAAAATTTAAAATAATAAAATTAAATAAAAACAATATATGTATATTATATGTAAATTGTTATTTAATGATCGTAACAAAAATAAAAATGAAAATTTGTATAAAAACATTAATATTTATTGTTAATTTTATTAATTACAGGCCACCATGTCAACAATCTGAAGAAAACATATCGCTCTCTATGCCATTGAGCGATCGTCACTGACATTAGAAGATATCAGACCGCTCTCTATGCCATTGAGCGATCGTCACTGACAGCGACTCTTCGCCTACCGAAAGGTGGCTCTCTCTTTACAGATCGCTGTATCATTCATTTGGGTTCAGCAAAAACGTAACCGAGTTAGCGTAATCCTTTGATTTCATGCACAATATCAAGAATTCACATTAAATTTCTGATCTCGTGATCGAAAAGAACTCGGGGTGTGCCATCAATGTCACGTTTTGGGCCATAAAACACAAGCATAATAATTCTTTAAAAAAAAAACTTCGCACTCATCCAGCAAGATCCAACTCCCACATCCATACATGACAACAAGTCTGATCAACACTCTATATACTCAGCTTATCCGCACTTGGAATATATTTTGATTTCAGAAATGGACATAGAGGATATAAAACCAGATTGCCAGAGCAATCGAAACCGTCCAACTATATTGATTTACTAAAAATTTTGGCATTCAATTTTATGGTCTGATGATTCCAAATTAGAACTATTTGGGTCAAAGAAGGTGTGAAAATATCTGACGCAGTCAGGGTGAGGGACTCAAATATACATTTTTAAAGAAGACTGCGCTTCTCAGCTAACAGTCTCGGTGAGCTCGTGTTAGCTGACGGGATAATCTCCGTAGAGGGACGACTATGTGCAAATATTAAATAAAAATTTAACAAAATCTGTGGGTAAATTACATTTTGGGCGATGTAACACTTTACAAAAGTATAACGACCCCAAAAAAATTTTATTTTTATAACGACCCCAAACACGTTTCGAAATTTTTCAAAAAAATAAAATTAAAAGTGGCCCCCACAAAATCCAGATCTCAATCCGATTGAGAATATTTGTGGTCGATCATCGATAATAATTTCCCGATCACTAAAAGAGAATTTTTCAACTTAATTAAGGAGACATGAGAAAACATTGCGATAGAGGTCACCACAAAGCTAGTTGAAAGCATGCCAAATAGGTTGCCAGCAGTTAAAAACACTAAAGGAGAACCGACAAAATATTATTGCTTAAATCCTTTGAAATTAGTAGTTAGATTGGTTACCCAAGTATAACAAAATTCGACTTTTTCGTCAAATATCGAAGTAAAAACTTATATTTAGTTTCGACTTTTACATAGTTTTTCTTTCGACTTAGAATAAGATTTCGTATGAAACGTGTCGCGATAAGTCGAATCTGACGAAACTCAATATAGTAAAACTGTGCATATGTATATGTGTTCAAATGTCAAAAATAAATTTGGCGGGAATATTTTTGTGCATGAATATGTAAAACGTCTAATTCAAATTGTAGCGGATTAATTAAATAAAACTACAAATTTTAATGGTTTAGAAACAACAAAATAATTTTTATTAATTTGTAATTGTAATATAACTGAATATGCATTAAAAATTTATTAAATAAAAAATAAAATGCATATTCATATAAATTTTAAATTTTTCGTATGTAAAACGTAATTTTAATAAATTATGTATATAAATATGATTTAAAATTAATAAAGAAGATAGTTTAAATATTATTTAAAATTATTTTTCCGTAATAGTGAATATTAGAAAGATCATATTAATTTATTTCCAAATCTGAAACAAAATGTCCACAATCCAGTAATTTTTCTTAGATCCCACCAATAAGGACGATCTTTCTCCACTGTAATTATGATTACACTTATATTTAATTGAAATCACAAGACAGAAATTAAAATGCACTATTTGATAAATCGCTTAGAACGATTGAGTGATGAATGAAAACAAACTATGTACATATGAAACTTGTGTCTCCTCCCCATTTTTTACCACAAAATAGGATAGATATTTAAGGTATAATAAACTCGTTTTATCACTGTTTTACCAAAAAAAATAAATACATATTTTCGAACGAATACTTTTAACTTACAATTTCCACCCAGAAATTTTATTAAAGTTTATTTAATTTCTTATAAATTCCAAATATAAAAATAAACAAGCAAAATTTTAAACACGTCAAATAATACGCAGTTTTCTAAACACAATGCTGTATACATATACGCACCAATACTAAGGTATTTATCTTTCGACTATTTTCGCATATTTCGAAGGGAAAAACGATAGCTCATTTTTGAGTTTAGCTTTGTTATACTTGGGTAGTTAAATTTATTGAGCCATTGAAATTATACAAAAAAAAGTTGCAACAAAATAGCAGCAAAAATAGTCCAATTTATTAAATTAATTTTCTTTTAAGTTAAAATGTCACTTGTTTTGTTTTTTTTTTATTGAATTTAAAAATGTTTAACTTCATAAATAAATAAGACTGAAAAAAAATCTGCTGAAATTATATCCTAAAAATTTTCTTTGATGTGCGTAGTTCGGTTTATTTTGTCATATTCGGTTTATCACTGTACTTGAATCTCATCACCTCTTCAAACGTGTAGTCACCACTACTAATATTCCTCTGTGGTGCTGCCATCAGTATGTCTATTAGGATTTACCTATGTTCTGCCCCAAAGTGGTGCAGTAGTAAGGGGATAATAGTTGTGCAATGGCAAATGATACTTTTCCACTTAGCCCTATTTTTCAAGATGGTATCTTAATGCACTGTGACCCTCGCCTGGTCCTTGATTCTTTCGATAAATCTAAACGAATGGGAGGCCATTCGTTTAGACTTTTGAGACAATTCACAGCTTCAACACTTCACTCTGCGATTTCCACTTGTGACCCCGCAGAAATGTTCCGGTGCAATATATAACTGTGTCGTATCGGTACTAGCCAGACAATCAGAGGCGTCATATCCTCAATTCCAGGATGTCTAACATTTTATTCCTGGATACCAGTTGCTTTATCTTGTTTAAAGTGAAACGAAATAGTTTGACTCATACGTGTTTGTATGGAATGCTTTTAATGCCACTTGGCTGTCCGATAGAAATAAATTCTTCCACTGCTTAGACCTTTTGTTAGCAATAGGTACAGTGTTCACTAACAGAAAGGACATATTAAACGGTTTATGTAATTCCGGTTAAGTGGTCTTATAATTGTTTTCCCTGAGATTATATATTCAATGCCGTTCGCACTGATCTAGTTGTACCACTGCGAGCTCCTTGGGTGTGATAATGGTTAAGTAACACTTGTAGATCTTCTTTGATTTTAAGCTTCAAGTACTACAGTAAAACTTTCGACAATCCCAAAAACCTCCAGTGGCATTTTAATAAACCTTGGTGATGTATTGTTTCCTAGTTTGTGATTTAGAATTAATCTATAGATATTTGAGTACTTTGAAATATTGAATAGTTGTGCCATTCAAAACAGAGCCATAAGCAGCCAGTTTGTCCTCCTTATGAATGGCACTATCACTGACAGTAAGTCCCACCTATATGAACCATTGACACACCGTTTCGATGATCCGTAATGATTATAACCAGGTCATCCACATAACTCCGGACATTTAATCCTAGATTGCTCAATCTAGATAGAAGATCGTCAATTACTAGTAGAGGAGACCAAGGCCTCATTGAGGGCATCCTTTACGTCTTTAATGGCGATCGACTTAACTGTGATGTTCCTGCACATGGACATAGACCGAATCTATTTTGCCGTATTACATTTTAACGTCAATAAAGGCACAGAGAGTAATTTCCGTTTTCCGTGATTGATCTCTCAATCTTAGAGACAAGACTATTTAGAGCCGTCAAGAATGATACACCAATCTGGTAAGCGAACTGGTTCTAATGGAGTGGGTTTCTAAAAAGCAACTCACTCCTAATACAACAACTTCTCTATAGTCTTCACAAGAAACGAGGTGAGATTGATTCCTTGGGTTGGATATTGGGACACCCCATTTCTTAGTGCCAGATTTTGTTCCAGATTTTGTGATTTATTGGAAACGAAATGTTCATGTGAACAGATATTTTGTAGTTCGTAAGAAACTATATTTTCTGATATCTTATTTCTGATGTAAGATTATAACAGAATATGTACCTTTATTAGAGAAATGTTTTCAATACTTATGTTCGCTTATTTACTTTATTATAAGCAAAATCGCAGACGTACGATTAGGTTCATTTAACGTCATTTTGCAGTTTTGTTTTTTGTTTTTTTTTTGTTATATTTTTTATATTTTTTGGAGCTCAAATCTCTTTCGCGGTTCGCTTATTTACTTCCTTCTTTACTCCTGAATGGACAAATTGAGGACGTACGGCTATAGGTCCGTTTTTTCGTAGATGTGTTCATTCACACTACCGATCATAATCAGAGGGTATAAAAACCATTTTGCATCCTGCCCCTATCGGGATTCGAACCCGGTAGGTCGGTACCACCCGCTCCAACTACCACAGCAACTGAGCCACCAGGGCGCTAACATTGCATAGTTTCATACCAGCATATACTTGTATTGATATAGAATATGGGTTGACCTATGCATTCAGCACTTAAACAAATATTGAAAATCTCTTTTGCATCCGAGGTTCGAACCCGGTACCTACTGTGATAATTGCCGCAGCTGATTCTTCCTTTTAGTACTTAAAATAATTATAATTATCACAAAAAGTGGCATTTTAGGGGTTGAAGATTATTTGCTGAATTTTAAATAAAAATTTTTACTAGCTAACTTTTAGGAGAAACAAAAATCCATTTCTCTATAGTTGTTGGCACAGTAGATTTTCGGTTACATTTTTTAACCATGCTTACATATAAGAATTTCCAATGTTGAAAGGAAAAATTTTTTTAGAAACAAACAAAATACATTGTGTTATAATAATTACAAGTACGAAATACTATAATACAAATTACAACTCAATAAAAATTAAATAAATAATCTAACTTCAACGATTAAATATTTGTGTGCATTCGGTAAATCAAACTGAACGACGATATATTTTGAGCTACAAACAAAACTAATCGAAATATCGAAAACAACGAAACAAACGACTATGGATTCGAACTTCAAAGAAAAATGACAGAAGACAGAACAATAAATACCTAATTGTAAATTACTGTGCGCTGCGATACAACGACCACTTGCAGAGAAAATATATTTTTCTACATTTTTTTTTACCATTATCATTTTCATTTTAATTAGTATATAGTTTTTATTACATTTACACATAGTGTGCCTAACGCAATTTATATACGCGTATTTTAATAATCGAAACAAAGATTTTGGGCGTGCAAGCGCAAAACATAAGTTTTGTTAGGAAAAAATAACAATCAACAAGTGTTTGTTAAAAGTAGTTGTGTCTGTGTATTGCCTTGCCAGTTAATTTTGTGTGATTATGACGTAAGACATACAAAATACTAATGTCAAATAATTAGTCAGCGAGTTGTGATTTTGATTTTTTTTTGAATTAAAAAATCGAAAAGTTTTAATATATTATGAAGTGTTATTATAAATTTGTGATTTAAACTAAAAATAAGTGAATTTAATAAGAAAATAAAATAAATAGTTTTATTGGATACGAAAAATGTCAAAACCTGGAATATTGGATACCCTGCTAGGGCGACGAAAACCAGGTGGTGGTCGAAATAATCAACCTACATATCCTCGCCCTCAATCGTCTGACACACAGTTTCAGATACCCGATGAACAGGATCACAATGCAGAAATTTTACGATTAACCGTTGAAGAGGTGAATCGAAAATTTTTAGATTTCGTCGAGGATATGAACATTCCGAAAGATAAGCGGGAACCACTTCTACTCAAATCAATTGATGAGAAACGTCATATGCTGCTTATGGCTATAAAAAAAGGTAAATATTTTAAATACCTTAATTATAAATGATAATGTACACAAGTTACACTATGATCCACAGCACCTGTATATAAAGCAAATAAAACTTACTCAATAATTGGCCTTATAAAGTAAAAAATAAATTTGTCAAAGCGATTCAAACCAAAATAATGTCGCCCTGAAAAATGAACAAAAACGACTTATGCCCTTTTGCAAAAAGACCACAGAATATATACTCACCAATTTATACAAGATCTGAATAAGTTAAATTCAAAATTGCTCGAGAACCATTGTTTGCATATCCATGTATCAGTATCATAAATACATAATTTACAACCATAAATTATTATTTTTAGACTGCAAACCATTATAAATAATCTCTTTTAAGTAATTGTGATACATTACTAAAATAAAAGTGATGAGTTTCTAGCTTCTCAATACAATATAGATTCGTAAACATTTCAATTTTCTAAAATTAGACAAAAATAAAAAATTTAAATTAATCTCCTTGTACTAAATTTGACATCCAAATACAACAAAATAAAGAAATATATTAAAAATCAACCTTGATCGAAAGAAATTATATAAAATTATGTATTATAAAAGCCCAATAAACTTTTTCGTTATGTATTGAAAAGCGTATTTAGATAAACAAAAAAGATAACAACGCTTTTTATAGGTATGTAGAGTCGGGTTGGTTTGACTGTACCTTAAATACCAAAAGTAGAATTCTTATCATTTATATTTTTAATATTCGTTCGATCATGCATGACTAATGTAACCCCATTGCATATATAATTAAAAGTAAGATCCTAAAACCTTCAATGAAATCAGCCATCAATCACATTTCTCTTTCATATTCATGCACAGACGACTTGATTCCACCACACATCTTCTTAAACATACACTTTTGTATTTTTAAGAATTTTTCACATATATCATGTAAATATAACATACGTAACCAGTCATACCTGAATTAATTAAATTATGTAGAATGTGAATTAGTAAAGTAAATATGTATACTTATTTATATATTAGACAACAACAACAACAAAATTGCTTAATCAACTTGATATTATACTCAACCTTCTCTTTCTACGACCAGTACATAATATATCTAATTTCACATCACGGTTATCAAATTCCTAAAATTTCGTACACTATACCCCCCTCAAAACCAACTATTCGATAATATTTTATAAATAATAAATTCGATGAATATTTCACTTGATTTAAAAATAAATCGTAACTAATTATTTTTGGGCACATTACGACGAGCGAGAATAGGTGTAGGTGGTCATTTAATGTGACCACTTATTTAAGTTTCTATATACAATGATGCAGTTGATTTGTTATTTATAAAAATCGCGTATTTATTTATACTTTTATTGTGCGATTTTTTTGAAAATTTTGCTATTTTCTAGTGTGTGTCCCCATAAATCTGGTGCCAGTTGCCAATTATTAAAGCCAAGGTCAGCTTTTTTGTATTAAACGTACAACGATGGAGTTTGACATCGAACACATCATTGCTATTAAATTTTTTTAGTACTGTTCTCGAAATGTATTACTTAGATTTAAGTGTTTTGTTATACATAATCTATCCAAAGGTTCAACAATTCCAAATATTTGTAATTTTTGTGAGACGAATGTACAAACATAAAATTTGATTAACTCCCACTTTTCAAGATTTTAAAGTTAAAACCACTTGACAAGACTGCGCTTTCTGCTTAGTTGTCATCTGTACTATCTGTATTCACACTTTATTATTTCCATCGAGCCCTTTAAAACCCTTTATATGTGAGCCTATAGTGCTGACATAGTTGATAAGCCTGTTCAAGAATTCTTTCAAATATATCAGATTGTAATTGGATGATAATTTTCTTGTATGGTTATGTACTCACATCAGTCATCTATACCTACGTACAACTAGAAGAGTCTACTAAAAGTCTGGTAATGTAACCTATCTGAATAAACAACAGATTTTCTTTTTTTAGAGAATTTCATAAAGAATCTTCTTCTGCATCGCTTAAAGAAATTAATTTTTTCGGAACTAATTTTGAGAATGTATCTAAGCAAAAGCGACCGATTCAATCACAACCCATGAAAATTCTTATTAGTACTTTTTTTTTACCTAAAACTGTTTTTAAACGCTAACTATATGCATGCTATAACTATGGGCAATGCTTTATGGCAAATATATAACAAACTGAAGTTATAGAACAAACAGTCTTCAAGATTTGGGAAGTGTAAGTAAATGTTATAATTTCAACTTAATTGGTTGAAGCGGAAGATATCGGGTTCCAATCCCGGCAAGCTTGATTTTTCACCATCTGATTACAATTAAGTACTAAATCAGCAGATACATGACCCTTTGTTGTAGTCCAGAACTCATGAAAGGACTCATCATCCATGTCAGTACTATAAGCTGTCGGTTGCATGTCACTACTATTATTATTTATTTTTTACAGGCCATTGTTCCCGAATCGTGTCAACAATCTGACTCCATCGGTTTCGATCACGAGCCAGCTTTTCATACTGTTGCAAGAAACCAGAAGATGTCAGATCGCTCGCTTCATCTTTCGCGGCTCTTCCTTCAAAGTTCGCTGTATCATACGGTTCGGATCTATGCGATTCGGTACTCGCTGTCCTTAGATTTCATGCACGATATCAGGAATTTGCATTAAATTCCTGATCTCCTGGCTGAAACGTTCTCGGTATGTGCCATCAACGTCGCGTTTTGGGCCATATATCACGCACTTGATTCTTCTCTCGAATGTTAGAAGCCATCTTTCGTACTCTTCCGTCAAGGTCCAACTCTCACATTCATACATGACAACGGGTCCGATCAACTCTCTGAACAAATCAGCTTATCCGCATTTGATCAGCTTATCACGTTTCTTGAATATTGGGCATAACGCGGCCACTTTTCATTCTTCAGACATAACTTCATTTCGCCATACCAATCGAACAATTTCAGACAGTTCCAGAAAGTAAGCTCTCCGAATATTAAGAGCTCCGAATTAATGCAATCAATCCCGGTGAACGATTTATTAAAGCTCTGCATGACAATTTTTCATACTATGGATCCTCAATAGACATCTCTGCGATCTGTATTTGAGGGCATTCAAATACAGCTTGTGATACATGTGAAACATTAAGTAGGTCAGAAAAATGTTCAAGCCATGTATCGAGTACCACATCAACCGCTTCCGCTGTTGTGGAAGAAGAAACAAAGCTGTCCTACTGCTTTATTTTTTCTTCCACAACAGCCATTTCGTTGCTCAACAACAAGACGACACTCCTCATCAAACCAATCATTTTTTGGCTTAGTTTTTACCATAAAGTAAATGTGCTGAGCAGCATTGACAACCGAGGTTTTCAATGCTTTTCAGACACTGTTCCCTTCATCACGTTTGTAATTAGATCGCAAAATGCACAAAATGGATCATTTTATGAGAAAAGAATGTACATGCCACTTTGAGATCATAAGCGATCGCAAAGTACATCATTCTTTTCCGATTTTTGGACGCAGTTTCGTGTTGAGAGTACGGATCTATATTAATACATAAGTCAGTCTGATTTCTGTCAGCTCTAGCATTAAAATCACCAATCTGACATTGTGCTCAGGTATAGAGCCCATCAGATTATTGTAAAATGAGTCTTTATCTTAAGGTTGGCTTACATCAGTGGGTGCATGTACACATACAATTGATAGGTTGGCTTATCTCATGTGCAAGCGAAGATTCGATTATCGACTGCCTGAAAATCCAGTACAGCCGTTTTTACCTGTGGCCCAATGAGAAAAAAAACTGCATGATTTCCGAATTCATCTCCACTGTGTAGTAACGTATAGTCTTGGGACACATTGTGTCCACTTTTAGGCCATTGAGTTTCTTGGAGCGCTATGAGTTCCCTATGAGTTGATACTCTTTCATACATTTGATAAGGCCGTCAAACGCACTAGGTTATCGAAGTGCCACGTGCCGATCCTTATTCTCGTTTCCGGGTACTTAAGCGGGGGTCATTGTTGTTTTGATAGTATCCGATTGTTTTTTCGTTTGTTGACATTTTTAACATTTTTGGTTCTTTACGGATGCGAATCATCAGCCCAGCGATCCAATCAGTATGTGGTGATATTCAATGGGTCTCATGTTTCGTTTGTAATATCTACGAAACATGAATGCCCCATCCACAGGGCCAAATTTCAGTACTATACGCTACGTAATTAAGACTTATAGACAAACGTCCTTGAAACCAAATCAAGGTAATGGCGTAAATTAGGACCTAAATAAGCGAGCAGCAAATGAGTTGGGAGTGCCTTGAACCCAACATATTGCTAGGATTAGAAACAAACAAACAAAACTTAATTGAGAAGACAACAGACGCGTTCGACTCAATGGTAAAGTTTCACTATTCCCATATGCAGATGATATCTGTGTGATTGTATTACATGGCAAAGAAGTGGTAGAGATCCACAAGAACAGTGTTCACCAATCTAATCTGTCTTACTTAAATGTATTTTCTTCTAAATACCAAAGTCCGAAAGTTAGACTAATCTGAAGCGCTTTGTGCTTATGAAATGAAGTTATAGAATTAACAATCCTAAGGATTTGGAAATAGGAAAGGTGATACTTTTAACTTAATTGGTTGAACCGGGAGGTACCGGGATCCAATTCCGATAGGGGCGGGAATCATGGAGCGACCAGTACTGCAAGCTGGCACTTTCATGTCAGTACTATATGCTACGTAAATCAGAACTTTAGCCATACATCCTTGATTTGGCTGTAATGGCCTAAAGTAGTACGGTAATAAGCGAACTACGAAAGGATTGTTGTGAGGACTAGAGACAAACACACAAACATTAATTGGGAAGATAATACATATATTCTATTCAATGGTAAAGTTTCAAGCGATGTGTGTTGAATTGTTAAGATAATGAAAAAACGTAAACGATGAATCACAGAAAGTTTTAACTAAACAGTCATTAGTAAGCTGTTGAATCACAACCACTCATAATCACGGTTATAATGGCAGTAAGCTACAAAGTATACTTGTGATTTCATTCATGCTAACACCTTTCCCCTTGGGCATAACTATAACCAGACAGTGTGCAATAAAATATTAATCAAAATATCACATTCCATCGCTATTCCACCTAAAAATTAGATCAAATAAATTTTTTAATGTTCCTAAAGCATAAAAATGTCAGCTATAAAATTCTTTAGTTATCGAAAAAATAAAATGATAACACTATTGTTAATATTAAACAACTAAACATGCATACGAAACAATGTTTTCCTCTATTTCATGACTTTGAAAAACATTGGGCGACAAAGTGTCTGCTACTTTGAAAAACAACTCTCTTGTGTACAACAAATAAGCACAATGTGTTGTATAGTGGAAAGAGTTAAAAATTGCGTGATTTGTTGCGAGCACAATTTACGATGGTATATGAATTGGAAATGTGGGTTGGAATTGTGTTTAAATGGTTTAATTAATGTTATCAGATTTGTAGTTAATTAAAAAATCCACCGATTAGTTTTATTGTTACACTTTGATCTAAAATCACAAGTGGGATGATTAAATTACTTTTATCATTATGTTATAAAGCTGCATCATTAGCGTCGAATAATATTCGTCAAACTGCGTTCCGATGATACATTCATATCTTAATATCGGCTACATCAAGAATCTTATTAGTTTGAAAGTAAAAATTATTAAATAGTTTGCGTCACCGCTTTAAATATTTCATGCATCATGCATCGTTCTAATAATTGAAGTTATATTATTGATTAAAATGCAAATTAGCAAGAAATGCGATGCAATTGTAAACTCTCTATGATACAGAGTGCTTATTAAATGAAATATGTAAATCTATTGAGTCAAATCAGGAAAAATTACACCGCACTGCAAATGATTGATGCCTACATATATCATTTGCTGTAAAAAATGATAATGTTCTAACCTAAAAGGACTGAATGTATTCTCTATATCGAGTAAATCTTGGCCAGGCGTAACGTTGAACATTGACAGATAAGTATGCGAGATGGCTTTTTACATTCGAGAAAAGCATCATGCCTATTTTTTCTTAAATGTATACATGCTTCAATATTAAATAATCTAGAAGGAACAATTAATCTCGACTTATTTTTTCCCCGTCACTCAGGCTCGACTGGCGCGTTGTGACATCTCATTTGTTCTTTTAATGAAGTCCAAGAGATCTGGTATACTTAAGGACGTCAGTAGATCTTCAAATAGGAATTGTGATCCAAAACAATGTGGTCTTTGGAAAGAATATGAAGAACAAAAGCATTACAAGTTCAACATTTTCTTCTCCTCTCCCACACTGTTGATAGTTTGCGCTGTTCCTAATTTTCAGCTGTTCCTAATTGAAGACAGTCTTTAAAGCAGCTTGACTATTAGAAAGTATGCAGATACGACAATCTCCGCAATTCATATACATTGCTTAGAGTGCTGCTCTCAAAATATTCGTAGTCTGAAAGACAGTAGCGTACCTACCAAAGAGAATATATAATTTGACCTCAGGATTTGGTACATATAACTCGATCCCAGCCAGATTATAGTATACTGCTCCATCAGTAAAGATATTTATATCATTACCGAAAATTAGGAGAGGTTGTTGTAATCGCATATGTACTTTCCGGTAATAATTACATAAAATAATTTTCTGAAGATGTGTTTCGTCACCATAGTGTCCAAGATCTTATAGGCAGTTATTTGCCGGTTCATTCCTTCATGTTCAGTAGAGCCAAATGAATTATCTCTACCTTGTAGGCTAGCAGCTGTTTGCACTGCACACGTTCTGATCCAAAGCGACAGCAGAACCTGCAGTAGGTGTGGTGTGCATTTAAAGGTATCCCTCGAATCCCACTCATTGTTATAAGCCACCAAATAAAATTACATTTTGCAGCAAACGAGGTTATGGATCTGATATTCGAAACGTACCATAATTTACCAAATGAATGCATTTCCAGCAAATGTTACATGCTTTATTGCATTTATCTTCTATATGTTTTTGCCAAGAAATCTTCCGATATAACCAGATCTCCAGATACTTACTTCCGATAAAAGTGGAAACGTACTAACCCTGGTAGTCAAATCTGTTGTTTATTTGGACTAGGAGTGAGTTAACCGCAAAACACTATAAGAGCGGAGGTAGAACTCCACTATTACGACATCCCTTCCGGGTGGCTCCGTGGTCGTATCTCTACCTAAACATGAATTAATTCTTCCTGACCGGTGATTGTTCGGTGGATTAGTACAAGGCATTAATGACAATTTTTTTAATGTATCCCAGGGCTTGCTCTGAAAATAAGTGCAAGAGGGTGTAATTTTCAGTCATTCCTGTAAGAAACTTAAAAATATGCTTTCTGGACCTGGTATTTTAAATTTTAAGAAAGAACCGATGCTTCATCAGGTTCTATTTTTTGTCACCACCTTTACCACCAAGTTTCAATATCCGTAACTTGGTAGTTGTTATGGGAGTTGATTTCTAATATCTACTACTCTAATATCTAGGGTTCTCACTTTCGGTAAAATACGTTTTCATTAGAACCTACTTCGACGTTTTTGACTTCCGATACAGTTCTTATACTCTCTTTGCGAAGATCTGTACAAATTCTAATATTCCGTTGTTCAGGTTTCTCAGTTTGCCCAGTTCCCAGGTTCACTATGGTGCCCCACTTATTTTAGGCTTACTTAGAGGATAGCTCTTCTCATAGGCGCTGAATTGTCCTTCTTCAAGCTTGTCAGCTGCCTTTCATTTCTGAAGATAAAAGTGACTGATTTAAATGTAGTCTATAATATCCCCAATTAGTGTTTCTTGAATTCCTAAACTCTCTTATTTCAGATTAATCACTGGTTAGAGAGAAGGATGTAGCGATGGTCAGAAAAAGTGACGTCACCTATGGCCATCTATGAGACTTTCCCACTTAGACTCCGTTAGTGAAATGCTGTGATGTGAATTTAAATCACATCCGTCAATGATTGAGATATCATTACAGTTTGTGTACTCTATATAGCTTTGATAAGCTATGAGATGGTCTCTGGATTGAATTCTTTGATTTTGTTCCCATGAATCCACAATTCTTGAATCTAAAAAAGATATTAAGATATTAATTCATTGCAGTCCAGCTTGAATAAAACTCCATCGTACCAATGTTTTGTTAAAATTGCACTCAATCTATACTGAAATATAGTCTAGTATCTTATCAAAAACCTGGGTTTGATCGTATATAAAAAGAAACAATTTTGGTTTGATATTATTGATAGCACTATTGTATTTTAATTGTGGTTAAAAATTTAGATAATACGATGGATATCTTTATAAAATAAATTAGTGGTCTACAAAACGCAAAACGTTTCCTTTTCATAGATTTGTGGTAAATGAGATTTGTTTTATACAAATTAAATTTCTATAATGTCTTAACGATTTATAAGATATGATATGGTATGATAGGTCAAGTGTAAGCCAATCATTTCAGTAAGTCTAGGTTTGTTACCATAATCGTGGAATATTTTTAACTGAGTACCAAATAGATAGCTAAATCCTTATTATATTCCAAAATTATAATGCATAGGTCCTGTCTGCATCTCAATACTAGAGTTTATAACGAAAACAAATGGTAATCACAGAAACGTCTGGCCCTTTTCCAGGAGAATAACAGCTACAATTTTTGATCAGATGAAGTTAATTGACATCATTACTTTTGTTGTTAAGTTTTGTTGCTTAGATTTTACGGGTGGGTTTGCTTCTGTTGGGCTTCATACCATGGAATGCTATTTCTGGGTCGTACTTATAGTATGAAGATTCTTCACAAGTAACGACTTTACTAAAGTGGCTAGACTGCCCGTTTTCGATTTTATTTAGGAAAAATTTATCATAATACACTCGAGTCTCCTTTTCTAATCCATTTTCAAATATTCCTTTTGAGTTACAGTTGGCAGTTAAATTAAGTCGATATCTTCAAAATAAGAATTAATTCAAAAAAGCGTTCGTTGCATCGGTGATCTCCTCATTAGAGCCGAATCTCTTTCAGTCAAGGTATTTCTTCAAGTTCGGAAAAAAGAAATAGTTGCAGTGCGCTAAGTCTGGAGAATATGGCGGATGTGAAAGCAATTTGAGGCGTAATTTATGGATTTTAGCCATGGCAACTACACACGTGTGCACTATTGTCTTGATGGAAGAGAAATGCAGTGATTTTTTTTTCAAAACGTTGAAACGGTCTAATAAATTACAGTAATATTCGCCGTTGACTGTTCTCCCCTTTGAAGGTAATCGATGTAAACTATGCCTGCATCATAGATTTTGTCAACTATTTTTGGTGTAGTGACTTCATTTAGTCGTCCTAAATGTACAGCATCAGTTGTGCTTGTACGACCACACCGAAAAATAGTAAACCATTTGTGAATCATTTTAATCGATGGTGACGAGTCTTCATAATATTTATCAAGCTCATAATATTTATCAAGCTTTGTTTGGGTTTGCTATGTAATGGTTTTTCCACGCAAAAAATGAATGTTTAATCAACACACAATTTCACTTTTTCCATGTTTGCAGAAAAACAATGGGTTGGTTGTTTGTTTTAATCGCTGAACTAAACGTCAGATCTGTCTGAAAATTTCAATTTGGTCTAGTGACAGATAGTATTGTCACATAACATCTGGGATTTTGGCGCCATCTGGTGCAATTTTACCAGACTTCTCACTCCGCTCTCGTATTTAGTTTACCTAAGTAGAATTATTTCTCTATGAGGTTCTGTTACATTCAGTATTAATTTGAAATGTGCCAAGAGGTTTAAATTGAAATTTCTTTCATCCCATTGTGAATGAGTTTGTACTCAAAATATAATGTGTGTTTTTTAAAAGTATTAAATTTCTACCATTCGCTTCCATATGCTGCCTGTTCCTATTCTTTGCAATCTATTTTGGAGCTTAACGCTCTTTGCAATCTATTTCGGATAAGGCTCTCTCAACTCTTTCAAGGTTCGCTTATTTACGCCCTACTTTACAAAGCCAAATCGAGGACGTACGACATTTGGTTCGATTTACGTAGAACCCATCTGCACATTGCATATTGTCATAGATGTGTTCATTCACACCACCGATCGTAATCAGATGGTGAAAAATCCCTTTCGAGCCCGGTTCCTCTCGCTCCAATTACGGCTGCTTTGGTCGGTTCGCTGAAATTGTAACGCCTTAATCCAACAAAGCTGCCGCTTGTTTTTGTATTTTATCTCTGTGACCTGATATGGGAATATCGCCTTCATATCCCAATCGTTACTATAATCGTATATAATTTTGCAGGTTTTGCTACAATTGGATATTTTGGTGTATTATTGAACAGTTTGACGCATAAAATGGTTTTACACTACTGAAGTTATTATTAGGTTTATAAAAAATGATTAGGCCGCAAAATTGTGGCGATAATATTTTAGCTAGTTTTTGGTGTTGTTTGTTGACTACAAAATTAGCTCTTATCTACATAATAATGCAACTATTATTGGTTTATTCTTCCAACTATAGCAATGTTATAGTGATCCTCTGTTTATCTACAAAATACTGAGTATTTAGGAAAAAGCAGCTAATCATGATAAATATGTTTGTGACGTACAATGAACTCAAGTTACTGTACTGTTTATGGAAATCGTTTAAAATCAATAAAAAAAAACTAAATAAATACATTATAATTAAGGTCGATTTGGTAAGAAAGGTAAACACTGCATACATTTATACAAGACGACGAGAATTTATAATTTTGCGGAATTTGTTTACTATTTAAGTTTAATTAAGGAAGTACAAAAACTTTATATATGGATTTGGTTATAGTTCTGTTGTATATTGTTATTTTACTGTAATCGTTAATTATTATTACGGTATTATTATTACCTATAAATCAAATTGTTTATCCACAAACCACTAATAAACATTTTATATAAATATTTAATAATATTATATACAAATCGTTTATTTTTTAACAAAATATGTTTATCAAACTTAACTCTCACCTAATTAAATTTTAGATTAAAATATCTCTTTAGTCAAATTGATTATTGTTGCTGAAATATTTAATATTATTATTTGTTTGGAAGTTGTGGGAATATTACCAAACAGTCTTTATAATGTCTTGCTGTGTTTTACCGATGATAATGAAACGTCAAATGATATCTGGGTGTCAACTTTTATTGTGAAGCATAGCAACTCTAGTTTCATTCGATTCTGTAAGACATTCAAACTGTGATTAAATGTTTGCGTTTACAGGCAATTGCTGGCCCGTACCGTGTCAACAATTTGACTCCATCGGTTACGATCACGGGCCAGCTCTTCATGCTGTTGGAAGCAATTGCAGAAAGAAACACATACCGAAAGGCGGCTCTCGCTTTAATCGGTGTATTATTAGGTTCCGATTAGCACATAGAACATGACCGAGCCAGCGTATTTGCTGTCCTTAGATTTAATGCACGAGATCAGGAATTCACACCAAATTCTTGGTCTCGTGATTGAAATGAACTTGGTTCGTGGCATCAACGTCACGGTTTGGGCCCTATATTACACACATGATGCCTCTCTCGAATGTTAGAAGCCATCTTTCCTACTCATCCGTCAAGGTCCAACTCTTATATCCATACAATGACAACGGGTCTGATCAACACTTGTTACAATTTCAGCTTATCCGCATTTGCAAGATATTAAGATTTCAAAAGTGTACGTAGAGGATATAAAGCCTGATTGCCAGCGACAAGGCTACCTTTGATATTCTCTCCAACACTATTATAGTGAGTAGTGAGACAATATACTATAGCCTCTCTCGATTGATTCATCAAAGACTTGCTTGAAATCTAGGAATACCTGGTGTACATCGCGAGATGTTTTGTAGTACTTGGAAAGAATCATACTTGGTAGTCACTGATTAGTTAGTTTTTCGCAAGATAATGTACTACAGTATGCTGTGCAAAGGAAAGCTATACCGTTATATAATAATTCTCGCATTTCAAGCGTTCACCCTTCTTCAATATTGGGCATAACGCGGCTACTTTCCATTTTTGAGACAAAACTTCGTTTCGCCATACCAATTGAATTAGGTCAAAAAGACAGTTTTTCAAAGTAAGCTTTCCGAACATCAATCATTAATGCAATCAAGACCTAGTGAACAATTTTTCTTTAATCTCTACATGGCCATGGTGAATTACTCATAGGCCGGATCCTCAATTATAAATTAGTAATTTCCATCCTGGTCCCGAATGGCAGTTGACCAAGATCTTAAGGTATGATGCAATCCGGTGACTGCTTCAAAGAAACCACGCGAATTGCGATCATCTTATTCTGTTTATAAATTCGTTTAGCTGTCCTCCTAGCAAAAACTGATTTTTATGGGCTAAAAATCAGTTCTTGCTAGGAGGACTATATTGTGGGTTATGGGCTATATTGTGTTGCTTGAAGACACTTCCTCATAAACCAATCATTGTTGGGCATACTTTTCACTATACCGAGAATGTGCTGGGCAGCATCGACAATCGAGCTTTTAAATACTTTCCAGACACTGTTCACTTCTTCAGATTGGTAATTAAATCAATGCTATTGCTGAAATCAGGTAACCAAAAGCCAAAATCTTATATATGTGTCTGGAGATTACAATATGACGAGAAAAACACTATACTCCAGGTACTGGCTCAATACGCCCCTTTTGCTACTTTTTACCAAGCTGTGTTATAATAGAAATACCTTTATCTACCAATTCTTAACCATCAAGAGAGTTTTCCGTTATGAGCGGCCGAAACAAAGAGGCTACCTCTTTGTTTCGGCCGCTCATAACGGAAAATGACGGTGCAAAGTCCGAGCTATACGGTGGAGGCAACAAAACTTCCCAACCAAGTTATGATGGAACACAACTAACTCACTTTCTGTTTGCCAATTATTGCTGTTCTTTCTGGATTTCTTCGTTAAACCGGTCGAGTTGTGCACGCTACAGGACCGAAGCGCCACGTTGCAGCAGCTCATAATGAACAATTTCCTTCCAATCAACCCAAACACTTAATATAACACTTAATAGTTTGTTTGTTAATCCAGTTTGTGTAGGGTCACCAGCCTTTTAGCCATGTGCGCTTACATTTGATATTCTCGTATTTCATCCATTTTTCATTGACTGTAATGATTGGCTTCAAAAATTCGTTCGATTTCGTTGCGTTCATTCATGTGGTACTAAAAAACATCGAGCTTCTTTTTGTAGTCTGATCTTTTCAAATGATTCCAAACTCTCTTGGGGTTTATGTTAAATACTTCCGCTATTTCATTACTGGCCGACCAATGTTCATCTTTGCCATCCAACTTTTTACACAAGCATGGAATTATAAACCAATCTTCACAAACAATGTAAACTGAAATGACCACACATGTACATTTCAGACCATAAGCTGTGTGTTGCTCGATATATGTAGGCATAAACACTGTCTAGTGGTAAAAACTGTAGTGACTTTTTATATGACTAATATTTCATACAAAACAGAAGACCTATAGAATACCACTACATTATCCAGAGCTTGTTGAAGCAGGCTACTAAACCTCGTTCAATATTGAATCGCTGGAGTGACAACCCGCATCCGTATAAACAGATGGTTACAAATGTCAACAGAAATCAGATACCTAAGTGCTATAACTTAGAAAACCTAGGGCGTTTTTAAACTGGTGACTTTAATACTTGAGCTGGCAGAAATCGAACCGAGTTATTTAATAATATAGGACCGTACGGCAGACACAAAACTTACATCACACCATTAAAATTCGATCAAATGCCATTCGGGACTAGAATGAAAATCTCTGTGTTAACATCGATTTGATACACGATACATGACGTGAACATTTTTCTGATCTACTTATTGAATACCTTCAAATACAAACCGCAGAGTTGTTCTTTGACAATCCACCTTATGAGGAATTCATTAAACGCATGCAGAGATTAAAGCAAATTCGAACATCTGGAGTGGAATTACATTAATTTAGAGGTCTGGATATTCGGAGGCGTAACTTTGCGAACTGACTTTATTCAATTTGTATGGCAAACTGAAGCTATGCTTATTAACGATCACTTTATAAAATTCACTGTATCAGTTTAGGGGCGCGAAACTTCCTTTCAGGGAATAATTAATATTTCAAGTTTAAATTCGTTAATTCTGTCTTTTACATTTACTATTTAATGTTATCAAATACAACCCCTATTATCAGGTTCAACTAGAATCATAACATTACTATAATTTAAAACTTAAGTAACAGAAATTCTTTTTTTTTCAGTTAATACAAATACCCATGCAAGACGATTCGAAACACCACAAGACTACACAACTTACCTCAGACAAATTGATTTACCGCCATATAAAATATTTCGATGCGTCGAAAATCTACGTGTCTCTCTTGTGAACAACACAATAAGTTGGATCAAAGATTTTGGCGAGGATGGACTGAACGAAATTGTCAATTTGCTACGAGACTGCAAGCAACAGAAAACGAACCGTAGTGAATATGACAAAATTGAATATGAATGTGTTCGCTGTCTGAAAGCGTTCATGAACAATAGTTGGGGCTTGAATTTAATTATTAAACCAGATAACCATGCTGTGGTTTTACTATTAGCACAGAGCTTAAATCCTAATCGACCGCACACAATGTCCGAAGCACTAAATTTACTTGCCAGTTTTTGTTTAATTCCTGAACGTAATGGCTACGAAAAAGTATTGCGCGCCATTACAAACGCTGTACAATTTGATCGACCAGGAGAACGGTTCCGGTCGATTGTCGAAGGCCTATTTATTGAATGCGATAATAATGATATAAAACGCGAATTATGCTGCAATTGTCTCATGTTTATCAATACAATAATAAGTACATCGAACGATTTTAATTTTCGATTACATTTGCGATGTGAAATTATGCGAAGTGGACTGTACGAACGATTGGATGTGCTAAACGAAATCATACAGAAAAGTAACAACGATAATTTAGTAAAACATTATCGAATATTTACGGAGGCACGAGAAGATGATTTTGAAGAGTTTAGTTCACGATTTGATAATGTTCGGCTTGAGTTTGATGATATAAATGATTGTTTCGAAGTGGTTAAAAATTTAGTTATGGATACACCCGCGGAGCCATATTTCTTATCCATATTGCAGCATTTGTTGTATATACGTGATGACCATTTGTATCGACCGGCGTATTTTCAACTGATCGAAGAATGTGTATCGCAAATTGTATTTCACAAAAAGGGCGATCCTAATTTTGAGAATCGTGATTTTAAAATTGATGCAACGGTCTTGGTGGAGGAATTGGTGGAAAAAGCTAAAACCCAAGAAAGTAAAAAGAATGAACAGTTGGAGAAAAAAATTGAGGAACTAACAATGGCAAAACAGGAAGCAGAAGCCAAAGTAACAAATTTAGAGGACAAAATTAAGCACTACGAAGCAAATGGTGTGGTTCCAATGAAGCCGAAAAATTCTCTACCAATTGTAAATGTACCACTTCCAGGAGGTGGTCCTGCTCCACCTATACCTCCGCCACCACCTATGATGGGTGGGGGAGGTCCTCCTCCACCACCTCCACCACCTGGTGGTTTTGCACCACCACCTCCACCAATGCCTGGTACAGGTGGTCCTCCACCCCCACCATTCCCAGGATTGCCTGGTGCACCGCCGCCTCCACCATTTGGTGGAGCACCAAGACCACCTCCAGCCCCAGTACTTCCTCATGGGCTTAAACCGAAACCAAAATATGATGTTGGTGATAAACCGATGAAACGAGCTAATTGGAAAGCAATTCAACCAACAAAACTATCGGAAAATTCATTCTGGGTTAAAGCACAAGAAGATAAATTGGCGTCAGATGATGTATTTAATGAGCTACGAAATAATTTTTCATCGAAACCTGCTAAAAAACCCGAAAAAGTTGATGGTGATAAAGTGCCCTCGGCCAACAGGAATGTTATTGATCTTAAGGTATTAGACGGAAAAGCTGCACAAAATTTATCTATACTTTTGGGTGGCTCATTAAAGCATTTATCGTTCGAGCAAATCAAACTTTGTCTACTTCGTTGCGATACATCAATTCTATCGAGTAATATATTGCAACAATTGTTGCAGTACTTGCCATCACCAGAGCAATTAAAAAAATTACAGGAATGCAAAGCACAGGGCGAAGACCTATCACGTCCTGAAGAATTTGCTGCCACGATTGGTGAAATAAAACGACTCAGCGCCCGCCTAGCAAGTTTGAATTTCAAACTTAATCTACCCGATTTAATACAGGATGTTAAACCGGATATAGTAAACGCAACAGCCGCGTGCGAAGAAGTCAAAACTAGTAAAAAATTGGCAAAAATATTAGAGCTTATACTACTTTTAGGAAATTACATGAATACTGGATCGAAAAATGAAGCTGCATTCGGATTTGAAATAAGTTTTCTAACCAAACTAACAAGTACAAAAGATCACGAAAATAAACGAACATTGCTTCATTTTTTGGTCGATACAGTCGAAAAGAAGTTCCCCGAAGCATTACATTTCTTTGAAGATTTGACGCATGTTGACAAAGCTTCACGCGTCAATATGGAAAATATCCAGAAAACAATGCGACAAATGAATAGCTCGCTTAAAAATTTAGAATCTGATTTAAATAATAATAAAATACCTCAAAACGAAAATGATCTCTTCTTTACCGAAATGGATCAATTTGCAACCGAATGCCGCAAAGAAGTTGAACTACTGGGCACAATGCAAACGAAAATGGAAAATTTGTACAAAGATTTATCTGAATATTTTGCATTCGATTCTAATAAATACACGATGGAAGAATTTTTCACGGACATAAAAACATTCAAGGATTCGTTCAAAACAGCCTTACAAGAAAATGTCAAAATGCGGGAGGACGAAGAAAAAGCAAAACGGCAAAAAGAAGCACGAGAACAACAGCAGAGAGATTTACAAGAACGAAAACAAGGTATAACTCTAGATTTAGACATCGATGCTGGCCAAACACAAGAAGGTGTTATGGATAGTCTACTCGAGGCGTTACAAACTGGTTCAGTGTTTGGTAAAAATCGACGAAAACGTGATCCTCGACCAGCTGGCGCTGAACGTCGTGCCCAATTAAATCGAAGTCGTTCACGAAATCGACTAGCACCTGGAGCCCTGTCGGCACGCGAAATGATAAATCACGAGGTGTTAAGCTCGGCGTAGATAAGTTGCGCGATTTAAGCTGTGTAAATATTTGTACTTAGGTAAAAACGAAACGAAATTCCATAATATGTAATAATTAATTCCGACACATACACAATTTTTAATGTGCCAATTTTTATTTTAATTTTTAAACATTTGTAAATTAGAAAATGCGCTTTGGTACTAAACTTACATATCTAGAAACTATTTTTTTTTTAAATTAGAAATCGCATTTAAAAATTTCAGTAACACTAGTTTGTAAAGTATAAACATTAATAAGTAAATAAATTTATGTATATAAAACAATTCATATTTTATACTTAATTAAAAACGATACAATAATGAATTAAAGTAAACAAAAGTCTATTTTTTGGTCTTAACTGTAACTTTATCTTAAAGACGTCTGAAAAGTTGTATTCATCAAAATCTTAAGGACTCCCAAAATTGGATACCGCCAAAGCAAATACCCCCCTCCCCGCTTAGTTACTTGGACATGAGATTGAGGTTCGGCAAGTGGAACGTGCAGTCACTAAGAAAACATGGCGCGTTTGACGGCTTAATCACATGTATCGGCTGGAATTAATCAAGATTATCGGCAACTCGATGGCCTAAAAGTGGAGACCATAGACTATACGTTGCTACACAGTGGAGATGACCTCGGAAATCTTGATTTTAGGTTTACCATTGGGCCACAGGTAAAAAAGGCTGTACTGGACTTTCAGGCAGTCGATAATCGAATGTGTAAGTTTCGCCCTCTGATGTAAGCCAACCCAATATAAAGACTCATTTTACAGTAATTTGGATAATCTGATGGACTCTAACCTGAGTATGATGTCAGATTGGTGACTTTAATGCTACAGCTGGCCGAAATCAGACCAACTAGGTTCGTACTCCCGACACTAAACTGCGACCGAAAATGGGGAATGAATGATGTACTTTGCGATCGCTCATGATCTCAAAGTGGCATGTACATTCTTTCCTCATAAAAAGATCCATTTGGAAACATGAACACATCCACGTAAAACATCCCTAAACCAAATTGACCATGTGTTGATTTCTAATGTGCTTGCGTGGGTTGTCCAAGACGTGAGATCTCATCGGTCGTCAACAAAATTCGTAGGCAGTGACCATAATCAGGTTACTGCAAAGTTATGATGAAAGTTTTCTTACAAGTCAGGGAGGACAGGGGAATATACAACGCGATTTTCCTGTGAAGGCCTGATAAATGAAGAAATGCAACGAAAATATCAAGATCATATCAGCAACAGCATTTCACGATCTAAGCACCAATCTGAAGAAGTGAAGTATTAAAAAGATCAGTAGTTGATGCTGCCCAGCGCTTTCTCGGTGTAGTGAAAACTACGCCCAGAAATGATTGGTTTGATGGAGAGTACCGTCTTGCTGTTGAGCAACGAAATATAGCCCACTCGTTTTACAATTGCGAGAAGAAATAAAGCAGTTCTTGTTAGGAGGACGGCTAAACGCTTTTTTAGACAGAAGAAGTGCGAATTGTGGAAGGCTAAGGTCTGACAGATGAGCAAATTTGAACTGTCTTTTCGACCTTGTTCGATTTGCATTGCGAAATAAAATTATGCTTGAAAAAAGGAAAGTGGCCGCGTTATGCCCAATATTCAAGAAGGATGATCGTTCAAAGTTCGAGAATTATCGCGTTATAGCTCCTTTGCACAGCATACAAGTTACTGTCATACATTACTCGACTGATGGATGAAATTATCGATAACTAGCAAGGAAGATTCCGTCCAAATCGGTCAGTCACTGATCAAGTTTTTTCGCTACGGATGATTCTTTCCAAGTTATACGTAAAAAAATCAATTCTTAAACGCTAGTATAAATTTATTTAATAACAATTGATAAGACTAAATCTATTTTAGTTCCTAATATTAGCGTACACTCGGAAATCTCTGAATTACCTAGCTAGATTCAGAGGATCCATTTTTTTAGTCGACTATATTTTGGCCTATTTAATAGTTCCCTCACTAATTCGTTGGGATGGCAAACTAGTTTTAACTGGTATTTTTTGCTATACTGTTGAAATGTATCGGTTACAGTTTCGATGAGTAAATCTCGACGTAGGATTGCATTGCATAGAATACCAGGGTGGGTCTACCATTGTTTAAAGTATTTCTGACTACATTATTATTTTATTATGTTGGAAGCACAAGTAGAGTCCCACCGCTGAACCTCATATGTCTCAGAGGAGCTTAAGTATCATTTTGTACAGGAAGACCTTACAGGTTAGACTTACCATTGATTGTTTTCCAATTAACCAATTTTTGATACATTTAATTTGATTTGTTAACAATAAGCTTCATTGTGTTTTTTCCACGTGAGTCTTTCAAGATATTTAACACGGATTGATTTTAGTGAATGCAATGTGCGCAGATTTTTCAATTTTGTCTAAATGTTGCTATCGTGGGATTTTGATGCACAGCTTGGATTGCAGTATCATCCGCGTGTGTAGAGACGTTCACAAAATTTGATGTTGGTAAGTCTGCTGTATAGATCAAGTACAACACTGGCCCCAGTACACTGTAGTTACTCAAAAGTCTACCCTTTGTTACTCAAAAGTCTACTAAATCGGAAAGTTTTCGCCTGTCAGTTGGGTGGCCAGTAGAAATGTGATCCATCTTTTAATTCTGTATACAATCTTAAAGTTGTTTTCCTTTCGTAGAAATTAATCTCGAACCTTATTGAATATGCGTTGTAGTCACCTTCTCCTATGAACTACAGAGTTTTGAAGTAATTTGCAAATTGTTCGCTGTCAATTGTGTGTCTCGGTTAGTAGTAAACCACAGATATGATACCCTGACCACTCCTCTAGACAGATGCTAGTTGCTTGAATATGTTCTTCCCTTTAGTTTTGGAGTTCATATTGGCTTATTCTGTTTTTGGTAATGAGACTGCAATGTGATTATCCGTTAGGATGCTTAGTATCCTAGATGGTGACCTGAGATCTTGAGGTAATTCATATTTCTTTAGAATAGAGTTTCGGAAGTCAGCATAATATCGATATCGTTTTCAATAAGAAAGTTTCGTAATTCTAGTTTACAATGCACTAGTACATTGGCGTTCCAATATCACAATTGAAACAATAAAACTCATCATTGGTTATAGTAGAAAAGAATTGGATTTCCTTTAAGACGTAAACGAGTTAACTGAAATTATTTAATTTTAAGTGTTTGTAGTCCAAAAATTCTAAGAGGTTGCTCAATATTTGAGTGCATTCGGAAAATGTGAATTGAAGGTAAATGTCAATAATTGTTACAGTTTAGGTTATGTTGAATGTTATCACCATACTGTTTATTATTTAGAATCATTAACAACAAATTACCTTAAGCTTAAATTTATATTATAATGCCACTAATAGCAGAAGTAAGTATTCTTATACGAATTATACAAATAATTATTAACCTAATTTGAAATTCAAATGTAGTTATCTGGAGATGATAATTTTGGAGACCACTCTAGGACATTCATTTTTGAAAACGAGGGCCATACACTGGGCAATGTACTGAAATCTATAATCAGTCGATAGTTAGTTTAATTTGTTCTTACTAAGTATTGCTACTATTTACATTATTTATTTTAATTTGCAGTCCAGAAGTAGAACTATGCGGATATACAGTGCCTCATCCTGCCGAAACAAAAATGCATTTTCGTATTCAAGTAAATATGCGATTAAGGGCCATAGATATATTACGAAAGGGATTGGAGGATCTAGAAAAGATTTGTGACCATACACTTGAAACATTTAATGGTGCGATAGAAGAGTGGGAGAAATAGTCTCGAAATGTTACGTTTTGTATATTTACAATTTATTATTATTAAAAAGGACATTCGTTCATTAATTCTAAATCTCTTATTTCCATAATATCAGTTTTTAATTTTTGTTTTAGTATTTCTCTCCATATTGCTTCGCGATCTTTATTGTCAGTTATTCCCATCCGCTCCAGTGAGTTATCTGTGATCCGGAGAAGCGTTCGACCTGTAATTTCATGCTGTAAATAGAAAATTGTATTTAGATCGAATAAAGTGGTTATTTGTTGCATGATTTACCATTTGGAAGAATTCATAATACTTGAGATAATCGCCACAGTGTCTTTTGTACCATTTCAAGACATCGGCTACTGTCCACAGATATACCGCTCGAGGTTTAGACGTTTGTGTTTTCTGAAACATTTTACTTATACATTAATGTAATCAAACAATTAAATATTACCTTTTTGGGATAGTTGGAAGTGGTTCCCTCGGGAATATTTGCTATTTCTTCGCCCATTGTATCCGCACCCAGAATTTATCAATCATAACAAAAACATTACTGACAGTTATATGGGGAAAACCTTGAATATTTTGTAGTTGAGCTAAAGTTGCTCAATTGATAATAAAAAAACGCGCGAAATTTGGTAATTTAAAATCGGTATTAATAAAATTAAGAATAGTGTATAAACAAATTGCTTTCTAGCCTATAATGCATAATTAAAAACATATTTGTGGGTTTATTCTTAATCGACTTACTGGAATTATGACGTTGCGTCAATAAATTGTAGACCAAAATAGAAGCGCGGCGTTGCGTTTTATGTGTTTTGAAGTTTATTGACGTACATGTATATAATCGCATGCAAATGTCATCACAAATATTGGAATTTTTTTGTTTAGAATTTTAATGATTTTATAAAATAAAATATCAAAATTAAAATTTGATAATCTTGTTTTGAAATTGTGTTGTTTTTGGGTAATATGTTTAATCATATTTTATCATAAAAATACACTTGATAAATTTATGAGTTTGTGATAAATTTTTTTTCGAGTGATAAGAGTTTTGCAAAGAAAAACAATTATTGTACAATGAAAGTTCATTTTCGGGAGCAATACGGCTCTAAAGGGCGTGAAACCTTGTACGTTAATCCAAATGATCAGATTAACGTTGTGCGCGTACCATGGAAATCAACGGGTCACAACAAATTAAAATGGAGTGAACGATTTAGTATATTTCGTGTGTTTCAAAGGATTTTTCTACCTCAAGGGTATCCGGATAGTGTAAGCGAGGATTATATCGATTACCAAAAATGGGATACTATGCAGGCGTTCTGTAGTACGATTAGTGGTAGGTATTCGACACACAATATAGTTTTAAATGTTAATTGAATTATTTATTTATCGAGGAACCCTTACAACGCACGCAATCTTGAAGGGTGTAGGTGTTGGTAGCGAAGCTGCAAGTGCCCTATCCGCCACTACAACTTGGATTATGAAAGATGGCACAGGCCACTTTGGTAAAATTTTATTTGCTTGGTGGAAAGGTTCCGAATTGGACGTTGATTCGAAGAAGTGGCGAATCAGGGCTGATGTCCTTAACGATCTAGCGATGGGAATTGAAATATTTGTACTACCACGATATATCGATCATGCGATATACATTTTATGTGCTACAACGTGTATGAAAGCAATCGTTGGCGTCGCTGGTGGAGCGACACGGGCTGCTCTTACACAACACCATGCGGTACGTGGCAATTTGGCTGATGTGGCATCAAAAGATAGTGCCCAAGAAACGTGTGTCAATCTTATCGCATCCTTTCTCGGTTTATTTTTACTCACAGCGATTAAAAGCGAAAAGTAAGTAGTAGTTCAGCTCCAATCTCGTTGAATTGAAGTAAATATTGAAAATATTTTATTCCAGCATATTATATTCGGTATTCTTTGTCATTACTCTTCTGCATATATACTCAAATTTAAAGGCCGTTAAAGCTGTGTGCCTTCGCACATTCAACGAATCACGACTATTGATAGCACTGGAAGAATATTTTCGAAATGGTAAAATGCTGACGCCACGAGAGGTGAATAAATTGGAGCGAGTCACAATTGGCCAAACTGTTTCGGTTTCGCAAAAGATTCGAATTGGTGTATCAGCCGAAGTACTACTCAAGCAATACAAGACGACACACGATATCGACAACATCCTATCGTACTTCGATCCAAACGATAAATTTTTTGTAGCGGAAACTAAAAAGTGTCTAGGAGTTTATCTCGGTTTCGAGGCTAAAACGCACGACATCTTAAAAGGATATTTCTATGCTGTATCCTATTTACAAGATCGTACTCAAATCCGAGATCGTTACTGGGAGGTGCAAAGTAAATGGAATGAATTTATGACATTATCTCAAAATGAGGGTTGGAATTTAACGGCACACCTTTTGAATGTCGACGAATATCGTCTCGAATGGAAATTGTAATGGAATCGAACACGGCGACCACAAAAGCGACGAATTACATTTATTTATTAAACCGGTGGTAAGTAGAAAATAATTTGTCGTTTTTTTGGGGGATAGAAAAATCTGCAATATTCAATTAATGAAGTTTTAATATTTTAACGGACCAAACCAATTGGTGCTTTTTCTGATTGAAGCTTTACTCTTTCAACGAACGATAGATAATGTGGTTTTAAACGTATTTTTAATATTTAGACGTGATTTTTAATTAGAATTTTAAGATTATACATTCCAAATGACAATATTACCATTTTTAAACCGGAAGCTATCGGCTAATTTTTCGGAACACATTTGCTAAAAGGACATTTGAATGCAAATCCTGCTTACAAACTTTTTTAAGAATTAGGCCTTATTTGCACAGAATTTGAAATTATTGTTTTTCGATAAATTAGCCTAGATAGACCCCCTATTTTAGTCACATTTCTTTATCACTCGCATAACGTATTCATTTAACTTAAGTTGAAACAAATTTCAGAAGACTGTGTACAAACACGTTTTATGCACATATTTGTAAAAGTTTCACGTACAATTAATTATTTAATTAGGGATTTTAAAGCAATTAACATTTATATTCGAAATTAACGACAAATTAAAAGAAATTCACACGCCTTTCATTTTTAGTACTACACTAACGTACCTTCGTTCTAAAGCAAAATGATATTTTATATAATCAATAAGAGAAATGTATATTTATTGCAATTAAAAATCTATTTATATAATAAATAATAAACACACTATCTTCATGTAACATGATTAAGGCGAACTTCCTATTGAAAAAGTTTTCGTTTGCTTGCAAAAGCTAGACTAGGGAGTATCGACAACCTTTTGATTGATTTAATGCAGCTGCTCGACCAGAATCATATTTGGCCGAGTATATAGCCATACATAAAGGTAGTTTACTATTAAACCAGTCAATTTTTAATTCAAATTTGTTTTGCTTCTCGTATAGTTTTGATCAAATTGTGCCTTGAAAAAAAGTGAGTTAAATTTTAGCCATAATAATATTCGGTTTGATTTCTGTGTTCTTTTTGTATATTTTGCTGTGATGTAGTTCCTTATGCTTTGTAAACTTAATTAACTATTTATAAGCAATATAATTAAATATTTGTATAATTAATTAAAGCATTTTTCGTCTTCCAAAATTATGTACTTAAAATAGCGAAGAAATGAACCCGCCATAATTTCTTTTCTATTAAAAATGTTTTTGATCTAAATTTTAAATAATAAAAAAAGCGAAAAATAATTTTAAAATTAAATTTTATTTGTAAATTAATTAATCTAGTAATTAAACAATAGAATAATATAGAATTAAAAATTATACAATTGTATTTTTATTTATTATATCGCAGCATGTCTTGTAATCTCTCATGTTTCATTTTTGCCACCCGTTTGTGATAAATGACGTACTACATCGACCCAATCGTAACCCCTTGGCATTTCACCATTGTGATCACTACGTTCCCATTGCTTTCGTTTTTGTGCTTTTGTTAGTTGTTCCTTTTTAATTTTTTCCTTTGGTTCTAATATACTTGTTTTATCTAAACCGGTTGTGATATCGGTTAGGGCTGCTGGTTGATCTGGTTGTTCAGCTAATAATTCGGTTTGACGTTCTTTAAGGCACTCAAATAATGTATATGTCATACCACAACCAATCCATTGCTGACCTTCTTCTGTAACAGCTTCAATTATTTTTGATTTTACTTCGGGAATTCTGAAATAGAAATTTAAGACTTAGTCCACGTAGGTTAAATAGCCAGCCATCGTGCTTCTTACAAATTTCGATTGTAGAACATATCCATATTAAAAACTGGTAATTCATTTGGATAATTTTCACCCCAGGTTATTTCTAACAAAAATGATTTAATATCATCGTCTTGGCCATACTGTAAATAATAAATAAAATCGTCTAAATGACATTTCTTTAAGGAGGATTCGTACAACATTCTAACCTTATATTGATAAACAGTATCACTCGATTGTTTAAACGCCGTATCACCTTCATATATTGAAATTAATGCCTCTTTCTCGTCATCTTGTAATTCTTTTACGTCGGACATTTTCTTTCAAAAAAATTAAGGAAAATAAAACGAAAATGATTTTTATAAAAGAAATTTAGGAAAACATATTTTTCACACTTCTGTCAAAAAATTGACGTTTTAAGTAATTGTGCTACACACTGTTCCAATTGTCGCCCTCATCAATTTACTAGTATTCTCAGTATATTTTTTGACTTCCCGCTAATACGAAATTTCAAAACATGTCAAAACTTATTATTTTACACAATGGATCCTGAAGAAATAGAGTTTATTGGCGAAAAAAGATTAATCGGTATAATTCCTAATTTTCAATCGGAACAAATTCATCTAATATCCGGTGATATTGGGCCATTTCGCCCCGGTCTACCAGTTCACATACCATTATGGCTTGGAATTCATCTGCGCAAACAACAAAAGTGTCGTATTGTGCCACCCGAATGGATGGAAGTCGATTTACTCGAAGAGTTCAAAGAAAATGAAAAACAAACACGTTTTTTTACCAAAATGCCTTCAGAACACTACATGGTCGAAGCTAAGTTGATATTATCAGCGGCTCCGGAGGATGTACCCCGATCCGAAGAAATTCGTACTATTATTAAAGATATTTGGGACATTCGAATGGCTAAATTACGAACTGCAAACGATTCTATAATAAAAGGGGACAATGAATTAGCGAATCTAGATAATTTAACACTGATGGAGATAAACTCGATTCGGCCATTATTACCTCACTCATTAGACTTAATCGCCCGAATGAAAGATGTAACAATACAAAAATTATGCAATTATTTTAAATTGTTCTAATATATTTTTTTTCAGTTCCCTAAGCTTCGAAAGCAACGTGGAAGAACTCAGCTTACTGGAGGTGCAAGTACTTCACTAGGATCATCACGCAAGACATTAAATTTACACAGTTCAACCAACCTTTAATCACAAAACGACCTTCAACTAATTTATCATTTATTGCACTATGTGTGATATGGAAATCAAATCAAAAACATATAAATTCTTAAGTTTAATTAATTTACTTGTATTTTGTCTACATATATCTATTCCTTAATATTATTTCTTTGACCTTTTCCCTTCACCTTTTTTTGGTGGTGCTTTGCCACGAAGAGCCCTCAATCGTTTCATTTCTTCCTTAAAATCTTGATGTTCATCTCGGAACAATCCATAATTTCGTAACTCCGTAATAAGCAAGTGTGTTTCGACATGCCGAGGATAATAATTAACAATTTCTTCTCGTAAATGATTTGGTTTTGCACTGAACATCTTGACCACTTTCATTGATTTTGAGTTTGTAGGACGGGCTACTTCACCAAATATACGATTTGATAGATACTGCATTCGGCGACCATATGTTGTCCCAAGTTTAATAAGTTCGGTATATTTAGAAGACATTTTATGTGAAAATATATATTTATTTACAACCAAAATTTCGACAAAACTAAGACATAACCAATAAAATAATAAAATTAAATGTCAAATGAAATTGTGGCTACATGATTATCATAATTGTAGTCGAGATTCTAACACCAAATTCGTCAACTCAAAAAAATGTTGTGATGCTTTGGTAAATTTAGAGTATAATTTATATAATTCGCAGATGATGTGACTGTTTCTCTTGCAATTTTTAATTTAATCTTGACTACTTAATGAAAATAGATTTTAACCTTAGACAAAGCGTAATTTTTATTAAATAATATGCTAATGAAAAATAATAATACTTTTCTTTTGATAGGAGCTTTTTGTAACCGTCAATATGATTACAATTCAAGGAAAAATAAAGCTGTTTTTGTTAGGTGGATAAATAATCGAATTGGAAGAAGGAAAAAGAGGAATAACGAATAGCTGATGTAATTAGTACAGTTAATTTCTTTGAGAGGTACCGAATTGTATCCTACTTTAAAAGTACCCAACTGCAATTTGGCTCCTGGATTTTATGAGATACCTTATATTTTAGAAGGTGTAATACCATCTTATACACAGTCCTCAAATTCTTAATAGATGATCCATTATACTAGAAATTAATTCAGACTTCATGATATTCTAAAAGGTAACTCTATTAAACTACCTTTTTGAACTTATTCGATTGGTAAAGCGCAAACAAACCTAAGCTTAAGGAAGTTGTGTTAGTTAGTCGCGTTATGTCCAAAATACCAAAACCGTGATCACTCAAAATGCACTGAGGTTAATAACTATGGAGATGGTATCTTTAAAACTAAATGGCAACCAAAATAAAGTATTTAATGTGTAAAACAGAGAAAGGAAATTTTCTTTCTTTTTCTTAAATCAATCAAAAAATGTAATTATTTAATTCATATGTCAAAAAAGAATAAATAAAGAGTTTAATTAAATTTTTGCATACATTTTTCGGAAATACATTATAAGAGCGAGAGGGATATATAAAATTAATGATACCACTATAATAAAAATCTCTACCATTATTCCAACAGTCCATAATTCGTATTCATATTCTTTTTTTTTTTAAACTAACGAGTCGAACACGAAATATCTGATCTGGGTTTAAAGATCAAGACACAATTAATTTCAGTAGTAGGAATCATACGTTTGAAGATTTCATTTAAGTATGACTTGGAGTGATAAGATTCAAGTATATTTGATCACTCATATTAATGATAATAAACAGTTTAGGAGAATCTGTAACCTCCTGTCCATTTCCGAAATCGAAATATCTTAGAAATACGGACGCCCCAGTGCTATTATGAAATATATCCGTTAGCAAAATTGAATCGAATTTTTACGATCGCACAAGACCGCTATTTACTAGTCGACGTATTTTATTTTCGATTGATCGTAATTTGACGTCCGGCAGTGCTGCCACTTAACTACAAATGTGGCAAATATGCTACAATTTTCTCATTTTATAACTCTACTACCCACTTAATTGAATCTGCTACATTTTTTCATTTAATGTCATACTTCAAAATTTTGTGTTAATTAACAAATAAATGAATATTGATTTTTTTTAGTAAACAGTCGAAAATAGAACTAGCTTTAATCTAGTACCACAATTTTAATAAATTATTCATTTTTTGTGTATGCTTAAGCAAATATCATTAAAAATTGTATCGTTTTTGAATCGCAGTGCTTAGAGGGTAAACCGGTGATTTCTGATAAAATGTCAAATGTGTTCTGTATAAATCAGATTTGAGCGTTATTAAATTTCCATATTTCTGTTTATATATACAGTTCGTTCTGTGATTTTTACTAAGATAAATTTAAGTGATTGAGTTTTGTTAGTTATTAAGTGTCGTAAAAATTAAAAATGAAACGATATTTTCAACAGATTGTTAAATTTACTCGAGAATCGGACTATATTTGCCATAATGGCTTATCTTTGGCTGATAATCCAGCAAAAAGGTGAGTGAGTTTAGTTCATTTCAAATTTTCATAAGTGTATTATAAGTGTATTCTGCTAAATTAAATATGATATCGATACGGTTGATAGTTTTAGATAGTCAGAGTGAATTCTTTCAGTTTGATTTAAAATCGAAATCTTAACTGACATTATGAACATTTATCAACTTTTTAAATTTGTTGTTTCCGAAATTACCAATGAGAGTGAGCCTTCTTCTTCGACGCAGGTTGGTTCTTCTGAAAATCAACACAAAGTAATACTTGAAAACATTGGAAGTTCTGATTCGGATTCTCAATCACTACCACGCAAGCAGTATAAACAAAAGTATTATAAAGCGAATGGGAGGTTTTGTATCCATGGCTAAAAAGAGTAAATGGGCAAGCCTTTTGCTCAATTTGCTTCAAAGTGTTAGCCAATAATAAAATGTGACTAAAACTACATGAAACTAGAAGCAAAACACACGCCGAATAAAAATTGCAAAAAACTGCCACATTAAATCGAAAAAAATTTAAAAAATGTATATAATCATTTTGCCCACAGCCCGAAATGCGTTGGTGCGTTTCGTTAATTCCAAGATTAGTTTAATCTTAAATATCATAAAATTTTAAGACTGAGTGGTACTGCCAATGCTGTTGGCTATCCAATGAGAGTGTAGTTAATAGAATCATTGAACAAATGGATGCACTTAAATATTACTTTAATTATATTATATTATTCACACAGAGTGAAATGTGCGATCAAATAAAAACTAGATTTAATTTTAACGATGATAAATTGAAATTACTAAAGTATTTAAATATCAATGAAATCGTCACTGGTAGTCTTCCGTCTATATTACCTTTAGTAAATAGTTTTCCATTTTACAACGGTGATATTGAAATTTTAAATATTCAGTTTCGCCTATTAATAGGCAATTATGAAATAGCTTCGAAATTTTCATATGATGTCACTAAATTTTTTACAGAGCTTAAACAATGTAAAGATAGCCTAGATAAACAATCGTTCTCCAGTTAAAATTTAATAAAGTCAAACACGCGAAATAGTTTAAATACTAAAACTGTTGAAAATTTAATGTATGCAATTAAAAATTTAATGTATGTTGAAAATTTAATGCAGAATTGATAAATTCAAATCAACAATGATTGCATGCTTGTGATGAACCAGATTTATTAAAATTCTCCGATAGGTTTAAATTTGTGGATGGAAAATACCAACCAAATTGACATAATTGATACTAATATGCTGTGTAAAGCGTAAGACTTTATTTGAAATAGTACCTGAATCGTTTTTGATTAATCATTTATTTTAATTATTGAATTTTATACCATCTATTTGTTTTTTTGTAGTTTATTATTTATTTGAAATGAATTATTTATGTTATTATAAGCTTTTATTTATGTTTATTTTTACAATATAATTACTAAAAATAATAAAAATAAAACAACTTGAATAAACTTTAAATTTACTACAAAAACTCTAAACTTCTTTTCAATCATCTGCTACACATTTTTTGTTTTCAAGTGGCAGTACTACTCCCATTAATCAATATCGCAATTTACAATCTTCGGATCAGATCGGATTTTCCCGTTAACAAAATGATCAGACAAGATATCATTTATGGATGTGCGTGTGGGACTTAGAAGAATGTGCATATAGAGATGACTTTTAAGTTAACATTCTAGAGAAAAATCAAGCTTGTGATAAATGGTCCTAAACGTGACGTTAATGGCACATACCAAGTTCTTTTCAATCATGAGATCAAGAATTTATTGCAAAATTATTATGTCGTGTGTCCATCGATTTTTTAAAGGGCAGGTCAAATAAAATTGATCAAAACGTGGTTCAAGGAATAATAAAACATTTTCGTTAAATATTTCAATCGTCTTATATTTAAATCAGTTCAGTTTTTTAATTTTTTTTTTCACTTTTTTCATCAATATAATACACAATAAACATGTTTACCGAAAGCTTTAATCGAAAGCTTTAGTTTTTCGCTTTTTAGTTCACGTTCACAATAAAAATATAATTCTTATTCTTAAAATCTTAAAAATTAATTATTTATATTTAGAAATAGATATTATATTCATATAAGTACACACTTAAATTTAAATTTATATATGACTTCAATTACTATAATATTAGAACAATTTAGTTTTTTATTTTACTCAATAATCGAAAGCTTTATACACATGGTTTTCTTTTATTTAAGAAAGCTTTCAGATTTATATTTTGTCTATTTAAACTTTGGTTTATCTCCAGCGATAATAGTTTTTTCTATATATATATAATAAATTTATATTTTAATTAACATACGATTAATTAAAATTAAAAAGCAGTTAATCCTCTGTGACAATGGTGGAGTCAAGTCGGTGCGGATTTCCAATTGGTATAGAATTATAGATAAAATGATGCCGGCTGTTTGATCATAATACATCGAATATTTATTTTTCTTCTTCAATATTATGAATACAGCCCAATAGAATAATTTATAAAATAAAATATATTTACACTGCTAAAACTAATTTAGAATATAACTTAAACTGCTACAATTTTACTGGGATCGACTTTAACTCGCAAAAATACAACATCGTCTCGCACAAATGGTCGCTTCGTAAGTAAATCGTGCGAAATAAATCGTGGAAATCCAAAACCGAGAGAATCAGGTTCTCTTGATGGCCGTTGGAAATTTTCCCAAGATGGATCCGGCACAAATGACTCGGCCACGCCACCTTGTCCACTTAGTGTACCTTGTTCGAATAAGGTGAATGTTATTGAATGAGAAAAGGGCCATTTGAGAAGAGCATCGTATTCGCCTGGCAACACTTTTATATATACGGAAACGTGTGTTCCTTCGCCTGGCCCATTCCCATTTAGAAACATCGATGCTTGTAGTTTATAACCGTATTGGCTGGTATAAAAAGGAGGTGATACTAATTCTAATCCATCTTTAGTTTTTGCTTCGGCCATTTTTAATGACCAATCGGTTACTTTCCATAATAGTGTTCCTGTATAGTTTGTGCTCAATTTCGCGATAGCACCTTTTAAACTTTGTATTTGTTGGCCTTGGCGGCCCGCTAAACTAACCATCAACGATAAATGCGATGCTGTATTTGCTTCCAAATGTGATTCCAATAGATGGCGTGGTCCCTTGAAACGACAACCAGCCTCTCGGAACGTGCACTGAATCGACAATGCTTTACATTCATCACGCAAATGAGCGTCTAGTTCGGCCCGCGGTATCGTACTCGAATCACATCGTTGCGGACATTGTACTGGACTCATGGGACATGTAGCACAGTGTGCAGATAGTGTGTCCGCTGAAAATTCACGATTGCAGTGTTGACATCGTCGCATACGTTTTAAACAATCTTTGGTCCTGTGTATCGACATGCGGCCTCGTAATATGCGTGCACCACATTTCGCTTCACAATATATTGGCTCTTGGGTGCATGTTCCTGTATGCTCCTCCAAACCTTGTCCTGTAAAATCGGTATTACAAAATTCACACGTTGCTCGTCTCAATGTACACGTGTACGTTAAATGATCGGTCATCATAACACGGGGAATTTGTGAACCGCATTTATTTGGGCACGGGACGGCGTCATGTTTGCAGGTATTCAGATGAGCCTAAAAAATAAAATATATACAAACATTAAAATCATGAGAAAACCATCTGTTATATTATTACAATGATGTTTTATATGATCGTCATCACAACAAAAATGCTAAATTAGAGATGCCCACGTAAAGAATTGAAATTGGTTTGAGTTGTTATTCTTCTTTTATGATTTTATTTATCTTATTGTGATCAGGTGAAATATTCGTGTGTGAGAAAATTGAGATAAATGGTGTGTGTATGATCGCATAATACCCACATTAGAGTGTGTTGTACATAGTTATGTAATTTAGAAGATATAATTTTTAATTGAAGGATGTGAAACATTTTGATTTTTTCATTCAAGATCAGTTTTATGTGAATCAAATTTTAATCACAGATCATGCATGTTAATTCGAAAAAACTAGTATTTTACGGTCGAAATTAAATGACTTTTTATGGATGTGACTCATCGATATAATTAGCAAGTCAGTATATTATATTATTATATAGCCCTAATTAAGTTTACGATGCATTATTAATATATAAAACAGAATACGGGAGTATACAGATATCCCCCAAAAATATTATTTTTATTGTGTTACTTAAAAATATTCTTCCATAACACTTTATTCAACAACTTGAACAAATCTTCCTCCCACTAATGATATTTTTTATTTCATTTAAATGTAGGCTTTATGGAATTCCGATATAAAATATGTAAATGACCGAATACAAAACTGTTCGTAATATTAACCGGGTGTTAGTACGATTAGTCGAATAAATATCGTATTTCGACAAAGTGTATAGGTTCGATGAAACGGCCTAGATATAACTACACATAAATATATTTACTATCATCGAGTGGAAATCAGTTTTGTTTAATTATACAGCATTTTTAGACGTTAAGTCGTGTTATTAAAATTAAATTAAATTATTATTATTATATTATGTGTTTCCTTTCATGGAAGTTTATTATGAATATGTGTCTTAGAGACAAGAAAGAAAATTAGAAGGAATTTAATAATATTAAGCGATTTGTCGCCTACATTGTTGTAACGAAACAAATAACAAAGGCCCGAAAAATTATGTTCAAAATTATTGAACATGAAACAAGTCTCTATTGTTTTGACGAGCACGAACCCATCACATTATGAATTACATCATACTATGTATATGGTATGTCCAACAGCGAATTCTGTGAATAGGTTTTTTTTTTGTAGTTCGTTCGATTAAATAAATAAATTCAAATGTACGTTAAAAATGCCAATACTTTGCATGCAAATATATAATTTGCATATTAACGTACAGTCCATCGACTGATTTATTATTATTTAAATTTTATATCGTACTTATTAAATAAAAGACTAAAACTTGAGATCCCTGACCTGGAGAGAGAGCAGTACATATATAATATACACACATTTGTAAGAAGACAAGATTAAATTAAATAAAATTGGCGATGTTGGAATAGAGTTAATACATAATATAAATTTTTGTTTAAATCTATTTTAATCACCGTCTCAACGTCCTTCACGAGTTAAAAACTATATATCTTATATAGAAGTAGATAAATAAATAAAATAAAAAAAGCAAAATTAACTTTCTAAAATCATTATATTATACATAAAGCTTAACAAATTGTAATTGAGTTAGAAAATTCGTGGCATTTATATATACGAGTTTATATTCGTGTTCACTTACCTTTAATTTTCGTAATTCATCCGACCATTTGCAACCTTGTTTGTGGTGTATACAAAATACTAATGAACCCATTATTGCTTTTTCTGATTCAGGATCTGGATATATCTGGAATAATAATAAATAATTTTTTTTTAATTTTTATTATAAAACACTTCTTCTTTTAAACTACGATAATAGATTACTAATTCGAAATTTTTAGCAATACCATATATTCAGATGACGTTTTTCTTATTTCCATTTGGGATTTCAAAAAAAAAAAATATATATTTAAAAAAAAGTTCAACGAACAAATATCTTGGCAATATTATAAATACCATACTAAAGAAGTCATCATCATCATCATTAAGATGAGTCATAACCATTTTGTGTGTAGTACAAATTACAATGATTGTTTGATGACAAAATTTATAGATAGATCGATAGAGATGATATGTATTACTTAACCATATAATATGATTAGATTAACTTACAAAAAAACGTTACAGGAAGTTAGATTTGAGTAGACGAAGAAAGATTTGATTTATTCAAATTAATCAATGATTTAGATTTTTATAATTTCAATAATTTCATGGTTGTTGTACCGTGATCATTTTTTGTTTGTGTCCGATATACATAATATATAATAAACATAACTCAAGAGGTCGTTTACAAAGGTCGACGGAAATGATATTGCTTATATGCGGTTTTTTGTTGTTGTTGCGGTTGACCGGATATGTTTAATATATATATTCTTTAGTCTTCTTGTATACATGTATATAAAATCAAAAGTGAATACATATAAAAATCCAATTAGGATCACATTCGTTACGCGAATATTTTCATGAATCAAAAATCTGATCAATAACCTAAAAACTATACAAATCTACATATAGACGAAAGAAACCTGTTTTATTGTATAGAATATATTATATAGATAAGTTTAAGAAATAAATTCCAAAACTATATGATATATTAATTACAATATTGTCTTATTAATATAATCTACATGGGTGGTGGAATTAATTATAATTTAAGTTATGTGAGAAAAATCGTTACAAATTAAATTTATCACACATATAAAAAGGGTTCGTCGCCTTATTGTATATAAGCGACCAAATCTCTTGTTTTCTTCGTTGTTGCGCATTTTATAATCCTTTATTATTTAATTCTATTTAAATTCACCCCTTTCTTCGAATAGAATTTCTTTGTAAATAAATCAAATAGGTCATTCATCTTATTAAAATATTTTAAATATGTGTGTAAACACAAAGAAACATATATCTGATATAATTTATATTCTTTATCTCGTGTCTTTGTCCCATATATTATAGGGATTGGAATTATTGTGCGTATAACCATTTTTAAGTAAATGGATTATAGCGTAACGGATTGTTTATTGGTTAAATGGTTGGTTATAACTACAACAAACCAGCTGCTATAACTGTTATTTATACTCAAACATTAAAGTTCAATTTTCTTAATCCAAATAAGATAAAATTGAAATTGCTACGTTTTCTAGTCGATTTGGCCCTAAAACCATTCAATTGTTTATAGAAACAAACAGTATGTACTATGAGCAGGATTAAGAACCGCTGGCAGATCGCTGCGAGACGGATTTCTTTTGATTGAAGAATGTTATGATTTCTATGTGATTGCCAAATATAATATCAAGAGGGTTCAGTCTTACTTATTCAAAAGCTTAATATGCGTACATTCTGCGGCTCATTCATTCATTCAAGAACTAACCAAGTAATTGTCCACTTTATATATATATAGGGTGGGCCATTGTTGTGCAATTTTTTTCATTTATATGGCTGCCGCGGCTGGTCTCACAGTACCCTATTCGATATTCACCCATTTTCGAGCACTTTATATAAGTCAAATGGTGTTAAATCGCAGCTTCTTGCCGATCAATTGACATCAGCATTTCGGCTAGTAAAACGGCCATCAAACGTTTGATGCAATAAATCGATTGGGGCATGTGATGTGTGGCAAGTTGCACCATTTTGTTGAAACCAAACATCGTTCACATGAATACCATGAATAGCGTGCGAAAACAAATCGGTTATAATGGTGCGATAGGTGTCTCCATATTGATCGTAATGGTTGCGCCATCTTCATTCGAAACCTTCGATATTTTCGGATGTACGCACTATACGAGCACGCGACCACGTTTTGGCGCATCAACAGTGAAACCAGTTTCACGAACTGTTGGTCCTTCTTTGTGACCAATTTTTGCACATTTTCATACGATTTCCGATCAATTGTCTTAGTTTTTAAATCTCAACTGACTCATTGTGACATCCTTTCGAGGTGTGCTATAGACCCGATTTACATGAATCCATTTGCACATTGCATAGCTCCATCCCAACCTATAGTACTGATATGAAAGATAGGGTCAACCTATGGATTCTAAACTCAACAGGGGGTCACAGATGTGTTCATTCACACCACTTATTGTAATCAGATGGTGAAAATTCCATTTGGCATCCTGCCTCTATCGGAATTCGATAGAGGCAGGAAGCAAATTGGTTATTCCCGCTGCTTCTGCAGAAACTTTAACCATTTGGCAAAACGTTGAATTTGGGGTGAAGACCGTAAATGTTGACTCGACGCCTATCTCGTCGACTTATGACTTACGCCTAGAGTGAGGAGTCTTCAGATATAGTGAAAAACAATGTCTTCAGAGCAGATGCGATATTGAGAGCTAATAATGTAAAAAAGTATAATGTGTTCACTATACATAAAGAAGGAGTCGTCGGACGGACAGAAAAAATCCATTATTTTATAGTATAGTTGTTCTAATTATCAATTGGAATATGTAAAGAAAAATTCGAGGATGACAGTCAAAACAATAATCTATAGCTTCATTTAAATATGCGTCTGCAAGTACTCTTCTTTTTAACCGTATCTCTTCTCGGGTACTGATGCTATACAGATGGATAACGTCCAAACAAAACTTTTGGTAATATAATAAAAGAAATTCAAAAATACCGCCCAGGTGGCGCAGTGGTTAAAGCTGCGGCAGTTGGAGCGGGAGGTACCGGGTTCGAATCCCGATAGGGGCAGGATGGCAAAGGGATTTTTCACCATACGATTACGATCGGTGGTGTGAATGAACACATCTATGACCCCCTGTTGGAGTGCAGAATTCATGGGCCCGCCCCATCTTCCATGTCAGTACTATAGGCTGGCATGGAGCTATGCAATGTGCAGATGGTTCTACGTAAACCGGACCTATAGCCGTACGTCCTCGATTTGGCTGTAATGGCGTAAGGTAGGACGTAAATAAGCGAATCGCGAAAGAGTTGGAAGTGCCTCGGGCCCCAAAACAGATAGTAGAGATAAAAACAAACAAACAAACAAACAAACGAAATTCAAAAATTTAAATTTTTTGATCGAGACTGGTTTCGGGGCATTTACAATTAGTATTAAAAAAGCTGATTTGACTCTTCCCCACTCAAGAAACGTTTAATGAAACCTAAATGGAATCCATAAAGATAAAGTTAAAAATCATGTATTGTGCCGAGGTTGTTCAATTAGTAAGTGCTTTTTGTAGAATCAAACATTTAGTTCGGGGACTTAGTTTATATGATAATTGTCACCCTAGTGAGAGAAAGTAGCGTACTTGCTCATACATTCGGGGGTCTATGCTTCGATTCCCGGTGGTGACAAACAATCGCGATTGGATGTTTTTAATATGTAAGTGTGTGTGGGTTGAACCGTGAACCCTAGTGACATTAGGTTAGAATAATTTACTCCTTCTTTAATTTTTTTTAGTGAAACTGGTAATAGTTTTGTATGGCAATTTAAAAATATTCTTATTTTTATCGAGATAATATAGTTACTTCACCAGAAGCTGAGCAGAATGACACATATTGTAATTTCCGAGTTATGAAAGATAAAATTGTTCGATACAGATCAAATTACTAGAAATGTGATTATTAGTCCTTTAATGACGGTATTTCCTGGGCTTGTCTTTTTGTAATCGTTTTAGGAAGGCGTATTATGGCTATATTGTAGGAAGCTTTGATTTGAGCCAGTGGTTTTATTGTACAAAAAGTAGGAGTTCCAGGTGGCTATAATCCAATAAGTGAAACATCACTTTTATGATACCATCTGAGCACTTCTATCTATTCCCGGCATGCATTTGGTGTAAGTGGCTATTTGTTCAGGTTCCTTTCCGTTTCCAAATAAATCGTTTATTGTACCGCAATATTTTTACTATACTGATAATATTGACGGTTTCTCTGTTTCTTTGAAAAAATTCCGTTTGCAGTATTTTTTATAGGGACACATTTATATGAACTGAAACGCATTTGCTGTCGGTAATCCCCGTCTTGTTTATGAGTTTTTTTTTAAATGTCGGCATATACCGTCTTGTCCTGCGCAATTGAGCTGGTACTGTCGGTATTTACAGTCTTGTCCACGAATGTGTTAAAACCATTTCAACAAAAATTAAGCCATCGAGTATCAGTTTATAAAAACCATTAACGATCAAATCGTGCATTGTGAGAGATATATATTTGAGAAATGTGTGCGTAGCGAAAAAGGATAGCATTTCAGTAACTCTAATTTAAAAAATCCAGTTAAACCATAACAACCTTACTTACAGTCTGTTTGAACCATTTGCTGAACTGGTAGCTGACAAACGACCTAGAATCGTTTAATTTATTTTTGACTAGACATTCCTAACCTTTCGCTGGTCAATAAACCGAATGCAAATATTTTTAATAGAGAATTTAGTCGAGGTATTATTGTTTGATGTGGTGAATCAACGCTCATTTTCGCTGACATATTATTCATATACAAATCATATTGTTACAAATATATATTCATATGAGATGGTTCGCTATACTGTCCGCGCATTAAATCGGATATTACCAATGTCCGAATTTTTTAAATCACTTTCTATAACAAGATAAGTGTTCGTGAAAGATTTCAATGATTTCAGTCAAAATCAATTTCATTCTTCTAATCCACTGGGCAATTAAACTTAGTCGATTTAAAAAAGTCTACAATATAACAAATGGTTGGATTATCTGGACAATTAGACATCAGATATCTGAATATATCAATCTGGTCAATTTATAATTAGACCTAGTCTCATTATTTCTTTGGTTAATATACTTTTTGTGTAAATAGTAATTTTCTAATATATGTACATAAGCTAGAACATTGGTTGATAAATTTTAAACCGGATGTTTGTCACTAAAATTAAAAATATATAATTTATGCAAATCCTGTATACGACTAAATTTGATAGTGTATATTTATATTTTTTATCACAGTTAACAAATGAAAATAACAATTAAGATACTCACAACATGGAATGAACATAAATAATTCTAAAAATATGTTATAAACAAATCAAACCAATCATCTTATAAACACAGTAGCGCTCGTCGAACAGATGGTATCACAACGATATACCACATAGTGTGATTTAAGTATATAGAAATCCCATCCTAACTTGCCGGTTCGAAAATACTTCGAACACATACAATATTATTATTTTTGCGTTGGCAGATGTTTTGTTTATTTATTTATTTAGTTTTTTTTTTTCAAATGTAATTTTATAGGTTTTTGATTGATCCGGAAATGTTGTAGATACAACAAAATACCAAACATAAAAAATGTATACATTATGTGTGTACATACATCAATCGCGCACACCAGACCAGAGAGCTAAAACCCAAAAAAAAATCTGAATAATATTCTTTACAACACCAAAACCACATTCCATCGAGTTATATAGCATTTTCAATATGCACGTACCGTATATGTAATCTAAACAGTGTGTGAATTTTATTATAATTTTCCAGTTTTTATTTTAATTTCTTTTTTATTTATTAATTTTTTTTTCTCGTCTCTCAGCCGTCTTAAGTGTAGTAAGACTGTAACATATATATGTTTTAAATATAGACAACAGAAAATTAAACATGATTATGATTATGAAATTCTTGTAGTATTGCATCAAAGTAGAAATGTAAAATTTTTGTCACGTCAAGACCGATGAATAACCAAAACAAATTTATTTTTAGTGGGAGCAGTGTCTAGAGACATTTAAGAATTTTAAATACCTATATTATACAAAAAGTAGGAAAGAGACGACAGACAGCGCAAGATGCATGTGTGATTTATTGATTTATTTTAACAATAAAACTAAAATTCCAGATGCTTTTATACAAAAAAAAAAAAACTTAAAAAAATAAATGGTTAACATTCAGATTTCGAAACCATATGCCTATACATAAGAGAAATGTCTGTCTATTCATTATGTTATTGGGATGACGATAAAAGTATTGTCTGGATTAATAATTTATTTTTCGTTTGAAATCAGAGTACCTATAAAACAGATGTTTTGTGTTCTAAAGATTTGATCATCGATCTAGATATCATGAGTGGATAAAAGGTGAAAATGTTTAGCAGAAATGACATTCGACTATATATAGAATTTATTTCTTTTCTTCGTTGCATGTGTTCAACGCATGGGTCTTCTCGACATATAACCACAAACATATTTTAAAAATAAGTAAATTTAATGCATTTCCTTTAAAACACTGTTATTATAAATTTTTTATCGTGTTCTCTATATATATATATACATACATGCTGTAGTCAAGTGAATAATAGTCTCCGTGTAAATAAGTTCGTATATAATAAAATATTACTTTATACCTTATCCTTATATATACATAAAAAGCCACTCAGTTGTTTAATACACACATATAAGTACGCGATGAATATTACATAATTATGTATTATTATATAGAATAAATATACCAAGAAATCATCAGGGTATATAGAAAATTACTTGTCTCCTCTGAACCAAGACCAAACAAAGTTATAAAGATTATACACTGTTTATATAGTTTATATTTCTACCACTGTCATTGTTTAAAATTGTCTTCATATATTGTGCGATGGATCACATGACCCATTTCATATAAGATATTCAGACATTTGTTTTAAATATTCTACATGTTTTTTTAATTAGAATTGCCTACGTTGTTTGTACAAACATTCCGTACGATCACTTAACCGTAACAATACGCATTGTTTAAATGAACTCATCCTTTCGCACCGTTGTCGAAACAAATCCGACTATATCCACTTTCACTCAAATCTAATATAATCTAATAAAACTACTTACGAGTATATCAAAGACTAAGATAAATTCAACATATAAGTTATAATTATAAATCGATTTAACACATTTTATCGTGATCTTGATATTAGGAGGAATATAAATTTTCCCATCCGGTGATATTATAATCACACGTCCAATATCATGTAATTTGAAACAGGTCATCTAACTCAGTTTAACGACATTCTTACAATCGCCGCAACATTAATGACATATACTAAATGACGGAAAGTGAATTCAAATCGATTATATAAAAATTAATAAGATTATTTGTATAATAGTTGTATAGATGCTAAAAAAGCTAATTAATTCTAAGCTAATGGTTAAAACCATGTATTACTATTCAAGGTTAAACGTGTAGGTTAAATTAATTAGCTGAGGAATTTACTTCAAATAATATTCCCATGCTCTGAAAGAATTCACATCCACTTTTTCAATAATAATATGCTGAGGATGTAGCATATGGTTAACAGAAAGTCATTCTTTTGTTTTCTTTATGAAACTTAAGTCAAAAAAAATTAACTTGTAAGTACTCGTACTCGTATTAAATGATATATTTTGCGAAATTGGCTTTTTATGTACTTCAAACCCTATATACATACATACAACTAGACGCACAGCAGATGTCGTTTACTGTACTTATATGTGTATATATATGTAGTAAGGGTTCAGTCTTAAGTGTACAAAAATAAATTTTAGTTATATATAATTAGTATACTCTTAACACATTACAATAACCAACTATAGTAATGTGATTTACAATTGGCACAAGATACAATTTTTTAGAGTGTAACTAATATTTATTTTTAACAGTCTTACAGTTTTTAGCAAATAGTCTTATCCGTTATATACATAAGTATTCATATATAAACCCATTTAGGTCATGTTTTATTGAATTCAGTTTTAAGAATGCAATTATGAAAAATAATAATACTATATATACATCAGGTATGTATATATAAAATCAATTGAGAAAGCATTTCCTTGGAATAAGTTCGGTTTTGTTTAATTAAAAATTAATTAAATATCAATTTTTATTTCCGTCCAAGAGCAGTGAATTTATTGGAATGAGCTACAATCAGCAGTTTAAAAGTAAATAAATTGTCAGGTAAATGTATAGTGACGGTGTTATTCAAAGTATTATTTCTATCAAAATCAAGGTTCTCGTATCATTGATTTCAACCCGGACGAGTAGACATACCCCGTGTACACTGAACAAATATTGTACGGTGTCAAATTATCCGGTGTGTCAGCAGTACAGAATAAAACAAACTGTGTCGATATAAGTGTTTTCGATTACACTCACTTTTGTTACAGTAAAAACTCATAAACCGAGTAAGCACCGAGTTACTGAGTGGCTTTTAAGTATCAAATAATTTCTAATTTTCGTCAGTTTTCAAATGTTTTAAGTATTGACTACAAATCAAACTATTCATAGCAAATATTAGTTGATTTTTATTCGTTTCATAATTTTATAATCGTAGCAATCAATGTTTAACGTTAGGTTGCTGTTATATATTGATTAAATACATACTTAACTAACACAACCAACGACACAACTGACGCGCTATCTCGGAAAATAGCATTATCTGCTGAATTTGTAGTCCTGAATAGGAGCTGCAATTTGGGGATCCTTAATCCATTGAAATGGTCGACGGAATGGGGTACTGCAGACCCAACCGAGGCAGTCATTTGAATGGACTATAGTATAATATTCCATTATTCATCGGATACATATACTATATAAGTCTATAGAAAACAAAGTACTCATGAAAATATTTGTTGAGTTTTAAAACGAATTTCTAGCTGACCGTAATGAGAAAAGGGGTTAGTTAACATTTAATGGCAAATAAGAGTTGGGGAAGAAAAGTAGGGTTTTGAATGAAAATATGCAATTATGGTTCAAAATTATTGACTATTAACTACGACTTGGGTATTACTAACAACAACGATTTAAGAGAGTTAAACGACGAGTGTGATAAATTATTTATCTTCATTACAATACTCGAATTCTCAACGTGGTCGCTGTTTAGTTGTTTACTTAGTTAGTTTTTTAATTAAGTATAATGAAGACTGTATGGCTTTCTACCCTTTTGGGTAGCTGGATAATTTTGGAGCCTTTTAAAAACTAGTTGCTTAGGTTTCTCTAGCTTATACGTTTCAATAAAATTGTGTTCAAAACTTAACACAAGCAAATTCTTAACTTTAATGAGCACTAATAGTGGGAGTCTTAACAATTTTTAATAAAATCGTTTTTATTTTGCAATATCCAGAAATGTATTGTACACATGAAAATAATAACAAAAAGCCAAATTTTGTTATTCGATTTTCATTTGTTTTTCAGTGATAGCGTTATAGTATCCAAATAAGGTGTTTGTTTATGGTTTTAAAGACATACTAGTAGAAGTTCATTTGCCAGAGTTTTCAACAAATGTGCGAGACCGGAAAACTATCCAGCACTAACATTACTTCTAATCGAGCTACTTTCAACAGGATTAAGAAGAGATAGAAAATGTTCTGGATTTAGTAGCAGATGATCCAACGGCCAGCTCACGAAGAAGTAAAGAGTACACTAACTACGACCGGGAGATTATCACAACCGTGTATTATACCGCTCATACTTTTTACAGATGAAGTAACATTCAGCCGTGACGGCATTAACAACACTCACAACTTTCACGTATGCAACAGACGATTTTACAAAATTAATTAAACGAATGTTCCTTTAAACAACAGAAGGAGTATGCACGATGTCAGGTCAAGCAGAAAATGTTTAGAGGTGAAATTAGGTTAGTTTTTAATTACGCTATAACTTAAAAACAGAAACAAAATCGGATAGAAAAATTCTTCCCGACTCACTCTTTATATATTAATTTAAGTAAATTTCTAAGTACATATTGATAAGCAGTCGTGAATATTATGACTAATTCCTATGTGTAGTTTTGCCTAAGTAACTACATCTGCTATTTATTGGATAATATTGACTTTCATATAAATTCACATCATTGTACTTCAGGATTGTTATTTGCCAAATTCATTTTAAGTAAATATTCGAGATACTTATTTGATATAAAATTTATTCATGCGATTTTAGATATTGAACTATATTAGAAGTTAGGACTGACCTTAATACTAGTTATCAACCATAAAGCATATTTGTACTTTATCATCGTAAATGACTAATCATTATTCACCAAGGAAGGTCGAATTTATATAATAGCTTTGATTTAGGATTTAATGAATTACATATTATCTCTAATTAGTGTGTACTTGAGAAATCTTATTTCGTGAGAAAACTATTATTTATTTGAACAAATATGGTAGCGAGACAAGTATCGATTCAATATATATGGTAATATAATGCAAGGCAAATCATTTTATCTCAAACGGCCTTGAAAATGAACTAACAATTAATTTGCTTATATTTGGTACCACAAATCATTATGTATGTGGAATTTCACTGAACACAAAACAAAACCAATTTCCCATGCTAACATAAATCATGATATTTTTCAAACGTCACACACACATATCATTCTCAATCTCAAGGTAGAGTATATCACCGGCACCAAATACATAATATATATATATATGTGTGTATAAAGGCATTCAAGAAATGAACGAGAATATATAAATCACCATGTAAGATTTTATAAGACGAATAAATAATTCTATATAGGTATGCATCATGTATTCATAAATCCGTTAGATTTTAGAGGAAAGAATTTCTTCTAAAACGCGAAATTTTATTGTTTTATAAAAATAATAGAGAATATCTCGTTTACCTTGTTGTCTTCTTATATTCTTTTACTTATAGAAAATTGTAAATAATAATAGATAATGTTTTATTTTCTCGTCTTAGCAAGAGAGATCTCAAAAATATATATATAAATGTGAAAAACTTGTTTACCTTTATATGTATCCCATCTTTAGTTAGATACCGTAGGTGTTTATAAGATTAGAAAACAAAATAAACTTTGTAATATAGGTATCTGCTTTTACTGTAACAATATCATTTCTTTTCTATTTTTAATACTACCTAATGTATTGATATATATCAACATATATGTATATGTACATATATATACGACAGATAATGCTAAGAAGAAATCCGCGAATATTTCTTTATAATACTTGTTTCAATATCTTATATTGTATCCATGGATATACATATATACGTATACAAAGCACAAAGTAAAAGAGAACAAGTTCGTTTTTGAACATGATCAAACGTGAACAGTTTCTTTATATTTACGAGTATGTCTTTAACTTACTACACAACACACAACCGTACAGTAGATCTTCGATTAGTCATGTTTTGCTCAGGTATTTTCGCGATCTTCGCAAGACAAACCTTGATTTTAAGTGCGTGTGATAAATTCTAACTAATAAAGGAGAGAAAGGAAATAATTTTAAAGTTGTAAACAAAACAGGATACAATCAATTTAATAATCAAGTCCTATTACAAATATTTTTTTAACGTATAAATAACTTAGATATATATGTCTTAACTATAGGGTGCACCATATTTTTAAATCTTGACTTTTTTTTTCTCAACAACATTGTTGTATTAAGTCTGATTTCCATTATGAAAAAAAGTCAAATTAGGATAAAAATATAGTTTTTCTAAAGCGTGAGAGAAATCAAAAACATTTCCAGTACAAAAAATTATTATCATAGCAGTACTGACAAAATATACCAAGAGAAGTATTTTTATTCAGTACTGGAAAAATATTTTATAGGAAAAATGTATATGGATGAGAAATGGTCATTGTCACTCTAATGGTAATTTTTTCTGCCTTTGGTTTTTTCAGAAAAAAAAAACTGGCAGTATTTTTGTCATAATGGAAATCATACTTTACTTTTGGGAAGCATTTTTTAAGCAATAAGATTTTATACCAAAAAATTTGGGACACCCTGTCCAATGTAAAATATCACATTCTCTTCCCAAGACATTTTATTTTGTACATGTACAAATACATAAGACGTTTGGTTATATTTTATTTCTTTTCTTTATATTTTTTTTTATATACTTGGTGGTATGGCAAATAGTTTCTCATGACCGAATATGAATTTTATTTTATAAATTTTATTTATTTATTTTTATTTTCTTTACGTAATTCTTTATAAAATGAAATAATAAAAGTAAAAAGAAACGATATATTTATGTATACACATATCTAATCGGTTTGCTATTAGATTTCTGTTGATGATGGTAACGTGTTCGGCAATTATTTGGATTATGTAATCCTGGATCACATTTAAGAAATCAACATGTGTGGGAAAATAATTAAGACGATTTGCAGTTATCATTTAAATTAATCATAACCTGCTTTATAATATTTGTTAATAAATTATTAAGGCAATCAAAAATAATTAAAATATAACTGTCGGTCTTAATGGTTAAATTAAGATTTTCTCAAATAACAATAAAAATATGTATGTATAAGAGTAATAAAAAAAACTTGTTAATCTTAAAAAATTATAGTTTATACCAACAACAATAAGACGATAAATTTTATATCATCAAAAAAGAAATTTTATTTGGCCTCATGCTTTTATTACACCATATTCGATCATCATTATGCTCGCAACTCTCTTTAAATACATTAAAGTCTAAGTAAAAGTCTAAACTACCATTTAACTTCCACTAGAGAATTATCACTAAAAGTCAATAAGTCAAACGGAAATTATCAGTCATCAAAACTATATAACCGATTAAAAAATTAGGGAGAACAATGATCAATCTTCTCTTCTAAACATGTCTCGACATGATTCATATCGAATGTGTTAAATATTCAGATCACGATCAAATTTAATAATTATTATTGAGAATAATTTCACACGCCTACAAAAATCGATCGTTATGAGAATGACACATAACGACTTTATGTATTCAGCTCATCGACAGTTAATTTATAATCTTGTTAAAATTGCGGTCTTTTTGAGTTTCGTTTTATACATTTACTTATAAAAATCTGCGGGTTCAACATGCTTTTTATCTTAATTGCATATTTTAATAAACAAGCTGGATCCTCTCTACATATACTTATATATTCTTGTGTCTCATATCATCTGTCATGATCATATTTCCTTTAGCACCCTTCTATATGAACGATCGAATATAATCATATAAGATCGTTTATATATAAAGACGAGAAGATATAAACATGTTTTATAAATTTAATGTCTTATATACATGGACGATCATGTAGAGTTCGTTCGTTTGTTTGTTTGATCTTTTCGGTTATGGGAACAAGTGGAGTAAAAATATTTTGAAAGAAACTCGAAATTATTATTAGTTGGGTGTGTGTAAATATTTTTAATACATGCTTTATCTTTAAGTACTTACAATTTGGCTTATTTCTGTTATTGGAACATTTGGTTGTTGCTGTTGTGATAGTGGTATTTGATTTGGTACCGGTGGCAACGGTGGCTGATTATTATTTTTCCTTGGTGGTGCTGGCGGTGGTGTTATCGGATGTACATTCACATTACTACAATCTTTTGAATTGCGATTTGGCGAGATACGCGATGGAAAACTTAATGTTTTTGTCCATTGGGATAGAGTACGAACCATCTTAAAATCTATTTATTATTTTATTATTCAATCCACAAATTTTCATTGGTGATTTTTAAACACAAATTATTTTTTTTGTTTCATACACGCACAAACACTATTTAAATTGGTGAAATACACACAAAATTCACGTTATTTTTTTAATACAAAAATCACTTTCACAGATTTTTAACGGATCAATCAACACTTAATAGTTAGTAAGAAAAAACAGTAAATTCTAAAACATTTAAAATAAATTCATTTCCCAACTTAACTCGATCAGGGTCTTAAATCAACTGACAACCGCGATCCATTTTAAAACTCAAAAATAAAATTCATTCATACAAAATTGTTTTTGTTTTGTTTTTTTACGTATATCGTACTATTTCGTTCTATCAAATCATCTGTTCCAATCGAGTACATTACTATATTCGTACGTTTTCTGTTTCATTCTAACCGATAGTATAATAGCACGAAGAATAAGAAAGAACATTAAAAGCAGCTGCAATTTTTTTTCTTCGCTGTTGAATGAAAAAGAAAGAAAACATAGTGGATTATGGTGTTTGGTTGGAATTCGTTATGATGAAGATGTGTGTGTGTGTGTGTGGAAAAGCGAAGAATCAAAACAAAACGGTTGGTTAATGATTATAAAAGTAAAATAGAAACAGCTGGTTTTAGTGTAGTCCAAAATATGTATATGATGTACATTTCGAGTATTTTATAGACTTGGTGTACAGTTAAAACTTATTTTTATACTTTTAATGGTCGTTATTATTCTTATCAGATAAATTGTTATTAAAATAATAATGAACAATTTTCACAGGCACAATGCAATCAACGTTAATTAGTTAAGTTCATTATGTGAGTATATAATAATCAGATCGTTGCAGCCCGCAGTTAAATAAACCTTAATCTTATCGTTTATTGTATGTGTGTAATAAGATTGTTCCAGCTCAGTTGATAGATGTACAATTTGGAGTACGGGTTAGCTTTAATTTCTAACAAACGATATAACGGGTGATTTTTTAAGAGCTTGAGAACTTTTTTTTAAAAAAAAACGCATAAAATTTGCAAAATCTCATCGGTTCTTTATTTGAAACGTTAGATTGGTCCATGACATTTACTTTTTGAAGATAATTTCATTTAAATGTTGACCGCGGCTGCGTCTTAGGTGGTCCATTCGGAAAGTCCAATTTTGGGCAACTTTTTCGAGCATTTCGGCCGGAATAGCCCGAATTTCTTCGGAAATGTTGTCTTCCAAAACTGGAATAGTTGCTGGCTTATTTCTGTAGACTTTAGACTTGACGTAGCCCCACAAAAAATAGTCTAAAGGCGTCAAATCGCATGATCTTGGTGGCCAACTTACCGGGCCATTTCTTGAGATGAATTGTTCTCCGAAGTTTTCCCTCAAAATGGCCATATAATCGCGAGCTGTGTGGCATGTAGCGCCATCTTGTTGAAACCACATGTCAACTAAGTTCAGTTCTTCCATTTTTGGCAACAAAAAGTTTGTTAGCATCGAACGATAGCGATCGCCATTCACCAGCGTACAAACCACACCAAACAGTGCATTTTTCGGGATGCATGGGCAGTTCTTGAACGGCTTCTGGTTGCTCTTCACTCCAAATGCGGCAATTTTGCTTATTTACGTAGCCATTCAACCATAAATGAGCCTCATCGCTGAACAAAATTTGTCGATAAAAAAGCGGATTTTCTGCCAACTTTTCTAGGGCCCATTCACTGAAAATTCGACGTTGTGGCAGATCGTTCGGCTTCAGTTATGAAATGTCAAAGCATACTGAGCATCTTTCTCTTTGACACCTTGTCTGAAATCCCGCGTGATCTGTCAAATACTAATGCATGAAAATCCTAACCACAAAAAAATCACCCGTTACATATACTATAGTCTAATGGTTTTATCATTATCTAGACTATAACCAAGGTAATGTTGAAGGCATCTTGTTGTTTCGATTCAACATCTTGTATTGATCCAAAGTCCATATCCTTTTACGGATGCGACCATTATCTGGTCACTGTAAAGCTATAATGGAAATTTTCTTACAAATCAGGGTGGATGGGGAATATAAAACGAGGTTCCTCTGTGAAGGTCTGATAAGTGAAGAAATGCAACGGAATATCAAGATCTTGTTAGCAATAACCTTTCGCGATCTAACTACCAGAACAGCGTTTGGGCAATATTGAAAACTTAGGTTGTCGATGCTAGCTTTAGCACATTCTGGGCGTAGTGAAAACTACGCTCAAAATTGACTGTTTTGATGAGGAGTGTATAAAATATGTACATCTGTGTAAAATGACAGTAACGCAATCACAATGTTGTGTCAAAGTTCAGAATCAGCTATGATCCAAATACCACAATCCAATCAACTTTTTGCATATGCAGATAATAGATGTGATTGGATTAAATGGCAACGGAGTGAAAGAGATTACTTGATCCACTGGAACTGTGTTCAGTTTCCGTTGGTCTTAAAATTAACGAGTCCAAAACCAAATATCTGATCTCTGGTTTTAGAGACCAACAAATGTGGTAACTACACATTTAAAGGAGTGATGAGCTTCAAGTATCTTGGACCTCTCATTACTCACGATAATAGCGTTGTAGAGGATATCAAGGTTCGCCTTGCCGCTTGCAATCAGGCTTTATATCCTCTATGTCCTCTTTTGAAATCAAATCATCTTGCAAATGTGCATAAGCTAAAATTGTCCAGAGTGTCGATCAGACCCATTCTTATGTAAAGATGTGAGAGTTGGACGTTGACAGGTGAGTACGAAAGATGGCTTCTAACATTCGAGAGAAGAATCATGCGTGTGATATATGGCCCAAAAACGCGACGTTTCACATACCGAGTTCTGTTCAATCATGAGATCAGGAACCGAATCATACAGCGATATTTAAAGGGAGAGCCACTTTTCGGCAGTCGCAGTCGACGACGATGGCTTCACGCCGTAGAGAAAAAGGTGGCAAATATATCCTTTCAACGAGAAGAATTATATCAAAATATTTATCACAAAAGTGTGACAGCTCAGATTTGTGCCATGTGTCCTAGAACTACCGGTTTGTTCCATTAAAATCATCATCTGGTTATTTCTTGAAACTAACTATAACACTATTCCTGAATCGGTGGCCAAATAAAAATACTATTTTTGTCTTTTAGCTGGAATTGGGATTTTCTGACCAACTCTTGTAATGGTTAAAGGTGATTTGGTTTCATTAGAACTAGACGATTCGTGGTCTTCTATTACTATCAAATAAACAAAATTTACGCCTAGTGTCCCTCTCTAGAGATGTACCACTCACATGAAATTGTCAGAGAATGTGTAAAATCAATTTTTTGTCTATTCCGTTCCCTCCCGGAACCATTACAATTAATTAACATTGGTATTCTTGAACCTCTTAGAGTTCAATTAATTTAAACAACTCAGATGGAATCTGAGTTTCGTGCCAAGCAGTGTACGACTATATAAGCTGAGTTAAAAATTGCTAAACAAAATTATTGTTACTTGTAAACGTGATTTAACTTAAACTGAGCTTAAAGCAGTTATGTAAATTCAATAGTTCCTGTTTATTAAAACCTAAAAATAAGCATGTGAAGTTATACCAGTATTCCATCCCAGAAAAAATAAAAAATTGCATAAGGAAAGACTTATCTATTTCATCCGTTTGTTTCTTTCCATCCGAAATATCTTGATAATCATTCCCGGACTAAAAGATTTTCAGGAGACAGTTTCCGAAATATCTAAGACAATAGAGTTTTCTATGGAACTATTTTAATGCATCTCGATTGTGCCAATATACGAGAGTTGGTCTGTGCCATGACCATCTCAAAGCAATAAGACTCATTTCCAGCCCAATAGTCTCGAGAGACAGGTTCCAACATTTCTAAAATTAAAGAATTGTTTATGGAACTCTTCAACGCAGCTCGATTGTGCCAATTCCATACACCGGATGACTCTGTTATATTTACTAGAGTTGATTCCACCCCAATAGGTTCTCGAGAGACAGGATCCAAAATATCTAAAATTTTAGAATTTTATATGGAACAATTCAAAGCAGTTCGAAATATATAGGAAATATATTACAACGCAGCTCGATTGTGCCTATACACCGAATGGCTCTATATTTACTAAAGTTGATCCATATTTTATCCTTTTCGTGTAAAATTTTACCTTTGTGCTGAAAAACCCGTGAACAAGTTGTTTATAATTGATGACTGTGTCACGTATTATTCAATGCAGCCAAATCATTGGATAAGTAAACCAATCATAAAGATTGCAGAATCAATGAGCCAATCTATCTTTCTTGTCAAATGGTATACACAAAACAGTTTTATAGCCGTATTTCCTAGGGTTGGCTACGGTAACAGGGCAAAGTAGAACTTTATAAAATGGAAAGTCAAACTCAGTGTAAACATAGTTCATCAAACATGAATCAGTTTACGGAATACTAAGTTTAACAGCTGCAGTCTATTAATTCGTTGATATTCCGGAAAGCAAAGATTAAATATTTCAGAAATTGATAAGAACTTCCGATACTCTACATACACTAAATTAATATTGATAAGGCGAAAATCACAAACCAATTTTGTTAACCTGGTATGTTCGTATATATTAAATATTTTACGGTTCTGGGTTTACATTTCGACTAACTAACAAATAAATATCACCAACCAATTAATGAGATGATATCACATTTTTCGTATTTTTGATACATTGGAATGCGACGATCCAAAGATTAAAATAATCTTCAAGCACCTGGAATCCATTTGTAACCATAAATAAAAAAAGAAACATTACCACCTGGTCACTTAATGGTCATAAAATATATGTATAACACATCATACTGGCATATTATTATACTTTGGATCAATTTTGATCATTTCATGTATACATTTTGGTCTGTGTCGTTTCCTTCGCGTGTACCGCATCATTCACTATGCATTTATCGATTGTGAAAGTAAAACAAGAAAAATTTGTATGGTAAAAGATCCAAGAGATCGTGTATAAAATCGAAATAATTGAAAATATAACTAAGTAGTAACACAGAATAAGAACAGATTCATGAAAAGACAAAAAGTAAAAAAAAAAATATATCGAGTTGAGAACAAAGAGCCCCCAAAAAAAGAAGAGCAGATGTTCTTATCAAGTACAGTCTTTTTCGATAAACAACAACACTTTTCAAAGCAAGAAATACATTTTTATTATTTAAAAAGAAATTTGATATTTTTATTATAATGTGGATGGATGGATATATATTGAGGAATATGGGTAGCTATTAGGCAAAAAAAAATCGTATTGTTGCTGTTTTACACCCTTGCCCAAATATTTTGTTGTTGTATAAATTTCCTTTATATATGTACATATACAGATGGATTTCCGTTTGCTATATTGACAGAAGGCATAAATATGCTGTTCTTCGGTGCGACATAAAATGTTTGCGGACCAAAATTTTGTTAGGATTGTGATCATATATCACATAAAAATAGACAATCAGAAAAATAGTGGACAGCATCATGTTTCATTGTAAAATAGAAATGCGTAGACTAAGTGTCGTTAAGAAAATTGAGCTAATGTATATACGGGCATCTGAAAATTTACCAAATCATGATGCCTGTTTGTAACAGTACCTCCAGCTAATATGTGATTAACTCTTGACATCTTTTATGATATCTCAATGAGTAATTAATTTTGGCGCTGTGACATAACGTTTGGTTCATCCCACAGCGCCCGTTCTGCTTACCAAAAGTGATTCACTAGGCACAATATATCATTAAAGAACTTTTTATGACTTTAATTAAGAAAGTCGAGGACATAGCCCATTTAAAGTTTGAGAATACGTTGAGGCCTATTCGGCCCTAATTCCTCAACTTCCTCTTAACGAGCTAATAGATAGTTCGATCAGTCTTTCGCACCATTTCCAACTCTGGCAATCGATTCGAACATCAGAATCGCTTCGTTCCTTAATCACGGTTTCCCTTGACATCATCTTTCGGGTCACAGTATATATGCTAACACTACGCTTTAACTCATAAAACATAAGCAATATGTGTTGATTAAAACGCCCAAGGATGAAGATTCAATCATATGAAATTACATGTAATCCCATATATTAGTTACGTTAAAAATGGCTTTAGGCTTTAAAGTCCAATGACTCGCACATATACTAGACTCCTTGATCCATGTTTCAAGACGGCTCTCAATGATATCCCAAATCATTTCACTGCCGATAAGATCGTTTAATACAATTTTCACTGCAAAAAATGCTTGTACGATCAGGTACTTGGCAAATACTTTTATTAAGTAACATTTACAAGAAAATATGATATTATTGATAAAATCAACTTTTTGTATCAATGCATTTTTTCTTTTTCAAGTTTGGGGTCATTGGGCTTAACCTCTTAGTGGTTTTAGAAATTGTTTAACTCCAGAGTTATTTTTATCTTTCACTCACGGTACTTGTTCGTTATCGGTCTCGTGGTTATATTTATATTTAGTCTTAGATGGAGTTTACCACCAACATAGTGCTACACTATCAAGCGACACGACTTTCAATAGATATATCTTTAAATAATATTACAGTCACTACGGGCCTGGCATCGTCCGTGGGTAAATGTTTATAACGTTCTAACGCTTCAGTAAAAGAACTTAATGCTGGACGTTTTCCATTTCATTCGTCGCTATTAAGGGAATCTTAGTTAATTTCTTTCTTACGAAATTTACAGACTAAAGTATTTTTTTTTTTTTTTTCGGTTTTTACAGTCACGAGCCAGCTCTTCATACTGTTGCAAGCAGTTGGAAGATGCCAGATCGCTCTCTACGCCGTGGAGCCATCGTCGCCGACAGCGACCTCTTCGCTTACCGAAAGGCGGTTCTCCCATCAAAGATCGCTGTATCATTCGTTTCGCTTACCGAGTTCTATTCAATCACGAGATCAGGAATTTAATTTGGATTAAATTCCTGATCTCGTATTTGACTAGAACTCGGTATGTGCCATCAACGTCGCGTTTTGGGCCATATATCACACGCATGATTCTTCTCTCGAATGTTACAAGCCATCTTTCGTACTCATTCGTCAAGGTCCAACTCTCACATCCATACATGACAACAGGTCTGATCAACTCTCTGTACAGCTTATCCGTATTTGCAAGATATTTTGATTTCAGCAGTGGACGTAGAGGATACAAAGCCCGATTGCCAGCGGCAAGAGGGACCTTGATATCCTCGCCCACACTATTACCGTGAGTGATGAGAGATCCAAGATACTTGAATCTCATCACTCCTTCAAACGTGTGGTTACCACTACTGAAATCAATTGCGTCTTGGGCTCGAAAACCCGAGATTAGATATTTGGTTTCTGACTCGTTGATTTTGAGACCAACGGAAGCTGAAAACTGTTCCAGTGGATCAAGTATCTCTTTCACTCCGTTGCCATTTAATCCAATCACACAGATATCATCTGCATACGCATGAAGTTGATTCGATTGTCAGAATAAGATATTGTCCTGAGGTGTTGCACTTTTACGAAGGATGTATTCCAACATGAGATTAAAAAGTATCGGGGACAGCGCATCTCCTTGTCGAACACCAGAAGTAATTGCAAAAACTCTCGATAGCCTGTTCTCAACTTTGACACAGCATTGTGACTGCGTTACTGTCATTTTACACAGATGTACATATTTTTTTGGTATTCCTAAATATTCAAGCGCATACCATAGCCTCTCTCGATTGATCGAGTCATAGGCTTGCTTGAAATCTAGGAATACCTGCGGTGTACATCGCGAGATGTTTCGTAGTACTTGGAAAGAATCATCCGTAGCGAAAAAAACTTGATCAGTGACTGACCGATTTGGACGGAATCCTCCTTGGTAGTCACCGACAATTTCCTCCGCTAAAGGAGTAATTCTTCCCAGGATTATGTAAGACAGTAACTTATATGCTGTGCAAAGGAGAGCTATACCGCGATAATTCTCGCATTTCATGCGATCACCCTTTTTGAATATTGGGCATAACGCGGCCACTTTCCATTCATCAGGCATCACTTCATTTCGCCATACCAATCGAATAAGGTCGAAAAGACAGTTCCACAAAGTTAGCCCTCCGAATATCAAGAGCTCTGAATTAATGCAATCAACCCCTGGTGAACGATTTTTCTTTAATCTCTGCATTTGACCGAGATCTTAAGGTATGGTGCAATTCGGTGATTCCTTTAAAGAAACCACGCGAATTGTGCTCATTGCTGAGTTGTTGTACTCTTAAGACCTTGGCGTTCCACCATTCGCGCTTCTTCTGTCTACAAATGCGTTTAGCTGTCCTCCTAGCAAGAACTGCCTTGTTTTTCCTTGCAATTGTAAACCGAGTCTGCGCTTCATTATAGGCTATATTGCGTTGCTCAACAGCAAGACGACACTCCTCATCAAACCAATCATTTTTGGGCTTAGTTTTCACTATACCGAGAGTGTGCTGGGCAGCATCGACAACCGAGGTTTTCAATACTTCCCAGACACCGTTCACATCATCAGATTGGTAGTTGGATTGCAAAATGCTATTGCTGACAAGATCTTGATATTTTCGTTGCGTTTCTTCATTTATCAGACCTTCACAGGAGAATCGCGTTTTATATTCTCCTGTCCTCCTTGACTTGTACGAAAATTTCCATCGCAGCTTTGCAGCAACCATAAAATGGTCACTGCCTACGAATTTTGTTGACGACCGATACTTGAACAACCCGAGCTCGGTCTTTTGAAATCAACACATGGTCAATTTGGCTTCAGGATGTTTTACGTGGATGTGTCTATGTTTCCAAATGGATGTTTTTATGGGGAAAGAATGTACTTGCCACTTGGAGATCATGAGCGATCGCAAAGTACATCATTCTTTCCCCATTTTTGGTCGCAGTTTCGTGTCGGGACTACGGACCTATGTTATTACATAAGTCGGTCTGATTTCTGCCAGCTCTAGCATTAAAGTCACCAATCACCAATCTGATATCGTGCTCAGGTATAGAGCCCATCAGATTATCCAAATTATTGTAAAATGAGTCTTTATCTTGGGGTTGGCTTACATCAGTGGGCGCATGTACACAAACAATTGACAGGTTGGCTAATTTCATGTGCAAGCGAAGCTTACACATTCGATTATCGACTGCCTGGAAGTCCAAGACAGCCTTTTTTACCTGCGGCCCAATGAGAAAGCCAACTCCAAGATTTCCGAGGTCATCTCCACTGTGTAGCAACGTATAGCCTTGGGACACATGGACTCCACATTTAGGCCATCGAGTTTCTTGGAGCGCTACGAATTCCAGCCGATACTCCTTCATACATGTGATAAGGCCGTGCAACGCGCCAGGTTTTCATAGTGACTGCACGTTCCACGTGCTGATCCTCATTCTCGTATCCGGGTACTTAAGCGGGGGGTCATTGTTATTTGGGCGGTATCCGATTTTTTTGGTTTTGTTGACATTTTTAACTGTAATTGGTTTTTACGGATGCGGGTCGTCAGCCCAGCGATCCAACCACCAGATTTAGTCAACTCCTACGACAAGCTCTGGATACTGTGGTGGTATTCTATGGATCTCATGTTTCGTTCGAAATATTTACGAAACATGTTTGCCCCCAACCACAGACTAAAGTATATTGTCTAAATTATTTACTTAAAATTTATACACTGTCGTTTATCACAATCATTATTACTATTTAAGTGAAATGAATTACCGTTTCCAAATAAATTGGAGTATTATGCCACTTGTAAAATTGGGTTTTAACTTTAGAAAAACGTAATTCTACTTGATGTTGAGTATAAGAAATGACATCCAAAGTTGAAATAAATACTACTTTGTTACAGTCCACTAAATAGTTCTAATAAGACGACTTTTGAGTTGTGTATGAGTAGTGAAATTTAATTACAGTCTACGCAAGAAATAGTAGTTTGAGATAGTTTTGATTTTTCAATATTGTAATTAATAAAGTATGTCATAATGTATTGTATAGTGGGATTGTTGGTGATCAGCCAGCGATCGCTTTTGCGCACAATTACTTTATATGTCATATGGTGTGTTAATTCTCTTAATCAGTAAAAAACGCAAAAAACAAACGACTACAGGAGAACATTAATCCTTAGCCAATTAGAATCATTTGGGTAAGTGAAACCCGTTTTATAGTTATTTTGTAGAACGTAATTAAAACTTCTTTCAATTTAGTCCTTAGCTGTCTGAACAGAAAATTTTATAAAGTGAAATAGTTAGTTTTGAAGTCACAATGTTTTGAATTTTTGGAATAATTTAGCCAATGTACTCACTGGTTTTCTTCCCATTTCTATGTCATATGATTCAGTGAGATGACTCTTCGTATGTCTAAGCTCCGATTTTTTTTTATGTGAGAAGGTAAATGCAATATGTACTGTTTATGGGACTAATACTCTCCAAAATCTTCCTCATATCAGACATAAGTCCATATCGAAACTACTTTAGGTATTGCATGAAGATGGTGTCTCGTGTCGTATCATCTTCGTTTTTACTGTCGAAGTGGGTAGTGATCTAATTTCATCATAGATATCAATTTTCAATTTTTTAATTCGTAGGACTATTTCAATGTACATCTAGTTTTGTGCATCATCAAGGTGTGCATTACTATACCGGGTGTTTCTTTTAAACTGAGACGATCAAATATCTCGAAAAATAGCCATTCTACGGAAAAAATGTTCATAATCAAAATTTAATCATACCGCGGGGGAAATAAACTAGTGCAAAAAAAGTAGTCCCCTCACCCTCGCTTTGTAGGAGGGACGGGAGTAACTTTTAGACTAAGATATGAAGCCATATTTTTTATTGCAGATACGGATTCTACGACTAAATTTACGTATGATTTGAATGAAATATTTTGTTCGGTTCATGATAGATGGCGTTGTAATCGACGAAATTCAATTTTTTCAATTTCTTCTTCTTAGAACACACGCATTCGATTCTGCAATACGTTTGAAATAAAAAATATCACGTTTTCATTAGAAATATCTTTGTTTGTTTGTATTATATCTCTACAATCTATTTCGGAGCTCGAGGTACTTCCAAATCTTTCGCGGTTCGCTTATTTACGTCCTTACCTTACGCCGTTACAGCCAAATCGAGGACGTACGGCTATAGGTCCGATTTACGTAGTACCATCTGCACATTGTATTGCTCCATGACAGCCTATAGTACTGACATGGAAGAGCCCATGAATTCTGCAATCCAACAGGGGATCATAGATGTGTTCATTCACACCACCGATTATAATCGTATGGTGAAATTTCCTTTACCATCCTTGCCCTATCGGGATCCGCTCCACGTGCCGCAGCTTTAACCACTGCGCCACCTGGGAGGTTGGAAATACTCGAAATTCCTCATCAAAACAATTAATTAATGTAAATGGCAGATGAATAAAATAATTTTAGCTTAAAATAAAAAATCTGCGGCTTAGAGGCCGTAACCGCGTCTCAACTGAGACCTTACGAACCAGTTTTAACGAATGGTGCACATTGTAGGTTAGCCCAACGAATATTTTTACACACAAACGCGTTTAAGAAGAAGAAATTGAAAAAATTGAATTTCGTCGATTACAACGCCACCTATCATGAACCGAACAAAATATTTCATTCAAATCATACGTAAATTTAGTCGTAGAATCCGTATCTGCAATAAAAAATATGGCTTCATATCTTAGTCTAAAAGTTACTCCCGTCCCTCCTACAAAGCGAGGGTGAGGGGACTACTTTTTTTGCACTAGTTTATTTCCCCCGTGGTATGATTAAATTTTGATTATGGACACTTTTTCCGTAGAATGGCTATTTTTCGAGATATTTGATCGTCTCAAATACCCATGGCCCGTAAACAATTGTGTTAGAAAATACCTGAGTTCCTCATATTTGTTCTCTGTCCACACAGAGAGGTTAGTCCATATTTTCCCTACCAGCAAAGCGCAACATATTCCCTTGCTGTTCGTTTTGCTTATACAACGACAAGCGCCAATTTTGGTGTTGTAGGCTCGTTTTCTTTCTTTTACCACTAGATCAATTTGGATCACTCCGGCAATGACCAGACCAGCAAACTCGGATACCGTTCTGTAGCAACTACAAATCCTTAGCGCACTCGACCGTTAGATCTTCGACATTTGCTATCTGATCAAAACAACACTTGATAACCAGGTGCGCCTCATAGGCATTTCACTGCCGAGTTACAGGTTATATCTTCGTTTTCCACCTGGAACAGCACTTCGATTGCTATCTGTCTCCTAGAAAACAGGACAAGCTCTATTTTTTCTTCATGCCAAAAGCCTGATAGGCCAAAACCTATTCGAACACCAGATAATATCGCTTTTGTGAGTTAAATCGTAAGAGATAATCCAAAACAATCAACAACACATCGTTCGTTTGAATCGAGCATTTCAAAGACCAGTTTGATCAAAGATTTTTATGAGTATATCGATGAATTGCAAAGGTTTTTCGTAAATCGTTTATTTTAGATCTAAAGAAAGTAGTTTTAGATTGATTTCATTTTCCTGCGTCTCAATTGGTCACCCAATATCGTATATTTATAGGACCAGTTTGATATATTTCCAATTTAATGAAGTTATTGTCTTAACAAAGGGTTATACATGACACTGGAATTCCTAAGTAAGAGTAATTTCCACATACTGTTCCTATTTGTAGGTGCCTATATGTACTTTATAGTTGAGCACGAACCTTATGGTGAATTTCGTAGAATGTAAGATTCAACGTTTATCAACTTTTTTCTTTGGATACTCTTAGTTTACTTGTTTTCAAAACTGAACTATAATATTAGCAATTTAATGATCGTCTTTTTCAGATGGCTATTCCTTAGTGATCAACTATATTCAACAAAATATAAATACCAATCCACAAATGTCACGGATTACTAAGCTTCAAACTGAATCTCTCATCAGAGAATCAGAAAATTTTTAACGAATCCTGTCGCAAGCTGACAGTGGCTCACTGGCCGGTGGTTGAAATCCAAGGTTTTAGATCGTTTTTTGAAAGTTGAAAATATATTCTATTGTTTGTGTTTTGTAAACACTATCTGAATATAATAAATAGCGCTATGCTAAATTTGCTAGCCTTCATTTTCATCACCAAACGCATATGTGACAACCAAATGCAAAAGCGAAGAATACATTCATTTTCTTGTTCCTGATAAAGTTCTTCTTCATACTCATATACATATGTTTATTCCCCGTTATCAATAATCGATTTATAAAAAAACCGTCTGATGTCTTCACTTCAGTTTTCCCCGAAATGCTATATTAAGAGTTTGTAAAGTCTGTGAGTAGACGTTTGCAAAGCTTCTCTGGTTTTATTGTGGGCTTCTAGCTCTGGATATATGGTTAGAAACATAGACTTTATTCTTTAAGATGGATTTTGCAACATCGATTTTGGATTTATATGTGTATTTTCCGAGCATTTTTATTTACGAGTATATGTTGGTTGAAATTATCTTAATTAAAATGTCTGTGATAGGTTGAATTTGACATGTCTTTGTAGACATCTTAAAATAGTTTTTAGTAGAAAATCATTCCATTAAATTGCTCTTAAAAACTGTATTAACCAATGTATGATGCACTATCTCGGTACATCCTTTCGGAAGAAGATGTGCAGTCCACAAATAAAGGAATACATTATCCTGCTTTATTGGGAACTTTTTACTTTTTATGGAAAAAGAGACCTTTTGGAGCAAAAGAGAAATTTTGCTCAACGATAAGACCACTTTTGTGGAAAAGCAACAAGATGGCGCTGTCAACCCTATTTTTTTTAATGACAATTATAATCGATCGCTAAGTTTAGCAAACCCGTGATTCGAACCATACATTAAATTATTTTATTGCAAACATCTTATTTACATTACGGATATTCAACGGTATTCCTCGAGACATACAAGACAAGGTCTTTAGACTATAAAAAAATTTAAAATATTTTTTAACAGTAAACTACTGTGATGTATATAGGCAAAGTGAAATAAACCGTCTATCTGTTATACAAATCAAACTCAGTCAAACATAAATTCTTATGACTAAAACGGTCATGGTGCATTATTGGTAAGAGGCGGTCATTGATGCAAATTGTTAAAAATATCTTTAAACTTTTGGTTTTGTTTCGTATTTAAATTTCAAATTTTTGATTACGAAATTTTACCTTGATGTGATAACTCTTTCCACTTCGGCTGTATATACAACTCAAAATGACTTAATCATCACACATAAAGCTTTATACATAAATATTCGTGTTTTTTTGGTTATTTCGCCTTGTCGATCAGAAATGTCAGATTTGAGTTATTTATACTCAAATCAATTTACATTTTTATATAAGATATGATCATGCGTTCATTTCTATTTCTAGATTGAAATTAGTGAGAAAGTGAAATTATATGGTGAGCGCAGGCGATCGAAATATGAATAATAATTAATCGGCACCTATAAGTACTGCCTCGTTTTATATTATTATAATCAAAATGGTGGAGTTGGTATATAAAGCTATGATCTTATACCGTAAAATGTAAACCCTTAGACCATAACGCACATCAAACTAATAATTTAAGACGTATCGCAGATTACTTTTTTTAATTTACCGAATGCACTTTCATTTTAATAACGAAAACTAATTACAAAAAAGTATATATATTACTTAGTCGGTACATATTTTTAATGAAAGTAATGAAATCGAAATTATCTATCATAAACATGCGAAATTATACGAATGTATTCAATTGCGCCAAAATTAGTCAACCATTTTAGTTGGTAATCGAAGAGCCGCGAACCAATCCAATTTTTTCATAGGCACGTTTCATATATATGATAATTAAAAATGTTTTTTATGTAATGTAATAGACACGCGTCAACTAGTTCCACTCCTTTATATACGAGTATATGTACATCACCCTATTTGTGCGCCCTACATGGTTTATATATACGTACATATAAATCATGTTAAAAATGCTAACTACACAAGAAACAATACACTGTCGTGCATATGATTTTCTATAAAATGGGAAAACTTAATTTTCATCGTATAATTAATGAAAAGTCGCGAAATTTAAAACGCGACCATATGATTCTAACATACATACATACATACAAATGTACAATTATAATGCAATAAGGTGCTTCCGTTCACATCACATTCCTAAGATTTATTTTTATGTTTTGTAATAAATAATTTAATTAATTTTATGTTGATTCAGAACGTTGGCTGGTTTTTGGTTTGTGTTAATAAAAACGACGAACGAGCTACATATGTATATCATATCGGTGCGGTAACCTAAGAAAGAGTATATACATATTTTGGTTTTGTGTAAGTTCGCTACGATCGTGCATATAAGATTTCATTATTTTGTTCATTTGGTATGAAATATAAGATTGGGTAAAATGAAGAAATTTATTGTGTTTGTTTATATCCGACTAAACCCTATAGCTTAGGTTGACAATTAAAATGTTCCTACTCGTATGGGTTAAATCAAGATAGGGTTAAAATTTTGAAACACAATACTTTCCAGTGTATGTAAGATGATTAAAACGGATTGATCATATATAGTCTTGCATAAGTTATAAGTTTTTGCAGTGGTTCAATTATATATTGTAAGGGAAAGGATTTTACTAAAAGCAAGAACCAATCTTAACATATAGTTTGAGAAATAGTTCGAGAGAGAGGGAACAACTATACGAAGTAGTATAAACTTAGATTATAGTGGATCAAGATACTAATTTTGCGATCTTAGTCTTGGCTGGAATTCCCAATTAATAGCAAATTCCACTTACTGGCCCTATTTTAATATGGTTCCTGTATGTATTATATAGTTTGACACTATATGTGATGTAATGGGTCAAATTTGTTTGCCTGTATAGTGTATTAGATTAGATATAGAATCTTGCTGTATTCTGATGTTTTTAACGAATTAAGCTACCGAAGTTAATATTCTGTAAAGAAATCATTAAATCACAATTTATTTTGTCGATTAGCAACTTTTTTGATTGTGTACTCTTATAGTTTACTTGTATCCAAAACTGAGCTATAGGACTAGCGTTCTAATGGTCGTCTTTGTCAGATGGCTGTTTTTAGTTTAAGTGATCAACTGTAAACAAACTTTCACGGACACATATCTTCATCTTCGAGATATTACGGGTCAAACCGAGTCTATTTCACCACAAAACGAATCCTTAGATTTAGAAAGAGAGATTTAGAAACTAAAAACAGCCAATTTTGAAAATTTTAGTGACAATTACAAGATGATATAATTTCGTATTGGAAGCGAGGGCTTGTATTCGCCCCTATCTGGCCTATCCCATCAATGCAACATGTAATTGTTTTTCTCTTTGTTCTTACATATGTGTATCGTATGAAATATAAGATTGGGTAAAATGAAGAAATTTATTGTGTTTGTTTATATCCGATTAAACCCTATAGCTTAGGTTGACAATGAAATATGTTCGACTCGTATGGTTTAAACCATGATAGGGTTAATATTTTGAAACTAAATACTTTCCAGAATATGTAAAATGACTAAAACGGGTTGATCGTATATATAGTCTTGCATAAGTGAAGCTGTACGCTTTTGCAGTGATTAAGAAGAGATTTCACTGAAAGCAAGAACTATTCTTTTCATTTATTTATTTATTTATAAATAAGTCTACAATTACGACTTCTAATAAAAGTGACGTAATAGTCAGACACATAAAATATTAATTAATAATAATTAAAATAAGGAAGAAGCAAAGTTTTGCTTCAATCTCCGTTTTATGGTATCCTTGCTAGAAGTAAAATCGAACATGTGATTAGAACCAAAATTGGTTCTACGTACATCAACTTGCAAAAATTAAATTCACTTAATTTATAATTTATAAATTTATAAATTTTCTAGAATTGATGGTGCGCCAATATTACCTACTAACGAATACTTTAAAAGCTCACGTCTATTTTCCAGAGTTGCTATGTTGTTTATTGTACAGTCATAACGCTTCAGATTTTCATGATACGGTAATTCATGATTATACTCCCAACCATTTTTCCCAGTTAAGTGACGGATAAACTTATTCTTAATACCCTCTAGTTTACTGACGTTTGTGTCATAAAATGGATACCAAACAGTAACAGCATATTTCAATTGCGACCGGACGTATGCGAAGTACAGAATCTTGATTGTTTCCAGGTCATAATTATCTCACATTGTTCTTCACGAAAATAACACCGACGTCGGTGATCTGACACTCGCTTTAGTGACATATTGTTTACTTCGTCATGTTTTAAAACTGGATTTAGTTTTCGGTGGAATGATTAAGTGTTACACTTATTGATGTTCAGGCTACCATTTCGCTAAATTGTCAATGTACTTTTGAAGTTTCTCGCAATCGCTTAAGTTCTCGACAGTCCTGTATATTTTGAGGTCGTAAGCAAACATTAAAATTTTTGAGTGTAGAATGACTTCAGTGATTGCGTCGATGAAACTTGTAAAAATCCAAGGGCCAAGATGAGAATCTTGTGGAAAACTCGATGAAGCTTGAATTGAGTTGGAGCTGCAGTTTCCAATATTTATGTATTGGATATTTGGATGCGGCTGCTTAAGTAAGATTTAAACCAAGAGATTTAAACCATCATGCGGTTGCTAAAGTAAGATAATGAAGTCAAACGCTACATATTACAATTTCAAATAATTTGCGTATAGATGAAATCGACGTTATACCTCTATAATATGATAAATCATCACTTATATCCCCAGATTTGAATAATGGGGTTATTTTCGTTATCTTCCATGTTTTATGAAACTCTCCCAAGCGACTGATTGAACAGCATGCAAACAGGTAGTTCCTAACTTGTGTAATCTTTCAAAAGAGAAGCAGGTATTTGGTCAGGACCGCAGTCGTCGCCAAATTTTTCCAGAGTCTTGTTTATGTCTTCTATTGTGATATGTGGACCTCAATGGACAAATTACCTAGACTAGCGTGGTGGGGATTTGTACCTATTAACGTCTTCTGGATTAAAGACAAATTGAAAAATTCAGCGATATGTTGGATATCACTTGCGCATCCGATGTTATATGCAGGAAAACCGTTGATTTCACGTTTTGTCTTAAAAAAACTCCAAAATTGCGTTGGATCATTTTTAAATTTGGCTATATATACAAGTTATGTATTTCAATGCAACAAGTCTTATATTTAGTCTTACTCGAAATATTGATTACATTCTGCATATTTAAACTTATACTACATCTTCCGAGAAATGAAGTCGATTGCTAGAAACTTTGTTCTGATTTCGATAGGATACTGGATAGAGAGAGGGAACAACTAAAAACAAGTAGACTTATAGTATAGTAATCTACGTCTAGTCTGGAATTCCTAATTAACAGCAAATTCCAATTACTCTTCCAATTTTTTTGGTCCTTTTATGTGTTATATATAATTTGACACGAACCTTATATGGTGGATTTACTATCGTTTGTAGAAAGTTCGATTATAAGCTTTGGGGTTGTATCTAAATTTGAGCTACAAGCCATTCTCCACATTTATATAAGGAATTTGTTGAGGGGATCCGAGATGAGCGGGTATGATGTATTGGGTCACGTTCGCTTGCCTGTAGTGTATATTTCTGATGTTTTTAACGAATAAAGCTACCGAAATTAATATTCTGTAAGGAAAGCATAATAATTTATTAAGTCGATTAGCAACTTTTTTCCTAGTGTACTCTTATAGTTTACTTGTATCTAAAACTCAGCAATAAGAAAAGTGGTTTAATGATCGTCTTTTTCAGCTGGCGGTTTCTTAGTTTTTGTCATCAACTATCAACAACGGACACATATCTTCATCTTCGAGATATTAAGTAGCAAACCGAATCTATTTCACCACAGAGCGAATGCTTATATTTTGAAAGAGAGACTTGCAAATGGCCAATTTTGAAAATTTGAGTGGATAAAGTATGTGCGACAATTCAAAAATTTTGACAATTACTAGATATAATGTCGTATTGGAAGTGGGTTTGTATTCTCCCCTATCTGGCCTATTCCAGCAATGCAACCTGTAATCTCTTTTCTCTTAGCTCTTACATATATGCTTGGTATGAAATATAAGATTGGGTAAAATGAAGAAATTTGCTGTTTTTTTATATCCGATTAACTCTATAGTATATGTGAAACTGTAAGTTTTTGCTGTGATCAACTATATGTAGTATGGGCAGGGATTTCACTGAAAGCAAGAACCAATCTTTTTATAATTATAACTTCGCAAAGCGGAAAATGGAGTGGCTTGTCAGAAACTCTGATCTGGATTCGATAGGACACTAAAGAGAGTGGGAACAAGTAACCAGAAGAACGAGGAAGGTCAAGACACTCATTTCTCGATCTTCGTCTAGTCTAATCATATATTCCTCGTTGTTTTGCTAACAATTCTGTATGAACGTTCGTTGGCAGATAGCCTCTCTTTGTTGTTCTGAATTTATTCTTCTGAATTTTCTCTTCTGTTAGGTGAATTCTTTCATATATCCTTGTATTATAGCAGCATATATGCATTCATCTTAACTATATAAATACATCAATTAAATGAAAATTATACAGTTGAATTGAGTTGAATCATAAGCTCTATAATGATGTACGTTTACTCGATTTCGTAGAGAGTCACAATTCTCAGCGAATTCAAACTCACATACTTCTAACTTCTCTAAGTGGCAATCTACTTTTTTACAGAAGATTCTGTAGTTTGGCATACGATTCATGTGTTTGATACCCTTACTACATGTATACCTGTGCGACAAATCAGTATAGATTAATAAATAGTTCGTATAAGACATATTGAAGCATTAAACCAAGTAATGAATCTTTACTCTTCTTCACTATCGCCTGCACTTAACCAAATTTATGTATTTCACTGGCAACACCGTTTTAAATATTTTGATTCGAGATTGGAAATATTGTGCAGAGAGCATGATCGGATCTACTGGCTACTGTAATATCATGGTCCGATTGCCATTTTATAGATAATCGTTAACTTTGAAACCCACTGCATTATTGCACTTTATGCAATAAGATTGAAAAAACTTAAACAAGGGAAATTGATTTACCATATATACGAGTATATAAGAAGTGGTACATAAGAAAGTGTAATCTATTTGGTTTGATATGTGTTGCATAGTTGATCCAAAATAAATTATGTTTGTTTCAAAATATGTGATTTAAGAAGAAGCTCCCAATTATAATTAAAATGTATATAATCATTTATGGATGAAAAACAATATCGTTCATATGCCCTCCACGGCTTCGTCTACAGGCCTGCATTCTAACATCAAAATTTATAACGACTATAAAAGCCAATGACCGCAATTTCATCTCGAATGTTGTATTTAAGTTCTTAAATTGTTTGTGGATGGTTAGCATATACCTGACCTATCTAAGTGCTAAAAAAAACTAATCAAGTGGTGTTAAATCTGTGTTTTTTAAAGGACAAGAAACTTCACAATTTTTTCAAATTATGCGATCTGCCAATTTTGTTGATAATACACGGATTGTTGCACGACTTGTGCGGCATGCGCTCCATCTTGTTGAAACCAAAGGTCAATGACACGCAATTCAAACGGACAAAGTAAAATGGTTCAATAATACCACCAGTACATAAACCACACCAAACATTGGCTCTTAAAATATGAAGGTCTGCTTCGTGAATAAAATGAGAACTGAACAATCCGACTAAATGATGTACCCATTAATATGAGAACGAGCTTAATCGGTAAAGATAATTCTGGATGAAAAGCCTTCATTTCGTTTAGTCTTGCGAACAATGCCTGGATGATGTTCTGGTTTCGCGACGAACACTTTCACTAACAGTTGCCACTGCATCATGCGTACTTTTCATAGGTCAATAAATTTTTGACAACAGATATTTAGTACTATTATTCATTGATTGAAAAAAAAATGAACAGATTGCCCACTCTGTATGTAATAATAGTTTTCATGCTGGATTCAAAAAATTGAAGAAGTATGTACATAGGTTTTCGTAACTATGCTGTTTTTCAACTATTGCATAATACGGATTAGGTCAATTCCAACAATAGTGGAAAGAAATTGTTACACTAAAGTCTATTAAAGATTAAATTCGACGTGCTAAATTTTTGTGAATGTAATTTATTGCCAGCTATGAGTGAAACAATAGATATATTCGTAATACTACGAATTTGCGGAATAACGTCGATGGGTTTAAATTATTATGTTAAATTTGCAAGCAATTGTTCTATGAGGAAATCCCACTATCAACGCAAACAGAAATTCGCAATGAGATTCTCTTCGGTTTTTGGCGTATATGAATGCTAATGGAACGTTTGCACCGTGTTTACAGACTATTTCCGAGTGATTCCGAAGATTTAAGACGGGAAGTTTTTCTGTAGAGGGCCACCAAAATTATCCACAAATGACGTTACTGTGGCTCTGGTGCAGTCCAAAGTTGACGAAGATCCACGATGAAATTATTACACAAGAAATTATTGTTGATGAATTGGTCTTGAATGACATGGATACACATTTTTCCTAAATAAATTCGAAGTTTATATACTGTAAACTATTAGATGCCAGATGGCGCTTTATCGAGGTTTTCAATACTCTCCAAACACTGTTCACTACATCAGACTGGTAATTAGGTCGCTAAATGCTATTGCTGACAAGATCTTGATATTTTCGTTGCGTTTCTGCATTTATTCTTCACAGGAGAATCACGTTGAATATTCCTCTGTCCTTCCTGACTTGTACGAAAATTTCCATTGAATTATGAATCCATACAATATACAGGTGGAAATGAGACTGCCCAATAATATCAAAAATTCAGTTGATGTTGATTTGTAACTTGCCTGCGCGATTGGATTTTTTTTTTCGAAGTAAATCATTTTTGGACCATCTATCCATAATCTTTTTAAAATTTTAATTCCATTTTGTTTTTTATGTCATCCGATAACGAAGAATCGAATAAAGTCTTAAATACCATCAACTCACTAAAACCATTGAAAGTAAAAATCAAATGAGATTTTAATAAAATACAGTTTTGGAAAGTATTTCGCAAACAGTTGAATTTGAGCACTTAAATCGAAAATTATAGAAGCATGAAGGTAAAGTATTAAAAGATTTCAATTTTATAAGATTTTAGTAATCGTTAATTGCGAACAGTGTCGTAACTGCAAATTATGCGTTTGCCTGTTTTTACATTTAACAGAGACTATTTGAAAACGTATGGCAAGTAAAAGTGGTTTTAGAGTAAGGTCAAAATGTGCCTTTAATAATGAAAGCTACCTCGTTGGATGAATGCTGTATTCAAACTGAGGCACGGTCCATCTCAACGTCGGTAAGATAATAATGATATCTAAACCGAATAACTCATAAAACAAAAACAAGAGGCTAAATGAGATGATAGAAAAAAGAAATTAATTTCCCTTCCATTAATTTGGATAGAGACACTAGTACAGAGTTACCAACATAAAGATTAGTTTCATGGGTGAAGCCCAAGACTCCAAATGTATTAGTTTGATGGAGGTAGCCCAAGCCTTTGATAAAGTATGGCACATAAAGTTAGCTAGAGTAGCCCCAGCCAATGATCATATAATATATAAACATGAGATATGCCAGTTACCGCAATGAGTAACAAATTGTAATTAACTCAAAGACTCGAAATTAGACGATATAATTTCACTAAATGGATAATTCATCCAGTCTCTCACATAATTCTAAATTAAAATACATCGAAATATCTCGGTGTGTTGAGCCTTGATGTTTAGGTTTGGTAAAGAGCATGGTATGACGTTTAAGGAGCCTAACATTAAATACAAAAAAATGAAACAAATGTTCTAACACAAGGTCCTATAGACATAGTGAATGATCTGTGGAACATTAAAAATGCCAAACTTCACAGGGATACAAAGATGCATCTTAATCGCCATAAAGAAAATTCACAAGTGTCTCAAGGTAGAATCTCTCCAAATCTCATAAAGCTCACTATTACTTTCATATACAAGCAAGAGGCTCTCAGTTTGACATGAGATCCGTTCCAACTAGAGGTGCTGTCTCAGGTAGGCAGGTAAAGACTAGATTATTTTCACGTTACTAACCCCTTTCAAATTAGAGCTACGACTGGCTAATTTTTTCTTCATCTCAAAATCATAATTTTCCATTCATACAGAGACTCGTAGTGAAAGGACATAAGGCTCAAATGGTGTCATATGGGGCGGGAGAATGGTGAGGGGATGGAGATTTATATTCGTCGTGCAAAAGGTTGACTATAGTCTCAAATCCCGAAAGGTCTCAAAACATGATTTTTCTTCGACAGATTAGATTTATGATCTGAATGTGATGGTTTGCGTAGAGTTTCAGCTAAACGTTTTCTATTTGACTGACAAGGCCATAAGGAAGATTGAAAAAGAGAAGATTGACCTTTTAATCTTTAATAGATATTTAAAGTCTTCGACTATTCCGAAGGCTTCTGATATATTTCGTACAATTATAAGGACTTAGTTTGGATATTATTACAATATAGTTCTACTGACTGTAATAATTATTTTGTGTCAAGTATGCGAGCAATTCTGACTGAACCTGTGTTATTCGACATCTCTCTTAAGAGATCTCTTGTCAACGAACATCTTCTTTGGATCAATAAATCAAACACAGATTCCACTCCCTCTTGAATAATTTCACGTGCCGAATGAAAATTACGAGAAGTAACTGTTGAGAACTTCTTCTTCCTACTCTTTAAATAAACTGCACTGTCAAGAATCACAATTCCTATTCGAGGATCAACTGACGACCTTGAGGATATCGGACACATATCTTGAACTTCATTATAAGAACAAATAGATTTCGGGACTGAGATGAATAGAACTGAACAAATACAATCGAACCAGAGACAGTATTATACCCCTTTAAGTAAAACATGGCGTTAGATATTCGTCACATATGTCCTTGTAAAACTTGTAACACTCAACATTGCTATATTTTAAATTTCGATGAAATCTTAATCACGCCACTGTCTTAGATGTTAATTTAAACCCTCATAAGTGCTATGCACCGACTAAAACTTCACCCTCCGCTCCTCCACACGACCCGGATCGCAAAATTAGGAAAAACATCAGGCGTTAGATATCTATGTTCCTATCAGTTTGTATGTTGTTACCTTCGTGTTGTATTAATGGTGTCCCAATTTCAATCTTCCGACAGCATCTTCGGGGTTATAGTACACTCATGACGCTCCTGCTCCCACCGTTCACAGTAAAAAATAGTGTGTTCTGGTGAATTTGTTCATCATAGTAGAAACAACAAGGTCTCTCTTTAATGTGAACTTGAAAGAAATAGCTGTTCAAACACCCATGGCCGGATAGGGATTGCGTTACGTAGAAGCTGGTTTCACCATGTCTACCATCTTCCCGCTGAGTACTATTACTTTGTGCTTAGTCATTTACGTAATCGGTGGCATGCTATATATTATGAAGGCTGCTTCTTTCGATATTTTCCATATAAGTTCGGTATAATCGCTCCAGTTGATCACGGGCCTTTGTAGTGTCCAATGCTCCAATCCATTCGGGTACCCCACACAATATCATTGATGTGACTAATGAGAAGATCATAGTATACTTACAGTTTACATCACAAATTAATGATTGGACCAAAACAACTTAAAGATTGTATAAAGAATCGCCCCTAAACTTTTTTATGTGCCTCGATCACAACGATATATTTCAGCCATCTACCGCGGTTACATTGTGTTTTTGCTTAAAACCGCGATCTTTGAACAAAAAATCTTCCATCTAATAAATTATCTTTCAATCTAAATCGGAAATCGAATAGAACTTGATATCAAACCGAAGAACCAGTAACCAACACGTTTTATCATGATTTTATGATCGCTCTTTCTTTAGATCATTTCATGACCAAAAAAAAAATACTTAAAATTATAAGGAGCGACCAAGAAAGCACGAAGAACTTTTATATTCTCATGAAAAGTTTTTTTTTGTTGTTGGTAGCGTCGATGTGAATTGAATTCTTAATTGAGATCAGGTTTGGCAATTGATCTTTGTTTAATTTTTATGTTGTTTATGTGATTATCTATTTTGAACCTACAATAACATTTTGGACTGGGGAGGAAATTCCGATTTTTTTTTTATATGATCATGTACTATCGAATTGTATTGTGTAATTCTTCCTGTTATGGCTTCAGTTCGTCGAACAATAACATTCTAAACGATCAACAATTGCAATATAATCGAAATGTTAGTGTGTGTGTGTGTACTTCACTTCCTATATAAGGAAATGGGAAAAACGATTAAAATAAAAATTATTGTAAAGTAGTTAAAATTCACGTGGTTGAAATGTTTAATTGTCTTAAAGGTCACGTCTATTGTATGTTGTATAATTTATAATACTTATTATGTACATAATGGGCTGTTGTTTTATTTTACAAATTTACATAATCTTAAAGTATTTTCGTCAAAGATTTTCTCAAGATTGCAAGTTTTGTTTGCTCTGTGTTTCGCATATCCGTTGTGTGTGCTGTGAAAGTTATCGACTCCATAATGTTCTGGTTTCTTATATATGAGATTTTTTCTTTCATTTCTTTTCCACTTAATTTGATGACCTTGCAATGTCGACCGGTCTCTTTAGTACCGTTTAATAATTGTGTATTTTTTTACTCTACATATACCATATCTTATGTTTTCAAATACGTATACAAGAATTAAGTTTGTCGTTTTATTGTATACACTACTTCTTATGCTTTTCGTTATCTTAAAATAAAAACGAGAAAAGAGAATGTTTCAAAATGCTGTTTGTAACGTTTATGCATATATAGTGGATATGAAACGGCCTTGCAAGTAATGTATTGGGATTTTTGATTCGCTTCAATTCGCAATAGGAACTATATAGTTAGTCAAGACGGATTTAAGTGTTTAAAGGTGTGGATTAAGTAAATATTCGGAATTCCAAGTTCGCCATTATACACCAACATTTTGCTACTTGCCCATATGACAATGCTACGACGAGCTGAAAACCTGTTTCAGAACGATATCTAAAGCAAATTATACAAATAAGAAATTTCTTTCTTTTAACACATTCGCCAACATGGCGAAAATAGTTACATCAGGGGATAGTCATCGACGCTTACAGAACAGATGGATTGCAAAATTTTTTTGATGTATGGACCACATCCTCGAAAATGATTTTTTCGATTACTTACATTTTGCCATTAGGACCAGTGATTTAACGTAGCCACTTAAAAAGAAGTGTGTTAGGTGTTAAATCACATGATGTAGGTGACCTTTTGACAGGACCATTTCTGGATATACCACGTTCATCGAACTTAAATTTGATAAGACGACTGTTAGACCCGCTGTGTGACATGTCACTTCCCCTTGTTGAAACTATACATATCATTAATGTCGAGCTCATGCAATAAAACCAAAAACTAACATGAATCATGAAGTGGTGTTTCTTGAAGTACTTAAGGGTTTTCACCCGACCAATGTTTGGCCAAAAACGTGATTTATTCCTGAATATGATTTTGCGATGATATTGGCGATCTCTACCAATATTCCGGAACCCTTTTCGAGAACGTACCTCGCATTATATGATCGAGTGGGTTTAGTTCATGTGTTAAGTGGATCTTATTCGTGAGAACACCGTGGAATCGACTGTAACCCGTTGTCTCACTGGCATTCCAATAGACTATGAATTGCTTGTCTACTGGGACAAGAATTACAACCATAAATTTGGAATCAACGCAAATTGAAGTTGTATATAGTCACGGACTCGAAATTTTCTAAGCCAAGAACTTAAGGTACACGCCCATAGGCTATGTTATGATTGGTCAGCGGGACGAGTCCGATTTTTACATGAATAAAAAAGTCAAGTTTGTAAAAACTACAAGTTAGGGTCAAACGATGTACTCATTTGTCTTTTATTGGTTGTGTTCTATCTGATCTGTCATTCAGCCATATAGTTTTATCTTTCTTGACCTGATCGTTAAAGAATTGTTTACGCTCTTTTGTCAATCGGCCCACCTATGGCAGACGTTTTTGCATCCACACGCAAGAATGCACACTGGGCCTTTCAAAACAGTATAAAATCGATGATCATCCTTGATTTGGAAATGGAACTGTAATTCGTTAGAGCATTGTTGCAACACGACACAGGATATATACCATCGCACCTTACAAATAGTTGTACGTGCCAAACGACAATTTGTGTGCCAACTCATCGTCATTATACTCCAAAAATTTCAGTTAAATTTAACGTCTTCTTTAATTTGAATACGGGATCATCCTGCTCCACTATAAGGTTTTATATGGTATACGGATTCAGTCACGGAAGAAGTATGACGTTAATCCACAAAATGAAATCAATCTTATCTTAGATACGAGTAAGATGCATGCTTTATATTCATATTGTAACAAAAGCGGTATATATACGTCTGCGTATATGCGTGCGTATATGAGTTTAATGTCTTGTAGCACCAGATGAAAATGCATTCTATAAGATAAGAGTAAACAAGACATCACAAAAAATATTTTGGACTAGATGATCGTGGAGTGTTTGTCTTGATTACAAATTGTCACAACGAAATTGACCTGTTGGTAGTCGGAAAAAAATGGCTGTCACAACTCAATAGTCAACAAGATATTAACCCCTATAGCGAGACTTTAGTAAGCTGTATTGGATCGAGGGTTTGGTTAGCTGTATGATCGAACACATTGTTATCACCTAACTTTTATAAGTCACATTTCACTTTAATTATTTGTTACTTTATAGACAATCTAAGTTGGATGTAATAGGTCAAGTGGGGTTTTCCTTCTCGTGGGGATCATACTCTTACCGTCGAGAACTTGTCTAGGTATTTAGCTTAAATCCAGTTCTAAATCTTAAAAGCTATGAATGGATCAAGAACGCTTTCTTCTTTCTATTCCTTTTAATATATTCAGATGAAAGAACAGTAGTGAAATGAATAAATTTCCTAATATACTCTGGCCGAGATGATGCACATGAGCAAGGTGTAGGCATAATAACAACACGAAAAGCAAAACAGGCACTAATGGAATGGAATAGCCACCATGGCAAAAAGACACCGAAATGATGTGAAAATAATTCAAGGAGATTTTAACGCAAGAATTAGTACGGATAATTCCGACTTGGCAACCATCATGGGAACAAACGCGCTGAGCTCTGTGAGGAATTTTAATGTAGAAAGAATCATCGACTTTTGTACCACAAACCACTTATTCATAGGTGGTAGCAAATTTCCGCACAAAGATATCTACAAATACAGTCGCCATAAAACACAACAAGTCAAACAGGAGAAAATTCAACATCGAAAGATTAAAGAAAAGCGAGAAAATTGTCAACCATTGATGGTGCCACCAATATGGAATAAAAATGGGAACGAATCGAGGAAACATATGCCGAAACAGCTGCTATAACTCGCTCAGATACCGTAGGATCGCCACCACAAACAATGGATAACAGACACCACATTGTTGAAAATTGATGAATGGTGAAATCTGAAATTACAATTGAACCAACAGCACACGCCAGAAATAAGAAGCAAATACGAAAGCACGGCAATAGAAGTTAAGAAATTGGCAAGAGTGGATTGTAGAAGGTTTACAGAAAACATTCTCAAGAATGCAGAAGAAGCAGCAGCAATCAGAAACATACGCGGACTACATCAATGCGTACGGAAGGTCACAGGAAAATATACCAACATATCACCCATAAGGGATCGAAATGGTCAAATACTAACAACAGACGAAGCACAGCTAAAGAGATGGGAGAATACTTCGGCGATGGAACACCAACTAGCTCGGTAAACTTTTCACATTATCCAATAACGCTGACAATGAAACCATTAACACCCATCCACCAACGGAGCGGTAAGTTGGTAGTGTAATAGAGAAATTGAAGAACAATAAGATACCCAGAACGGATAACATACCAGCCGAATTATTCAGACACGCTGCATCCGCGGAAATGGAAAGAAGCGTGACCATAATGGTTCCTAAGAAATATGTGACCTTAGGGAATGTAAAAATTGGCGAGGTATATCGCTTCTTAACACAATAATCAAGGTATCATCAATGATCAATATCGCCTACAATAAACACGAAACTTAGAAAAGAACAAGCTGGATTCAGACCAGGGCGAAGTTGCACCGACCATATAAATACACTTCGCATCATCATAGAGCAATCAAATGAATGAAACCCATCACTATAGCTTCTCTTCGTGCATTTCGAACGCGCTTTTGACACCACACACAGGAATGCAATATGGAAGACACTTTGCGAAATGGGCATCCCGATCAAAATAATCCAACTTATACAAGAAATGGATCGGGATGTATATAGGCAACCGAGTACAACACTAAGGCAAGCAAAGTGAAACGTACTACAACAATCATGGAGTACGGCATGGATGTGTACTCTCACCACTACTGTTCCTAGTAGTATTAGATGAGTCACCCAATAGCATTCAATGGAGGTTAACGAACAAACTCAATTACCAGGCTTACACAGACGATATATGCCTGTTAACTCACCAATATTCCGATATGCAGCAGAAAATACAAAAACTATCGGACTTAACGAACGAAGTTGGTCTAAAAATCAACATCAATAAGACTAAGACAATGAGGCTCAACAGTATAATAACCACACCAATAAGCATCAACCAACAATAAATCGAAGATGTAAAAGAATTCGTATACCTCGGTTGTACTCTATCGATAACCGGCGGGACAGAAGAAGATATCACCAAGCGAATAAATAAAGCCAGAGTAACTTTTATCATGCAATACAAAGTCTGGAATACTTCTGTATTCTCTCGAAACACCAAAATACGGATGTTCAACTCATGCGTGAAATCAGTGTTTCTATATACGGCTGGGAAACATGGAGATAAATTCGGCAGATCAGAAAAAAGATACAAGTATTCATCAACAAATGCCTCAGAAGAATAGTAAGGTGCTTCTGGCCTAACAAAATATCCAATAATAAGCTACATAGGCAGACATATCAAGAAAACATTGAGACTGATATACGAAGGCGTAAATAGAGATGGATCGGTCAGACATTAAGGAAATCACAAGACGATATAACTCGAACTGCACTAGAATGGAACCCACAAGGAAAGGGAAAAGTAGGAAGACCACCTGTAACGTGGAAGCGAACGATAATTGCGGAAGTCAAACACATTGGAAAATCATGAGCTGAAATAAAATTAGTGGCCCCAAACAGAGTTAGATGGAAAAGCCTAGTAGACACCCTATGCTTCTAAAGTGAAGATACAGGAAAAAAACATTATTGGAAAATAGTTTAGTTATTCTGCTCCCTTTATCTAACCGGTTGTGCTTATATGATTTCCTTGTATCTTTCCTTGAGTATAGTGGTTTGTTCTTCAAGCGTGCTATAAGTAAATATTTCTAAATATTAACAGTTCTTAAGCATAACTTCAGATTCCTCATAATTTGCCAAGTGTGTTCCATCGTAATCAATGCATTTTGATGAAATTCTTGCGCTTAAGATTGCTGGTGAGGCAAACAATACACTTTCTTATCATTAGTTTTTACCAGTCTCAATGATTTATTCTCGGCTTTGATACACATTAAGTACAGCGAGTTATGTTTATGTTGACCAATGTAAACTCAAATTAAGTTATGCTTTACCGGAAATATGTGTTAAAACTGATCTTGCCCTGGTTACCAATAACTTTGTCATAATTTGGGCACATTTTTTGAATAACGGCTCATGGTGGCAAAATACCATCTATAAGCTAATTGAGATTATTTCATAATACATGTCTATCTCAAAATTGTCAATGTCGACGAAAGTGTTAAACATAAGAAATACAAACTAGTTTGACTTCTCTCGCATTAAGATTTATAGTTTTCATAAAATCAGAGACATCCATGACGAATAACATACGAGGGGAGTAACAAAAGTTCGTATTTTTTTTATATTTCCACACAATCGCCATTACATACACCACTACATAATAACCATAGTCTTAAAAATCGTCCTTTTTAAGCTTATCAAGGTGAGAACTAACCGCATCTATCTCCTGTTAGTGTTAAAGACCATTCCTCTCAAATTGGTTTTAATTTTTGAAAATAACCAGAAATCACAACGTACTAGATTCGAGGAATATGGTGCTGGTCGTATTTTTTCGATAACAGAGACTTCGATAACGACTTTCTTAAAGTCCGTTATTTAGGAAAACTTTAGAAAATAGCACTCGAGCATCTTTTTGGGCCTCATTAAAAATTCGTGGAACCCCTTGAGCAGATTTTTTCGTGTATTCCAGATGTTTATTTAATATTTGCGATACAGACATGGCATTGAAGGCAAAGTCATTACCAACCAAATCATGGCCCTTCGTTAACCTTTGACTTCACCAGAGGCACATAACGTCATCAATGGAAGATTTTAGTCGACTTTCTCGAGCCTGGCTGGAATCTTCGTAACTAGTTAGAAATAGTTTGTAGAGACGATGTAATCGTTCCATATGCAATTCAGCATTCTTTGAATATTATTTTAGTGGCTTTTGTTTACGCCGAAATGCGAAGAAAATCATGTAGCGAATTTCTGTTGGCGGTGGTGATGGAATATAGTCTGATGCATCCTAAGCTATTTTGCATTTATTCGTCCCCATTTTAACCGATCGTTTTAAATTTTGAAATAAGTCTCATAAAACAATTGCAAAGGATTTGGTATTTTTAAAAAAAATATTTAAGAGTCGCCTACTAAGCGAACTTTTGTTATTCATCTCGTACACGTATATACAAAACTCGAAAAGTGTAATTGACAAAAAGAAATTTTAAACTTTCGACACTGTTCATCGTCGTGCAATTTATATGAGCGAAATACTTGAATCTCTGTTATTTTATGACTATTGTAAGCTAGTATGTACACACTTCATGTATTTCCGGAAATTGTTTATTTACTTATGTACCGTGTACTTACTTATAAACAATAATCAACCAAATTAAAATTATAAAAAGACGTTACGGTTTAATGTCATGTATAGGTAAGTTACATAATAAGTCAAAGCGAGAAGTTATTATTTCGATTACAAAAATTAACAAACCAAAAAGTACTTTGTACGTTGTTTATGTTATGTGCACTCGCGGTGTGTTATTTTAGCGTTACAAGGATAACTTTATGATTGTGCGGCTAGCAACACACACTATGCGGCTTAATTAAACACTCAATGCCATCATTCGATATTGTAAATTATCGATTTGTGAAATTAGTTTGTTTTTGTCAATTTAATTACAATCGGTGTAAAGTTTTTGACCCAAATTTATTACGAAATATAATTATTTTTTTTTTATCAAATTTAACTGCCGAGAGGAAGTTGAGTAAACACAGAATATACAATATATATATATAAGTTAAAGTTACGAGTATTTATTTATTTGGTATATCCAAATTCAGGTGGGAATTTGTCATGTGTGTACACTTAAAATAATTAAACGAAACCAAACTAGGTACACACAGTGAAAATATTGAAAATGGGAATTAAACATTCCCACGAGATAAGAAATCGATAAGGTTGATATGAATTAACCAGCACGTGACTGCGATTTTTATATATTATTTTTTTGTTGAAAATTTCAAATATATGGTATAGCGTGATCATTACGTTTTTAAATTAATATGTTAATGCTCTGTTGAACTGGAACCATAAATAGTAGTCTCATAGTATAGTAACCGTATTTATAGTTTAATATTAATGTCCATTCATCTATAGGCTAAAGCTTTCAGAGGATTGTATCAATAAGCTCAAACGATCACCGACCAAATGGCGCAGTATTCTAACCCCAATATGGGCAGGATGCAAAATGGATTTTTCATCATCTGACAACCCGAAAAAAACATCTCATCAGCAAGTATGTACAATTCCAAGAGATTAAAGAACCTAGAAAAGGTAAACAAATTCCGCCTCCTGTAGTACTTAGCAATGTAACAAATTACTCCGACATTAACAAGTCATTACAGGATAACAGCATCAATTTCCAAGCCAAATTGATGAACAACAAGCAACTGAAAATAAATGTAGTCACCGAGACAGATTATAGAAATCTAACAGAATACCTAAACGGTTCGCAACAGTGGCATTCTTATGAAAATAAACATACACGACCAATAAGGGTTATGGTTAGAAATTTGCACCAATCATGCGACCCAGAAGATATTAAGAGAGAGTTGAGTGAAAGAGGTTTTAACATCCTTGATGTCGTCAACAAAATTAAAAAGACTAAGCAAGGGGATGAAGAACTAAGAATTCCACTTCCGTTATTTATGCTGACCTTCGATAACAAAGAAGATATTCAAAAAATTTATGAAATAAAACATATGTGCCATATGGGTGTAAAAATTGAAGCGGTTAGAAGTAACCGTACAATTCCGCAATGTAAACGTTGTCAGCGATACTCAAAAGTTCTGCCAACACGAACCTAGATGTGTGAAATGTGCTGAGAAACATTTAACTATTTCTTGTGAGAAACCCAAGAATACTGCAGCAAAGTGTTCAAACTGTGCACAAGCCCATCCTGCAAATTACCGAGGATGCCTGGTAGCGAGAGAACTTCAAAAAAGAAGAAATAATCTCCTACCCATTCGAATACTATGATGGAAATAATGCAAAATGTTATGAATGCCATAAACAACCTTTCTGAAAGGCTACAAAGATTGGAGCAGAGAAATTCTGCTTTATTATACTAATCAACTTTCTCAAAATGATATACCAAGAAAACCTGAGAATTGCTACTTGGAATGCTAACGGTATTAAAAATAAAAAGCATGAACTAGAAGCGTTTTTAAAAATGCAAAATATCGATGTGTGTCTGATATATGAGACCTACTCCACCAGGCAATCTTACCTTAAAATTCACGATTACCAACTTTATGAAACAATTCATCCGGATAACCAAGCAAGAGGTGGAACTGCTGTTATAATAAAAAACTATATTAAACACCGTGAATGCCAGCATTATCAATTACCCGAAACCCAGCTTACCATAGTAGAAATTACATCTACCAAGCAACGCCTTCAGATAGGATCAGTGTATTGTCCACCTAGATATAACCTGAAGAAACCGAACTATTTGAATATCCTACAACAGTTCGATGGTAGATTTATACTAGGGGGTGATTTTAATGCAAAGCATGTTGATTTTGGCTCTAGGCTTACAACAACCAAAGGTAACGAACTTAAAAATGCAATAGTAGAAATGGGATGTAACGTCCATTCCACTGGCAAGCCAACATATTGGCTCACGGATGCAGGTAAAACTCCTGATCTACTGGATTTCTTTATATCAAAGTTTCATCAAATTGTATTGAAGTAGAGGATAATTCAGATATGGACTCTGATCACTCTGCAGTGATACTTTCCTTAAGCGACAAGATAATTAGAAAGGAAACGAGACCAACTCTTGCCAATAAAACAACTGATTGGGCGAGCTTCAGATCTGAAGTAGAAAACAAGATTAACTTACAAACACGACTAAAAACTATTCAGGATCTAGAAGAAGAGGTAGAAAATTTCACCGATATCATTCAGATTACCGCTTGGAATAATACTAATGGAACAGTATCAAAAACCATTGGTAAAAGTTACCCAAGAGAAATTCGGAATCTTGTCTTAGAAAAAAGAAAAGCTAGGAGAAAATGGCAACAAACAAGGAGTTCATCTGATAAGACGATTCTAAATAATAAATCACAACAGCTTAAGCGAGAAATTCAGAAGCTAAATGAAAAATCGTTTTCTTTGTATCTGGGAAAATTGACCGCTGATGAATCATTGGAAGATACGAACTACTCAATATGGAAGGCAACTAAAAGTATAAAAACCCCAATAACGCAAATCCCTCCTATTAAGAGAAATGATGGCTCGTGGGCTAGGGATAACAAAGCAAAAGCTGAAGAATTTGCTAACCATTTGGCTGATATTTTCAAACCGAATGAGATTAAATCGGATATTATAATCGAAAATGAAAGCAGCAATTATGAGGGTGGAATTCCTCTAACAACCCAAAAAGAAGTTACCAGTGAAATACAATTCAATCTGAAGTCAGCAAAGCCACCTGAATATGACCTTATAACGGGAGAAATTTTAAAGCAACTACCAAAGAAAGCTATCGCTAAACTAACTTACTTGTTTAATGCTGTTATGAGATTAAGACATGTTCCTTCGGCCTGGAAAGTTGCGGAAGTTATTATGTTACCGAAACCAGGTAAACCCCCTAATGAAGCTAAATCGTATCGTCCGATATCACTGCTCCCTATCATTTCAAAGCTAATGGAGAGACTACTCTTGAAGAGAATGAAGCCAATAATAGAAAGTAGAGACCTAATACCGGGTCACCAATTTGGGTTTAGATGCAAACATTCTACAATTGATCAGGTTCACAGAATAACAGACATTATAGAAAACGAGGGTTTAATACATAAACTTAATGCTATGCTTCCGGGGCCATATATTGATCTTTTGAGATCATATTTATCTGAAAGGCTTTTTAGAGTAAGACAAGAAGATGAGTATTCTGAACTGAGAGAGATAAGGGCAGGTGTTCCACAAGGCAGCGTTCTAGGTCCAGTCCTTTACCTACTATATACAAGTGATATACCACAGCCCGACCACGTAAGCATAGCAACGTTTGCTGACGACACCGCGATACTATCAACAGAGCAAACTGTGGAAGAAGCGGCGAATAAACTTCAATGTGCAAGTGATGAAATTCGCCAGTGGACCAAGCGATGGAAAATCAAACTTAATGAATTAAAATCTGCCCATGTCAACTTTACGAATAAATCATTGGTTAATCCGCCGTCAATCAGCTTAAACGATGTGATGGTGCCGAACGTGAACTCTGCTAAATACTTGGGTATGACTCTGGATGTTAAACCTAAATGGAAAGAGCATGTGAAGAAGAAAAGAAAAGAGCTTGATCTTAAATATAAACAATTGTACTGGCTAATTGGGCGAAGGTCAAAATTAAGCATATATGCAACAAAATACTGATTTACAATCAGGTTCTTAAGCCGATTTGGCTATATGGTATTCAGCTTTGGGGCTGTACTAAAAATACTAACATTAAACTTATACAAAACTTCCAGAATAAGGTACTTCGGAGTATAGTCAATGCACCCTGGTACATTCGTAATAGTGATTTGCATCGTGATTTGGAGATTCCAGATATAAAACTCGAAATAAAACGATTTGCATCGAAGCATGAATCAAGACTAATGGAACATGTCAATGCGGAAGCCTCTCGGCTACTGGATAATGAACATTTGGTTAGGAGACTTAAAAGAACCAAACCCTTCGAGCTCGTTAGTATGTGAGCAGCTACCTACCAACGAACAGGCACTGTGCATCGTTGGATCAACAGTGACCACATTATATTTTAGTTTGTAAGAATTCAGATGTAAATTGATGGTTAGTCTGGAAAGACTAGTTTCAATAATATAATAATAAAAAAAAAATAAAAAAATCTGATAACGATCGGTAGTGTGTATCATTTGATAGGAAGTCGTATCTGAGTGCGAAATAGTATAAGTTGAGGTAACAGTGTATATTACAAGGGTGTGTGTGTGTGTGACACATAGGTAATAAGGAAAGTGTACACATTCTCAGGGATTTTGTAGGACAGGAGTGTTTAGTTTTGATGCAGAACACGAGTCTGTATCTTCCATTATCGAAGGTACATTTTGGGATTGCGGTTGAGGTTTGTTTAGTCTGGAAGTTAGTGACGGGTAGGGATTTCATTGTAGGGGCGGGCAGTTGGAACTTTTAGAATGTTTCGGTGTCGGCGGGATTGTTGCCGTTTTGCAGTGGTGGTTTGGAAGCATTCAATTTTGTAGAGTGTCGGGAAGTTTTGTTGTTTTGGCTGGATTTTTGGAGGAGAGTGTCTTGGGAGGAAGCGGTTTTTCTAGGTATTTGAAGCTGCATGCTGGTGATTTGTTGTTGGCCTCATGGTACTGCTGTGGTTTGGAGCGGGGGGAGGCAGGTTTCGTGGCGGTTGGGAGCCTTTGTTGGCATGTCGGGTTTTCGACGCGAGTGGGATTTGTTGGAAGCCGGAGGATTCGCTGGAATGTGGGGTGTTTGGATGGATTTCGGTTTGTTGGAAGCCAGTTGAGATAGGTCTGCACTTTCTGTTTTTATTTTTGTGTAGGTTGGTGTCCCGTTGTTGAGGGTGCTCTGAATGAGTTTCTCGTGTTAAAGTTTGTTTACTACTAAAAGATGTATGTTTGGTTGAATGTTGAGTTTGGATCGTGTTTGGTTTGCTTGAATGGGGTTCGCTTCGCGGGGTGTCGATTTCCTCCATTTTTTGGGTGCTTCTGCTCCATACTTTCTGCATGTATGTGGCATCCCTGCCTGTGTGTCGTGCATGCGTTCCTGTGGGTTGTCGATGCGTTATTTCAATTTATCAAGTTTTGTATTAAGTTTCATATTTGGGTTCAATGGTGCTTTTTGAAGTCGATACCAGTTGTTCTTTTTTGATTAATGAACGGTGAAGGTAAGGACGGATCTACTACGTTTGTAGTAGATTGGCATCCCTGATCACGACCATTCATATAAAAATAATAATAATTTATGGAAAAGGTTTGGTTTTAATTATTTATATAAGTGTAAATATGACTATAGTTGGAGGGGGCTTACAAGGAATGTTTATTTTATTTAAAAAAAAGAGGTTGCATAATTTTTGAATGTAAAACATTTTCAGAGATTTATTTTGATTTTCTGACAAACATATTCTGGTATTATGGTATCATCAGCGTAATGGTTGACGGGTACTTAATCTGGCATACCATATTAATTTAATTTATTGTTGCAGATTCAGGAGCCGTGAGTTAATTAATTAAGAATTTGTGTTTTTGTTTAACTATGATTGGTGTGTGGACTGGAGTTTGGATAAATAATAAAATTAATAATAATTAAGTTACAGATTCCTATCTAGTAAATTTATTTTTGTAATTTTGTGTGAATGATTTGATTTTAATACGTTATAGCTAAGTTGCAGGTTATAGCTGACTTACTCTATTATTTGATTATATAAATAATTTACCCTATTCACGAATTGACAGTTTGTTAGGTCGTCACAATGTGTGTATATGAGGTGCTGTCGGGTCGTGAAATAAATAAATGTTGCCCCTCGCGTTAGATAGTGGTGGATTTGGAAATATAGGGACGCAACTTTATATGCAGCATATGATGAGAGGACCCCAGGATGATTGACCTAAATACTCCAGTTTCAACTGTTGAGGTAACACAAATACATATGATGAAATTAGAAATGTCCTTTCTATTCTAATAAAAATAATAACCAATGATAATGTGAAAATAATATAGATCTTACTAACAAATTAGATTATTTTATTATTTTACTAATTATGTAACAGGAAAATGGTTCTGCTGAAGATTGTCGCCCTAGTCTATTTTGATTCTCTGATGAGCATGTTACAGACGACTTATGGTAACATTATCGTAATGGATGGCTTAAACTATCATACCAAATTAATTAAATTGTTTCAGATACCTGAGCCATAAGTTAAAAAAAAAAAAATCTTTCAGAGTTCTACTTATGTTTAATTAGATTAGTTGAGCGGATGGGAGTTGAAATAAATAATAAAATTAATTAATTAAGTTACAGATTCCTGAGCGACTAACTAATAAATTTATTTTAGGATTTTAATTTTAATCTAGTTTTAATTTTATTCAATAGTTCAATCTAGTTTTAATTTTATTAGCAAATACAGCAGAGCAGATAGGTGTTGCGGACTGGAGAATGCTGATTGGCGATTGCAGACTAGTAAATTAGAATTGTGATTGTCTGCTAATAGTAGTTTAGTACCGACTGTCATGGTGTCTGTAACCGGGTCGCTCTTTCCTAACTAATATACCTTCCTATCCTTACCTATCGTTTTATGTAAACGGCTGTAGGAATAGGCCCGGCGTTATCCGGGAATCTTGCCTAGCGCTTGGTCCTACAGTCCTATCAATCAATAAATCAATCAATCTGATAACGATCGGTAGTGTGAATGAACACATCTATGTCTCCTTGTTGGAGTGCGGGCCAACCCATCTTCCATGTCAGTAATACAGGCCGACATGGAGCTATGCAATGTGCAGATGGTTCTACGAAAAGCAGGACTATTGCAATACGTCCTCGATTTGACTATGTAATGGCGTAAGGTCATCTCATATCAATAACAAAACTACTGCAAATTTTGACGCGGCTCTATTTAGAAGAAATATTTTTTTATACTAAGTATATAATTCAATTTTAATCACCTCTACAGTATAAATACTTTAACTAATGGGGTAACACTGTATATCTCATATAATTTGGAATGAAATTGTTGCAATTTGGGGAGCATCACTCCTATTAGGATGTAGATTAATTGAGGAGATCATCTTATCGTCATCTTTTCTGACAGCAAAGCTATTTAAGAACGTTGGCTCTTTGAGATATCATTTTCAGTCATTCAAAAATTAATTTATCATATAAAAATTTAAATGTCTGCTAAAGGAGAGATTGTTACTCGATTATCAATCTTGAGTCACGGGAGAAAAATGGAAGATCTAATAGATTTAATAATTATATTACACCTTTAAACGTGTTGTTCTAGTTATCACTATATTAGAGACCGTTTTAATCTATAACCAACGAAAGCTCCGGTATAAGGTGTTATGTCTTGAACACAGTTGGGATTTCACATGTAAAACACTTTGTTAGTTTGTTTACATTATTTATGTAAATAATGTAAATTATAAAGTTTAGTAATTCGTGGCTCACCCTTTTGCTAGTAAAGGTATTAAGCACTAAAGGTATTTAGGTCTAGTAATTTGCACGTGGTACAAAAAAATGAAAGAATCGTGGTTATAATCTAACATTAAATAACGTGATGTTTGTAGATCATATCTCATGGACTTTACATATCAACTTGCTAGTAACTGTCCATTTACAACATTATATTTAAAATAAGAGAAATCCACAAGATTTCTTTAAAGGTATTATATATATTATGCCAGAAATACGATATTTTAAATTGTTCGATTTAAAGAATTACATTTGGACTCAGCAGATGAGTAGACCAATCACTTCGGCGAGTATTGTATATAAGGTAAATTTTTTACACCTTCATTCAAAAGGAATCCAGTAGATAATATAGAAGCAATTTCAGAATAAATGTGTCTTCTAAAGAACCAAGAACGTGTTTTTGACACTTCCTGGTATAAAAGTAACAATAAAGTGGATCTTCGAGAAAAAGAGGAATAATCAAACAAGAAACAAGGATGTTGAAGTTTTGCTTGTATTGTATGTCAAAGATAAAAGATTGAAAGACTACAAGTACAGCTACTGGTGGTTACGCTACTGGTTATGATTAGAATTCGATACAGTAGTCTCGATGCCAATTTCAGGCATTTTTCTATATTTTGTCATAATTATCGAAAAATATAAACTTGGTGCTGTACCAGTAATTGATATTCAGCAGTATTTGCTGTAGCCACAGATCAGAGATTATTACATATGTAAAAATCCATGTAAACTGCATCGTATAATTTACACGCCCAACAGTGAAGACTTTCTACCAATACCATAATGTTTCTACCAATACTTCCACGAGATATTTTATGACAATTTTGCGATCATTGATTTAGTTACCAATAAGTGTTGAAAACAAAGATCATCTAATTCAATTTTTCCCAGTTTTGGTCACAAAAATCCAGTCAACATGACACGATGGTGCTCACTATTTACTGTTACTGCATCTTCACGTCTGCACACATTTCACTGTAACGCGTTTTTGTGTCGTAAACAATGACTAAAATGGCATAGTATTTTGAGCTTCAAAAAACTATTACATCTTAAAAATTTGCATTGTAGCGAAAACAATATAATTATTTAGTCTTGGAATCCACTTTATCACTATAGTATTATATTTCGTAAGACGTGCAATTCTGAATTATGTTATAGTGATATTTAAAGTGATCACCTTGTTTGAAGATAAAGGGTCCGCCGTCTAAAGTTTTTTTTTCAACTAGTGCTTATTTCGTGAATGGTAACACTTAGCTCATGTCTGATTTGACAGATAATTAGTTTTATTAATATTGCGACATTACTTTGAAAATCATGGTAATGTTGTAGAATGTGTGCGAAAATGGCGTACGGATTTTGGAAGAAGAGAAGCACCGTCAGCTCCGTATGTTCGTTATCTTGTGAAAAAAGTGAAATAAACTGGCATCCTCATCGATAAACCAAAGCGTGAAAAGCCAAAATCAGTGCGTTCACCCGAGAATATTGATACTGTGGCAGAAAGTGTGCGTGATGCGCCATCAACATCAATTCACCGTCGTTCTCAACAATTGAACATTTCGGAGACATCATTGAGACGAATTTTGCATTAAGACCTTAGTATGACGCCATACAAAGTCCAATTGGTTCAGGAATTGAGGTCAACTGACCATCCAATGCGTTTTCGCTTCGCTGAGTGGGCCTACGATCGACTTACAGAAGATGCCGATTTTGCCAAAAAATCATCTTTTCGGATGAAGCTCATTTTGATCTTGGCGGGTATGTAACAAGCAAAATTGTCGCATTTGGGGCACGGAAAACCCGCACGCATACATTGAAAAGCCAGTACACCCAAAACGAGTCACTGTTTGGTGCGGATTTTGGTCCAGGAGTGGCCGTTATAGTCAATGGCGATCGTTATCGGGCCATGTTGAACGAATTTTTGTTCACAAAAATTGAAGAGGAGGATATTGGCAACATTTGGTTTCAACAGGACGGCGCTACGTGCCACACAGCTGAAGCTACACTCGATGTTTTGCGCCCTGTTTTTTAAGATCGCATTATCAGCCGCAGAGCTGATGTCGTTTGGCCACCTCGGAGCTACGATTTGACTCCGTTGGACTATTATTTGTGGGGTGCCCTCAAAGATAAGTGTTACACCGACAAGCCAGAGACAATTGACGCTTTAAAGAACAATATTCGTGAAGCCATTGGTGAAATACAGCTGTACACAATCGATAATGTGCTTAAAAATTGGATCGATCGTGTAGGCTACTGCATGGCCAGCCAAGGCAGCCATTTGAATGAAATTATTTTCCATTATTAACCGGAAGGATACTTTTACTTTTAAGTAAAAAAAGAAATTTGAGAAAATATTCAGTAGTTTTTTTTATAGCATTTTCAAAAAAAAAGTTATTTGGCAGACCCTTTATATATTTCTCAACCCAAATTGACCATATTTTGATTATTCACAGACGTGGGTTTGGGATGTACTATAGACATGAGATTGTATAAGCTCTCAACCAAACATATATGGATAAATTTGGTTCGCATTTTTAGTTAAATGAAGTCGAAATGCTCCATATAGTTACTCCATCGAATAACAACATCTCTGAATTGCAATCAACATTTTCAATAACTAACTAGGACACATGTAGAACATTACGTAGATGAGAAAATGTTTACACTATCTGTCGAATACTGCACAAAGTTTTCAACATACAGGTCTCGAAGTACAGGTTTGGCCAGTTGACTGAGATTTTAAGGTATGGTGCAATCTGGTAGCTTTTATAAAGAATTGCTTTGTTGTTGTATATACCGAGTTTCACTTTTAAAACCTAACAACTAGCTCGCAAAATGCTATTGTTGACTTCATATGCATGAGGTAATCTTAATTGTGGGGAATTGTTTAGTTTTGTGACAAATATCCACTTTTCTAGACGACCGATTTTTTTAGAAAGCGCATTAGTTTCAGGTTGTACTCTCTAATAAATGGGTAAAACCATTTCTAGTTTGTCATTTCGAATACTTAAGCGGCGATTTGATATAAAATTTGTTAACTTTTTTAACCCTTAACTTTATCTCTTAACTTAAAAAGTTTTTTAACTTTTTTAACCCTTGAATTTTTTGGGTATTCAGTCCACCACAGGTTTAGTCGGCTTGTTCGATGTTAACTGTGAAAATATTGTGTGTAAAATAAAATATTACGAAACTTATATGGACACGTGGAGTTCACGCAAGATTTAAATTTTGACATCATGATAGCTGATAATTCACACGAAAAAATTTCGCTATTTTTTGTTGAACAATTTTTAACCGTTGAGAAGGTTTCGCACATGTAGTTTGTAATATTCCTAAAAAATATAGTCACCACTTTCCAGATTTAACTTCATCAACTGTGAAGAAATGAATTAAAAATGTAGGTAGCCAAAGAATCAATTAATGATCTTAGACACTCATGGTTTCGAACGTCTTTTAAACTGTTACATTTGGGATTCAGCAAATCCTCGATATATTCTTGAGGAACAAACCCATTCAAAATTCGTCACTGTTTATTTTAAACTGGTAGCATCATCTAACCATTTTTCTTCGAAAATCCGAGTGATCATATAATAAAGGTTAATGTTCCTCGCTACGTTGTGCCTAAATGGCAGAATGGATGTGGACGAAATATGGTTTCAAAAAGGCGGTATATCTCGAGAAACAAATATAAATTACTACCACATGAATCATTTCCTGAGCGTATATGTTCCCGTTTTAGCGATTGGCAACCAAGATATGATTTGATTTAAAGAAGTTTTACTTTTTCAATGCAGTTATTTGACATCTAAGATTCATACCAACGACCACCCAAATTGAGCGCTTAACAACGAAATTCTGATTCGCTTTCGATCAGCACGCAGAACGTGATCAAGCCTGTGTACTCGTTGTCCTTTGATTTCATGGATGATATGAATAATTTGTAATAAATTGAAAATAATTGGATATGTACCATCAAAGTCGCGTTTTGAGACTCATAAATCTTATCTTAGCCATCTTTTGCTATTTATCTGTCGAGGTTCAACTGTCACATCCATACATGACAACGGGTCTGATTAACACACTGTTCAATTGCAGCTTATCCGCATTTGAAAATTTATATTTTTAACCTTGCGTCTATATTTCATGGGTTACTTCTCACAGAAGTTACTTGCAGCACGAAGCTCATCCATACTGTTAGTGCTCTATATATTTTGTGTGTACGTATATTCGTCACGATCCATACAACCTTTGATATATGTAGTTACGGCCTTAAGGCAAAAAGCTGCACCCACGTTATGTCTACATGCGAGTAATTCATTCTCCTCTTTGATTTATTGCATCTACATTTTAGACGATTTTACCTTTGCATCATTTATATTCATGTTCTAACGTGTACAAACAAGATTGTTAAGGGTGTATCACAACATAACCACATCGACTTTCGAAATATAACATAAAATCTTATTAAAATTGAAAACAATATCCGTGTCTTTAAACATTAACAATCTTAACTACTATATACTATGTATATTCATGCACAGTAGATGAAAAAAAGGTCAAATGTAAATGTATACGTATGTATATCTAACAACCAGCAACAACTATATAAAGGGTTTTCCAATAAGAGGTTTCATTTTGATTTGCCTAATATTTTGGCAGCTGTCAATTTTGAAGCTGTCATCTTTTGACATTTGACCAGTAAAAACGAAATTGTTCAAGTTCAATTCAAAAATGGTAAAAATTTTGCACGTAGTGAAGCACCTTCCGGCAATAGTGAAACTGGTGTTAACATTTGAACTGTTGGGACAAGTTAGGGATGTGAAGAATCGATACCGTGTACTTCGCTCAAGAACAATTGAGAATATTGCTGCTGTTGACCGAAGTGCTGAGGTTTGTCGACTGCTCTTCGATATTTGGAATTAGATATTCCACAAACGACATTACGTCGTATTTTGCATAAAGACTTAGGTTTTAATGTTTTTAAAGTTTTCAAATGCAACAAAATGGTCCGGATTTTCATCGAGGCCATTTTCTCCTCGGATACCACGTTAATAGGCAAAGTTGTCACATTTGGAGCTCAGAAAGTCCAAGAATGATTGTTGAAAAGTCTCTCCATCCTCAACGTGTCACTGTTTGGTGCGGTTTTTGGACTGACGATGTAATTGGACATTACTTTTCGAAAATGAGGCTGGTGCAATTGTTACGGTGAATGGATTGCGCTACCGAGCTATATGAATTATGATTTTGTATGGCCGAAATTGGAAGATATTATTGCGGACAATGTTTATTTTTAGCAAGACGGCTCTACGTGGCACACAATTCTGCAAGGAAAGTTTCCTGACTGTGTTATTTCTCAAAGAGGTAATCACAATTGGTCGCAGAGATTTTGTTATTTAACACCTTTTAGAATTTGTTCTTTGAAACCACGTGAAAGGAAAGGTCAATGCCAATGCCCCACAATCGATTCAAGACCTTAATGATAGAATTCGTGGAGTTATCGAGGACATACTGCCGTAAATGTGCGAATTGGTCATAGAAAATTTAATGAAAGGATACAGGCAAGCGTATAGTCTTGGCGGCCATTTGGCTGATATCGTTTTCAAATGTTAAAGCCATATCTTAATCTTTACTATGAAATAAACATTCATTGTAAAGAGGAAGGTATTATAGCGTCCATGCAATGAATAGTCTCACCACAATACTCAATTAAATAATTAAATCGAAAAACGATTTCGATTCAAATTCTGTAATTCGCTAGCACTGTTGCAACAAAGACTCACAACATATATAGAAACCAAATGCAACATACATCAAGTCGGGTAGCATATGTCTGATGAGATGGATTTGTTGTTTTCGATCACACAACAAATCAATGACGTCATCAGATCGAAATCGGTCTGGCGAATGCCACTCCTGAGTTCAGGTTTAACTCCCAAAATAGCAATCACGATTTTATAGCACGTAGTATCAATATCATATCCTACAGTATAAACAAAAATACAATTTTTTTTTTTAAATATCAAATGGAACCTCTTTTTGGAAAACGATACATAGGTAAATACACAAAGCTTATAATTTCTTAATAATATACACTTTAAGACGAAATAATATTCTTATATTTAATCTAAATTCATTTAATTGATTTAAAACCAACCGTATCTTTTTTAATAGCCTCCTATACACACAAGTACAACAATGTCTTATTGTACCATGTATTATAGACAATTAAGCACCACACGGTCGTATATGTGTGTGTGTGTGTGTGTTTGGTTTAGATACGATTATAGATTTAATAGGGCAGATTAAATTATGTCTAATCACATATCTGTCCATATTCGTTCGTATAAAGATTAAAATTACCTTAGAGCATTCGTATATGTCACACATTATATTAGTAGGTGGGCGGTTTAGACCTATATAGCTCTGATCAAATACTTTAAGTAATCATAATCTTATTTACATTCATAATTATATGTTGAGTAAATATAATCCGAATTGTAATTTACTGTATAGAACACATAACATCTGCTCGTTGGGTTTGGTTGGAGGCAAAATCGTTTTACTGAGGGTGAAGTATGCGCACAGAATAATTGTAATTCTTTGACTCCGATATCCATACCATCTGTTACATTTGGAATTACATATACATGTATGGGTGTCGGATCGATAATAATTAACCAACCTCAAGTTATAGATGCTGGTTGTATAATAACTAGATGGAGTTATTATTCAACCATCATATGTCACAATGTCTGCGTATACGTATGGTATACGAGTATGTTATGTGTCGTGCATCGTCTTAATATATTAATCGACTTTATATAAGAAACAATTTCTTATTTATATACTCGTATATAGTTTATGGAACACAGCGGCCTTCTATGACCTTGCCTACAGCTTGTTCTGGTAAGAAAGAAACTTAACATAATTTAAAAGGTGTTTGTGTCGCTGTATTGGTTTTTATTTTATATTAAAATGTGATTGCCTCTTGCGCGTGAGAAGAGAAATATCGTTATTATCTACCTTATTTTTTTTTTATTTTTTATATAAGACGTTGTTTGTTATTTCTTTTCTTGAAATGATCGTTTTTGGATTTTGTAATTGTTCAACAAACCGGTTGAAAATATATATTATGTACGACAAACACAAAGCTAAAAATAAAATTGCATTTTATCTGTGTAATATTTATTCATTTAGCTGTTATGTGCATGTTTTTGCCATTAGGGAATAGTAAATTGTGCAAATACTGTGCCTCCTGCCATGTTCAAATAACTTAAGAAAACCAAATTATCGCAAAACCAAAAACAAATCTCACAGTGCGCGACATCGTTTCATTGCGATCGATGTTGTGAATGATCGCATAATTCTGTAGGTGTGCATGACTTTTTGAGCCAATCCATTCTCACGTCAATATTTTAGACTGACACGAGACTAAAACTAGAATAAAACGAATCGAAACGTACTTGATTCAATATGGTAAGTTACACATGCTGACATGTAATTTTATAGTTATCAAGAATGCTATAATTGTAGGTTGGTTCTGTAGCCTTAAGTATGTATTTAAGATTCTTTCTGATTATATCGACAATGACATTTGAGTGGATATCTTACTATAGTTAGTTTCCATTGTAGATAGTCAAACTATATTGTAAAGCTTGTGGTGTCTCTTTTTGAATTACTCACTACACTCAAAGAAAAAGCATAGCGTATTTTATTTAAAAAATAAGAAAATTTTACTGAAATATCGTTACGAATCCAACCAACCTAATGCTAGGCGAATAATGCAAAATTGGAAATGTAAAATTTAGTATAATGCTACGAAAAATATAATTTTTATTCTGCTCTTAGAACATTGCAACATAAGTAAATTTTAACATAGCATTATTTGTGATATGGAAATTGTTTAACTAGCTGCTTTGCGGTATTTACAAATTTGACAAGTAGTGATTACAATGGTGAACGGTAAATTTTAAATAATTAGATGTAAAGTGCATTCATTTTTAAATTAAATTAATATTTAAAATTTACAAGTTACTCTAGTCTCATTTACAATGCACATAAGTAAAATATTAATTCCTGATTTGTAAATTGATTCAATTGTTTATTTATAAACGCTATATATATACAGTTCTGTGCAAAAAAATCCGGACAGCTAACATTTTTTAATTAAACCAATTTTTTCACGAACTCAATTGTTGTAACACCAACTTTTCTTATTTTTTAACTCATTATTTATTTAAAATGTTATTTAGTTTTAAGTTTCATGATCTTAATAAAATAATATGAGCGAATTTGCGAAAATAGAAAAAAATTGCCATATTTTTTAAACGAATTAATTTTAATAAATTAAAAAAAATATATTAATTTCGTAATTAGGCATATTTCAAAATATAAAATGTATAAATTATCCACTAAACTATAAATTTAATATTTGGTATGACCGCCATTTTTCTTAATTACCGCTGCACATCAGTTGCTCATGGAGTGAATTAAATTTTGAATCACGTCAGTGCTTATAGCATCCTACGCAATTTGGATTTGGTGCTACAGTTGCTGGATGGTTTCTGGATTACTCTGACGGGCTTTATGTTTCATAATAGCACAACTTTTTTCAATTGGGTTCATATCTGGGCTATAGGGGGCCGTTCCATTGTGTAGATGGAATTATCAACCAAGTACTTTTTCACCTTCAAATAGAAATAAAATTTTATGTAATAAGGTTATTTATTAATTTTTACCTGAAAGTTATACAGAAGTTTTAAATAAAGTAAAAAAACTGCATAGTCAATTGTTTTGATTTATGGGCTGGCGCATTGTCTTGTTGAAAGATGAAGCTCTCAGTTTCACTAAATAGCTCCAAAACTGATGTTTTCCAACGCCTTTCCAGGATGTTTAGGTATACGTTACCGGTTGTCCCTGCTTCGATAAAGGCCAAGTGACCAACACCAGCATTACTACAACAGCCTCAAACCATTACACCCTCAGTTTTATTAGGCACTTGTTGAATGCAGATATCTCCCACATGCAGTTTAAATTTGCTTTCGTCAGAGAACACCACGTTATTCTACAACTCCCTGGTCCAGTTAGAGTGCTCTCTGGCCCACTGAAGCCGAGAAATTTTCGAAGATAACTTCGGTTTCTGCATCGAGCGGCGTGCTCTAAGATTTGCGTTTAGTAATCTTCTCCGAACAGTTGAACTGGAAATTTCAATACCCGTTGCTGTAGCAAGGTCGGCTTGCAATTTCGGTAAAGTTTTAAAACTGTTCCGCTTGGAACGAAGAACCAGGAATTTATCTTGCATTGTTGTGGTTTTCCTCGGTCTGCTTGACCCTTGAGACCGCTCTGTGTTCCCCGTAGTCTTATATTTTTTTATAAGATCAGCAATTGATTATTTCTAACGACCTATCCTATCACCAATTTCACGCATGGACAGCCATAACCTGATAACAACACCTTTTTCTTGGTCGTTTAGTTTAGACATTTTTAGTACTTTGTCAGCTTTTTCATACTAAAAGCTCTTTCTTCATAAACATAACTTAAACGACTTATACTATCATAGTTCTAGTGAATTACAAAATTCAATCTACAAATTGGAATCTAAAATAATGTTAAAACACTAGGTATAATATTTAACGTTTTTAAAGGAATTCAAACAGTCCGGATTTTTTTGCACAGTACTGTCTATATATATATATATATATATATATATATATATATATATATATATATATATATATATATATATATATATATATATATATATATATATATATATATATATATTATATATATATATATATATATATATATATATATATATATATATATATATATATATATATATATATATATATATATAGTTTCGAAAAGGTAATCGTTTCATATTCAAATCAAACAAATATTTTAATTTGATTAATTTTAAAGGTTTTAATTTTTTATTTAATTAATTATTATTTAAATTTACAAAACACCTTAGTTCACATAAATTTCCTGCCAGATAAATGCGTCCATCAATAAATGTTCTTAATTGAGTTTTATTCCGTGTTCCTTCTTAGTTTAGCTCCAAAACTAGAATTTACAGAGAGCGGTACTTCGGTGTCTGAGAAAATAACTATAAATAATACATAAACATTGAGGCACACGGACACATACACACATCCATACATATGCAGACTCACACATACATAGCTAAACATATACATACAAACATAAATAAATGCACACCCAGGCCCATAGAGGAAAGAAATTTACATCAGTTTTTTTCATCCAGCCCGCTTAGAATAGGAAAAGGCTCATACACAAACACACACAAAACACACGGAGCACTCACAGTTGCATTGGCAAAAACCTATTATTGTTTGGAAATTGCATTCAAATTTAATTAAAAATAAATAATATATACTTACTATGTTTATATTATTAATGAAAAAATTATTTCTTTTAAAATAAAATGGCAAAATACTTCACTGAAACAAGTTTATATGAAAACTAAATGATTTGTTAGACAATTTTCAAAAATAAATTTTCTTGACTTGCTACGTTTGAAAATAATTTCATGAAAACCAATAAAATAGTTATATCATTATTGAGTAGCAAATAATTTGGTTTTATCGATCATGATATATATACTCCATTGAACCATAATTTCCTACTCATGCATTGGAGTCTGTTCTAATTCTTTGGTAAGTAATATCTAGTCTCATAACAACAACTTTCATTTTATTAACAACTATTGTGAATGATACCCTTAACATTTTGAAAATTAACTGAATCTAACCACTTAGATTCAGTTAATTTTCAAAGTTAGTTTTTAATCCTTACAGTATTGTCATCTACACATTGCACAGCTTTAAATCAATATAATGGTTGTAGTTTGGCTGGTGTGATTTCCATCATTAGGCGATTATAGTTATGTTCGTTTTCGCATAAGATACTTATTCTTGTTTTTCATGATGCTCCTATTTTAATTCCAACCCAGTATTTCTAACTGAAACCACTTTATCGACTACGTTATTTATCGAAAAAAATTCAACACAGAAGTTTAAAAATTATGTTTAAATCTTTTAAAATATTCAGTTTTATTTTACATATTTACCAATTTTTCAAGCTACTTAAATTAGAAGAAAATACTAATTAATAGATACATACAACACCAGTAAGCTTTACTAAAGCAATAGTTAATGAGGTATTTAAAAAATTACATGTCAAATTTTGTTATAATAACGTGGCATAGTTAAATCTTACATAGATATTCTTTACTTTGCAAATGTTAAGTTTATTAAAAAATAAGTAATATTTACATTTTCCAAGTTACTATAGCAGCTTAGTAAACAGCGCATTGCTTTTTTCTCTGAGTGTATTGTCGTTATATAGGAGTTAATTTTGAATTCGATGAATTTGTGTCTTCCTTATGTAGTTTGTGGTAAGTTTAGTCTAGTTTAGATACTATTGTACAGCGTAACTAAACTTGTTGTATTTATTGATTATAGGATCGATAACAATATGTAATGATGCAAATTTATAATTCAAGGCATCATATACCTACCTAAATACACCATGGACCTTCGGATGGAATCTAATGGTAGATTCAGAAATCTAAACCACCAGTTGGCGATTAATTGGTGCCTATTAATAACCTATGGGATTTATATTGCCTATTAGTAACCTATTTTGGTCGCTCTCATGGCAGAGAAAGTATCGTGCTTGCTCTGTTATTCCAGGGTCTCGGGTTCGATTTCCGGGGTGGTGATGAAACATCAATCACTTTGTGGTGTTTTTAATCTGTATGTGTATGTGAGTTAAACCGTGGGCCTCTAGTTGCATTGAGTTCTGGAATAATTTCCGCCTTCTTTAATTATTTTTATTATATAACCTATGGGATTAGATGAGTTACCAATATTACACTACTTTAAATGGTATTGCTGAAGATTCTTATGGGACATGCATGTATTGAGGTCAAATAAGGGTACGAGACAGATATATCAAAACATTTAATTTGACTCAATGATAACTTTTTTACAACACTTGGAAATAAATGCTTTTTTATTTGTGGAATATTTTAGCCTGATCTTAAAGAAATTATAGGAAGAGCAGCATTATAACACTAACAACCTATTCAAGATTTTCCACAGAATTCGACATTTCTGTATTATTTACTGTAATAAAAACTAAGGTTTTAAAAAAGGGAATTCTTCTTCTTGCTATACATTTGTAAAAGGACTAAAAAGCTTAATCATTCACTCATCTTCTCTTGCCACAGTTATGTCCGAAATGAGCTTAATACCGCTTATTTGAGCTAAAGCTCAATTCTAGTCAACGATTGCAGGTTGCGGGTGTTTAAATACACTTCCGCACGTCAGCATTATTTCCTATCGAACGAGCTGGAGAGCGATGTGAAACATTTATATTTTATTCACAAACTTCCTCACATTTTTCTCAACTGGCTGTTATTTCTACCAAATTATCTACGCAATTAAATTTAACACACCTTTAGGGATGAAGTTAGATTTAGAGCCTACTATAAAGTTAAAGTTTTGAATATTAATTGTCTGTTGCTTCTGCGATTATTCTGCTTTCTTTTAAGTATAAAATTCTGAAATCTATACGTTATCAATCACAGTTTTGTTTTGATCCGGTTCAACTGTATGTTTAATCGTATGACAGCACGGTTGATAGTCAAATTCATTTCCATCACTCATCGAAATAATAAGTAAGTATTATTTTGTTTGGATAGACATACACTTCCAAAGTTATATTATCGATACGTCTGTCAATTTTAATTGTTTGCTTAGTTTTAGTAGAGTGCCGTGTATGGGACCAGCTAGGTCTATTCTGGAAGTACTGATAGAAAAAACACGGCTGCTACTTGTTGAACAGAACGAGATTAACAAAACATGAAACGTAAGTAGATAATATTGATATTAAATAAAGTATATTTATATGGTAGTGGCTTAGAGTGAACTTCTTGACTTTTATTTAAGTGCCTCTGGATTAATCTTGTGTACCGATATGAATTTATTAATGTCATTTTGTGATGGCACTCTAATGACAGGCGCTCTTTCTTCTTTACGAAAATAAATCACACTTTTATTAATCCAGAGGAACTTGTAATTAATTATTTTATTTAGTTTATGAGCTTCTCTATACAACTTAAGCCTAAAGTAGGTTAAGTGATCTCTAAAATAAATTTGCTTATCATCCGGTAAATTCAAACCCACCTGGCTTGTGTGCACCAATCTTCTCTTTTTCCTCTCTTGCACCTTATATTTGCCTTCCTTATTCTTAAACGTGACTAATATTTTGGTATCCACTTTGTTCGCCGGTGCATTATGATACATCCACTTTTTCTACATCTTCTATCGAATCTTGGCAGTTCAATAATTCAAAAATATTGTGAAGCACTTCCTGCGGTGCAATTGATTCATTTCGTAATCCGGAAATTATTAGATTCGATTCGATCTGGACTTGATGAAGTTCATCCACAGTTGCCTCCAACACGTTAATGCGCTGTTTTTGTTGATATTTAACTTGGTTTGAGTACCGTACAAGGTCAAACAGCTCTTTATTGTCAGCAACAACCTTTTGATATTCGGACTTCATTTATTCAAACTCCAGATTAGCAAAGTTCTGCGATTCTTTGATTTCTAATATCAAAGCCTTTATTTCCAAAAACTGTCAATCGTAATTTTGATGTTTTTGTAATAAATTGGCGTTCACATCTGTTTGAGTCTGTGGCCGTGGTTCTTCTTTTCCTTGCTGAGCAATATTTGATATTTGCTGATATCCAGGGGTATTGTTTGCAGGTCTTACTCTTTGATTTTCGGTTGATCTGGAAGCCAGAGGGCTTAATTGTTTTTCTGAACAACAATGCTAGATGGAAGAGATTTTTTGAATTACTTATTTATTTTTATCGGAGAAACCCACGCAGCGGGTATGGTAAGTAGAAAGGCACTTTATACACTTGATACCCTGATGAATATCAGTGACCGGTCATTTCACGTATTGCATTTAGAATCCATTTTCAATTTTACAAATGTTAGCAACAATAGATAAACTTTAACAAAAACAAATGCAAAGTAATGTTGAACAACTCTATTTTTTTTTAATTGTATAATTTAATTTTTGTTAAACTTTTAGTTATTTTTTATTATTTAAGCGATTTAAATTAAACAGAATATTTTATATATTTAAAATTAAATTTGTTTATAAGACTTATTATTTTAGAATCTGAATATTTTGATAGTTTTTTGGTTGAATTTTGGGCCGAGGAGAATTTCGATTTAGACGGATCCGATGAATTTTTAAAATAACTGACATGATTTAAGATCGGATAAGAAAGTGTCAATGAGTCAAATTTTTGAAGGCGTATATCGAGAGCCATAAAGCAACAGTACCTTGTGGGGCATAGTACGTTCATATTGAGTCAAATATACCATGCCGAGCAACAGTGTGAATTCAAGTTTCGGATGAAACACAATATGCAGTGTACATTATCTCCATGGGTTTAATAAGAAAATGTAGAATACACTGTGCGAATTATGAAACAGATCTAATGTATCGATTCCATGAATTTATTAAATTCATTGATCCACCAATTGATTTGAATGAACGACCAAGTCTAAGTAAGGATCTCATAACAAGATGAAATATAGGACAGATTTGTTGGCTATTACAGAAATGATTAGGTTTGAGACACCAGTCAATAGCTAGTAGTTTGCTATGGAAATATACAATTTTTCCGAAATTCCAATATTTTTAATGCCATATTTTATCAGTTGCACATTCAACATCCTCGATTTTAATTTGTTCAGCACATGAGCAACGCTCCGAAATAGTTGATAGTAATTTGTTGTGCGCCCTTATGTGGTGAATCGCTCTACGATATTTATTATACATCGGGTTTCATTATGATAACTTTTTTTCACCATACTTTTCCTCACCAACTTGTTTTTCCTCTAATCATAGTTCCATCCCAAATAGTATCACAGATCAATTTTCTTTTACTGAAAGAAATCGAATACGGTTTTATATTTTGCTTAACCACTTGTGGCTAAAATGCTCAGCTCAAACGCAATATTCTCGATCTTATATCTTGGATAAAAATTCTATTGATGCATGTGGTGTTCAGTAGAAAAATATAGATACATATCTGATGTCTTGATAATAATCAAAATACTAAAAATTTTAGTTTGTGTAAACTTATTCACTCAAAAAATCATAATTGGTTTGATCCGGACCCCTATACCACTGGATGATGTACTCACTCATCATCTTCGTGTATGTATCCCTATATAGACATCACACGGCGAGTCGCACCCAAAATATTTTCCGTACTAGTGTCTGTAATAGATCGGTGTCCAAAAACACACGAAGACATTTTATTAGGCGATTCTTATGCTCACATTTGTTCGCATGAATTCAGTTCAAAACAGCAACTTGCAAACTTAACCGATTTATTCATCCAATCGGCTTAGAAAGATCTTCTACCACAATGGAACGAGTTTCAAAAAACTTTATCAAAAATATCTTTCATCCACATACAAACATGGTCTGGTTTAGAGTGGAACCTTGTTCACGGCAGATTATGGTTGGTTGAAACAAGATCTCAGTTTAAATGCTCAATTAATTATAAAAATAAACACCCACAAGATTCTGACGCTCATCAATAGTTACGATTTGCGAAGGATATTAAACAACAAAGAGATCCAAACAAAGATATCATAAACGCAGTAGCAATAAGTTGCAAGACGCCACATACCAATTTCTGCTTGGTTCAACGTTTTAAAAAAAATGAAAGGAAAGTGGGTTATAAATAAAATAATTTCTTGCCTTTGACGCCTCTGCCAGTCAAGAGGAGATCCGATTTGTTATTAAAAACTTTTAAACTGGGACTGCTCCGACTAAGGTTGGCTTTCCTATTGAGTTGTTTAAACATGCACTAGAAAATATCCTAAGTACTTCGTAAAGTCATCCATACAACATAAAACACTAATGAAACTCAAATGAATGTATTCAGTTCTATGATAAGATCTTTCTTGATAGGCTTGATAATCATCTATCACACATTTATATCAAGCCAAGTTCTTGACTAACCGATCAATTTAAGATCATATTTTCTTTGACAGTGTGCTTGATGTGATAAATTCAATTGCTTGTTTCTGATGATGGTTCAATGTATACGAATATTAATAAAAACTTTGGAGTAAAGCAGTTCGATCTGATCAAATCATTGAATCAACAGATAACTTTCAAATTCTAGAAGTAATTGCTATAGCAAGGTGCACTTAAAATTAACTCCAAGTAGATTCTTGTACTAGTATGCGTTAACGTCCTTAAGAAACTGTTATAAGTAATACGATTATGTATTCCAACATCATTTATATAATATAAACATCTACTTGAGTGTGTAAAGTACTGTCTCAAATAACCCTCAAATTGTTAAAATAACATGCGACCTAAATCTTTTCGTTTGTATATAGTTATAAGAATACTGTATAGTGTATACATATATCATACCCACATATCCACCATACCGAATGACATCCAATTTTCTTTTCTTAAACATATACCAAAAGCATATAATAAATACTTTCTTCGCTTTATACCATCAACATTAAACTAAATTATTTCGTTCCAGTGTGATAAGTCTGCATAATAATTTCTTCTGTAAATTGTAATAAATCCATTAATAGGTTCTCCTTTAACAGCTAAGACAATTGAAAAGTCCTCTCACTAAATTTTGATTAAAATCATCATCATCATCACCATCATCATTGTTACCATTTCCATATTAATGACTTGCCAAACGAACCTAAATACTTTGCGTAAACCTAAGAATATAATTCTTTTGTTGTACAAAGTAAACTAAAGAGGTTTCCAAGAAGAGGTTTCATTTTGAATAGTCTGAAATGACGAAAATGTTGCTTGTCGCGAAGCACCTATTTCGGCCGGCAATAGCTAAACTGGTGGAGATTTGAGATGTTGGGACAAGCTAGTGAAAAATTGAAACCATTTGCATTGCTCAAGAACAACTAAAAAAACCCAGGTTTGTCGATTCCTCATCGATCTTTGGAATTAGACATTTCACAAAAGAACATTGCTCAGTATTTTGAATAAAGACTTAGAATTAAGGATTCTAAAGTTCAGGTAACACTAGAACCTCAAACCGGTCGATCACCATATAAATGTCGTATCTTCTCTGATTGGGTCCTCTAAATGCATTAAAATGATCCGGATTTTATCGAATTTTCTTCAGTAATGTGGCGCATTTGTGGCTAAGAAAATCCAAGAATGATTGTAATTGGAAAATATTGTTGTGGACGACGTTTATTTAGAAAAGTATCCTGACCGTGTTATTTCTCGAAGAGGTGATCACAATTGGCCCCGACACCTTTAAACGTTTTTATTTGGGACCACGTGAAAGATAAGATCAATATGCCAATGCTCCACAATCGATTCAAGATCTTAAAGATGGAATTCCTAAATTTATCGAGGACATACAGCTGCAAATGTGCGAAGTGGTACTGGAAAACTTCATGGAAGCGTTGCAAGCGTCGCCGTAACGGCCATTCGGCTGATATCGTTTTCAAACGATAATGGCATACTCGTTTTTTCAAATTATCAAAATGAAATCTCTTATTGGAAAAACCTTTTATATATCTTAAGTACGTCGAGTATATTGTTATAGACGTTATGTATAACAGCAATAGTTCGCACTATAACATTATTTTTACGATTTTTTATGTAAGATTCGTTCCAGTTGGTCAGAATTTTGTATATACGAGTACATATGTACGTGTATACGTTAGTGTGTGTGTATACAAAAAATGAGTTCAAGCGAAAAGCAAAACGAGAATGTGAAATGTATTATGATCGATATCACCTGCTTTCTAGTCTCTTATACTCGTATGTTTTATATAGAGTACACGCGTTCAACTCTCCAGATCATCCCATTGGTGTATATATGTGTGCAGTACCATCTCAAGATGTTGTTATCGTATATGCATTTATTAAACCTAATTACGAGTGTATGATAACCGCTCTGTTTTAAGTGATCATAAATTATTTTTAAGATCATTCTGACATGCGGGCAGATGTTGTTCGAAAGGATATTTTTCATATAGAGTTAATAGACCAAATTACACCCCGTATATAGCCATATACGGTGGACGAAATTGATTTACTATACCCAGCATACCATATACGATCAAACCAATATACTATGTGTTGAAATCGTGGCGTAATGATCTCATTACGTGCGATCAAATCGATTTTTGTGTGATCAAGAAAATCTTATAAATTGTATTTGTTTATTTTTAAAATGTGTACAAGACGTAAAATATCGTTGCATGCATGTTGCAACTTGGCATCACATCGTTGGGTTGTATAAAAATAAACAGAAACGATTCGACTACAAGAGAATTATGGAAAAGATCAATTGATAATATTGTATATATGTATATGGAAAGATCATATGATCATTTATTATTTTTCCTCTTCTATGTACTAATGAATTTTCTTTAACAACAGTAAAACATGTCAGTGGCGTGGCGCCCAGTGATAAATTGTGATATTTCGATGCGGATTGAAAACAGACGAAATGTAAATTTTTTTATTTTATTTTCAAACCGCTTTAGAGGCCGAAATCGAGAAACAGTCCCAACTATAGGACGACAGTACGGGCTTGGAATCAATCAAAAGGTAACGAAACGGGTTGGATATTTTCTTAGATCGTAACGATGTCTCAAAATTGTCGGCGGTCGGATGACTGGTTATTCCCGACTATAGACCGACAGGTATGGAGTTGGTAGGTCATACAAATTACTAACGATATTTTTGGGAAAGAAGATTTTTCAATAGAATTTTGAGGCCGGTTTTGATCTGATTATGACGTCATAGATTGAGAGGGTTAATCGTGTCGCAACAGTGCTAGTGAATTATAAGGAAAGCTCGAAATTTTCAATTTATTTGATTGTGGCGTTAATCGTCCAAATTAATTATTTTGTTTCTAACCTTGAGTGGCGTTCAAGGCTTGCTCCTCTGTGTGAAAATTTTCCCAGCGGTTGTTTTAGGCTTAAGCTGTGATTTTAGGCTTGTTGCGGCATGAAACGAATCTCCTGACTGTGGGTGCTAGTGATATTTTTGGCTGTGTTGCAGTACAAACTTCAAGGAAATATCTGTGCCTTGAGAAGCCCATTATTCAAGAATGGGCCGACATTGAGAAGTTGCCAAGTTATAGATTTGAGAGGATGTAGCATGAAATTTATGTGAGATTGTGCCAGAAGGTATTGACGTGTAATGTAATGTGTTTCCCTAAATATGGCCGTGGGGGTCACCAACGCCGCGTTGTTGGAAGTATTTTGAATTGTACCTGTTTAAGTAAATGTTGTAATTCGCTAGTGCTAGCGAATTACAAGAACTAAACCCGCAATCTTCGATTTATTTGATTGTGGTAATAATTGAACGAATCAATTTGGTTACTTGACTGAACGCCCATATACTGAGGTACTAAACACAACAACAAATGGTAAGCTTACATTTTTATAATTGTTTGTGGCATGAATAGGACATCTGATTAGATCTGATTGTATTCTGAACCGCAAACTATATAATAAGACCACCACGCTAATCTGTATCCCGATCCAACCAAATATTTGCATTATAATCTGCCGGGTCAACATATGAGTGCATTAAATTCTGCCGGGTCAACATTCCGATGATCGCGAAACACAGTCACTCAGAATTGTCTTCAAAACAATGTTCCTAAGAAAATGGATGATTCCTTAGTAGAAGGACGTTGTACGACTAATACACCAATTATAGTTAGAACTATTGATGCGACTGAGTTGGTTTCTTGTATTCTATAAATGTCCACATAAATCGAATTTAAAGGCTCATCGATTAACAACTGTTAATGCCTAATATTTGAATAACCTCGAACATTTTAGGTTCCTATACAGAAACACGAAGGCTTGAGGCAATAGGTTGAGTTTGATTACTTAAGGGGATTGGCCGCAATCGAACGTTACTAGAATCTGCTTCATCCAATAATTCTGCATAAAGATTATTATTTGTATAATTTACATATTACATGCTCAATACCACCGAAACGAAGAGGACGTATAGCAATTTGATACATCTCAAGTTTAACTTGTTAGAACTCCGGAGTGGCCTGATGGATTTCCTCACCTCCCAATGTTCCTTCCTCTGAAAGTTCACTTATGTAAGCAGACATTAAATCATTATTACTCTCTTTGACTCTGTCCACCCCTGAATTAACCTTATAACGGACAAATATTCTTGCGCGTATGTTTATCTGTATTTTAAGAGTGTTGGTCAGATCCGTTGTCATATATGGACGTGAGAGTTGGACCTTTACGGATGAGTTCGAATGATGGCTTCTAACATTCGACAGGAGAATCATGCGTGTGATATGATGGTACACACCGAGTCCTTTTCAATCACAAGGTAAGGAATTGAATGCGAATTCCTGAAATCGTGCATGAAATCAAAGGGCACGTTGGCTCGGTCACGTACTGGTGTGCTAATCCAAACCAAATCATCTTTGATGGGATTGAACGATCTTTTTATTGCTTGCCAAGAGCTGGCTCGTATGGATTTTGATGGAGTCAGATTGTTGACACGGTACGAGCGGTATAAAATGGTAAACAATGGCCTGTAAAAGCTGTCAAAAAATATGTTAAACTAAATCCTCTCTTATAAGTAGCGAGGGAAACTCTATTCATTGGCCGGAATTAAAATTTCATAAATGCTCTTAATGCTGAAACCGGTTCTTCGATTTTCCCTAAGGTCTGATCCTACCTGCAACTTGGTTATCATATCATTCACACATTTTCACGAACCGTTCTCTTATAATTGAGAGATGAATTTCAGATCATAGAGTGTGTATTAAGGTTGAATTAATCGCCCTCAATACCACTCTAGCCAACCCAACCGTAGAACTTCACCATACTTTCATAACTCGTCAGTTAAACGTTGATCGATCAAGATCCTCAAATAGCTTGTCAAATCCACATATTCAATACTGTCACTATATACTTGTACATCAATTCTTTGTCGCGTTCGAAAAGCCTTACAGCAATATTTTGTCGTAAAACTGTTTAACACATTCAGCACGCGCGGGAAGAATTGACTACTGTAATTGACTAGAATGGATGACTATTAGTCTCAATTATATCACATCAAGGCATGTCAAATCTGTGTTGGGGCCGAAATCCAACCAGCCCTTTTGCAGGTTGCTTTGAATGTCCTATTTTATACTCTTGACACTAAAATAATGTGAAAGTTGAGATAGCACATGAAATTAGGTTTGGGGTTATATTCAGAGATGGTAAAAAGTCATCTTGAAGAATGTAAGTTAAGGTCCTCCTTACTTGCTAAATTTATCGGATTAATTTATTAAGTAACAGTTAGAGCTTCTTACTTCATTGACAGTGAACGTGTTTTATGCATGTTATGTATTACATTAATAGTCTAGTAGCAGCTAACACAATGAATACTGTTTAATGTGAATTCTGAGTATGTCATCCATAATTTACGGTTAAATGGATCGTTCTTGGAAATAGAGATAAGAATAACTTAATCTTATGGTTTACTTTAACTATATTTTTAGACAATGTTTATCTGAATTTTGCAACTACATGTAGACTTTATTTAACTGTTACCACTTTATGTGATAAGTTTTCTTATCCAATTATTGAAGTAGATAACAAGAAGTAAATGTAAATATCTCTTCAAAATTGTTATTTATTTACTTATCGCTTATCGCTAAACAAGATAAATATGACGAATTAGCAATGTGGGTAAGAATGAATATGTGTTTAATGAGACACCATTCATCTCTACAGCTCATGCTGGTATTACTTGACTGTCGCCACGACGGGACATCATTAATGTTTATCTGTGCTTTGGAGGATTTTAATAAAAATTATAAGTATGAGTGTTACACAGTAGCTTTTGTTTATTTTTTAGAGGTTCACATTTTTAAGTTGGCAACACTGTTTTGTTTGACAACCAATTTGAATAGCTGACATTATTTCATACAACATCCATTTTATGGTTGTCATAATCATCCATCAGAGAAGTTAATTCTGTTATCTATGGATCGTTTTTACACTTCATATACTCCAAATGATAATACGTATCCAGTAAGATGTCGAAAGGCGTGTACCGATCAAGCGATATACAAAATTTTATTCAGCGGCTAAGCCAACTTTTAGTGGAATGTGTACGTTAGTAAACAGAATTGACAGAATAGCGACATGATTTCTAACTTTTTATGCCTCAATTGGCTGGCATACATTTTGTTGGTGTGTTGTTCCAACTGAACGGTGCCACAGGCTACATAACGCGGGATACAATTAATTAACTCGAAGAAACATTTTTTGAGACCAATTTTACGTAACTAAGTCTCTGTCTGTCGCCTTAAAATATGCAACATGTTTACAGAATCGGCAAGGTACCGTAAATCATAAAAGCGCTCTTCATAAACTTATTACAGAGATTGAAAGATCACTTAATATTACAACAGTTCATTGTGGGTTCTTTCATGGATATTTTAGGTGTTTTTGGCAGCACTTTGTTTTCTTCTATCACTGAGACGCCAAATATTTTAGATGTCGACCTTGTGATTCTGTGGCCAAGCTGGATGGTTTTCTAGGTTTCAAAATGTTACCCCCAAATCTAGGAGGTGTTCTTTAATCTTCCGTTGGTTATTGAAGAATTACTTGTTAGAGACTTAAGCCATGCTGGCTTTGTTGTTCAGAGTTATGCTACTAGTTTCAAAGCTAACTTAGTTATTACAGTTTCAGGTAAACACTTAAATATCTTGTCAAATATCTGGGTGTTACTTTAGATTGTAAATTTTTCAGATCACTGGTTTTACCCATGCTGCCCTAAACTTCTGTTGTTTGATGTGCAACTAAAAAGCTCATACACAGTAAACTGTTAAGTTTCGCTTTAACGGTATGACATGCCGAATTATTACGGATCATATGTCCTCGACAGAAGCACTTGCTCTACAGATAATTTTATTTCTTCAGATTATTATTCTTGAAATAGCTTGTTCCTCAGCTTTTCAACTGAGGTACATTGAGGTGTGGAGCACTTTTGGTTTATCTTTAGGGCATAAACAAATTTTCATTTGCTTCAATACATCTCAAGACCATATAGTTAATGAACAGTATTACTAGAGTTTAATTTCGATAATCCGTTCCGAGTGGCTTACCTTTCCAGAGTTAATTGGATGTCCCTCACATATTATAAATCGGATATAAGAACCGCTATTTCTTTTTAGTGATGGTTATTAATTTACATGTACTTCAGAATTCGAAACCGCTGTTCTGCACATGATTTATGATCATCTAGCTGTTTAGGTTCATACTTTACGAAGTTTCAGGCAGAATTAACAGATGAAACGAGAAAAGTTCAGCTAAGAATTTTGATCGCCATTCTTACGGTTCATGGCCGTTTCAAAACACATTTACAACGAATAGGATTTGCTCAAGATTCATTGTGTATAGTAATTGTCTTGAAGGAGATGATTGTGGTCATTTTGTTCAGCCTTCGATGTTTTTCGAACTCAGTTTTTATCTAAAAATAACTTACGGAAAACCATGCGGAACCTGGTTTGGTTTATGCTCTTGCTGTTTGCCTAAGCATTGAGGGGCATTTGCAAATTAAGTTAGTGTCTTCGAGTGCAGAATTTTGTCGAGGATTGAGCCAACTTTAATAACGATAAGATTTTTCACCATCGATCGTTTGGGCGGTGCGATCGATTGTGTTAATGAACAAATCTGGATGCCCTGTTGAGTTTAGAATCTATAGGCCATCCCATTTTACGTAAATCGGACTTATAGTCGTACATATACGCAGTTTGGTATCACAACGAATCGTCGCCGGTGTAAGTGTGCGGTAGTAGCCACAAAAAAAAAGATGAAGATCTAGAGTGAAACATACGGTGAGTCATGTTTAGCAACAGATTATTGACAGCTTATCAATTTTTGTCAACAAGTTCTTATGGAAATTTGGGAACAGCGGTATATTGATTGTTGATTTTGAATGCATTCCCCATAACTTAGAAAGGCTTCCGATAAGATTACTTATGAAATAAGAATACTAAAGGCCACTAGACTCTGCATCGTTGTTATCCATTTGGACTAACTGCCTCATTGGGCCATATTTTGAGGGCGCTAGAGTCAATGCTGTAACAGTTATTGGTGACCGCTTCCGGAACATGTTGGAAAACTTTTTTATATTCAAATTAAAATAATTAGGCCTAAAAACGACTACAATGCCCTGGTTTGACTCTTCCCAATTTCTTTCTATGATGTTATTTCAAGAAAAAGCTGTACACCAATACACCAAGCACAACCACAAAGCTTAAGGACAAGCTATCTTAATTTTATACCTTATATCAAACCAGAATATGTACATTAAACCAGAACATCAATTTCGGTTCTACAAAACCTTACATTTGTTGTACACAACAGATTCCCACTTGAATAATAGTGAAAAATATAAATCAAATTCTACATAATTCATGTCTACAGAGCGTGTGTAATGCTCGAAGATTCGAAACAATTATATATCGACCATAAAGGTATTAAAACGGTTAAAGAATCTGACAATACAGCTCGAGGCACTGTTAAAAATGTGTATACAAGGTTTTAAAGATCTAATTCACTATAGGTAATAATTACAAAGTTAGACCAGAAGCTATACCCAAGGAAAGACTTTTATTAGATGAGGATTAATGTCCTAAGGGTTGTAGCGAAACAGTTGAACCTTTTCCATTTGATACGTTTAATAAAGAGTACAATTTCAGCAAAGTAAATTCATAATAACGAATATGTTGCTTTTAGTACCAAATTCTCAAAATTAAAGGTTAGGACAAACTTCACTCTCGTGAGAAAATATATATTTTTTTTAAATATTCTTTAATTCCTTTCTTATTTAAAATTATGGCATAGACAGACCTTCGTATATCATCTTAAATAATATCTGTTAATGACCACTCACTCTACACATTTGTTAGGTAAATGTATTCTTTGCAAATATTGAAAAACTTGACAAAAGTGCAATCATCTTATTTCAAAGATCGTGCCTATTAGTAATAATTAATAAGTATAGATTAATGTCATCACAATACGCATCTCTAAAGAACGAATTACGCAACAAAGGTATTAGGTGTCGTGTTTGTTACACATATATCAAACTGAAGAGTCACCTAAGTAGATCAGGTCAGTTCTAAGTTATAAGTAGGAAAGGTGACTATTTAAAAAAAAACATTTCCCATTTTGCGTTATATTGACAATATGACTTGTACGAATAGCATCTAGCGTAGTCACCATAATTCCTACCTCTAACGATACCAGCTTCCAAACCTGCTGAAATTGATTTTCACTTAAAAATTTTAATATAACTGTTGAAGATTATCCCACATAACTACCTTACCTGTATAATTAAAATGTCCTTTAGATTCGAAAATGATTGAAAACGTTAATCCTATCTTAAATTTCGACAGCGGATCAAATCAGATCCACAGATTAATAGTAAATAAAAATAATTTCCTGATTAAACAATATTCTTACTGTATTGTATGAGGCTGAATAAGATGAAAGGATATAATAGAAGGAACCTCAATCTCATGCTGTGCTAGATGTACGGTACACAATCTATATTAACAAAGCCGATACGTTAATCCTCTATTCAAACAAGAATAACGTTTCAAATTGGATCCTATACAATACATACATGTGTATGCACATAAAAACGGGACAAATATATCCTTTTTGTTATTATAAACATATTTTATGTAGTGTCGGAGATACGGGACTATGATTTTTTATTATTTACAAAAATTCGTTTCAAAAACTGTAGTGCAGCTGTTCAAAACTACATACATTACAAAATATAAAGGAGATAAAACCTATGTTTAAATTACAAAAAATTTGGCCACCCTCAATCAATATTATTGTGTTAGGCGGAACGAAAATTTGAGTTAAGTATGGCACGCAACCCAAACAAACTATGAATATTTCTAGTTCGACCCCTATACATGTCTATGTATATATGGAATGCCAATATGAATTATGGTTTACATTATAATCACCTGGAATTTATAATTTTGTTGCGCCAGCGAACCAGCAACAAGGAAATGTTTTAGCATATTGTAACCAAACATCTGTGAAATAATTCAATTCAACACAACAACGTTACATTATCGATTAATCAATCAAAATATAATCAATTCATTTCAAATATCGGTATACGTCGACGACCATATGGTGGATGGAATTAAAACGAAATAAAAAGTAAAAAATTTGGAGTTTTCCAGTCTCGAGACCCTTTTATAATTTAACCAATTTATTCCTTTTGTTGTTCATGTGTATACTGTTAGAAATGCACGTGTGCAATTGAAATCCGATAAGACGACGGAGGGCCTTTTGTTCGAATATATATTCAAATTATAAATTTCCTTTTGTCGAACCTTTAGACAAACACAATCACTCGTATCGTACAGAAATCCTTGTGAGATCTCATTTATTTATTCAAATTGGGTTTAACACGATTATTGTTTCGTTTAATGGTTTTTGATGGACAGAATTTCAATTTGGAATATGTTAATTCTTAGAATTGTTAATTTTTGTTTTGTTACCTTTTTTGGTTAAAGGTTAACCATATACATACGAGTATAATATATATTCAATATTCGAATAGCATTTGTAATTCGTATACGACGCCAAGATTTAGAATCAGCATACACATAAATATTATGGATAGAGTAAGACATACCCATCTTTTAAAATAATTGGTCATATCAATTCCTACAACAAATCATCCAAATTATAAATGACAATTACAATTAGTTAATATACAGTGATGAGCAAAATCATTCGGACAAATTATTTATTACAAGTAAAAATTATTTTATAGTTTAATTTTTGAATCTCATTCTATTAATACGAGGGTGAGGCGAGAAGTCTGGTAAAAGTGAAACAAAGAATATTTTTTTTCCTATAATTTTATCCTTTCCGAATAATACGAGTTCTCCAACCCTTAAAATTTTTTTTAAATTAAGCTTAATTTGGGTGCAGGGTTGACTTTTAGACGGTCCTAGCTCCTTGTAACTGTCAGAGCTCCTGCCCCCAACGCGCGATTCTTGAAGTAAATGTTGATATAGCTGCCTTAAACTTGTGAATTTTCTACTCAAACGGAAACTGAAAACCGGATAACGAATTCCACTTCCTGGATGTTCGATAAATAAATTCGAGCTTTGCACCTCGAGCTTCTGGAATAACAAACGATGATATTTTATCCTTTAATTCTGCAGAAAATTGACCATTTATTAATCTATAGAACACGCAGAATCTCTGCGGTGCTGTAAGCTGTCTAGATCTTTCGTAAGTCTGTAGTTTCGTATTATTCGGATGGCACGTCACTGAACTTTATAAAGCAACTGGAGAGCAATGCCATATTCTCCACCCCAAACCTGATAGCAATATTCTATGCAAGGGCTAATAAAGGTTTTATAACTCTGGAGAACCTGATGCGATCTAAAAAATCGTCTGCATCTATTGAGGAACCCGAGTTTACGTGAAGCTGATTTGGCCAATGCGATAAAGTGTTCATTCCATTTTAAATTGTTGCTAATCTGAACACCAAGCAGACGTATTGAGTCGCAACCCACGAGAACGTGGCCTTTTACCATACAAACGAGTATTCGTTGTAACTTCTTTTACGCGACAAACCTGGTATTTTACTACCTACTCAAAAATTGTACTCAAATCGGAACTAAGCGAAGTGACAACTTTCAGCTGTTTACTGTCTCGAATGAGATCGACTTCGACCAAACTGATCAGTGATCCGGGACTACGGTGTTTGAGGAGTGTGTCATTGATGATTGATTTTGCACAACGTTGATATTTTCTTTTTATCCACTTGATGTGATCGAATCCAAGCTGTATGTTACAAGTTTACAAATGAAATTCTCATCAAACCTTGTCGAAAACCTTGGATATATCCAAAGCGATTGCAAAGGCTTCTCCGTGGTGCTTTAGGGTGAGATTCCATTTGTTTACAACATACGTCAAGAGATCGGTTGTAGAGCGGCTTTCTTAGAAACCATATTGTTTATTTAAAATTATTTTCTTAATCTCAAGATAATTCACCAGTTGTTGGTTAATACATATTTCATAACTTTAGCCACGGCTGACACAATTGATATTGGCCGGTAGTTTGAAGGGTCAGATAAATCACAACCAAGTTTAAGGACCGGTTGCACCATCGCACTCTTTCAAGCGTTCGGTTATTTACCTTGCTTATAAGACAGGAGGAAAATTTTAGTTATTATTGGAGCCAAGTCACTGGTAAACTCCTTCAATATTCGAACAGGAATTCCATCAGGTCCAGGTGCCTTATGCCCATTGCCCCTGAAGACAATTGTTTGAAGACAATTTCCTCTGAGATGTTTACAGGATCCATTTTAGAACCACAATTTGGAATTGAGGAGGCGTAACTCCATCGGGGACAACTAAGGTGGAGTTCAAAGTGAATACGATTGCCAGTAAGTTGGCCTGTAAGTATGGATCCACCACCAAAGCATCGTCTGCACATTTCAATGCTGAAATAAATGTTTTAAAAATATTGGCAACCGATGCGACCATTTGGTAAAAAATGCGATCGGAGATTTTCAATCAGGTTGTGGACAGAATTGCCAATTCCAGCCTCGACACGCGCTTCAATTGAATGCGGAATTGTTGTAAGACAAAGATCCAGAATATGACTGCTTGTAGAATTTTGACATTCAAATGTGGAATCACTAACAATCTGCGTAAGAGCATGCGAAATAGCAAGCCACTCCGTCTGACGCAAAGCACAGTTCGTATTTTGGTGATTCAACCATTCTTTATGGTGGGCATTTGTCTGACAAAATTTCGGTGAAATTCTTGGTTTCTGAATCCGTTTGATTGGGGGGATCTATATAAACTAATTAAAAAAGGATTTTACTAGGAAGTTGTATTTTAAGTACAGTAGTTTGAGTGGTCTTTGATAAAATTTCGTATTCTAATGTCGAGCGTACGATATGTGGTCTTTAATGACTATGCACACTCCACGTTGCAACTCGAATGTTTGTTCGAACTGGTAGCGTTTGAAGTAGAATGCATTCTCCTACATGTAATGAGATACTTTTGTTTCCGTTTGCACTAATATGTCGGGTCTACGTGATTCGTGAGGTTGATGTGCGCAATTTTTATTAGTCACGCGTCCACAGACATTCGCAAAATTGATGGTAAGGCTGTCAATATTATCTTTACGAGGATTATGCTTCGCCCCGCGATTCGAAGACGCATTTTCGAGGATTTTTTAATTCTAATTAAGTTTGGAAACAGTCACACTGGGCTTAGTCTGGAGAATATGGCGGATGTGGAAGCAATTCGAATCGTAATTCATGGATTTCGGCGAAAACTTTTTTTTTCGCCAAATGCAGTTATTCTTCTTTCAAAACGTCGTTAAAACGGTCCAAAAAGTTGCAGTAATATTCGCAGTTGGCTGTTCTTCGTTTTTGAATGTAATCGATGTGCATTTCAAAAAAACTGTGGCCATGACCTTGTTGGTCACGTTCATCAGAGATGCCTACTATCTCGCGTACTTTCACTCTGCGATCTTGTAGTACCGTATCATGGATTTTGTCAACTATTTTTGGTGTGGTGACTTTATTTGGGCGTTCTGAACGTTTAACATTAGTTGTGCTCGTACGGCCACAAATTAGTATACCACTTGTGAATCAATTCAATGGATGGTGAAGAGTCCCCATAATATTTATCAAATTTTGATTTGATTTACGTAATGGGTTTCCTCGCAAAAAATATTTTTTCGGGTGTGTGAAGTTAGATTAGGATCTCATCCCAGAAAAAAATAAAATGTTAATCAGGTAACACTATAATTTTAGGCCATCCCAGGATTTTTAAAATCATCCCAGAAAATTGTGTAATTGATCGAAATTGGAAATAAGTATAGAAACCTGAGAACCATTAATATAAATCTTTAGTTCATAGCATGGACAAATTGGGCCATATACATATAGGCCTATAGCACAAATCTCAAGATATGGCTGGTCCTATAGTTTTGCATATAGGTATTGTACATGGTATCGATTCGAAATCACATGAAATCATTCATAACTCTAATGATTTTTGAAAAAGATTAACCACAATTACTTTTGGATATATTTAATTTGTTTCCACCCAAACTTTGATCTGGATTGTAAATCTCATTGATTATGAATTCTCAGTTCTTTCTTTGTTTATAGACGGTAGAACCTTGTTCGATCTTAACTACTTATTTACCGATTTCGTTCAATTACACAATTTTCTGAGATGATTTTGAAAAAACCTAGAATGGGATGAAACTAGTATTACCTGATGAAAATTTTATTTTATTCTGGGATTGGATCCTGAGATAACTTCACACACTTATTTTTTCCATGTTTGCAAAAAAACAATGGGATGTCTGTTTCCAATGGCTGTTAATACTGAGGTAAATGACTGATGTCTGAAAATTTTAATTTGGTCTAGTGACATATGGTATTATGACACATGACATCTGGCATTTGCAATTGTGGCGCCCTCTGTTGCAATTTACTAGACTTCTCACTCTACCCTCGTATTTCGTATTCATATATCTATTACCGTCTGTATATCTATACTATTTATTTGTTGCCCGATGGTTATCTCTGATTTGTTTGACTAACTGATTACATAAATGCTATATCGGGTTTAGAACTGGACTTATGATTGGCATCATTGTTTTGGAAGAAGTAAAAATCTCAACGGTGTTTTTAAGCAGATGGTATTAAATTTTCTTTCAAAATATTACGCCATAGTATTCCGTTGCACACCATACCATCATATATCCTCCGCCGTGATTAATATTTGAATTAATATTTCTTGTTTGCAATTCTTGGTTCCATTTTTTCCACACTCGTTGTTGTTTCGTGTCGCTTTTCAATTTGTTAAACTTACTTTTTTTCGAAAGGTAGAAATTTAATGTTGATTTGGGGCAAATGCGGGAACAGATGGAAGGGTTTAAAGCAGTAGTATAAGAGCAGGAGAAAATCCGCCGAAAAAGTAGCATTAGCTATCTTTTCAGATTTTCAAGCAACATCCAAGAAAAAAACGTCCCAGAACTGTACAACCGCAAGAGTAGGAAGAGTATAAGCAAGAATTTAGGACTGATGCCAAAGCGTTAATGAAACGATACGTTGTGGCAGTTGAAAAAGTAGTAAACAGCCTTAGTAGCAATAATCAATCCCTTAATAAAATTCAGCGAAATAAATAAAAACCCAATGAAGCTGCTTCATCGTCCTGTAGGTCGTTCACTAAAATGTCGTCTAATGGAAGCTTTCCATTAGACGACAAATTGAATGTGACTCCAATGTACATTGGTGCTAATAATGGTGAACTGTCAAATCAACAAAAAGAATACCCAATGCACAGTATATCGTAGTGTGAATGTTTTACACTGTTAATTTCTTTCGTTTATCATATGATAGAATAAAAAGTTCGTGATACACCAGCTTGTCCGAAAAAGTTTGCTCATCACTGTAGATATTATAAACGTAATTACATAGATGGACCTTCGGTATTTATAAATCATTTTTGTTTTTAATTCGAACGAAATTGGTAGGGCTTCGTTTGTTGGCAAGCGCGCGTTTTTTTTATTAAGAATTGTATTTTATTGACTTATTCTCACGCCCCCGTAATTGGTCGTATTCGTTTCTGTTATAAAAGTCTCCGATTTGAATAATAATTATCATATAAGAGAATCGAAAATTTTTAAAATTAATTTCTTTGTTTAAAATAATTTATTTATATTTTTTGTTTAAATGTTAATAACAATAATAATTTTTAAAGACAACGATAACAAAAGCCATGATTCCTAAATTGGAATAAATTTATGGATGGGTACAATAAAAAAAAAACAACAAACCAAAAACTAAATACACAAATTGAATGTGACACGAATGTGATCGATAATGGTGTGGGCTGGGAATTTGAAACGGCAGTGATGACATGAGCGTTTAGTTATGTATATACAAATAGCAGGTAGCTGTAAAAAATCTATTCAAAATATGTATATCAGATAAATTGGTTTGTTTCTTCCATCGGGTGGGCCCATAATCCCATAATTATTATTGTTTCGTGTCGCAGTTCCCTTTAAGTCTTTTAATTTGTTTCTGCTTTTTGCCAAGTGATACCTTTTCAGCTACTTGTACGGCGTCATAAGAATCTGAGCTGAACTTCTCTCCTAAAATTCTTTGCACAGTTCCTGTGTTATCATCAAAATGCAATCAGTCAGCAATTTCGTGCTCTTAAATGTCCACAAATTGTTTTACATTAAAATTCAAGATTTCGCATATTTTATCGTAAAGCGCGTTGTTATTACTTGGTGTCTGATAATCATTATACCCAACTTTGTCTCAGTCATCTGCTTAACTTCAGGCAAACACTGTAACAATTAACACGAGGAACCACGAGGAACGGTTAATGCACATAGGTTTACGGTGAAGCTGCCGAAACCTCGAACTGAAGATGCAAAGCACGAATTTGTTTATCAAACATCTAAGAAGTGGAATTGGTTGGCCGGTTTTCGCTTCCGTTTGAGTATAAAATGCCGAAGTTTAAGGCAGCTAATCATTACTTGACGGATCGCGCGTTGGGGGCATGAACTCTGATAGTTACAATGAGCTAGGACAGTTTAAAAGTCCGCCCTGCATCCAATTAAAACTAAACATAAAAAAAAATACGGGTAAAATATGTGTTCACATACAGTCAATGAAAAAATTATTTGTGTCTCGTAAAAAATGGCAAATGTTTCAGGAAAAACCTGCTAAGTAACAGATTAACAAGTGGACAAAATAAATCATAAATAAGCTCAGAGAATAAAGTAGACTATGTCAAGCTTACATGTCACCTTACGAGTATTTAGTGAAGCCAGTCGAGTTTTAGCGCAGGTAGTGGACGAACAAACTGACTGTTTCCTTAGATAGAACCTACGGGAGAAATTGTTTTCATTCAGCACCCCAAAACAAGAAAAATTACAATGCCAATGCGCCGTAGTGAAGGAGGCAAAATAATGGTTAGAAGGTGTTTCAGCTTTAATAGTGTAGAAAAACTAGTAATGCTGCCGGGGAAGGTGACGTCAAACACGTATTTGCATGTCATTAAAGATGATGTTTTTGTTTCTGGCTGTAATTTGATTAGACCTGATTTTATTGTCTAGCAGGATAACACTCCAATCCATAAAAGTTAGTTTATTACTCAATTTATGGCTAAAGATAATAAAGTCTGGCCAGCATAGAGGCCGAACCTTAGTACTAAAGTATGTGGCATTAAATAAAAAAAAAAGAACGATATTGATTTTTAGACAGCCAAATATGAAACATTCGCAAATATAAAAAGCATCTGGGAGCAGACCCTCAAATAAACTGTAGAAAATTTAATCCAATCCATGCCAGGGTTGTTAAAAACAAAGATGGAAGTACATCTCACTACTGATGTACTAATGTACTTCATATACACATCACACACATACTTATACATTAAAGTATAGGTGGTAAATAGTACATTTTACCACCTACTAAAATTTGTAAGTATATGTATGTTGGTTTAACCGTGGGTCCTAGTGGCATTGAGTTCTGGAATGCATTCTGCCTGCTTTAATTATATACTTCTTACTAGATCATCTCGATAGAGAAATGTTACTAGTTTTTACTTGTGTGTGTTACTTTGAGATCGACAAACTATTGGTGTTTGAGCGATCCTATGTTTGGCGCTTAATAGTCATTACTTGATTATGTGTCTATAATTCAAGACTTGAAACGAATACAATGGAGTCATAGGAGGATATATTAAATAAAAATGGGAAATTTAATCGTTTCGTTTACTTTCGGAGATGTTTTTTGCTAATTTTTATGGTTTATCTTGAATAAACTGCGTACTTCTTTGGGTATTATATTCCATTAAACTTCAAACTTAACATTTTGAAAATTATACATGTTGATTAGACCATTTGTTTTTTGACGATGATTCTATCCCTAGTCGCACTGCTATGCGTAACTTGGAAAACTGGGCATTTTGGATCAAGAAACGGATATTGGCTAACCAACATTAATTCACCTAGAGTTGAACACTGAAGATAAGATAATAACTTTACTATCGTGATTTGAAGTGCAGTTTGAATAAGAGAATCGCATGTAATAACATTCAACTCGTATGGTGCTCGGTTTCTGTTTGGATGTCCTGACAGTTCTAGCTATATAGAACGACAAGTAAAGTCGGTTATGAAATTATTTACTATTATATATTTTCCATTTTATCAAAACGTTATAGGAAACTAATTTAACAGTTAACTGTACGAGAACGTCAGTTGTTTGAGATTGATAGGAAAGAAGTTTTGTAGAAAAGTGGTGGAAGGCACGAAGTAGTTGATATTTATCTGGCCTTATGGAGTCTTAGTGGGAAAGTCTCATCTTGGATGGTCCTAGATGTTGTTACTCTCTCTGACCATCACGACATCTCCTTCTCTCTAACCAGTGATAAACCTGATATAGAAAATTTAGGAAGTCACATAACACTGATTGGGAACTTTATAGACTTCATTTCAACCAGTCACTTCTTTCTTCATTAATAAAAATCATAAGTGCGAAGGAATGGAAAGGGCAGCTGATGAGCTTGAAATAACAAGCCTTAAAGAACTGGGGCACCATAGTGGACCAGGGATATGAGAAAGTTGTCAAGGAAACTTCTAAATAAAGCCATGAAAACCGGTACCGCGTAAGATTGGCACTCTATGAAGTCGTTCCACGGATTGAAAAATCGCTGAACGACAAGAAATCTGCCTTGATCGTTTCTAGATATTGAAGGTGCGTTTGATAACTCTTCCTCTTGTGTGATGATCTCTATACCTGAAAGACGTAGCATGAAGACCCCACTTGATCGATGGTTTTGTGCCAGTCTTAAATCAAGGAGAATTACTGCCTACTTAGGCCAAAAAGGGATATTCTCAGTGTGGAGTTCTGTCTCGGCACTTGTGATGTCTTGTGGTCAACTTACTGCTAGTTCAATTACACGACGCTGGATTTTACTGCCATGGTTATTTATAAGTCGTTTATATTAGTTATTAGCTAAATTGAATAATTATAGCTGTAGAATCGATATACGTAAGAGCCCGTTTATCTGGAATCCTCTGAAATCTGCGTAACTTCTTAGGCATTATACTGCAAATGTTATCAAACTACTTGTACGGCGTCAAAAGAATCTGAGCTGAACTTCTCTCCTAAAGTTCTTTGCACAGGTCCTGTGTTATCATCAAAATGCAACCAGTCAGCAATTTCGTGCTTTCCACAAATTGTTTTGAATTAGAATTCAAGATTTCGCATTTTTAATCGTAAAGCGCGTTGTTATTACTTGGTGTCTGATGATCATTATACCCAACTTTGTCCCAGTCATCTGTTTTACTTCAGGCAAACACTGTATGGTGTTTGATGAATTATGCCCTGATCCATCAGTTGAATTAAAGATGCTCACTTGTCGAAGAGTCAGCCCTACAATTGTCTTATACTAGCAAACATTTTTGATTGTGTGTGTCATCTAAGGTACAAATTATACAAAATGCGAAAAAAAATCCTAAAAATTAATATTCCGGTTAACAGAGTGTTTCGGTTAATTGGATGCTGGAAAATCGAGCCATTACTGATACGGTGATCATGGGGCTTCAGTTGGCAAAGTACCGCGGATAAAATATTTGTTTGATTATCTGTTCCCAGATGCTTTTTATTTCTGCAAATGTTTTATTTGGTTGTAAAAAATTTCGCCCTTTTTTGTTTTATATAATGACAGTCCAAACTTTCTATAGGCTTAAGATCCCAGCTCTGTGCTGACCAGTTTAAAGTAACAACTTAACAAGCCGAGATAAATCATAAACAAGTTCGAAGAATAAAGTACATAGACTCAAACTTGCACGTCACCTTACGAGTATTTAGTGAGGCCAGTCGAGTTTTAGCGCCGGTAGTGGACGAACAAACTGACTGTTTCCTTATATAGAACCTACGGGAAAAATTGTTTTCATTCAGCACCCCAAAACAAGAAAAATTACAATGCCAATGCGCCGTAGTGAAGGAGGAAAAATAATGGTTTGAAGCTGTTTCAGCTTTAATAGTGTAGAAGAATTACTAATGCTGCCGAGAAAGGTGACGTCAAGCACGTATCTGCAAGTCATTAATAATGGTGCTTTTGTTTCTGACTGTAATTTGATTGGAACTGTTTTTATTTTACTACAGGTTAACACTCCAATCCATAAAAGTTAGTTTGTTACTCAATTTAGAATGGCCAGCACGGAGCCCGAACCTTAGTCCTAGAGTCTGTGGCGTTATATAAAACAATGGATGGTCCTAGGTGATGTTACTCTCTCTGACTATCGCTAACAATTGGTAAACCTGGAACTAGAACCCAAGAAACACTGATTGAGAACTATATAGACTTCATTTCAACGAGTCACTTCTAGTAATAAAAATCAGTAATCAAAATCAATGGAAAGGACAGCTGATACGCTTGAAACAACAAGCCTAAAAGAACTGGGACATCATGGTGGACTAGAGAACTGGGCAGCCTGATAAAGCAGTCAAGGAAACTTCTAAACAAAACCATGAAAACTGGCTCAACGGAAAAACGGGAGTTATACTAATCTTCACAAAGAGATTACAAGAAATGTGTCCGAAGTGAAGAAACATCAACATATAGATCTTTCTGTGAAGGAGTGGATTTCCTTACGGCGACCACTAAACTCAAGCTCTATGGTAGTATCACAAGGTTCTAAGGAAAAGTGATCTTCCTGAAAGTGAGAACTCTAATATAATAGATGGAAATGAAATCTCACACCAACAACCAAGTTTCAGCAATTGGATCTTGATGACAAAGGTGGAAAAAATTTCTCAAAATTGAAAACACAAAGTCCAGACGTTATATTTCCCGATCATAGGAAGGACTAGACACCCTTCCACATATCACCAGAGCCAGTTTGGCCCTAGCATACATTAAAAGAAAATGAAGAAAAGCCTAGATATGACCAGACAAAATTTTTTCAACCTATCAGACTGTCCAATTTTCTAATTAAATATTTAGAGCGATTAGTTGATCGATATTTTAGAGATAATGCACTGTTAGAAAATCCCATACATTCCTATAACAACACGCATACCAGAAAGGTAATTCTGTTGAAACAGCACTCCATGAAGCGTTGGTCGGATAATGTTTAGCGTTAATGTTTTGCGCCATTCTTAAATCAAGGAGAATTACTGACTACTTAGGCAGTGATACGTCTACGATGACCGCCAAAAAGAGACATCCACAGTGTGGAGTTCTGTCTCGGCACTTGTGATGTCTTGTGGTCAACTTACTGCTTGCTCAATTACACGACAATGGATTTTACTGCCATGGTTATGCCGATGACATCGCCATATTCTAAGGTAGGTAAATACGAGTATAAGAATGTACTATGTGATCTGTGGGTCGCAAACAGGAAATGACCTTCCCCTCATGGTAGATACGCTATTATAGAGATCTTTGTATCGGCATCCTTCCTCATAGACAAGATTCTCTAAAGGCGATTGACTCTAATACTATCTTATCAAAACTTGTTTGGAGACATAATTGCCTTAAATCGACTACGCAGTCTAAATGGTCCTTTACCCGCTCTGGGAATGACATCATTAAGAGAGATATTGGCTCCAAAAGCAGGTCTCCAGCTCCACCAAAAGACATGGGACAGTCTCATCTCTTGTCTTTGAGTATTTTGCTGAACATTCTCACGTGCCATTGTTTCTTAAATAATCACATGTTAGACTGCACTGTTTTGGATCACGATTTCTTTTTGAGTTGTAGAGCCAACTAAATTGGCTCTACAACTAAATTTGATCTTGACTTCGTGCTACAGCACAGCGTGTCATCTTTTTTGTTACAACGCGAAATCGTCGTATGTATATATGCGGTTCTACTGGGACGATGGTTCAAAGAAGTTCGTGGAGTCGAAGTCAGTCGATGGACAGTTAGAAGACGACTTCGACAAGTTAATCTGACTGCACACAGACCAATAAATGAGCATTTGAATTGGAGTGAAGAAGAGTCCTGTTCTTTGACGAGTGCAGGATGTGTTTATATGGCACCGATGGACGCGGAAGAGTACACAGAAGACAAGGAGAGATTATAGGTTGATAGTACAAATTTTGTATTCATCACCCGAGCCAATACTGGCTGTCGATCAAGAGAAATGACTTCTCAAGAGTACATTGAAGAAGTACCCGAGAAGTCCGTCGTACGTTTTGCCGGGTTTATTGGTGTAAATTTTCTATTCATGAAGGATAATGCGAGACCGGATACGGCTGATCGAGCATACCAGTACCTTCAAGAGACGGAACAGACGGTTATGGAGTGGCCAGATCCAAGCACGGACTTCTATCTCATCAATCATTTATGGCGCGAGTTTAAAGAAGGGTTCGACCCAGAAATGTTTCTCTAACGAGTCCTTTTATTTTTAAACTATTGTGGAAAATTAGGCAACGTGCGATTTTTTTGCACTCAAGTGTAGCATTATGTTAATAAAAAGTTACCGATGCCCACAGTTGATTGGGTCTAAAGTCCGTTTGTTCGACAAAAACTATTGGGCAATGAAATTGAATGACAGAAAACATCAATAAAAAAAACAGTAGACGAACAAACCATTTCTGCAGTCTCCTACTTAAATTCCATTACCTCGATTATAGTGTTTTTGGTGCGTGCCCATTCTGTGCTGTTTACAACTATATGCATGTATGAATAAAATTTTGCAACATGCTGGTCTATAACAATATAGTATAAATGTAAATTCAACATTTGTTCTATTTTGGAATTAATTATAAATGGATGAATTATTTCGTATAAAGATAAACACAGACATTTGGTTTGATATATAAGGGTGTTCACACTACCATGGAAAGATCAAGTTCAAAATGGTAGAGTGACGACGTTAATAAGATTCAACATCGACGTAGTAGGTAAGTGTATTTCACCGAAAATAGCTGTATCCATGATATCGCTTGGTTTTGTTTTTTTTTGGGTCGATGACATAAATACATTTCATTTTGGTGATTGGAATTTGCTATATGAAAAGTCGAACCATATACCATGAAGTACTATTTAGTCGACGAAGTGGCCATCCATAAAAGGACAGACGATTTTTGGTTGATAATCAATCGTGTCGTTTACAATTTAACCAAATTATTTTTCGAACGTGCCGACACGGTTACCGATAGTTTACGTTTGCTAGCGGCATACGGTGGCAAAGATTTGAGCGTTTATTTTACAAAAGAAAATTGTCCACTAGCAACAATACCGATTTTTTGTGGCGATGTGCCATACTATTTTCGGCCAGCGATCGAATGTTCGTATTCGGATTTGTGTAAAACTCGAGGTTATCCATGGTGGCACGATCCATACTATATGATTGGCATGATAACGGAACGTGAACGTTTCATTCGCATATACAATACAATGACAACGAGTGTACAACCGATGACGGTTTGTGCCGAGGATAGTATTAAGGAGATTTTGGAAAAATATCGCAGCCGCCATAATTCACATGCGGGAAGTTATTGTTGGCGCAAATTTCATAATGGCCGGTCGTACAGTTTCGATTTTAATAAGACACTGGACGAAAATGGATTGAATTATAAACAGGATCCTGTATCGTTGTGGGCATACTATACCGATGATTTCACAGTTGCGTAAAGTGATTTTTTTTTTATTCCATTCACAAAACTCGTGTCTAAAAATAGATTCGACAATCAAAATCAATACTTAAGAATATACGTAGAATATATATATAAGACGCTCTAAAAATAAAACACGATGAGGGGTTGAAATAAATTATTTATGTTATATACATGTTGTTATGTATTTGTATATGATGTGTAGATAGGCGCAGACTAAATTCTCTTGATATTCTCCCGATGGAATTTCTTATTTAATTCTGGAAATATATTAAAAATTAAAAAGGAATACGAATCGTTTATCTTATTTATTGTTTATTTTTTCAGGGTGTTATTCCCAATGCCTTACAGTAATAATCACTTCCTGTTTTATTAATTCTGTTCGCTTCTTACTCTTTCGTTTACAACAAATACAAATTGTAAATAAATTTTGTTTTATGATTTTTCTAATCGCAACCGTCTTTACGGAATTTGTATAAGATGATATAGGTTTTATATATTGGCGCCTTCATTGATAATCGTATATAATATAAATCGTTACGATCATTACGAGGACAATTAAACATTTTAATAATGTATTTTGTTGTAGATGACTTTTATTGTGATGGTATAATTATGTGTCGAGTTTATCGTCTGAATTTCCTATATTATTCCATTCGTCGTGTACTACTTGCATTAAGATAAGACACCACTTGGTGTCCTTCGGCGATCAATAAATTTTACTTTGTGTGTCTACAAAGTCTTACAATTTCCAAAACGCATGTTTGCGGTTTTTTTGAATTGCTGAGGTCCTGATAAATATATGATTAGATTGTATTGTACAATTGTCAACAGCAGAGAAACACCTATACTCTTTCAAACTACCGATACTTTTCTTCAACCACACAATTAGTTTGGAATTTTTATTTGAAACCTTATGTGATAGAATTGCATTTTGGTGTCTTTTCATTCGCTTAATCTAACTGAAAATCATCTTTAGTCTAGGGAGTTTCCGGACTGGGATCGCTATCAAATTGCTGCAGTCTGAATCGACATTTTCATACTACAACTTTTTTGCTATCTGTCAATTAAGAGTTAAAGGTCTAGTAGGCACCCGACATCTTTCTCAAGCCTAAGTGGGGCTTCAACTTTTGAATCCACGATGTGCCACAGTCGTTCCTCCATTCCATCTTCGTTGATATTCTTCGAGATTTCTAGATCGGAAGCTAGCTCTAGTTTGGCTTCTTCCAATTTCTTCACTCTGTTGAAAGATATTTCAACGTTTCAGTGCTAGAAGATCAACTGTACGCTTCAGACACTGTACGGTACACATATGCTCAATTTTCACCCATCTATCGATAATAATATTAATTTATGGAGCTCGAGTTAATTTATGGGGCTTGAGTCAAAATCACTGACGGTAGATGGTACCGAATTTGTCGCTCCGACCGTCCGCTTTAGTTCGTCACATAAATGCTCAATTGGATTCATATCTGAGTCCAACCTCATCCGTGAATTGCCTAGTGGTTCGAGATGTATTACATCGGGCATTGCCATTCATCAATACGAAAATGTCTCTTATATGTTTAAGCGATCAGACTTTCTTTACAGTCTTCACAAGATCGGTTTTTTATTCATGCACAAACAGCCCCTATATAAGACTGTTTCAGGTGTGTTCGAGAACAAATTTTAGTCGCTTTTTGTGATAAAACAGTTGTACGTCTTTTCTGCAGTAGTATCTATGGTTTGGAGGAAACAACGAATGCAATTGATAGAGATTTGTTGAAGTCAACGTCTGATAAGTGACTGATGGCAAACATCGGTCAACGTTGTATACCAGGAAATTGCATCACGCCAAATGCTTACACCGAAACATCGAATTTTGTTACGATTCTTCAAATTTGAATCCGTTATCATACTGTGCTGTGATATAAAGAATCATTTAGAAACCCCAGATTATCCCATCACCTGAAAAGCTCATAAGCCAATAACCTTTTGTGGATGCATTGGATGCTAGCCCACCGGCGTTCGATACAACTAACCATATTGCATTTAGTTTTGGTTTTTGAATAAAAGTTGCAAGAGACTATGTTTTGAAGTACTCATATTGCATTCCAACATTTTCATACATTTTTTCATTTATTCATTTATCAATACCACCACAATTATGTATAAATGCTCTGATCGTATGAGACCTCACTTCTTAAAATGCGATAAGTGCTGCTTGTTCTAGTTTGTATTGTGGAGACATTGTTTTTACTTAACGGTTTGTACACTACTATTTGTCACCGATCCACTCAGACTTGCTTCGCCGATTGTGGTAATCCTTTACAAACGAACGATCTGGTATTATCTAGGTCATTAGTTAATTCCTAGGACGATAGTGGTGTACTTTTCAATAATGATAGATAGTTCAATCTCAGAAATTTGCATATGTAGCCTAGCACTATAAGCCATATCACAGCATATTAAACTATTCATGAAGACTCCCATATCATTCGCCAGAGAGGAAGAATGGGTTATTATTATCGCCGACGCCCCAGCTTGATAAACGCAACAGTGATTAGGGAGACAAATCGGCATGCAAACCTTGGACTTGTCGCAAAAAAAAATTATGACTTTATTGACTGATAAAACCGCCTTAGCCTTCTTTGGCGCATACTAGCCAGTAGAAATCCACTGTTTAGACTGTTCTTTGGTCTTCGGTGTATAGTGATCAATTCATGCTTCATCCACAATTATGAAACGACACAAAAACTCCTTCGATTGTAAGCAAACGCGGAAAGTAATAAAAATTAAAAATTTGTTCAAGCCTGTACAAAACACTATCAATTTAGATCTCGAGACTTAAACCAACGACAGTTCTTTAGGTTTCTAACTGAATTGGAAAACGAATATTCTGGTTAGTCATACTATACCGCGGTATAGGTTATCATGTTCCAAGGTTCTTAATCCATTTGGGGATTTGAAAGAAAAAATATATCAGTTTTTAATATCGAAGAACCTCGTTACCTAGTTTTCTGATACATTGCATCTACAAGATTTTTCCCTTATGGTTGATATAACGAAGCATTTATCCGATTTAAATATGAACCTGCACGGAACGGTTCAGATCATTACCAACATGTGTTACCAAGTTAATGCATTCATCTTTAGTTCTTTGGGAAAAGCAGTTGAAAAATGAAAATTTAATGCAACATTTATAAATCCAGTTTATGTGAAACAGCAACACATGAAAAATACGCGAAAGTATTTTAAGCTTCAGAATTGAATTTGAAACACGATTTGTTGATCTTAAATCGTTGGAAGATAAGTTTTGTTCATTTTCTTCAATTTTTTCAATATTTATAGAACCAATACCTAACCATATGCAAATGCTGGATTATCGATATTCAGTGCGGTTATAATTTGAGACGATTTTGGATAATAAAGGCAAAGCAAGAAATATAAATAGCGTTAGAACCTGCATTAAATGTTGCAGATCGAATCCAATTTCGTTGTCACAGTAAATGGGGAATCGTTCAACATGTATAGAGTGCAGCATATAAAACATTTTCTGAAGGTTGACATAGACTTGGCTCGACCAATACAGGTTTTCCATAATAAAGGAAGAGGTCAAAATCCATAAGTATACGTATGTTTATTCGTATGCATCAGTGCAAAAGCTAAATCATCGTTAGGACGAGATTTTTTCCTTGCTAGAAAGAAATCCACCGAATGCTCTTCATTTTGGGGGATTATGGGAGGCAGCAGTGACAAAAAGTGTTCATGTAACACTTTTTATTTTTTTGCACATGTTTCAGAAATGTTGTGCATATATTCTAAAATTTTTTTGTTTAAATTAACTACAATTGTAGGTAATCAGTTTCCTTAAATTATTGTAGTAAATTTTGAAGGTGAGTAATCGCACAATGTTAGAGTGAAATATTTTTTTAAGCGTTGAAAAATTATCGGTCAAGTTGGGATAATCAACTATATAAGTGTATAATTGAACGACTTATTTCTTTGAGTAAAGTGATAAATTAAATAAGATTGTTCGAAACTATGTAAAGCTTTGATCTAGGATTGTGAAGATCTTGCATTCTGTATTACTGTTAATGACGTCATTCACTATCCCATGGAAGTTAGTGACGTCATTGTATTATTCGACGACCTATTGATAGAAAAGTATAATTTCATATAATTTCATCAAGCATATTCTATTTAGACTGATGTATGCATTGTCCAATTTGTATATAAACCGTGTTATCAACAGTACTCTAGCGAATTTTAATTTTAACTTAAATTGAAAGCTCTAGTACTTTAACTCCAACCAAAATTAACGCCATTATTTGATAATTTCCATAAAAATAGTGTGAAGCAATTTTTTGGTTGATAAAGTAAAGGCACAGATGACTTGTAAATCACTACTGCAGAGTAAAAACCGACTTATTTTTCGGAAAATAATGCGAGTGTTCATAATTACACGTGGTAGTGTATGTTACATTTTACAATCACTTAGAGTGTATATGGATTTTCAAAATGGACGCCTGTTAGTCTCAATCATATCATATCTATCAGTATTGCTAATAAGACGGACGTCTTTCCACAGTGGCACCTGTGATAATTAAAACGAAGTTAAAAATGATCGCAGAAGTTGAAGGGCTACAGTATAGTGATTGCAAAGTTGGGGTGATATTATAAAACCGGTTTTTCGGTTTTATTTACAAAATGGTACAAAATGGTTACCAGAATTTAAAAAAACAATAGTTTAAAAAAAATCTATTATATTATATTTGTATTTGAAATAGTTTTTTTCAAATGCAAATAATAAACAATTTAGCCAAAAAAATAATAATACAAAATAATAATTTAATTATTTTTTGGTTTTAAAAAGTGTGATCTCACTAAACACAACATGTCTATTGTGTTATCCACTAGACCTGATCGAATTTCATGCATACTTCCTGACGCCGAAAATGCTCTTTCTGGTTCCATGCTGGTCGGTAGAATCGAAAGTAGAAAATTGTACACTATCTTGAGTTCCAGGTCTCTGATCCCATTAAGATGAACGTTAGTGTTTAGACCTATATGAATAATCTCACAAACACTGTTGGAGGTTCTTATTTCTGTATTGGTTTAATAGATTGGGATTGTTTTTCTTCTACTTCGATCTTATCGTCATCGCCTGACAACATTTTTACATTTTTTATTGTGCCAGACATTCTTTCGATTATTAAACAATCAGTTTAACAATGATTTAGCAAGATTCCAGAAAATATTAGCATGTTCATATTTTTCGGCATCCGGCACTTGGTATTTGTAATGAAGATACTACAGTAAGCAAGATAAATCAGTTCGTCTTTCTTTAATTCGGCATTTATATAATTCGGCTCCATTTTCATGTCAATTGCCAGTTGGCCACTATGTTTGTCCAAATCTGACAACATAATATTCATAAAATTTTATAAAATTAATTTAAAAGGTGGCATCGGCAGTCAGAAGAAGTGCATATTGCCGACAAAGTGACTCGACTCCCAATTTCATTGGTAAAAGAACAGCAATAGGGTCTGTTAAAATTTTAAATTCATCTTCAGAAAAAGAAACGATGATTTCAGATCAACTAAAGGATATTGAACGCATGTTCGTAATTTATAAAATCGCTCCCACATGAAAAGGAAACTGTAGCGTTTTCGAGTCCAAGACTAAATTTTTTCTTTTCCGAATTCTAATACAACATATTTTTGAAGATTGTCGTCGTTTTTCACTGGTGTATTTCTAAGAAGTGTTATAACTTTTCGTACCTTATGAAACGGTAAAATTATGTTGATCAGAATTTACTGCATTGTTTAGAAAGTTATCATCATCACCGTCTGACTCGGAAACATCATACATATCAAACATACCATCATTTTCTGTCTGTTTAAATGCATTCAAAGTATTCGAGCTATAGAAGATTTATCTTTACAATATAACACATTCAAAATAGCCAATAAATTATGTTGTGAAACACTGTCGAGACTGCGGCGTGATGAGAAACTCTCTTAACCATTAAGCTACAATCGGAAAACTAATCGATCTTTAATTAGTCTTTCAATTTTTCTCATAACTATCTGTTCTTATGCAAATAATGCCACTTGCAAGACAAGTACCAAATTTCATTAGCTATTATTATGCAAATGTAAAATAAGGCCAATTTTTTGTTACATATGAAACCGGTTTTAAAATGTAATAAAAACCGGGTTTTCGGTGATGTAAAATAACAAAAATAACCGGTTTCTCGGATACCGGAAAACCGGTGTTGCAATCACTAGCTACAGACATGAATAAAATAAATAACGAACTCAATTGGCGGATCGAACAAAATACGACGAATAAATAATATGGAAACTTCGCGAAATGTAGACATGTAAACGTTAATGGAATATTCTACAAGAAATAAGGTCGTATATACAGGTGTAGACATTTGAGTAACGGAATAGTTCAGTTTTGAATTTTGGTTGTATTGGCAAGTGATAATAAGTGAAATAGAAGTAAAGTATTTAAATAATCGTAGTGAGAATTATTGTGAAAAATAAGTGAGATAATAATTAATTGTGAATTACTCGTGAATTTATTGCGAAATAAACCCGGTTCAACATGAATTTAATACGGGGGCACCGGATTCAACCGGTTTCATCAGCTTCATCAAAGGTTACCGTCATAACCAGTAAAGAGACGATGTCATAGAATAGAAAAAATTCTCCAGGAGTATCTAGCTGATATCGAGCCGTTAGTCCACCTCGTCTGCTACAACATGGTAGGTTAATATACAGAGCGGATCAAGATCGATGCTTTCACCGATGGAATACAGTTTAAGTCCTCCAAAATCAACATTTGGAGAAATCATGGCATGTGCACTTACAAACGAGACTGCAAACAACATCATCAAACCAGCAGTCAAGGTACGTTGTGTTTAATATGAACCAGCGATCGGTCACAAACCAGTTAGTAGTACCAGGACAACAGATAATTGGCGGACAAAAAGATTTTGGGATGGAAATAATAAAATCAGATTTTGAGTTTGTGATAAAACAGGTCACATTTCGAGAGAATGCGGGTGAGATCACCATCACATATGTTCTGGAAACTCTTGAAAGAGAAGAAACGACCGGCCGTTGAAGAATGCAATACAAAACCACAACAGTCTCATGAACAGGCCAGTACAATTACATTAGATTGGGAAACAATCAAGACGATTGTGCGAGTCGATTTAATAAGGAGTGGAACTCAACCAATAAGAGAATTTAAGGTGCAAATCTCAGTGGCACATGAAAATGAAGATCAAAATTATCGCAGAAGTTGAAGTTACCCTGTAATCAAATGTAAATAAAAATAAATAAAGAACTCAATAGGCGGTACGAACAAAATACGACGAATAAAAAATAAAGGAAACTTCGTGAAATGTAGATAGTAACCGGTAATGGAATGTTCTACAAGGATTTAAGTCTTATATATAAGTGTAGACATTTGAGGTACGGAACAGTTCAGTTTTGAATTTTGAAAAGTGTTATTATATAGATGCTGTTAAAGTTAGCTGAAAGTTTCCAGTCGAAAAAAAAATCGATAATGCAGATAGTGTCTCTGCTATTCCAGACGAAAGTTAAAATTTTTTGATTGATTATCAACCGAAAATTAATTTTCAACATTTTCCAGATTTTATGCATCGAAAAACCACCAGATTTAACGGAAAACCTCTTATATTAAAAATAAATATAATAAACAAATGTAATTATGTCTAAATTCACAAATCTCTATAAAATCAACCTCTAGAGTGTTGTTATGGTTGGATATAGGTTTAGTGGTTGGCTTGGTGGTGATAATCCTTGGCAAACCGCTTAAAATAAACCTACATCCAGCCATAACACTTAAGAGGTTGATTTTATACAGATTTTAGAATTTTGCAGTACGGATTCAATTATTCGACTTTTCCCGGATTTCCCACATGAAACTTGACCCAAATTTGTTTCTAGTGATAGCCATTGACAAATCACCTCAATTATTCAGTACTGGAAAAATATTTAATAGGAAAAATGTATATGGATGAGAAATCGTTTTTTTTTGCAGTGAAGCCATATTTAAAAAGTGAAGTCATTTTTTGAATACCTTATGAAGCATTTTATAGTGGTTTTTTTTATGGTCAATTCATAATTTTAATATTTCGTTTTCGTGTCATTCATCTTAATTCATTGTGGAAATAATTGAAATAATGAATAGTCATGTTGTTTTTTTTTTTAAATTTATTGTAAATTCAAAGTGTTTTCGTCTTTTTTATCAATAACAAAAAAAAAAATTGAAATTTATTGTTTATGTTATAAGCATCGGTCAAAATATATCCATTTGGTTTTACTATTAAAACAAGAAAAAGTAAAACATAGTTTCTGCCACTCTAGTGGTAGTTTTGATTTTTTCTCCCTTTGGTTTTTCCAGTAAAAAATACTGGCAGTATTTTGTTTTCATAATGGAAATCAGACTACAATTATAGTCTGATTTCCATTATGAAAAAAATACAGCCAGTATTTTTTTTTTCTGAAAAAAACAAAGCGAGAAAAAAATACAAAAATACCATTAGAGTGTAATTGTGAGTGTAAACCATAATTTTTGACAGATGCTTATAACAAAACCAATAAATATCAATTTTTTTTTGTTATTGAAAAAAAAAACAATTTTGAATCTACAAGCAAAATAAACTTAACATAATTCTTCATTATTTCAATTATTTCCACAATAAATTGAGATGAATGACACAAAACGAGTTGTTAAAATTATGAATGGACCATAAAAAAACTACTATAAAATTTTTAATATTTAAGAAATGACTTCACTTTTTAAAAATGGTTTATCCGCATAGAAACGATTTCTCATCCATATACATTTTTCCTATAAAATATTTTTCCAGTACTGAATAAAAATACTTCTCTTGATATATTTTGTCAGTACTGCTATAATAATTTTTTCAGTAATCTTAAAACTTATTCAGTGCTGAATAAAGCCTGATTTCGGTTATGAAAAAAATATTATCTGTATTGTTTACTGAAAAAACCAAAGCGAGAAAAAAATCAAAAATACCATTAGAGTGACAGAGATCGGTTTTTACTTTTTTCTTTTTTTTATAGTGGATATATTTTGACAGATGCTTATAAGTATAACATAACCAATAAATTTAAATGTTTTTTTTTTTGAAAAAAAGACAAAAAACAATGATTCTACAACAATATATTTAAAAAAATAAGCAACATAATTATTCATTATTTAAATTATTTTCACAATGAATTAAGACGAATGGTAAGAAACGAAATGTTAAAATTATCAATTGTCCATAAAAAAACTACCATACAATGCTTCATAATGACGTCATACAAACGATTTTTAATCCATTTACTTAAGCCTGATTTCCATTATGAAAAAATACTGACAAAATAGTCAAGGCGGGATAAAAAATTAATTTTTTCTGAAAGTGCGAGTGAAATAAAAAATATTTCCAGTACAAAAACTTTAGTCAGTACTGAATTCTAAATAATTCTTAAATTTCTAAATAATTGAAATAATGAATACTTATGTTTAGTTTATTTTTTTTAAATTTATTGTTGTAGATTTAAAGAGTATTTTGTTCTTTTTTTTTAAAAACAAAAAAAAATTAAATTTATTGGTTATGTTACACGCATCTGTCAAAATAAAAAAAATAAAAAAGGAAAAAAACGATCTCAGTCACTCTAATGGCATTTTTAACTTTTTTCTCGCTTTTGCTTTTTCAGTAAAAAATACTGACAAAATTTTTTTCATAATGGAAATCAGCCTTTATTCCTATAACATATTTTTCCAATACTGAATTAAAATACTTCTCTTGATATATTTTGTCAGTACTGCTATAATAATGTTTTCAGTAACCATAAAAATTTATTCAGTACTGATTATTCTTATACTGGAAATATTTTTTGTTTTTTGCACTTTAAGAAAAATTATATTTTTATCCTACTTTGACTATTTTGTCAGTATTTTTTCATAATGGAAATCAGGCTTAACACGTCTTTGTAGTTTTAGAGCCATTTAGAATTTCTCGATCGCTCTGGTAGTATATTCCATTCTTAAAGTTTCAAATAATTATTCTGGATTTAACAAGATTTAGGTTAGGGCCACATTTTTTTCGAAGTCACGTTTTTTTCACGGGTACTGACGTGAGTAATAATGACAAACAAATTATTTATGCTTTTTCATAATTTTTAAGAATTATAGATTTTCTTTATTAATTTTTTTTTGCTGTTCAATTTTTTATTATTTAAAATTTTATTTTAAAATTTTCACATGTCTTTGTTTTTCAATATATTTAATATGTATATAATATATTTCTAAATCTTATTATTTTTTTTCTCATCAAAAATGAAATAATAATAATAATAATTATAATAATATATAATATATATGTATTTATATATAATTTAATGATTATGATAACATATTTTATATATTCATTTTTATTTAATTATATTATTATTATTAATAATTTTATATAAATATAAAGATTTGTTTATTTATTTATTTGTTTTATTTTCACACAACATTTATTTTTTTAGTTTTTTATTAGTTTTTTTTATAACACAAATTTATAGTGTTTAAATTTTTATTTATGTTTATTTAAATATTTATTTATGTAATGTTTGTTGTGGCAAAGTCTGATATTTTTATTTAATATATATTTTTTGTTATTTATAATATTAAATATAAAGTATTATTTATTTATTTGTTTTTTAAGGAAATATATGCACATTTATACACAAAAATATATTTTTTTATTTTCAATTTATAATTTATTTTATAATAATAATAATAATAATTATGTATATATATATATATATATTTTTAATTTTGTAATATTTTTAACAATATTTGAATATATAAGCTGAAAATATATTTAATTTTTAATGTGTGTTTGTGGCATTGTTATTTTTATTTATTATTATAGTAGAGACTGTTCCATTTAAAAATAATTAATATAATTTTGTGTTAATTTTTAATTAAATGTTTTTCTTTTTTTTAATTATTCAGTCTATTCGTTAAATTAGAAAAATAAATAGAATATATGTGTTTTGATTTTTGTGCAATTAAAAAATAAATGTCTTTTGTGTTGTTTGTCTTAATATGGTTTGGAAGAAGATTATTATTAATTAATTAATAAAGAGTTACTAATTATTTTGGTCAAGGTAATTTGATTTGTTTGGTGCAAAATCAAAGCAAAATATATTGATTATACCAAATTATGCATGTAGTTTCAGGAGTTCAACATTTTAAGTACATATAACCATCTGGATGTTAGATGCGATGGCGAATTGAGTGCAACTAATATTTTTGGGATGAAGCTCTTGCATCGCACAAATCGGACGAAAACCAAAATAATTAGTTGGTCGCTATATATTTAAATAATTTAATTTAATTAACAAATTGGTATACATATATAATGTATTACGAGAGCCATTAAGTTGCTAAACAGGCTGGCGTTTAGAACTTTTTTTTTATATTTTATGGCATAAAACAAATCAAAGTTTTTTTTCAAAGGGCCGCCAATTAATTTAAATTCCATTGTTTTTTTCGATCTTTAATTAAGAAAAATAAAAATAAGATAAATTATGTAGTTAGAGATATTGTGTAGTTTAGTCTATATAGGTGTGTATAGTAAGTAAATTCGTTGAAGATTTCAAAATCAAAAAGCTCTGTTGCGTATTGTACTGTACAACGATATGTCTTAATCGACCGACCAGAGAGTTCGAAGTAAAAATATAAACAAAAAAAAAACAAAATAAATATTTCGAAAAAATTATGATAGAGGATGGTATTGCGGCCCGCGATTTATATATCCATTTTATATAATTGACATAAATTTTTAGTTTGTGTATTTTTCGTTATGGTCGTTTTATATTTTCACTTCGAAACCGCATACCGCTTTCGCTTAACTATCCAAATTCAAATTTAAGGCTGGAATTAAATTTCAATTTGAAGAGACGTTTTAGAGATTTTTGATTTATTTCTCTTTTGGTTTATTATTTTGATTATTATTTGTATCGTCTTCGCCCTTCTCTTTGATCTCCTTTTCCAAATCACGTTTCTCCGTTGATTGTTGCGTATTGGCTGGAAGTGCTTTTAAAATTGCGTGCACTTCTTCGGCCACCGCCATTAGTACAAACTCGAATTGAAGTCGAGTTTCTACTAATCCGGCTCGCTGATCACGTAAATGTTCTAATGTAGCGGCAATATCAATTTCGCGAGCTCCCTTATTCATCCGGGCCAAAACTAAATCCAATAATATATATGCACCGGTACGTCCTGCCCCATTGCCACTGTGTACAACAATTGGACAGGAACGTCCACGATATGATTTGTTTACTTTGCGTCGGAATTCAAGTAGCGCTTTAGCTGAAGCTGGAACACCGCTTTGCGGCCACGATAGGAAATGGAATTGGGTGACAGTGCGAGTTTCTCCAGTTCGTAAATTTTTCAAATAAAATGATCGCACCAAATAATCATCACACCAAATGTGTTCACTCACTAAATGTACCTCATATATATGATAGACTTCGGAACCTTCTTCGGGCCAATAGCGGGCACACGATACCTGTCCATTTTCTTGTAGCCGACACAAAGCTACAATAACGACAGCACCTTGTTCCCATATCATTTGCCAGAAGTGTGCCAAAGTAGATGGAATCGGTCCTTGAGCTGCTACATACGCAGGTGCACGTGGATCATGGTCGGTGATTGTTGACGCATTGATATAATCCAATCCTTCGGCATTGCTCAAGTGATTTAGAACAACACGTGAATGATCATATGGCAATGGTGCACCGGAACGATTTAGTGGAGCACACTGTGGTTGAAGTGCTGCCTCGCGTGCACTAGGCTCCGCCTCATAACGACAAAGCGCTTCCCATTCTCGATGTAAACGTCCTTTATTTTTTAAATGATCTTCCATATATGATAAAACCATGTGTCCTGTTGAAATATCCATATTGGTTAATGTAGGTTCCTCACTCCACGATGATGTACTCGAACGTGATGATGGCGGCCGCGCTTCTGCCTCTTTAGTCAACGATGCAATACGTGCCGAAGTATTTGATTCGGTCGAATTACCCTTTCCTGCCATTCGAGCACGACACAATTCCTGATAATCTTTTGTACATGTTTCAGTGCCTACAATCCCGGACTGAAGACCTCCAAGTTTGTCCCGCTTTTTATCATGTCTTTTGATTAATAAAAGTATTACACCGAACACAATAATAGAAGCAGCACCAGCACCGGCAAGCAAATAGGCAATTATGTACGTAAAGTCAGATCCATCGGAATTCTCGTCCACCTTTTCAGCATGTACCGAAGAATTTAAATCTTTTGTCTGAAATGGTTTAAGATACAATTCTATTAGTTTTGGGTTACACGAGGATAGAGATGGCATTGTCTCAAAAAATATATACATAAACCCGCCATCTCTAATTTGAAACGTATACCATTTATATATGAAAAATAGATTGTGGTGAAAATACTTGTGCAATCAAACGCAGCCTTGTAGTGCATAGGTGTGATTTGCGATTTTATTTTTTTGTTTCATGCAAAATCTTAAATTCTGATTAATTTTTCAAAAGCAGTGGAAAAAGCAGCACTTACATCACTTACCTTATCACCAACACCCGCCCGGATTACAATTATACCTAGACGACGCGACAAATTATTTTTGAAACGAGTGTCATTGATATATTTGGCCACATCGGCAGCGGTTTTCTTTTCAGAATTTGGTTCGACTCGGAATGATACCTCGTGTCGGTCGACACGTGGATGTGTCAATTTCAAATTTAACATTTCGCCGATTGCGTTAACAATTCGGGCCCCGGATTGCCAACTATCGATTCTAAAATTATAAAAAATAATTCGATCAAGTGATTTATTATATACCAGACAGTGTATAAGATACAACTTACGGATTCTTCAAAATTACGTGCGTATATTCGGTATCAACCGAATGAGGTGCATGGTCCTCGTCATCCTGATGATCAGTTACAAGTTTTTTAATTTTTTGAGTCTCAGTTTCTGTTGAAATAGTCGATGGTCGTAGGTGTTCAGGAAGAATTTCTTTATTGTAATGCGGCTGCTGATGTTGCGGTTGTTCTACTTGAGATGGACTCATTTTTAATTCTTCCAAGATTGGAGTCTCGTTCGGTTTTAAATGTGGTTGAGGTGGTGATGCAGGTGGACCCGGTTTTTTTACATCGAGACGTTCGTGCCGTGTAAAACCCATGATGTCGCGCAACAAATTACGTGCATCGGTATTTAGTTCGAGCTTAGATTCTTCACCTTCGGGCACATACACTAAACCACCTTCGGTATATACCCCGGCTTCTGGTGACGGTGGTAATATATTATTTTTCATATAATCAACATGTTCGACGACAGTCTCGGGTTTATTAATTAAAGCCGAATTTGTATTGTGTCGCCGCTGCAGATTAAACATGTTGTCAGTAACTTCGGCCGGTTCATATAGTCCTGCTGTTTCACGAATCGGAATGTGCTGATCTCGTGATATTTCACGGAACGCTGTTACTGGTTTTTCTTTTTTGACTTTGTTTAAATTTTCGATTAAATTTAAGAGCTCTGCTTGTCGTTCTTCGAGCGGACTTTGTATTTCAGTGTTTGAAGGATATTTTGGTACACGAACGCGGCCATAATTTTCAGGTTGATGTTCTTCGATATATTGACGCACATCATTACCCTCCGGATCAAAATCGTCATTCCTTTCCAAATAGAGCCTATCGTCGAAAGCTTTTTTCGCCTCGGGCGGATAATAAACTTCATCCGCAAAATCATCGTTCGGTGGTGTAAAACGTACAAAAGCTAGAGGACTTTGAGGACCCAAAATTTCTGGATCGGGTGCCAAATTGGCACATAAATTGTTCGGCATCGGTGATTGATTTCGAATTGAGTAAAGAGCTCCTTGCATGCGACATTGTACAAACGGATGTTCCCAATCTAGCCCGGCACCCTGTAGCTCCTCGAGCATTGTGGCGAGAAAGCTGGTCTGCTCTTCGGACAATGGTTCGCGTAATAAATCTTCGGGCAAAAGTCCATATGGTGGTAAACATTTACCAAAAGCATAATCATCGTGACACCATTCCTCATTTTCAGTGCATAACGACTCCGCAAATAGGCAACCTATATAAACGCACGATACAAATGTAAATAGAATTCATCGCGCATCACAGTCTATTCATAGATATACATACCAATTCGCCCCTCCGCCGCACTTATTTCAATTCGATCGCCTAGACACACCAATGTTACCAGTAATATCTTCCAAATACTCCATATTCTGTCAGTGACTGACATTATACTGCGTGGAAAATCAAGCCGTCACCTAAATAGCACAAAAGAGAAGAATGGAAATACATGAAAAAAAATTTCTCCTTTGACGTCATCATATTACAACAGTTTTGGCTTGCGTGGGTTGACTTGAATGAAAAACAAAATAAAAAATACCAACTCGGAAAAATATTTTCCTTATCTTATTGTGCGATATACATACATACATACTCATACATACATCTACTATGTGAATGGGTTTTGGGGGGAGGAGGTGGTTTTAGAATTATTATCAAGATGTTATGTTTCGTATATAAATAGTCATATACACATACATACATACATATACTCGTACATATATTTATAAAATAATTGTGGATATAGGTGGTGCGAATGGTATATGGTACATCATGAAGAAGCTGGAAAAACTAAAAATACAATTAAAAATGGTTACGTCTGGGAAAAAATACGAACTTGTTAATTATGAAACATAATACGGGAGCACATATCAAAAAATATCCGGAGTGGGATGAAAATGAATTTTAAAACTTTGTTAGGTTTCAATCGCCTACATGGTACATTTCGATTAGAAGGATTAATTTTTCCGTACTGTGTACGCATTTGGTTGAATTGATTTTATATTTTTGATATTATTTATGGGTTGTGTGATACCATATTATATAGCCTGTTGAATAAATATGGTTTTGAGGTGCGGGTTTTGTTGTTAATTTGACTACAAACTGTGACGCAGTTACCAAGGTGGAGTATATGTATTGCGACTCTGCGAAAACGCGCGTGTGATGAAGATGCGATTATATAAGCAATGTACTAATACAGATTAACGATATATAACGCTTATCGAACTAGTGGATCGATTTAAAGTTCTGACATGAACTTTTCTTTTTTTTATATACACTGCGGGGGTTTTATATTCCGAAATAGAATTTATAAGCTTTTTTTCGAAATAATTTGATAACATCCTACACGCTGTACCCCAGATACAATTACATGGTACAATTACGTTCGTAATTAAGATACCCGAAATAGATTTAATATGTTCAAAATTTTATTAAAACTTAATCATGTGCTGTCATATCAACTCATTCCGGATGACTGTAGATACACTGATACGGCTGCTTTATAGAGTGTGTTAGTCTAAAGGAATCCATAACTCATATCAAATCATGAATTTTGTTCATTTCGACACTACGATGGTTGAAGAGAGGCTGTCATGATTCTATAAGAGTTTTTATTATCTTTCAAGGTTGTTTGATCACGTTCGTTCAAATCTGTGTGCTGCCACTTTTATTCTGAGCAAAGTGTAGATAATTGGTTAATCCACGAAAATAACAGTAATAATACAAAAATAATAGTTTTTTGGGGCTTAAGACACTCCCATCGTAGTTTGCTTATTTACGTACTACTTTACGTCCTTAGATAGCCAAATCGGCAACCATCTGCACATCCATGCCGCCTATAGTAATGAATTCTGCTCTCTACTGCAGAGGGTTATATAGTTGTGTTCATTCGTACCACAGATCGTAATCAGATGGAGAAAAATCCCTTTTGCCGTCACAACCATATCGATATCCGATTCCACATATACTTTTCGATGTACCTTGAAGGATGCAAAGTTTTTTCAAAAATTGACATTGGTAAGAGCTTATCATCTGATATCCAGTGCGCCTGACGTGCCCAAAACGGTCAAGTGGCTAGATTTTATATTCTTTACATAGACGACATTCTAGTGGCAAGTAAAAACGAGAAGATCATAAACTCCAGCTCAAACTGTGGTTTGAGAAGTGACTCGAATTTGGAATAAACATTCAAATTTAAAAATGTGAATTCGGAATATATCCGCTCTAGAGTTCGTCAGCCCCACATATCTGCAGATGGTATACTATATCCTCGCCACGGTGAGTTGAAGGTATAAATGAATTTCCTGCTCCAACAAATTCAGTGATTCGTCGGAATGGTGTACTATCATAGATTCATTCCAAAGTTAGCCGGATAGCTATCCCATATTTACGCACCCTTGCTATATCTTAAAAAGATGCCAAAAAAAGAACAAAAAGTTCTCGTGCCCGGACGCTTGTGATCAATCGTTTGCCCAAATTAAAAGTGCGCTTGCTAGTATAACCATGTTAGAACATCCTCTGAGCAACACCAGATTCAGTATCTCCATAGATGCGTCAAATATCGGCGTTGGTGCAGTGTTGCATAACGGATGTTGGTGACCTTTGGGATTCTTTTCCTGTTAAATATCAACAGCATAAATAAAATATTCAGCCTTTGACAGAGACTGCAAACTATTTATTTAGCAATAAAACATAATTTACCATCTACACAGATCAAAAGCCTCTTACCACGGCAATAAACTTCCTAAGTGATAATAGTCCATGGCAGACGGATGTATAACAATATCAGGCAAACACAACGTGGTCGCAGACACTTTGTCACGTTGTGATCACGTTGCGAGTATAGACCAAATATCTAGGCTAAATTTTAATGATTAAGCCAAGGTTCAAGAGTCTGATGATAAATTGAAAGAGCTTCTCGAGAATTCATCGCACGTCGCGAGTTTTAAATTTAAACTAGAACTTACCGTCCTATCTGATCGTAAGTTCTATCGAAACTTCAACAGGAGTAGTTTTCAGCGCACTACAGAGTCTATCTCATCCAAGCATGCGCACTACTCGTTAATGAATTTGCGGTAGGTATTTTTGGTCAAACATGAATGCAGATGTAACAAATTGGATACGTGGTTGCACCGGATGCCAAACTAGCAAAGTGCAAAGACACAACCAGCTTTGCGTAAACTACTGCACCATAGCACAAATTCTGTCAAATCTTTAAGCTTATTAATAAACAATTTCTCCCATTGCAGAGTATTTTCAATACAAAAGAAAAGTGAACCAATGAGGATACCTCGAAAATAGAGGTATCTGAAATCTGGCCTTTGGTAAAACCACTATAAAAACATTGTTAGTCAAGATTTAAAGCAGGCGGGTATCGACTGATATTAACTGGGATGCATAACACGTCATAAGTGACCCGATCTCAAGGTGGACTAAGTACACTCTTTTTACAAAAATGGTATCGATTCTTACTGCTCATGGTCATTTAAAAGGAATCAAAATCGTATAGGACTTATAGCTTGCAATAATGTATGAGAAGAAACTGTCCAGCTTTTGAGAACCATTCCTGCATATTAAGCAATGGTTTGCATCGTGGATCTTTTGTGGTATTAAATGCCGAACCGTTTTAGGCCCTTGAAGGTCTTTTCATAGGCAACATATTAGTTGAAGATGGCTTACTCATTGATATAATCTGTCGATTTTAAGCAACAGACCTGTTTATTTTTAACAGTAAAAGTTGGTGATGTTGGTACAAAATCACATAAATATATTGTTTGAGTGGCAATGTACATTAACTAGTGAGTAAATGTAGACAAAAAATGTCATTCCAAGATCTTTCCTTATCGAGCAACTATTATATCAACACAAGTAACTACAGCAATTTTATATCATGGTCGATTGTAATAATAGCTACAATCTATACAATAAATGGGTCCCCGATCCAAAAACAAACAGTTTTATAGTATTAGCCTTTTTGTATCACAGAGCAATGTTATCAATGTTGAAGTCTCTAATTGGCAATAGTAACTGAAACTGTAAATAATTATTACCGCTTATATCAGGAATCAGGATTCCATCCCAAACAAATATAAAATTTTCATCAGGCAATACTAATTTCATCCCATCCCGGTATTTTTAAAATCATTTCACAAAATTGATATAGTGGCTGGTACAAGGGTGCGCCATCTTTTATGTCGGTATATCAACATTGAATATCTAGTTTTTGAAGAGAACATCAATGAATTGCCCGTATACTTTGCTTTTCAAATCTGGAGATCTGGGCGGCCAGTTAATGCCGCCTCGATTTGTCATCAGACGTTTAGGGAATTTTCATCAGAACTGTTTAATTACCAGTGTTGCATGACGAACCACCTTGTGGAAACTAGTAACCGTCTTCATAATGAGCCGACATCCATCAACATCAATTTCCATCGACTGTTTCGATTTTTTCAAAATATATGGCCCAATAATGGTTTTGGTGCAAATGCCGGCCCAAACAGTCATTTTGGTTATGCCATGGCATTTCATATATCTCGTGTAGAAGATGACAAAGTGATTCCATAATCCATTGACACAAAAAAAATCTAAACGAGGTGACGATACGACACTATTGAATTCTGGTCAACGCTCTCTCAGACTACTTCAACGGCATGTTCATGATTTCTCACTGTTCTGTACTCAACAAAATTCGACACCAAACGACGAATAGTGTTAAGTCGACTTCATATGGGTGCGTTCCTTATTTCAGTCCAAAATTTTTTTTAAGCAATTTCATTGGCTGAAAATTACGTGTTGGATGACCTGACGTGATTTTACTGGATTTATTTTAAAGGGATTGTTTCAATTTAAAGAGCTATGTACATCAATAAATCCGTTACATTTAAAATAACATTCGAGCCATTCTATGAAATAGCATTATGAACATAATATCACATCCGGTCTGTATCACTGCATAGCTTTATAGTCATAATGGGTTGTGAAATCATTGATCGTTTGATCATAATACCGATGTATAAAAAAAATTACGCCTTAATGAATGCTATTGTACAGATAAAACACATGATCACACAAAAACTGTTCATTGACTTTGGCATATGCAATATAAAAAAAACTAATAATTTGACAACTATGTAAATGACATTTCAAGCAAAAATTAAGTTGTTTGTTATAATGAGTATAAAATGATTGATTATTTATTCCAATGATCCCGAACAGCCATTAAAATATTGTTACCAATTTGCTATATAAAATCACTGTAGGCTCACCAAGCCTTTTTCTTTTGAACGAACAAAGCCACATCCTGTATGGATCCTATTATAACAAATGCACGAGAAGTCAATTGTTTCTATATGATTCAGATTGTATTACTGATTGTTAGTTGACATAAATATTTTTCGGCTCACCGTCCAATCAATACAAATGTGTGATGTCAGTGTATTAAACAGTGAGATAAACGTTAATGAAATTTGAACTCTATCTATTACGATCACGAGCCAGCTCTTTATACTGTTGCAAGCAGTTAGAAGATGCCAGATCGCTCTCTACGCCGTGGAGAAAAGGGGCTCTCCCTTCAAAGATCACTGTATCATTCGGTTCGGGACAGCACACAGAACGTGACTGATCCAGTATACTCGCTCTCATTTAATTTCATACCAGATATCAGGAATTCGTGTATGTGCTATGAACGGCGTGTTCTGGACTATATATAACACGCATGATTCTTTTCCCGAATGTACGGTCACCACTTATATTATAATTCGTCAATTTTTTCCGAATTTGCAAGCCTGCGGCAAGGTGGGCCTTGATATCTTCTCCCACATTCTTCTACTAAACTCAATTTCATCTTGATCTCGAAAACTCGAGAAATTAGATATTTGGCTATATAGAAATACCTGGTGTACATCGCACGGTGTTTCATAGTGCTTGAACAGTAACTGACCGATTTGGATGGAATCGTCCTTGGAAGTCCGATAATTTTCTCCACTAGAGAAGTAATTCTTTCCAAGTTACCTATTAGAATATCAAGAGCACTGAATTAATGCAATCAACTCCAGGTAATATATTAGGATGTATCATCATCAATGAATATCTTTGAGGTGTGTATTTGAGGTTATTCAAGGATAGCTGTGACACATGTAAAATAGAAAGAGTTAGTACAGACTACTTTACTTGGTATGGTGCAATCCTTGAATGAAATTACGCGAATTGTGATCATGACTGTATTGTTATACTCTTAAGACCATAGCAGACCACCATTTGCAACTCTTCTGTCTACAAAATAGGTTAACTGTCCTCCTAGCAAGAACCTAAATATTTGGTTGCTCAATAGCAGTACGGCACGCCTAATCAAATCAATAGTTTTTGGGAAAAGTTTTGATTATATCGAGAGTTTGCTCTGGGTGCCATCGACAACTGATCCAATTATAATTTCTACACCACTATATTTTTTATGAATTTATAATATTGTTATCTCATTCTCTTCTTTCTCTTTTTGCGACGTAAACAAATACAAGTGCTTCACAGAATCACAGCAAACATGTTGCTGTTACATCTATAGTTAATCTACGATATATATATATATATATATATATATATATATATATATATATATATATATATATATATATATATATATATATATATATATATATATATATATATATATATATATATATATATATATATAATGGAAAATCCCAACTAACATCTGATTATGATGACGTACGATGCATCAATTACAAACGCCTATTCGTCGTTTGTTTTATTCTTTTCTCTAGCTCGAACTATTTTCAGTTAATAAGTAAAAAACAGTCTCAATTGTGCACTTGTGTAGTTCTAATCTGTAAGTTATTTAATTCATTGTTTGTATAAAAAAATGAAAGATAAATTTAATCAGTTAGTGGAAATTCCAGCAACCGATTTGGTTCGATTGCGTAATTTATATAAAATCGAGTGGCCGAAACATATGCTAGGGTACTATACAGTGGAAAACTATATGCGATGGCTTGATAAGCAGCCGATTATAAAAAATTTAAATTTTTGGAGTTTGAACGGTGATTGGAGCAGTGATGGGACATTCATTATTGTTGTAAGTATGAATCATATTGAAGTGATTTAGGCATCGTTTTGACGTACGTTTATTTTTAAAGGATCGCTATGAATTGCTAATAAACAGTTTGGATGATAGTGGGTCACGTCTCGAAATAGCCCTATCGTTATTGGATTGGTCGAATGGATTTAAAGTTTCGTCTTACATGGCTAGACATCACAATGCCGTTTTGAATGTGATTAGTTCAAAAAATTTAGTAATAAAAAACGATTCACCGGTTGATGTGTATTATTTACCCCAAGAACGTGCTACCACTTTGCATCTCAATAATTTGCCCGATGGTATTACATTTCGTCCGTTGTGTGTCGACAATGCAGAGTTCGTTAATAATCTATGGCCGAATAAGCATGTCGGTTCTCAATTTTTGATCAAACGATTTATACAGTTTAATCCAAATATTGGAGCGTATACAGATAACGGTGATTTAGTTTCGATGTGCTTAATATCACAATGTGGGGCATTGGACTCATTACAAACAATAGAGTCTCATCAACGTCGTGGATTGGCCACATTGGTAATAATTGCTATGGTTGAAAAGCTTAATGAAATGGGGATGGAGACGTTTGCATTGGTTGGCGCAGAAAATTTTGCTTCAAAACGTACATTTGAGAAAATGGGTTTTCAAATCATTGACTCTTCATATTTTACACGAACGTTGCCAATTCAACATTCGTTTGTGTGGCGCGATGACTCAGACGATGAGTAAATTGTTTTTTAATATACAACGGATTATTAAGAAGTGAAAGTATTTTGTTAAGATTTAAGCTTTGTGCTTAAAAGTTTTATTTTAATTCAAATTATTATTTTGTTGATAAACATATTTGTTAGGTAAAGCTTGTAAAACAAATTCAATCCTTAAAAATAATTTATTTAGAAAATAAATTTTTTTCAAGAAAAGCACTTGTGGTCATTTACTTTTTAATCTTCGTCATCTGGAAATCGTTTATGTATAATGATAAATGTCTCTTATTTTCAGACTTCTGACAAATATAGTGTGTATGCAATCAAATCTGGGATTAAACGGGCTAGCACACGCTTAAAACTCTTAGAAATGAGGACGGGTTTGAGGCCGGCTTTTGTTTTTAAACAAATACCGATACTCACCTCAACGATAGTGGGCCACTTTTGAATGTCATTAACCAAATATCACTTTTTAGTCATTGGCTGTTTTCAGTCCAATTAAGCTACCTTGCTTTATCAAATTAGAAAACGAGAGGATTTAGATTTGCTTGAGGAATATCTATGCAGTTTGTTCTATACAATAATATTTTTCTTTTAACTTTCGTTTGAACGAAACAGGACTGCTTTAGAAATTAATCTATTCCCTCAGTTAATACGAAATGGGCTGAAAATTTGAATTACTAGAAGACTGCGGAGAATATTTTCGTGATCCAAAAATATTTAGAGTTTTTGGAAAAAACGCATGGTGAAGCTGCGGTTAGAGCAGAATAAGAGCAAACCTAGAGAATACCGGACCACTAACTCCACCAACGTCGGATCAGATGCAAACGATGTTGCAGGCTCTGCTAGTTCAACAGCATAGCAACTAAATGAACAGCATAAATAGCAGCTGCAAAATCAACATAATTAGCTAGCCGACTTCATTGTTAAGCAGCGACAACACTGAAGAGTTGTTTCAACATCAAAAAACTGGTGCAATGGAGAAAAATTCTGGTGGGCATCACGACGCATTCCAAAAAAGTGCAACAATGAGAACTGGCTGAAACAAAAATGGATCAAATAGCCAACGGACTGCGTGATGAAATCAACAAGCTGAAAGCAGGTGGTGTAGTTTTATAAACTGCACCAGCAGCAGAAACCAAATTGAAACGATCCATCTTCGACAAAACTTCATCGTCTGTCATTCAAGGTGTAGTTTGAAATCACAATAGAAAGAGTCATAGAGCCGCCGAAATTTTACATATACTCTACCTGTGGCCGAACTTACATACGAAAAATTTATGGAACTTTTTGAGCTAAGATACGGCGATAAACACATGCTTTAAACAGCTTTATATATGGAAGCAAGGGGTTAACAAAAACTTTGCAAGAATTGGAAGCTGACTTCAACCGATTTGTGAACTTAGCGAGCCCGAACTATAATACTCAGTATATACCGAGATGAAAAGCAACAGGCACATTGATCAACGCTATTCAAAACTTGTTAAAGTGGAACCAATCGTATCTGAGCGAAAAAAGCAGTCCACTATATTGTTATCTTTGACTTTGCAGGTGAAAGCTGGGAGAAAGTGTTTGATTCGGATCGCATGTAAAAGCTCGTAAAACATTAGGCAATGGATGAGAAACGGGCTACCAGATAATGTTGTATCAGCCGGAATAAATGAGTCCCGAATAAACTATAATCGATTGTGAGTGCTGCAGGGTTGAAAACGATTAACGAACCACCGATAATGAAACGGATAAGATTGGCAAGTCCCAAAAAATCGCTATTTACAGAGGAAAGGGTTAAAATATCGCCGAATGATGGTGTAATGATCCCCCCCTGTTGTACCATTACAGTGAAATTAGGACATCTTCCTGTTGGGAAACTTCAATTTCTTAATTCCAAAAATATAGAGCTACCTTTTTGTATAGTGCACAAAAACGATAAATTTCCTTCGGATCTTACTAACCCTGACGTTATTCCGAAAAACAAATATTATAATTTTTTTTTTGTACTAGAGTTTCGAATAATGAAAGAGAAACCACGAGCTGAAGGGAGAAAGGAGAAGAAAAGCAGAAGGGGAGGTGAGCTTTTTGGTTTTGGACTGGCACTCGAGTTTTGATACGCAAACAACTTGGTCACCTTAAAAAAAAGACCACTAATTAATTCCACTAATTAAGTTGGCTGTCAATAATAAGTTTTTTGTTGTTGTATTAAAAATTAATTAAGCCTTAATATATATAACTCTACATATATAAGTTAGTTAATGTGAATAAAAAAAAAGTTAATAATTTAATGTTAAAATAAATATATCAATATAAAAAAAAACAAAACCTGTTAGCAACAGAAGAGTGTATTACATATTTTTTGTTACTTATTGTGTCACATGACGGTGTGTAAACGCTATTTAACATCATCACCTACACGGCATCGTTCTTTTCGGTGGAACTCATCATCAGCCAGCGTCAGTTCCATATCTATAGAGGTACACGAGGGGTTCGGTGTTATTGCCGCATAGATTGACGCCGTTAATTCGTCTGAATAGCAGCTTTATTGCTTTATCTAACCTGAATTGACCATATACGGAGAATATTTTGCCGCTATCTTGTCTTTTGGAGACCGCTGAGTGGTGTTATTGTCTTGAAACGACCGTTTGATTGATCGTTTGATGGTGTGCTTGTTAGTCAGGGTAGCATTGTCGAAAGTTTTGAGAGTATCCGACAGTACAACATGATGGCGTAACTGTGCATCGCAGAGATTAAGTATCATTTTTTTTTATATATATATATATATACTGTTAACATTTAGTTTCTTATTTTCCTATTTATTATTATATTGTTATTTATTATTATATACTATTATTATTTATTATTATATTGTTTGATCATTAGTTTTGGTAGCCTTATGAACATTTATTTGTAAATTTTGACTATCTTCACTATCAAGAATAGTCATCATATATAGTTACATTTATATTTTATTCCTATTTGTTAATGGTGACCTTGCTCGTATGCGATTTTTTTTTCTTGGTTGAATTTAACCCAATGAAATTCAAAATGAATTTCAAAATGTGCTAAACCAATCAGTGCGGGAATGATGAGTTTCACTTGAGTAGGTCCATTAGTGTAAAACTTAGTTGAATGTTCTCCCTCCCTTGCTTTTGTTTTCCTGCGGTGTAATCAAGCATTCAGTATACCACTACAAATACCACGCCTTTCACCCTGAGTCCTAGCCAGAGCTGTATATCACCGCGTAGTGGTTCCTACTGGATGAAATTTCTGTTAATAGCAGTGGGGCTGGGTAACCAGCCTAACTGACTGTTACAGTGGCGCCCAAGCTAGCAAACGAATTGCGATACTAAAACAATTATTAATATATATACTTTTTCCCCAATTTAGCCAATCCTTTCCCTTTCCTCTCCGTTATATCTAAAAAAAAAACTGTTTAAGATTAGTTTGTGGTCGGACTGTGAAAATTTAGTTACTCCAACGTAGTTATTTCCGACAAGGTCGTTTGATGTACTGGTTGGATGGGCTAACACTTCATTTTCCTATTGCTTTTCTTTCAATGTTTTACAAAATAAGTTAAGTCGAGATATTAATAATTTCCGTTTAAAAGCGTTGATTTTCAAAAGGTATCTTCCTGCCGCCCTCGGTTGTTGTTGATATATTTAGTTTTGGCATTTTACTGTATTACGTCCTATTCCCACTATTGTGGTTTGATATAGTGTTTTTATCGTAAAATTGCAATCGCTTTTATACCGATAACCGTGGGTGCGATCAGTCGAAATGCGATCGCAACGGTAAATATAATTTTTTCCTCATTCACAATATTTTACTTTCGAAACGGACGTTCCTTCCTTTCTTCCCTTTCCCTCATCCTGAATCCTTCAAACACGATTTTGTTTTACACTAAATTATGACCTATGAGAGCGTGGTTCATCGTTCCCGTAATTATTTTTGAATCTCGCCTGCATTTTTTTTCGAACACTTTTGCTTTTTTTTGTATTTTCTATCCTTTTTGTATATCTTAATATTAAAATTAATAATATCCAATTTAATAAGAAAATGGATCTCAACTTATTGAATCCTGACGAGTTTGACGTAGAATGTAGGATTCGTAATATCCGAGGAAAACCAACCGACGTAATTGTGCAACTAGAAAATGCTCTCAAGTTAGAAGACGGTATGCCTTCCTTACGCCCGTACAAGATGCATGTGTCTGCTCGAAAGAAACCATCCCATGAACTCAAGAAATGTTCAACTAAATTAGCTGAATTAAAGTGTCAGATGGAAGCTCTAGATCCTAGTCACGAATTGGACAGTAAAAGTCTACGACGGTTAGAAACTAGATTCATTCATTTAGTTGATCGATTAACTAGAGCACAAACCTCTCCAACTTATGGAAAACAAGCGTCCGAGCTCCTGAACATTTGTCAAAAATTACTCCTAAAAATCCAAACGGTTATGCAAGATGCAAGCGGTTTGGATCAAACGTTAAACGAAGTTAAAGAGCTGCAACTGGCCGAACCAGAGCAACTGTCAGAATCAGAAGAGGAGAACGAACCTCCGCTCTTTATTTATGCCATTAGTAGAGATAACAAACCTTATGATGATTTGAATAGCACGGCTGTGGCACCGAGAGACCAGTCTGCAATTCCATCGTCACATGTCGAACCTCAATGTATAAGTAATACACAACATTATTCTCCGAATCGTACAACTAACCTAGAAAGTGTCGGTGCTGCGATTCCATGTGCGAGCACGCAGTCGAATTCGTCCCGTAGATATATTTCAGATACTCGGACCTTAGCCCGAGCAGGAATTTCTTACGATGGTTCGCCAAATGCCATTCCCATCGATTTATTCATCTTTCAACTAGAAACTTTAGCTAAATCCTTAAATTTATCGGAAGAGCTGCTTTTCACTGAATTGTGTTTTGTTTTAAAAGGTAACGCATTGCGTTATTATTGGACGTACCGGCGCTCGAATCCAGAATCTACTTACAGTATGTTCCGTAACGATATGATCGAACGATTTAAGGATCGAAGGACCGAATTTGAACTTCGTAGGTCAGTGGAATCTCGTAAACAACACTCGAAAGAAACGTTTCTTAATTTTTATAATGATGTATGGAGTCTTACGTTACAATGCCAGAAATCGTACTCCGAAGAAGATCTGATTGATATTCTACGACTAAACATGCATCCTGCCTTACAATTGAATCTCACAGACAAGCATTTTGCACACGTTCAAGAGTTGATCAAAAGTGCGACTGCGTGGGAAACGACGTGGTCTCGACTAGGTATTAATCCTGATACGATAATTCCGAATAGACGATCAATACATGAAATTCAGGTGGCCACAGCGGATAGTAGTTTCTATGAGTCAAATGTCCAGCCGTCTTCCATAACTCAGGTATCACCGGACCATATCCCTTTTCAGCCAAACGTGTCGCCCATAAACGCAAATAACTATCCTGCCAATTCATCTACATCACGGTTAATTCGAAATAATAATACATGCATGGCTGTCTGTTTTAACTGTGATGATATCGGACACACATTTCAAAACTGTAATGAACCGCGGAAACGGTTTTGCTATAAATGTGGCTGTAAAGGAGTCACTGTCAATGAGTGTCCAAAATGTTTGGGAAACATTCAGCGGGTCCAAATGCATTCTGGGAATTTGAGTACCCCGAAAACTATCTTGAAGCCCCAGAAAAACGAAGTTGCTTTCAATCCAATTTACGAACTCAATACACCCAATCCGATCAATGGAAATCGAGATCCATAGATTCAGACGATTCCTCTCATTCAGTCAGTATCGCTAAATCTTTCCATTATAGCCAGCTCCATCCGTCGCAATCTTCTACCGAAACCTCGAATTTATTTAAATCAACAAACAACTCAGCTATCAATGCTCACCCTAATGCAACTAGGGCCATCCCCACTCCAACTAGCTCCTTTAACGAACTAAGTTCTACTAAAAAGTACACTAAACCGAAACAGAAAGCCCGTGTACGAAAGTATTGGGCAAGAATTCGCGATCTTCGTAGAGAGGTCATAGAATCGATTATTACAAATGATGCAAACGATCAACGTCCATATGCAGTGGTATCGATTAATGGTCAGCAATATAAAGGTTTGCTGGACAGCGGAGCAAGTGTGAGTGTATTGGGGGCAGGTTCCGAAGTGTTTTTAAATGACCCTACGCTACATAATCTTCCGACTACAATTACCACCGCTAGCGGCGATCCTCAAAGAGTTTTTGGATACGTAAATAAAACCATTACGTTCAATAACCAAACTCATCCGATCCGATTATTTATTGTTCCCTCATTACAACAACCGTTGTATTTGGGCATTGATTTTTGGGGCAAATTTGGCGTCCGTATTACACCGTTTCAAGTTACAAGTCAGACTTATTCGTCATCTAATTTTGATAAGATCCCTCGTGAAATCACCGAAATAACATACTCAGATAATCATACGTCAGTAACTTCGGAATCACACCAGCTATCACCACACGACCAAGAACGATTAAGTCAGATCATAGCCAAATTTCCCTCTTGCGCTAAACTAGGACTAGGTAGAACACATCTAATAGAACATAAAATCGAATTAACGAACGAAACTCCAGTTAAACAAAGGTTCTATCCTATTTCACCTATCAAGCAACAACAACTAAACGCGGAACTCAAACGCATGCTAGAATTGGATGTTATCGAGGAAGCATCGAGTTCGTGGAGCTCTCCAGTCACGCTTGTCGCTAAGAAAAGTGGACAAGTTCGCCTATGTCTAGACGCTCGACGTCTTAATGCGGTAACAAAGCCGGAAGCATACCCGTTACCTCTCATTGAAAGCCTTATTAGCCGTCTCGACCAAACCCATTATATATCGAGTCTGGACCTCAAAGATGCCTTTTGGCAAATCCCGTTACACCCCGACTCGCGTGATAAAACTGCTTTTACTGTGCCAGGACAACCGTTGTTCCAATTCAAGGTAATGCCGTTCGGCTTGTGCAATGGACCTCAAACTCTATGTCGTCTAATGCATAAAGTGATCCCACATAAATTACATGACCGAATATTTACGTACCTGGACGACTTGTTGATTACTTCTGCGACCTTAGACGAGCATCTTGATTTGCTTGCACAAGTCGCGGCATTACTAACAGCTGCGAACTTAACCATCAACCTCGGAAAAAGTCACTTTTTGCTTAAACAGATTAGGTATTTAGGATACTTGGTTGGAGACGGTTGCCTTCGTACGGACCCGGAAAGAGCGCGTGCTATTACAGAGTTTCCAACTCCATGTACTCGAAAACAAATCCGCCGATTTATAGGCATGTGCGGTTGGTATAGGAGGTTCATTAAAAACTTTTCCATAATCTCTGCCCCACTGACTGATCTTCTGAAGAAAAGTACCAAATGGAGGTGGTGTGAGAAGGCTCAAGGTGCTTTCGAGGCTTTAAAAGGAGCCTTGTCGACCGCTCCTGTTTTATCTCATCCAAATTTTAGCGAACGCTTCTTCATTCGGTGTGATGCGTGCTCTAGCGGAATTGGAGGCGTTTTGTTCCAACTAGACCACCAAGGTGACGAAAAACCTATTGCTTTTTTTTCACAAAAGCTCAATGACGCACAAAAAAAATATTCCGTAACGGAATTGGAATGTTTCGCAGTTATTCAAAGCGTTAGGAAATTCAGATGTTACGTTGAAGGTTACAATTTTACGATCATAACCGATCATGCTAGCCTTCAATGGCTGATGACACAAAAAGATCTTCACGGTAGGCTCGCCCGTTGGAGCCTCAAACTACAACCATTCACCTTCGACATCCAGCATGTAAAAGGATCCCAGAACCTTGTTCCGGACACGTTGTCTCGAGTATTTGAACATAATCTTGATGCCATCCAAGTTAATCCTGAATCGATTCCCTTTCAATTTAATCTAGACTCGCCTCATTTTCAAGATCCAGAATACGTTGAACTTCTAAGCTCTTTAAAATCGAAACCAAACTTACGATGTAATCTTCGCGTTGTTAATGATAAAGTTTACTTTACTAATCACTATGGGGTAGAAACCTTTGACGATGACTTGCCGCATTGGAAATTGTATACGCCTAACCCACTGATCTCGGAGTTAATTAAGCAAGCGCACGACCTACCTAGTTCGGCTCACTTAGGTGTTGAGAAAACCTTGGAAAAGTTGCAGCGTTATTTTTACTGGCCTAAAATGTTAAAAACCGTCAAATATTACATTTCCGATTGTGAAATTTGTAAAATGTGCAAGCCAGCTAATCGAACATTACGACCACCAATGGGTATTCCAAATATAATTCACCGGCCATGGCAACACCTTTATATGGATTTTTTAGGCCCTTATCCTAGGACTAAACAAAGAAACGCATATTTATTCATTGTTCTCGATTCATATTCCAGGTTTGTGCTTTTATTTCCGATGCGCAGCGCCAACGCCGCCTCTGTGTGTGAATCATTAAAAAATCAGGTCTTTCATTTGTATGGAGCTCCGGAATCTATATTGACAGATAATGGAAAACAATTTTTATCCAACATGTTTCAAACGTTATTGCAAACATTCGGCATTAAACATATTACGACATCCAAATATTCACCGCAAAGCAACGCAAGTGAGAGAGCCAATCGAACTTTATTGTCTGCGATTAGAGCGTATATTACGGATAATCATCGTGATTGGGACCAGCATGTTCACGAGATTGCTTCGGCTCTTCGTAATTCCCTGCACTCGTCTACGGGTTATTCAGCGCATTATTTAGTTTTTGGGCAACATAAGGTCACGAACGGTTCTGAATACCAGCTTTTAAGAGACCTTAAATGTTTAGAAGACAATTCGATTATTATACAGTCAGCAGATCGCCTTTCTTTGGCGCAGGAACAAGTAATATCTCGAATGAAGCAAGCCCGAGAACGGAATGAACGACACTATAATCTCCGAGCCCGCCCCCGTGATTTTCAGATCGGACAGCTTTTATATGTACGCAATTTTGCGCAGAGCGATGCGACAAAATATTTTTCAGCGAAACTAGCGCTAAAATTTGTTCCCGGGCGAGTTAAAAGCCTCATTGGTAATGTGGCTATAGAGGTAGAAGACATGAATGGTCAAATATTAGGCATATACCATATGAAAGATATCAAAACCTAATTGTGCCCGGCTGATGAGATCTTATCTTGGGCGTGCGTCTGCCCCACGTCTGTAATGATCCCCCCCCTGTTGTACCATTACAGTGAAATTAGGACATCTTCCTGTTGGGAAACTTCAATTTCTTAATTCCAAAAATATAGAGCTACCTTTTTGTATAGTGCACAAAAACGATAAATTTCCTTCGGATCTTACTAACCCTGACGTTATTCCGAAAAACAAATATTATAATTTTTTTTTTGTACTAGAGTTTCGAATAATGAAAGAGAAACCACGAGCTGAAGGGAGAAAGGAGAAGAAAAGCAGAAGGGGAGGTGAGCTTTTTGGTTTTGGACTGGCACTCGAGTTTTGATACGCAAACAACTTGGTCACCTTAAAAAAAAGACCACTAATTAATTCCACTAATTAAGTTGGCTGTCAATAATAAGTTTTTTGTTGTTGTATTAAAAATTAATTAAGCCTTAATATATATAACTCTACATATATAAGTTAGTTAATGTGAATAAAAAAAAAGTTAATAATTTAATGTTAAAATAAATATATCAATATAAAAAAAAACAAAACCTGTTAGCAACAGAAGAGTGTATTACATATTTTTTGTTACTTATTGTGTCACATGACGGTGTGTAAACGCTATTTAACATCATCACCTACACGGCATCGTTCTTTTCGGTGGAACTCATCATCAGCCAGCGTCAGTTCCATATCTATAGAGGTACACGAGGGGTTCGGTGTTATTGCCGCATAGATTGACGCCGTTAATTCGTCTGAATAGCAGCTTTATTGCTTTATCTAACCTGAATTGACCATATACGGAGAATATTTTGCCGCTATCTTGTCTTTTGGAGACCGCTGAGTGGTGTTATTGTCTTGAAACGACCGTTTGATTGATCGTTTGATGGTGTGCTTGTTAGTCAGGGTAGCATTGTCGAAAGTTTTGAGAGTATCCGACAGTACAACATGATGGCGTAACTGTGCATCGCAGAGATTAAGTATCATTTTTTTTTATATATATATATATATACTGTTAACATTTAGTTTCTTATTTTCCTATTTATTATTATATTGTTATTTATTATTATATACTATTATTATTTATTATTATATTGTTTGATCATTAGTTTTGGTAGCCTTATGAACATTTATTTGTAAATTTTGACTATCTTCACTATCAAGAATAGTCATCATATATAGTTACATTTATATTTTATTCCTATTTGTTAATGGTGACCTTGCTCGTATGCGATTTTTTTTTCTTGGTTGAATTTAACCCAATGAAATTCAAAATGAATTTCAAAATGTGCTAAACCAATCAGTGCGGGAATGATGAGTTTCACTTGAGTAGGTCCATTAGTGTAAAACTTAGTTGAATGTTCTCCCTCCCTTGCTTTTGTTTTCCTGCGGTGTAATCAAGCATTCAGTATACCACTACAAATACCACGCCTTTCACCCTGAGTCCTAGCCAGAGCTGTATATCACCGCGTAGTGGTTCCTACTGGATGAAATTTCTGTTAATAGCAGTGGGGCTGGGTAACCAGCCTAACTGACTGTTACAATGGAACCATGAAAAGGTTAAAAAGAAACAACGAAAAGATCCAGCTTTGAGTATGATTATCATCTGGAAGGTGGAACATCGCAAACCAGCTTGGAAGAACGTAGCACCATTAAGTACATATACCGTTAAGTTAGTGGGATTTTTTCTAATTGAAAAACGGTATCTTAAAGAGAAGACGAAAGTCCTTTGATGGAAAAACGGAGATGGGACAGTTGGAACTACCGAGGAGCAAACTATACCTTAAGTACTGGAAAAACTACATGGTGAAGGTTTTATTGTTTGAGATATCGTATCGGCATAGAGCAATAACGAGTAGATAAGACTTTATAATATAATTGGGAATGACCATACATTATCATCAATAGAATCAACATGTTTCGAATTAGAAAGAACCGCGGACGAAGACGAAAGTAGTCCATATGATCAGGTTAGCATCGTTTCTGGGTGGGACGAACAGAATTAAACCAAGAATATTGTAATGAATATCCATAGTACGTGGGCATGGTTCATTTAAGGCTGAGAAGCAAATAGTAATAATGAGATGAAGAAAGAGAAAACACTATGTGCAAAGAGCGAATCAACATCATGAAGTAGACGATTTGTTGACGTGTCAACGTCAACAATCATAAAAGACGACGCGAGATTCTAAATGTATACAGTTTAACATATGAACGGACATGTTATCAATACTAATCAATGAAATAGTGTCTTGATACTTCTTAAGGAATATAAAACCGACCACCCACTTACTAATTCAAATCTTACAATACATAGAGTATTTAACTAACCTTCATTGCTTAAAAAGCTTAAAGCTTTTTAAATATTTACAATAATTAAATTATAGAATAGAATGGTAGAAGTATAGGGATACTTCACTAATACCTGTTAACTGAAAACATCCATATATACCTTGTAAATACATACACATATACTAAACCAAATTATCGATGGATCATTAAAAGACTTTATATACTGCTGTTAGGTAGGGATAAAGGTAAGTCAAAGCATAAAGTCAAAAACATTAAATTAAAATTTTCTTTTACCCGCAAACACAAGCGTACCTAAGATGAACAACCTCAAAGAAAATCCAAAATTAACAAAATTTAGGCTAAATTTTGAAGCTTAAGCCAAGGCTCAAGAGCCTGATGATAAATTGAGAGAGCTTCTCGAGAATTCATCGCACGTCACGAGTTTTAAATTTAAACTAGAACTATCTGATCGTAAGTTCTATCGAAACTTCAACAGGAGTAGTTTTCAGCGCACTACATAGTCTATCTCATCCAAGCATGCCCACTACTCGTTAATTAATTTGAAGTAGGTACTTTTGCAAGTAGTTCAAACGTGAATGCAGATGTAACAAATTGAGAACGTGATGGCACCGGATGCCAAACTAGCAAAATGCAAAGACACACGAAGACACAAGCATTTCGACCAGGGCATTTCGATCTTCCATCTTCCATCTTCGAGGTAGGAACATATCTGCCCCTCCCGGGATTCAAACCCGATACCTCTCGCTCCAATTGACGCAGCTTTGCGTCAACTACTGCACCATAGCACAACTTCTGTCAAATCTTTAAGCTTATTAATAAACAATTTCTTCCATTGCAGAATATTTTCAATACAAAAGAAAAGTGAACCAATAAGGATACCTCAAAAATAGAGGTATCAGAAATATTATGGTAAAACCACTATAAAATCATTGTTAGTCAAGATTTAAAGCAGGCGGGTATCGACTGATATTAACTGGGATGCATAACACGTCATAAGTGACCCGATCTCAAGGTGGACTAAGTACACTCTTTTTACAAAAATGGTATCGATTCTTACTGCTCATGGTCATTTAAAAGGAATCAAAATCGTATAGGACTTATAGCTTGCAATAATGTATGAGAAGAAACTGTCCAGCTTTTGAGAACCATTCCTGCATATTAAGCAATGGTTTGCATCGTGGATCTTTTGTGGTATTAAATGCCGAACCGTTTTAGGCCCTTGAAGGTCTTTTCATAGGCAACATATTAGTTGAAGATGGCTTACTCATTGATATAATCTGTCGATTTTAAGCAACAGACCTGTTTATTTTTAACAGTAAAAGTTGGTGATGTTGGTACAAAATCACATAAATATATTGTTTGAGTGGCAATGTACATTAACTAGTGAGTAAATGTAGACAAAAAATGTCATTCCAAGATCTTTCCTTATCGAGCAACTATTATATCAACACAAGTAACTACAGCAATTTTATATCATGGTCGATTGTAATAATAGCTACAATCTATACAATAAATGGGTCCCCGATCCAAAAACAAACAGTTTTATAGTATTAGCCTTTTTGTATCACAGAGCAATGTTATCAATGTTGAAGTCTCTAATTGGCAATAGTAACTGAAACTGTAAATAATTATTACCGCTTATATCAGGAATCAGGATTCCATCCCAAACAAATATAAAATTTTCATCAGGCAATACTAATTTCATCCCATCCCGGTATTTTTAAAATCATTTCACAAAATTGATATAGTGGCTGGTACAAGGGTGCGCCATCTTTTATGTCGGTATATCAACATTGAATATCTAGTTTTTGAAGAGAACATCAATGAATTGCCCGTATACTTTGCTTTTCAAATCTGGAGATCTGGGCGGCCAGTTAATGCCGCCTCGATTTGTCATCAGACGTTTAGGGAATTTTCATCAGAACTGTTTAATTACCAGTGTTGCATGACGAACCACCTTGTGGAAACTAGTAACCGTCTTCATAATGAGCCGACATCCATCAACATCAATTTCCATCGACTGTTTCGATTTTTTCAAAATATATGGCCCAATAATGGTTTTGGTGCAAATGCCGGCCCAAACAGTCATTTTGGTTATGCCATGGCATTTCATATATCTCGTGTAGAAGATGACAAAGTGATTCCATAATCCATTGACACAAAAAAAATCTAAACGAGGTGACGATACGACACTATTGAATTCTGGTCAACGCTCTCTCAGACTACTTCAACGGCATGTTCATGATTTCTCACTGTTCTGTACTCAACAAAATTCGACACCAAACGACGAATAGTGTTAAGTCGACTTCATATGGGTGCGTTCCTTATTTCAGTCCAAAATTTTTTTTAAGCAATTTCATTGGCTGAAAATTACGTGTTGGATGACCTGACGTGATTTTACTGGATTTATTTTAAAGGGATTGTTTCAATTTAAAGAGCTATGTACATCAATAAATCCGTTACATTTAAAATAACATTCGAGCCATTCTATGAAATAGCATTATGAACATAATATCACATCCGGTCTGTATCACTGCATAGCTTTATAGTCATAATGGGTTGTGAAATCATTGATCGTTTGATCATAATACCGATGTATAAAAAAAATTACGCCTTAATGAATGCTATTGTACAGATAAAACACATGATCACACAAAAACTGTTCATTGACTTTGGCATATGCAATATAAAAAAAACTAATAATTTGACAACTATGTAAATGACATTTCAAGCAAAAATTAAGTTGTTTGTTATAATGAGTATAAAATGATTGATTATTTATTCCAATGATCCCGAACAGCCATTAAAATATTGTTACCAATTTGCTATATAAAATCACTGTAGGCTCACCAAGCCTTTTTCTTTTGAACGAACAAAGCCACATCCTGTATGGATCCTATTATAACAAATGCACGAGAAGTCAATTGTTTCTATATGATTCAGATTGTATTACTGATTGTTAGTTGACATAAATATTTTTCGGCTCACCGTCCAATCAATACAAATGTGTGATGTCAGTGTATTAAACAGTGAGATAAACGTTAATGAAATTTGAACTCTATCACGAGCCAGCTCTTTATACTGTTGCAAGCAGTTAGAAGATGCCAGATCGCTCTCTACGCCGTGGAGAAAAGGGGCTCTCCCTTCAAAGATCACTGTATCATTCGGTTCGGGACAGCACACAGAACGTGACTGATCCAGTATACTCGCTCTCATTTAATTTCATACCAGATATCAGGAATTCGTGTATGTGCTATGAACGGCGTGTTCTGGACTATATATAACACGCATGATTCTTTTCCCGAATGTACGGTCACCACTTATATTATAATTCGTCAATTTTTTCCGAATTTGCAAGCCTGCGGCAAGGTGGGCCTTGATATCTTCTCCCACATTCTTCTACTAAACTCAATTTCATCTTGATCTCGAAAACTCGAGAAATTAGATATTTGGCTATATAGAAATACCTGGTGTACATCGCACGGTGTTTCATAGTGCTTGAACAGTAACTGACCGATTTGGATGGAATCGTCCTTGGAAGTCCGATAATTTTCTCCACTAGAGAAGTAATTCTTTCCAAGTTACCTATTAGAATATCAAGAGCACTGAATTAATGCAATCAACTCCAGGTAATATATTAGGATGTATCATCATCAATGAATATCTTTGAGGTGTGTATTTGAGGTTATTCAAGGATAGCTTGTGACACATGTAAAATAGAAAGAGTTAGTACAGACTACTTTACTTGGTATGGTGCAATCCTTGAATGAAATTATACGCGAATTGTGATCATGACTGTATTGTTATACTCTTAAGACCATAGCAGACCACCATTTGCAACTCTTCTGTCTACAAAATAGGTTAACTGTCCTCCTAGCAAGAACCTAAATATTTGGTTGCTCAATAGCAGTACGGCACGCCTAATCAAATCAATAGTTTTTGGGAAAAGTTTTGATTATATCGAGAGTTTGCTCTGGGTGCCATCGACAACTGATCCAATTATAATTTCTACACCACTATATTTTTTATGAATTTATAATATTGTTATCTCATTCTCTTCTTTCTCTTTTTGCGACGTAAACAAATACAAGTGCTTCACAGAATCACAGCAAACATGTTGCTGTTACATCTATAGTTAATCTACGATATATATATATATATATATATATATATATATATATATATATATATATATATATATATATATATATATATAATGGAAAATCCCAACTAACATCTGATTATGATAACGTACGATGCATCAATTACAAACGCCTATTTGTCGTTTGTTTTATTCTTTTCTCTAGCTCGAACTATTTTCAGTTAATAAGTAAAAAACAGTCTCAATTGTGCACTTGTGTAGTTCTAATCTGTAAGTTATTTAATTCATTGTTTGTATAAAAAAATGAAAGATAAATTTAATCAGTTAGTGGAAATTCCAGCAAGCGATTTGGTTCGATTGCGTAATTTATATAAAATCGAGTGGCCGAAACATATGCTAGGGTACTATACAGTGGAAAACTATATGCGATGGCTTGATAAGCAGCCGATTATAAAAAATTTAAATTTTTGGAGTTTGAACGGTGATTGGAGCAGTGATGGGACATTCATTATTGTTGTAAGTATGAATCATATTGAAGTGATTTAGGCATCGTTTTGACGTACGTTTATTTTTAAAGGATCGCTATGAATTGCTAATAAACAGTTTGGATGATAGTGGGTCACGTCTCGAAATAGCCCTATCGTTATTGGATTGGTCGAATGGATTTAAAGTTTCGTCTTACATGGCTAGACATCACAATGCCGTTTTGAATGTGATTAGTTCAAAAAATTTAGTAATAAAAAACGATTCACCGGTTGATGTGTATTATTTACCCCAAGAACGTGCAACCACTTTGCATCTCAATAATTTGCCCGATGGTATTACATTTCGTCCGTTGTGTGTCGACAATGCAGAGTTCGTTAATAATGTATGGCCGAATAAGCATGTCGGTTCTCAATTTTTGATCAAACGATTTATACAGTTTAATCCAAATATTGGAGCGTATACAGATAACGGTGATTTAGTTTCGATGTGCTTAATATCACAATGTGGGGCATTGGGCTCCTTACAAACAATAGAGTCTCATCAACGTCGTGGATTGGCCACATTGGTAATAATTGCTATGGTTGAAAAGCTTAATGAAATGGGGATGGAGACGTTCGCATTGGTTGGCGCAGAAAATTTTGCTTCAAAACGTACATTTGAGAAAATGGGTTTTCAAATCATTGACTCTTCATATTTTACACGAACGTTGCCAATTCAACATTCGTTTGTGTGGCGTGATGACTCAGACGATGAGTAAATTGTTTTCTAATATATAACGGATTATTAAGAAGTGAAAGTATTATGTGAAGATTTAAGCTTTGTGCTTGAAAGTTTTATTTTAATTCAAATTATTATTTTGTTGATAAACATATTTGTTAGGAAAAGCTTTAAAACAAATTCAATCCTTAAAAATAATTTATTTAGAAAATAAATTTTTTTCAAGAAAAGCACTTGTGGTTATTTACTTTTAAACCTTCATCGTCTGGAAATCGTTTATGTGTAATGATTAATTTTCAGACTCATAACGAATAATCAAATCTGGAATTAAACGGGCTAGCACACGCTTTAGACTCTTAGAAATGAGGACGGGTTTGAGGCCGGCTTTTGTTTTTAAACAAATACCGATACTCAGCCCAACGATATTGGGTGACTTTTGAATGTCATTAACCATAAATATCACGTTTAAGTCATTGGTTGTTTTCAGTCCAATTAAGCTACATGGAGCTTATGTTGCAAACCTTGCATTATCAAATTAGAAAATGAGGGGATTTAGATTTGCTTGAGGAATGTCTATGCAGTTTGTTCTATACAATAATATTTGTCTTTTAACTTTCGTTTGAACGAAACCGGACTGCTTTAGAAATTACGCCATTCCCTCAGTTAATACGAAATGGGCTGAAAATTTGAATTATTAGAAGACTGCGGATAACATTTTCGTGATCCAAATATGTAGAGCTTTTGGAAAAAGTGCATGAAAATCTTTGTGAAGCCGCACTATAAGATTAGAGCACTATAAAAGCAAACCGAGAGAATACCGAACCACTAACTCCACCAACGTCGGATCAGATGCAAACGACGTTGCAGGCACTGCTAGTCCAACAGCAGCAACTACATAAATAGTAGAAATTGCAGCTGTCATAATTAGCTAGCCGACATCGTTATTAAGCAGCGAAAAACCAGTAACAGAGCCAGTTGGTTGAAGCAGCGCCAACATAAGCAAGGAAAATATGAAGAGCTGTTTCAACACCAAAAAAACTGGTGCAGGAATTGGAAAAAAATTCTGGTGGGCATTCCAAAAAAGTGCAACAATGAGAACTGGCTGAAACGAAAATGGATCAAATAGCCAACGAACTGCGTGATGAAATCAACAAGCTGAAAGCAGGTGGTGTAGTTTTATAAACTGCGCCAGCTGCAAAAACCAAATTCAAACCATCCAACTTCGACAAAACTTCATCGTTTGTCATTAAGTCGCCGAAATTTTACAGACTCTACCTGAGGCCGAACTGACATACGAAAAATTTATGGAACTTTTTGAGCTAAGATACGGCGATAAATACATGGTTTAAACAGCTTAAAATATGGAAGAAAGGGGTTACAGAAACTTTGCAAGAATTGGAAGCTGACATCGACCGATTTGTGAACTTAGCGAGCCCGAACTATAATACTCAGTATATACCGAGATGAAAAGCAACAGGCACATTGATCAACGCTATTCACGACGTGTTAAAGTGAAACCAACCATATCTGAACGAAAAAAAAGAATTCCACTGTATTGTTATCTTTGACTTTGCAGGTGAAAGTTGGGAGAAAGTGTTTGGTTAGGATCGCGTGTAAAAACTGGAAGCAGCCGATAACCAGCGAAAGCTACTTGGGTTGATGAGTTACTGGCAGTACTGCGGATAGTAGCAGCTCGTAAAACATTAGGCAATGGATGAGAAACGGGCTACCAGATAATGTTGTATCAGCCGGAATAAATGAGTCCCGAATAAACTATAATCGATTGTGAGTGCTGCACGGTTAAAGACGATTAACGAACCCCTGATACTGAAACGGATAAGATAAGCAAGTCCCAAAAAATCGCTATTTACAGAGGAAAGGGTTAAAATATCGCCGAATGATGGAACCATGAAAAGGTTAAAAAGAAACAACGAAAAGATCCAGCTTTGAGTATGATTATCATCTGGAAGGTGGAACATCGCAAACCAGCTTGGAAGAACGTAGCACCGTTAAGTACATATACCGTTCAGTTAGTGGGATTTTTTCTAATTGAAAAACGGTATCTTGACGAGAAGACGAAAGTCCTTTGATGGAAAAACGGAGATGGGACAGTTGGAACTACCGAGGAGCAAACTATACCTTAAGTACTGGTGAAGGTTTTATTGTTTGAGATATCGTATCGGCATAGAGCAATGGTGTCGGCGATGTGATAACTGAGTATCATGTAAGAGACTAACGAGTAGATAAGACTTTATAATATGATTGGGAATGACCATACATTATCATCAATAGAATCAACAGGTTTCGAATTAGAAAGAACCGCGGACGAAGACGAAAGTAGTCCATATGCTCAGGTTAGCATCGTTTCTGGGTGGGACAAACAGAATTAAACCAAGAATATTGTAATGAATATCCATAGTACGTGGGCATGGTTCATTTAAGGCTGAGAAGTAAATAAAAATAATGAGATGAAGAAAGAGAAAACACTATGTGTAAAGAACGAATCAACATCATGAAGTAGACGATTTGTTGACGTGTCAACGTCAACAATCATAAAAGACGACGCGAGATTCTGAATGTATACAGTTTAACATATGAACGGACATGTTATCAATACTAATCAATGAAATAGTGTCTTGATACTTCTTAAGGAATATAAAACCGACCACCCACTTACTAATTCAAATCTTACAATAGATAGAGTATTTAACTAACCTTCATTGCTTAAAAAGCTTAAAGCTTTTTAAATATTTACAATAATTAAATTATATAATATAATGGTGGAAGTATAGGGATACTTCACTAATACCTGTTAACTGAAAACATCCATATACCTTCTAAATACACATATACACAAATATACATATACTAAACCAAATTATCGATGGATCATTAAAAGACTTTATATACTGCTGTTAGGTAGGGAAAAAGGTAAGTCAAAGCATAAAGTCAAAAACATTAAATTAAAATTTTCTTTTACCCGCAAACACAAGCGTACATAAGATGAACAACCTCAAAGAAAATCCAAAATTAACAACTTTTTTCACTCCCCACCTGCCTTCTACATATAAAAATGGAACGATACCACCTTTTTTTAATATTTCTTAAATTTTTCTTCCAAATGCAAAATTTTTCCAACCGAAAACAACATAAAAATCATCATCTTCTTGTGGTAAATGTTTTTTTGTTGGTTTCAGTTGAAAAGATGAAGAAAATAAAAAATGGATGATATAAGATAGGCGTGTTTTGTACGAAGATACAATTTTTTTTCTGGTGAATCGTAATTTCGACACGTTGACAGAAGAAATGAAAATTTTAATTACACCATCCAACTAACTATAATTTCGGCAGAGAAACTATTAAATTTCGTGATCCGCATCATATTCTCGATAATTAAGGACATTTTTAGAAAGGGTTATCCGATAAGAGGTTTCATTTTCATATTTTAAATTGTACAGGGGAAGGTATGCCATTAACGTTTGAAAATGAGCCAAATGACCGCAACGGCTACGCAATTCCATCTTTAAGGTCTGAAATCGATTGTGGACCATTGACATAGACCTTATCATTCACGTGGGCCTGAAGAAAAAAGTCTGTAGGTATTAAATCACAAGATCTAGGTGGCCAATTGAGATCACCTCTTCGAGAAATAACACGGTCAGGAAACTTTTCTTGAGTCTTGTTGATAATAAACGTCGTCCTCATTTTTCCAAAATTATTAATCATAGCTCGATAGCGCAATACATTGACCGTTACAGTTACACTAGCCTCATTTTAGAGGCTATATAACCGTATCCGAGGTGAAAATAGCCCTCATCACTGAAGATGATTTTTCAATGAAAAACCGGCTTAAGTTCTTTTGTTAATTGAACTTGAAAAGACTTAAGTCCATATTCTAAATACAAGGTAATATCCTTTGTGGTTTCGATTCTTCACTTCACTAACATGCCCCAACAGCACAAATTTTTCCACCAGTTACACTATTCCCGGCCGAGAAGGTGCATCACGACGACCAAAATGTGCTTTAGTTTTGGGCACTGTGACTGAAACTCACTACAAAAATAGTGAAAATTTTCACTATTTTTGTAGTGAATTTGGTACCATGTTTAGTAATGGCGTAGTTTTTACTAGTCAAATGTCAAAAGCCGGCTATTCCGAAATGAAAACTCTTATTGGAAAACTCTTTACAATCCACAGCGCACATACATTTATTTATATACACACACACACAGACACATCTACGCAACAGAAATTTCCCAGAGGGAAAAAATTTTAGATCCGTTTTTTTAATGGCAAATATTTACTTATTTTTGTATTTTGATTTTATGGCGCTGTCTCGAGTCGATTCCTACGGCGGTTGATAAACATTATGAATATAAATATTAATTTTATCCTCTAATCATCATCATCATCATCAAAAGCTGCTAATCATGTGCCAGTGTACGCATCCATTTAAGATTTTGACTCCTACGCTCAAAATCGTGTTATCAAGATAAATTGGGATTGATTATGATGATGATGATGATATTATGCTTTTATGAGTAGCTCGCAAGTTATAACTATATAGACTGACTATGAACACAAAGGGAAAAAATTCGTGGGTGGTGAAGGTGATGTATATTGTATACGTATTATATTTATTTGGGCATACACGATAATGATTATGTGTAATTTGAGATTTTCACCCGAAATCATTATATATAATTATTAATAAATAAATAGATTTCGCTTCATAAAATCGACATTGTTTACAGATATGCCAAATTGATTCTTTGTATATACTGTAGAAGTGACCTTTATTATGTACTCGTTCTTAGACATTGATCAATATTTTTGTGATTTTGTAGCTATGGTAGCGTACAGTGATACATCTGTTGATGTCGCATGTTTACATAACTTTCGGTTCTTCTTGTTCGATCTGTCTTGAAAAAGTTAAATTTGGAATAATGCAACAACAAGTTCATCGCATGTATACACAAAAATATCTTTTCTGAGAATATAATATTGTTGTTATACCAAAAAATAACATCTTTTGTGGGAATGCCAGCATTTTGATTGAAGATTTAATGAAACAAATTAAAATGTGTATGTGGTTATTGCAGAAATTGTGACCATGTTGTGTATACATACCGAAAATGCGGTACTACAACTAGCGGTTGGAGCAATGACTGTTACAAAATTGAAGGAAGGTGACAGTATATGAAACCAGATACAAATTGTTAATTTTATTGACAGGATTACTCCCGAGACATACAAGGAAAAATTAAAACCCTTCTGTTCATGACATATTTTTCACCGTTCCATTCACGGAAAGGTCTGACTAGACCTTTATATGTTTTGTATGAAAATTTACCGAAAAGTTAATGAAATATTTTTTTTTTTTTCAAATACATTTTTTGTTTTTGTTTAGTTTAATTCTCACATTTTTGACATTTCAAATATTGTTTGCTGTGTTGTAGGCAGACCGGGTCGGCGCATAATTCACACGCAAAGCATGTCTTCGTTGCAACTTATCTCAACTTATCAAATTCGGCAAATTTGGCATGATTTCTTCTGCGTTGATACTCCGCTAGTAGTTGGCTCTGGTACTCTTTTCTGGATAGGTTTTCCGAAAAAAGATTCGATTCCATTTTGACGGAATATTTCCCAATCACCCTCGGATTATTCATTCTTTCCTCTATTTGAGGGGTGACCAACTGCGTCACCAGAGAATGTAGAAACTGTCGACCTGCGTCAGTATTTTTGGTTTTTATTTTGTCATTTACATTTTTGTAAATGATAACTGATGCTAACGCTGCTAAATCTTCGTTTGGCGCTTGCATATTCTCCTAGCATTTGGTCCATTCTGTCAACCCTTCCTTTGTTCAAATTATAAAACATAGCTTATGGTTTTCTAGCTATACCAACGACTTCATTATCGTAGTGAACCGAAAAAAGTAAAAGAACGGCTTTATTTGCTGCTTTAGTTGCTCGTAAAACCAAAAACTGTTGAATGCACTAGACGGCTGCGATCTGCTAACATCTTTTTTGGAATGTATTTTTTATTCTTCCGTACAGTTCCAACAACAGCCAATCCTATCGATTGAAGTTTTTCAACGCCGTCTAGTGTGGTAAAAAAATTGTCAGCAACAATCGTCCGGCCACTGGAATTATATTTTTTGCTAAGTTCTAGGAGCACTCTTTCTCCTTGGTTGATTTCTCGCTGTTGTCCCTGTTCTTTTCCTGTGTATAAAATGCCTTTGCAAGGATAACCGCTACATGACGCACAGGCCCACCATATTTTTATCCCGTATCTTGCTGGCTTGGACGGAATGTATTGGGTGAATTTCGTATTCCCTCTGTATGGGAAGAGCTGATCATCAACAGTTATTGATTCCGCCGGTGTATATACTGATTCTAGATTATGGTTTAACATTACCCAGATGTTACGTATGGCTGCTGCTTTGTCGATTTGTTGCCGCTCAACTCGGGTTCTTTGATCGTCAAATCTAATGTAACGACTTATAGAGTAAAATCAGTTGGTTGACATAGTTGCTCTAAACACGGGATCATTGTTAGTTTTTCACAACTCTCTTGTATGTTGCATGTTAGAGTGATTTACACCGGCAGCTAGCAATATACCGAAATAAGCTAATATTTCTTGGTCGGTAACAGGAATCCATTCGGTTTTTTTTGGGTACTTTTCGGTGTTGTATCTTAATGTTTCACTTGCAGCTTTCCTATTGGTTTGCCTTTTTACGATGTCAATCATCTGTTCCGTCATTATTGACTTGAAAATGTCAATTGGATTTTGACTCATTTCCCGTTTAGCATATCCACCGGCTTCTTGACAAATATTGTGAGCTCTGATACGCCCCTGTGGTGGTGGATTTTTTTCCACTTTGTTCCATCACGAGCTAAAAAATGATCATCAGAGAGCAGTCTTTCCTGTTGTTGTTGCGCGATTTCATTCTCTGCATGCAATGGTTCCCAGATGTCATCATTGTCACTGTCTTCAAAATCGCTCAAACCTCCTATTACCAATTCCGATGCTGCATCGCAAACATCATCTTCTGGAACAATGTCTTTTAGTTCATCATCACTAAAATCCCCTCGGTTGCTTTCATCTTCATCAAGTTCTTGAGCTATCTTCAATCTATATGTAAAGGTCTAGACAGACCTAATAGTGTATAAAATCGTTAAATCGTTTTTTGTATTTTTTACATTCATGAGAATACATTTTTTTTAATTTTTGTTCTAAATGGCAGGAAAAGTGTTGACTGACGAATTCATAAAATTTCATAAAGGAGTACGTGGTATTTATATAAAAAAAACACTTAAAAATTCGAAAAGGTCTGGCTAGATCTTAAAATGAACCCAGTAAAAATAAAATTTTCTACCGGACAACACTATTCTATCCCATCCCAGTTTTATTTTAATATTCGAATTTTCCAAACTTTTACTAACTTGCTTTTTCCAATAGTTACTGTAATGAGCTGAGTATATTATATGAAATAATTCAAAGTGGTCATTCATCCCCAAAGAACTTTTTTGAGGGTCCGAAAATTTCATAAATCTTTAAATAGGAGACTGCCTTAGATAAAAATTTGCCGACACTAATGTTCTTTGGAGATAGGCCACTTTGAATACCGAGGATGTCTGGAGGCGAGAGAACTTCAAAAAATAAAAAATAATATAAATAAATCAACGAATTGATACGAATTTAATACCGCCCAGGTGGCGCAGTGGTTAAAGCTCCAGAGGTACCGGGTTCGAATCCCATAAAGAGATTTTTCACCATCGATCGTTTGGGCGGTGCGATCGGTGGTATGAATGAACACATCTAGACCGCCTGTTGAGTTTAGAATCCAAAGGCCGTTCCATCGTCCATGTCAGTACTATAGGGTGACATGCAGCTATGCAATGTGCAGATGGTTATACATAAATCGGATTCCTATAGCCAGAACGTAAAGTAATATTGTGGGATGTCACAATATACCAATATAGCCTGAGTAACGGATAACACTACGAAAAAAGAGGTGGTATATCATATGCGCAAGTAGCTGAGATAACAAAATTCAGTTCCGGGCCAGCTTTGAATCCTACTCATTCGAATACGATATGATGGCAATGATACAAATTTTTATGAATGCCATTAACAACCTTTCTGAAAAGATACAAAGTCTGGAGCAGAGCAATTCTGATATATTATTGACTTAATTCTCTCAAAATGATATATCAAGAAAACCTAAGAATTGCTACTTGGAATGCTAAAGGTATTAAAAATAAACAGCATTTAAAAATGCAATATATCGATGCGTGTCTGATATCTGAGACCCACTCTACTATAGGCAATCTTACTTAAAAATTGAGGGTTATCAACTTTATGAAAAAATTCATCTTAAACTAAATCCGGATAGCTTACCATAATATAAATTACATCTACCAAGCAACATCTTCAGATAGGAGTGGGGTATTGTCCACCTAGATACAACCCAAAGAAACTAAACTACTAAAATATCCTACAACATTTCAATAGTAGGTTTATGCTATAGGGGATGAGAGTTAAATGCAAACCATGTTGACTTTGGTTCTCGGCTTACAACAATCAAAAGTAACGCACTTAAAAATGCAACAGTAGAAATGGGATGTAACGTACATCCCACTGGCAAGCCAACATATTGGCCCACGGATGCAAGTAAAACTCCTCTAGAGGATAATTCAGATTTATAAGCAACACCGTTTATCCAAGAATCTGAAATAATTTCTAATGCCTTCATCGTATTAAGATCCAAAATGTTTGCATTGTAGGCTTATCGGGACCATTATTTTCATTTAAAAACTGCTAAATGTTCATCCTAAATAATAACTTTTATAATTTTGATATTAGTCGCTGATCCATAGGCTGTGTCAGAGATGAGGTGTACGTTGGCATACATTTTTGACTAATCATCAATATATAGGAGATGGACCAGGAGCACTACCTATAAAACTAAGGTATAAATTTCCTAAATTGAATACTAAATTTTCTTAGAAACCAGGTGATTTTCCAAAGTATGCCAGGTTCGTCAACAGGAAAAATTGCTGATGATTTTAATTACTTAAGCAGCAGAGATGAGCACTAGCTGCTTCACCGTTAAACGCTATGCTATGCAGATTTGCGTGATTTTTTATTTTTTTTTCTGGATTATCATTTTGCTAACAGGTATTTTCTGCGGATCATTATTTGGAATCCCAATAGAAAGCAAGCAGTCTATTTTTATCATAGAGCTACTCTTCTATATGCCATCGTCTTATCATTTAAAAAATTTACCAAATAAGCTGTAATCCTCCGAAAATTTTTATTACAATCCAGTACTAATTTGGTAATGACATAACATGGAAAAAATCGCAATGTGAAACGACGCAATGTGAGGTCTTGATGTATTTTAAACATTAACCAAAATTTGCTTTTCTCGAAGTTCTTTGAAAAGCCAAATTAAAACGAAAAGGATAATTTAAGAATATTCGTTTCTATTCATGGTTTAGCCACTACCGTACTAAACTGTAATGTTCATCGCATTGGACGTGCCAGTGATGGCATATGTGACAAATGCCTTGAGGATGTCAAAGATAACTTACATTTTATTACCAGCTGTCAGACTTTTGATCGCAGCATATCCCTTGTGTTTAACCAGGAATGTTATGGTCCACCCTACTATCTTCTTTGGCCTGGTTCAAAATACTCCAGTTTGCTAGGGATGCCAAACCTTAGCCAATTGGAGTAATTAGAAGAGCTACAAGTGAACTAGAAATTAAACTGAATGAGAATGAAGTATATGATATTCGTTTAGCTTAGTGGTGGTTATACAGAAATGAATGCTGGTTTAGGGTATACTCTAGTGTAGATATGAAGAGTGACCTTATGAAAAATTTGCAATTTTTAAGAAATTGGGAAAACTGCCTTCCGATTTCAAACTAAATGACGTCTGTAAATTGACTGATGTTAAGGAGCAGTGTGTTTTTAGTGAGCCACTCAAAATGCTGCATTTGACATCATGCATGTCCTCTTTGAAGGAATTTGTGCTGAACATGTTATGCAATGGACCTTCATCCACTTTTTTCTATTATATATGGAGAGATATAGTAAAGGAAGATTGTATATATAGTCTGTATTGACTGTTAGTATTAACCATAAATGTTGGTTATTTTTTTCAACACCACACCATCTGTACCTATTGATAATATCTGATCGTGAACAACGCGATAATATGAAAAACAATGTGTTGTTGCAACATATATTGACGATCTCTCAAGCTGTAATGATAGTCTCTTTCAGTTTGGGAAGTAGCAACAAGATGCGGAAAGGGTTAATACTATATACAATGATCGAATCAATTTCATGAAAAATGCAGCGAGTGAGATAAAATGACGCATGGAAATATCTCGAAATGTACTGCAGTAAAATTTATGTACCACTACATTGACTTGTTGCAGCAAAAAAAAAATGATCAAGAATCCATCCGATTCAGATCTAATTGTTATTTAACCAGTGAAGTATTAAATTGATGTTAAGACTAGTGTCATAGCCTCCACCACTAATAAAAGTTGTAAGTTTGAATAAGGTTTGGAATGATTTTGACCAGGACTGGAGAGAGTCATAACAATATGCTAACATTAACCAAACTAGAAGAAGAAGACTGGAATAAAAAAGTATTCAATGATGAGTTAATGTGCTGATCTATTAGGTTGAAGTAAAATAAGTTGAGCACGTTACTTCCAATTACAATGAGCTAACTATGATAAAAATTTATGATCTACAATGTTAAATCAGTCAAATGACAATTCAATCAAGTGATAAACTAAAAGAAACTAATCTTCTACTCGTATATAGAAAATCGTTGAACTATATTTTATCAATAAGTCGCTCGAAGCTCTATTGCCTGGATTATCTCTTGTCTGCTATTGTATGGGACTCAGTTTGCTACATATGTCTGTCATGTTTTTGGGTGATGTCTATTTTAATTCAACTGACGGCCATCGAATATTAAAATTGTGTTTGAATCCGTAAGACGTTCCAAACCTTCAGCATCTATCATTTAATTTGTGTATTTGGATGACTTGAATCCAGTATTTATCACTATACGTGTTTGTAAATATGAAGAATAAGTTTGGCTCAATTAGATAAAGTGAACACTTGCCTTTTGTCTCAACTTAAGTGTAAGTCTTTAACAATTTTCATTCAAACCCGTCTTGGTCATTTGTTTCCGATATCAGATCTTTGATGTAAAATTCGTGTTTCAAGACTCTGGCTCTGAAATAAGTCTCGCAAATTACACACTAGCTGATTCAATATTTGCATAGCAATAATGCGAAGTATATACAGTATTGTATGTGATGGTTCAAAATGTGTACGAATTTGTTGAAATGCAGATTTGGCGAAGCTTTAACTCAGTATCGGCGTTGAGTATTCACAAAGCAATTATTAAACAAATAATACTGTACGACGATCCAACTGCTCCTTTTTGGAACAACTGCGTCATTTAGTGTGGGAGATGTCGAATTCAAATCAACTGATAATGGTTCGTGAATGTATGGATGAAATAGTTATGACCTCCTACTGGAGTACCGAGCTCTTAGCGGGCCCATCTTCTTTGTCAGTAGTATATATGTTGACATGAACCAAAAACGTTTGATTTATGTAAACAATCTATTCTATGCAAATTGTACTTATCGTCGTACGTCCTCGATTTACTTCACACATGCGTAACGTACGAAATTGAAATCAAACTGTAAAAGCGCGTTATGGGTGCTTTTGGATTAGTATTTATATACGGACTATACTATATAACGGATACCAAGGGACAGTCTATGAATTTCTAATGGCGAATCTGCGCCGATGAAGGCAAAGGCAGTTTTATCGGTCAACATGATCATGGTCATAGTTTTTTTGGGATGCTCGAATAGTTAAGCAACTTGTTGGATGTTGTTGGTTTTAACGTCGTTTTGAAAGAAAAACGATCGCATTTGGTGAAGAAAAAAGTTCTCTTCCATTAAGACAGGGCACGTGTGTAGTTGCCATGGCCAAAATCTTTCGAATTTCATCCAATTTCGCCATATTCTCTAGACTTAGCCCCCTGCGACTTTTTTCTGTTTCCGGCTCAAATGAAAAAATTATTGACGCAACAAACGCCTATTTTGAAGGCTTGATAAATCGTATTATTCGGAATTGATCGAAAAATTGGAAAAACGTTGGATTAAGTATATCAAGCTTAAAGGCGACTATAAGTTGAATAAATTTTTTTGGCCGGAAATATTGTTACTTGTTTAATTTTTCTAGGTTTCTGGTACTCTGCCCTCGTACTATGGAGTTACTTATCAGAAGTCTATCGGAGAGCTTTGAACCCCAAAAATAGAAACAGACAGACAGATAGTAAGGAATCAGATTCGTGTACAATCTACCACAATCTCAGGTTAATAACCTGTACGCCTTCTTCAGACGCCTAATTAGCTACACATAACTTGATTAATCGCGTTATCCGATTAATAATTTCCTGTGTTGTATATTTGTTTAATCGATTAAAGTTTCATACACCAATGAATAAATAAAAGAAACATAAAATTATTATGCTTTGCACACCCTATTTTTGATATTTATGTGAGGATGTTAATTTGATTTATGTTAAGTGCGTCATAATTTTGTTACATGATTGATCTGAATACAAATGGAAACATTTAAGCTTTTATTGTGCTTTTATATTTATGTTCGAATAATTCGACCAGGCTGAGATGATGATTAATTCATAATTGAGCATAATTACAATAAACCTTTTGGCAAACCTTATAAGAACATCCTAACTCAAACTGTGCTATAAAACAACCTTAGGTTATGCAATAAGATTACCCAAAAGTTAATTATAGTCATTATGCTCATTTATAGGGGAGTTAATTTTTCATATTACATAAGGTTTTCGGTATGTTTTTGATGGATGACGTTTTTCTATAAATCTGCGCAACAATTAACATTTTCATCAAGTTTCCTAGGGAACCGCGTTAGAGCGTAATTTTATAAATAGATTTTAAATCATAACTAAATTGACTGTGTCGACTACACGGCCGATGAACATATATACGTCATAATGTCTAAGGGCGATGAGTATATACTGTTTTGGTAGTCAAAGTTTACTGGTACATAGATGTGTCCCAATTCAGAGATTGAAACGTTATCACATTAAAACTGATCGAATTAAATGTGTGGTTCAGGTGACTGAGTACATACTGGATTCACATACCTCGAGTTATTAACATTTTTTTTAACATTATTAAAACTTTATAGTTTTATACAAATAACTATCGCTGTATGTAAAGATTTTTAAATTTACCGCCGATCAACTGGCGCACCATTATGATGAACTCATGGTCCGAATCATTGTTCGGCCAATAATACTACAGGTTGGTATGGAACTTTGCCATGTGCAGATGGTAAATTCTGTAGAGTGTGCGTGGAGTGTGCATTATAACCCGATGTTCAAAAAACAAGATGTGCTCATGTGCCAGTTAAACAAATATATCGCGTTGGTTGAGAACTCATTAGATACCACAGAGTGCTCAAAAGGATATTTGCAGCTAAAGACCAACCAGTTGCAAAAACACATGGATGTGATCGACCAATTACACACGTAGAAATCTTGGTGAAAGCGATGAAGATGAACAAGTGACCTCGTATTTTGAAAGGACTTTCACGACACCTTATTGGCCAAAGTGGAAGCAACGATTATCAGATGACAACGCGCAGCTCTAGAGAAAAATACCGACAACAACAAGAGGTCAAAAAATCAATTTGCCGACATTGGACGAGCCAAATACAAATTTCGACAACGAAAATTCAACGACAAAATGAAATACATCGCCGAAACAGCAATATATCGAATACAGTAAAAATTTCATATCTTAAGTCGCATTAACAGAAAAGTGCAGCGCAACTTATCAGCCACCTTTCAACAACCGGCGAAAATTATGAAATGGCTTGGAATCTAGTTTGCAGTCAAGATACAACAGCTCTCGACTGCTGGTTGCCAAATATTTCAATTCACGGTTGTCACTTCCAACTATACAAGCTGCAACTACCGCGGGCGATAAGAAATCTTCACGACTCAGCGAGGGAATATTACACAATATATAACGGCTAAATTTGAGCCCACCATTTGACTAACTTAATGGATCCATAATCTGCCAGACTGTATGAATCAACGTGTATCTAAGACAAGAGAAATACCAAAAATATCAGAGTATTTTTATTATATGGAAAGAATGTTCCAGTCACTAGAACCAATGGGCAGTACAAAATCAACCGCAACGTAAGCACCTAACTCCAGAACCAGAACCTAAGTTCTGGAGAATAACCGTTAGATAGTGCAAGGCTAGTAAGTGACTCCATCTTGGCGTACATAGCATCTTGGCACAACATAAAAGGGGTCAATGTAAATCTACAACATGTATGGACATCATTATACACTTCTGCATTGCAGCAACGAAGCATCTTTAAAGGCTAAAATGTACAACTAGATAGTAAGAAAGATTTAAATTAAAAAAAGCATTAGTCTAAGAACTAGCTTATAGTAAATTCAGTATCTGAGATAAATCTGGTTGGTTCGTTGGGCTGACGATCCGTAAAAAACAAATGTTAATAATTTCAACAAAAAACAATTTCGGATAAAGCCAAAACAACAATATCCCGGACACGAGATTGAGGATCAGCAATTGGAAAACCTGGCGCGTTTGACGGCCTTATCGTATGAAAAGAAAACGGCTGGAACTCGTAGAAACTCGATGGCCAAAAAGTAGAAACCATGTGTCCTAAAGCTATACATTGCTGCTCAATGGAGATGACCTCGGAAATCTTGGATTTGGGTTTCTCATTGGGTCACAGGTGAAAAAGGCTGTATTGGACGACTTTAAGGCAGTCGATAATCGAATGTGTAAACTACGCATGCACATGAGCTTAGCCAATCTGTCAATTGTGTATATTTGTCCACTGACGTACGCCAACCCCAAGATAAAGATTCATTTTTAATAATTTGGATAATCTGATGGGCTCTATCCAAATTGACCTCTCGAAGCCAATTTAACCATCTGTTGATCTCAAAACGGGCGGGTTGTCAAAGACAACCCATTATCTGGTAACTGCAAAGCAACGATGAAAGTTTTCGTACAAGTCAGGGAGGACAGAGGAATATACAACTCGATTCTCCTGTGAAGATTTCCTCATTTATCAGGAACCGCAACGATCAAGATCTTGTCAGTAATATAATTTTGCGATCAGCTAAACGCTCAGGTCTTAAGAGTACAACGAATCAGCAATGCTATCTGTGTGATTAGATCAAATAGCAACGAAGTGAAAGAGATACTTGATCCACTAGAACAGTGTTTCAGTTGGTCTCAAAATCAACGAGTTCAAAACCAAATATCTGATCTCTTGTTTTCGAGACCAAAACGCAATTCATTTCAGCAGTGCTAGTCGTATCTTGGATCTCTCATTACTCACGATAATAGTATCGAAGATAATATCAAGGTTCGCTTTACCGCTGATAATCGCGCTTTATATCCTTTACGTCCACTTCTGAAATCAAAATATCTTCCAAATACGGATAAACTGATATTGTACAGAGTGTTGATCAGACCCGTTATCATGTATGGATGTGAGAGTTGGATCTTGACGGATGAGTACGAAGATGGCTTTAACATTCGAGAGAAGAATCATGCGTGTGATAAATTCAATCACAAGATAAATTCAATCATAAAACCACAAGATCAGATATTTAATGCGAATTTCTAATATCGTGTATGAAATCAAAGGACAGCGAGTTCACTTGCTCGGTCAAGTCTATGGAGGGAGAACCGCCTTTTGTTGGCTCGTGATCGCAACCGATGGAGTTAGATTGTTGACAGAGTACGAGCTAATAAGGGTCGTAAAAGCCGTCAAAAAAGGTGTTGCGACTGAAAACATTAACAATCTATGGCTTTTAAAAGCCGTAAAAGGCCATAATCACGACTCAACTGAGACCTATAAAAGAACCATTAATATACGTATTGGATGACATTGGTGGTTATCCCAACAAAAGATTTTCTCGATTATATTTCATTTATGATGTTGTGACGAAAATGGTACAACTATCAAGATTGGTGTAATTATTTTTCAAACATTTTCTCATTAAAAACTAACATAAGCAAACAAACAAACATATACTTGTTGGTATTTTCACTCTGTGCTGAAACGGATAAAATCAATTAATACCTCAGCATAATTCAATATCTATGTATATGTATATATGTTCACATCCTTTTCTGTATTCATATATACATACATACTGTAGTACATACATTTTCCTTTTTCATTCACATCGGGAGCAACAAGTATTTCTCCTCTATATAAATATCCATATGTGGGTACAATATTGTTCTACATGTACCTACATATCTAACCAAAAATCAATAATTTCATTTTATCGCGTTCTCAGCGCACACCGCACACACAAATCTGTATCGCACATCGCATTTATCTTGATTTTTATTTAATTTCTTAAACTCGTAACTAATAGGAATTGATTCAATTGTCTATTAAATATAAACAATTTAGTGAGATTTGGTAATGAATGGTAGCAATTTATCTAGTAATTTTATACGCGGAAAATGACAACAGAATTGACAATGTCTAATAAAATTAGATATGACTTCATTTTGAATTTGCGATATATATATATATATATATATATATATATATATATATATATATATATATATATATATATATATATATATATATATATATATATATATATCTTAAAATTTTATCATATTTAAATTCTACAATACAATATTAGAATATTCTAATGATATGTACGATAGAATTATATATTTTGTTGGCATCGATAGAATAAAAGAAAAGTCACGTATTATATATATATATATATATATATATATATATATATATATATATATATATATATATATATATATATATATATATCCGTTTGTTCTAATAAAAACTTTATTTACAAGGAAAATATTGAACGCCTACGCCTCAGTCAATTTTTTCACTGTCGTACAACAAACACATTTTCGACTTTCCCAAAATTAATACCAAATGTAAAAATAAATGTCCGATCATGTACAATTGTTAACTTTTATTTTTGTTTTATATATTATTGATTTTCCAATTTATGAAAATAGAAATAGAAAAAAAAAACTATCGAAAAACTATTAAATACTGTTATTATTTATTTTATGAATAGAAAATTTGAATGTGGTGGGAAGGGGCAGGAGGAAAACGAGAGAGAGAGAGAGAGCTTTTCGATTATTATTCGATATTGTTGGTTAAAATTTTATTAGAATTTATTTAAATAATTAATTAATATTGAAAACTCTTTTGTAATTATTTAGTACCTGGGAGCTTTTACATTAAGAATATATTGTCTTACATTTTAATTATGTATACAAGCCGATAATTTAAATAACCATCGCGATAAGGAATTCAAAAACCGCGGAATCCAGATAAATTTAAATACATTATTATTTTAGTGTACGATTAATATAATATTTACATATCACATCTGTTGAATGCCTCTTTGTATTAGTAAATTTCCATATTGGACCGTTCATTTTCGCTGGACTATATGTATATCGATTTTTCGGTTTGAAGCATTTATCACCAAGCAAAATGAATTAAAACTATATATATATATTGTAAGAGGCAACAGGTAGGCTCGTATATAATCAATCTGATTTCTTATATCGCATTACATTTTAATTTAATCTGTCCAGCCATATTGTTTTCTTCAAGACATATATTAGCGAGTCAATTTGAAAGAAATAAAATATACAGGAAATCAAATTTGATTTCGCTTTACTTTTGTTTTAAGTCTTTTGTGTACATGATAAGAAATAAATTATTTATAAACATATAAAATTGTTTATACCTCAAAAAACTACTTTGAATATTTGTACCCCGTTATATGGTTAGATACGTATACACACACATATATATATATAAATATATATATATATATATATATATATATATATATATATATATATATATATATATATATGTATATATATATATATATATATATATATATATATATATATATATATATATATATATATATATATATATATATATATATATATATATATATATATATATAAATGTCTTAAAAGGTCAGCCATTTTTTTTCATATCGATATAATAAATATTTAGTATTAGCACTCTTTATATAAATAAATAATATTTAAATTACCTTTTTGTGATCACGGCTTTAAAACTTTAATCCATAATTTTACACTTAATTAAAATAAACAAAAAAATAAAATAAATAAAAAATAAAAAAAAAATTTAAAAATAAAAATTTAAAAGTTCACAGTTCTTAACACCAAACTGGAAAAAAACACTGTGAGCTTTTTTTGTATCGAGCGCGCACAACACACAAGAGGATTTTTGCTTATTTTCCGCTCCACAACTAAAACATAAATCGAGAAAAATAATAAAAAAAAAAATTATACAGCACACCAACAATTTTCACTGAGTTAAATCACACAAAAAAAGCAGCAAAAAAACAACAACAACAAAAATAAAATGAAAATTTTAACAACAACAAATATTATTTTCCAACTTTTATATTTTTTTTTATATGTCTAAACTTTGCGTTATTTTTTTTTTTGAGTGTGCTCTACCTCGCACAACTTTTTAAACCGTTTTGCATGAAAGTTCAAGTAAAACTATGAGCGTGGGTGACGTTTATGTTTTGTGTATATACCCACATAAAATATAACATATAGAATGCGCGCTCTCCCCTCTGACGTTACTATACTGATAACGTCTATAGTATGTATGCCGAGTATATAGCTGGTGCTGCTGTATGGATTTTGAAAATCAATGGTGTTCGGGTTATACGAATCTTCGACGATATATTATCCCTCTTTATCACAATTATACGATGTCTTGTGGTGGAATGGAAAAGCAAAGTAAATAGAATTTTCTAACAAAAATCCGAAATCTCTGAACATGCGCGCGAAATTTACTTTTTTTTTTAACGTTTTTTCGTTGTTTATCAATTAACTTATACTGTTGACGTAGGTTTTGTTGATTTTTTTTTTTTACTTGAATATGCTGCATGTATGCGTGCTGATAAAGTTTATTGTTGCTTTTCTGTATATGCGTTCAAATGAAAATCGGGGGGAGTAGCTAAGAAAATTTTATCGTGTTCATGGTTAGTTTTTATTCTTCGAAAGCTTAAATGTAAATGTACTTACAGTATATACTATACTTATATATTATGTATATATGTAGATCAATTTTTAAGTACATAAAATTATAATACGCAGTTCGATTGTAATTCATATAACATACTGGTTCATAATACGAGCTTTTTTTGAAAGCTATTTACACCAATATTATTAACAATAAAAATTATGAACAGTTATCATCCTGTAGAATTTACAATGATTGACGTCAATATTTTCACAAGTTTACCAATAGGGGATAACGGTTAACGGCTGCTAAAGGGAAAAAACTGTTCGTAGCAGGCAAAAAACCCAACCATAATAAATCAATGAAGTGGGCTTTATTGTTTAAATAAGGTGTCAGCCATGTGGCCGCCACGGCTGGCATGTGCAAAGCGCAATCTGGAACACAATATTTACTTTTTCCAATATTTACTTTACATATAACTACAAAGATAATAATCTAATGGGGTTTAATCACACGATCTTGGTGGCCAATTAATTGAACCATTACGCGAAACTATTCTTACATCAAAAATTTCTTTGAGTAAATCAATTGCAGTGCACACTGTGTCTCATGTGGATCCGTCCAGTTGGGACACGAGCAAGATTAATGCCAGCTAATCGAAGTACGAAAAAATATCTAATCATGTCCTTATATACGCACACTATTGACAATAACATTTTGACCATCATCGTTTTGGAAGACCTATACACCAAACAGTATAGTTTTCTATGGATGTAATGGTGTTTCGACGAAAGCTTGTAAAAATATGCGCAACATCGGAGAGCAAAAATCGTTCATAACACCTTTCGTAAACTCTTCGAATTGATTGAGTTGGATCTTCTGCTATGCTTTCTTACACAGCGGGTACAGCTTCTTCAGTGACACTATTTGGCGTCTCACTTTGAAGAACGATTATGTACGTCATAAAATGGACGTAGTGCTCGATAAGTTTGATGAACAGAACCATTATTTTTGATAAAAAATGTCAACAATTTACAAGCGTTGCTGATGTAAGTTTATCCATAGTGAAATGTCAAACCAAACTAAACAAAAAGCAACTATCAGCTTTTTAACTGTTAAATGGGCTGTCACATAAATCAATGTTGTTAACTCAAAGTTGCAAACCTATAAAAAACACCCTTTACTTGCAAAACAATGATTATGCTTGAGCAACCCGAAATTAATAACTACAAAACCATTTGGGATCTCTCTTCCAAACTCAGTTACAGAAAGAATTAGTCAGCAGAACCTAATACAGGGATCAGTCGAAATAGAAGACTATTTAGATCAGCTCGTCCATAATATCCAAAGTGCTGTGTGGGAAAGCACTTCCAATAAAAGTCAGGGAATTCAGCGCAACGGCAGCTATTCAGAGGAAGTGAGAGAACTTTTTTAAAAATAAAAGAAAAGCAAGGAAGAATTGATAAAAACATTAAAACCCTCAAAATAAGAGTGTAAGGACCCTCATTTGTGTAAAAAATTAAAATACTATTGCGATTTCCCTAGTAGGAATTCCAACCAAACTGAGGTTCGAACACTGGATTGTAAATAAATTACCACTTGCTTTTTTCTCTAAAGTGTATTAAAACTGAAACTTTACACTTTATGTTTGCGTATTTATACTAGATTGGCCTGCTTCTAGGTCATAGTAGTATTGGCCTGCTTCTAGGTCGCAATTGATACTGCATTTCAACTGCAAAGATTTAGTTATCCTAGTAAATCAATGATGTCGCTCGCGTCTATAATAGTATCCTCCAACCAAACCTGTTCGTCCCAAACAGTATTCAATTCTATTCCTCTATATAGTACTTTACTTCACAGATAGATGGGCATATTGTTAGTTTTCCTCGAAGATCCTTTTGAATTCGGTAGATTACATCGTTATTCCTCGTAATCATGTTATATGGTCCTTTCCAACTGTACTGTAGCTCTGGTGATAAATTCCTCCAGTGTATGTTATAAAATCAGACTAACTTATCTTTCTTAGGTGTTTCAACCTCTTGGTAAAAATCTCTTCTTCCAAATCACAGTTGTTGAATGTCTCAATATAGTTTTCCTGACGATTGGTTCTCCGCTATTCAATTGCAGCTGCAGCTTAAAATTTTCACAATTTGATGTAGTTCGCCCAGTAACACGAATTCGTTCTTTTTCATGAAGTTCACACCCAAAACCACTTCCTCGACAATATCTGCCACCAAAATTTCATGACAGAAGTTCCTGTTACCAATGCATATGATCACTTCCTTCTTTCTCTTGATTTCTGCACATTCGCCGGTTGTTGTTGGCAGATTGAATTCTCCAATTGGATCAGTTCATCTTTTACTAAGTTACTTTAGTATAATTATTATTGTCCGCATTGCTCCAATGTTATCATACAGGTTGATTGATTTCTCCAGTAAACGTTAAGCCATCAACACCTCGTGTCAATTTGGAACCGAGGTAGATGTCATGCCGGATTTGGTTGTCGAAGTTTGCTTCCTTTCTTTACAAATTTTTTCGTTTATTGTTTGCTACATGACTCTCCATCTCTTCTGATCACTTGTTAGTCGCTCTTTTCCTCGAATACAACGGTGATAGTATCATTGCTCGCTTACGTTTGTTTTCCCAGCAATCCATTTAAATCTTAAAATATGACCAGGTTTGTCACATACCCAATATCTTATTCTACCCTTGTCAGCCCAAAACTTTATTAGTAGCCAATCAATTACTGATTTGTCTTAATCTCTTGAATTATAATTTTCTTGTCCCAATCCAACACGTCGTATTTTTACCGGTGGTGCTACCATCTTATAAACAGGCTCGATCGTTAATGAACAAGCGATGGTTTCAGTGAATGTTGCTTTTGAAGCTGACACTTCTTGTTTCTATATCACGAATACCATCAGTAAATGCATCAATTTTTATTCTTTCTGTGCATTTGGGAGCCATATTGTGATGTGTGATAGGTACCAATCGCTCTATGTGTGCCAGAAGCTCCTGTTTGATTTTCCGGTAAGCAAATCCATGAAATATGCATTCGTAAAATATTGTACGCAGCTTGATAACGCTTATAAAAATATCAGCACGATCCTAATCTGTGATATATATTCTATCGCTTTAAGCCAGAGCCTATACAATGTTCCTATACAAATTTACCTTCAACATTATTATAGGTAACGAGTAATTGGCTTGCTATCAGATTAGTGCTTCAATATTATGAAAACACCTCCACAAAGTTAAACCCTTTCAATAAAGATTTAGTCCTGAGAGCTATGGTCATTAGGGTATAGTTAATATTTTAATGCTCTTTTTAAAAAACTTTCTCAAGGTTTGCCAAAACCTGGTGCTATTGTTTGGCTTATATTAATTTTTATTTTTTAAAACACTTCTGCAGAAGTTTAAGTTGGTTACTTGATCCTCGGTATCTTGTACTTATTGCATTTGTTCTCTTTCATGCATCTCAATCGGCCGGAAAACTCCTATAGACTCGACAGAATCCTTTTTTTGTTTGCAGCCCTCTTGGTATGCCACCATTTATCTGGGTTTTATTTTTTAAGGAAGCAGATTTATAATAACTCTCCATTGCTCTCCTTTTAATTTTGCTTATCAGTTTAGGATTTCAATCGTTTGAGACGGCTATTATATTCTGAGAATGGGTAATATGGGGAAGTGATTAATAAATTCAGAACACATTTCAGTAGTATCGTGGTATATTTCCTATAGGTAGGGTAACTATACCAAAATCTTATGATTGCCTTTTCCTACAGTTTCCTACAGTAAAAAATGTAACTCCTTATCTGTTAGTTCTTTATTTTACATTGAAGGATGAAATATATTGCAGTAATGATTAGTGACTGATCCGTTGGCTTGATGTTAATCGTAGTTGCTGGTATCTCGGTTGATATACGCTGTATACAGGTAATAGACATGGGAGATAGTTTAAGACATGGAAAATAGTTTCGGCTGAGGGCATCATTTCAAAATAAGGGTGATTCCAATAAGGCAGCCCGAGAAACAGTTCAACTACTACAATATTCTCGTTTTATGATTGTGTAAAGGGCATTTGTAATGGGTTTTCCAATTAGGACTTGAGAGCTTTATTTGTTGAATAAAACGAAAATCATTTGAGATATCTGTAAAATTTTATTTTTGGCTTAAAGTACAATCAAAACATTTATGTATGGAATTCACATCGTTCATAAGTCCACCATGGGTACATTTGCAGATGTTGCTTGGTTGAACCCAATTTTCAATTACTTGGCCACATATTTCGATTGAAACGGCCGCTACCTTTCGTTCAATGATGGCTTTGAGCTCCTCTGATGACACTTGTTCATACGATTGATACGATCCATGGGGCCAATCGTCAGGGCCATTTCTGGTGATAATACGTTCATTGAATTTGGATTTGAATATGTCGATTGTTAGCCCCGCTGTGTAGTGTAACGCACCATCTTGTTCAAACAACATATCATTAATGTCTAGCTCATGCAATATACCAAAGAAATAACGTTGTAACATGTCTATGTAGCAATCTCTATTGACTGTAACGTAGCGGTCCAATGACACCATCAGCAAGAAAACCAGATCATACAGTAATTGTTTGTGCACAAAATGGTGTTTCTTGAAGCACATGAGGAATTAAATGTTGACGTTCGCTGTTGAAAAATTCGCTTCATCACTGAATATGATTTTGCAATGCAATTGGTCATCTTCTTCCAACGTTTCCAGAGCCCAATCCAAGAACGTCGCATCATATGATCAAGTGGCTTAAGTTTCTGTGTTAAATAGATCTTATAAGAATGTTATAATAGGTTTAAGTTCTTTCGCCAAATGTATTGTCAGAGCGATGCCCAATTCTTGAGGCTGCTGCGATAAAAATTACCATCGAAAATTGGAATAAACGATCATGAAGTTGGAGTCACCGACTCGTATTTTTCGCAGGAGATTTTAATCATTATTTAAATCTTGTTCGTTCGTGTACTTCACTCTTTACTGAATGTTCTGACACTGACACTTTGGTTATTTGCTTAAGAGTGCCTTCTTAGAGAAACATCAAATTTGTCAAGTCGCAAATAACCTGTTTTATCAGGTTTAAGACCAAGACATTCTTCACCAATCCAAAAAGCTTTGGAGATGTGAAAAAGATACACTTTTATAACAATATTGGTAACAATGTGTATTGGTATTTTCAATCATTGACTGGCCAAACAGCGCAGTGGTTAAAGCGGGGGCTCGAATCCCGATAAGTGCAGGATGCCCTTAAAGGAAATTTTTCACATCTGATTACGATCGGTGGTGTGAATGAACACATCTGTATATCCTCTTGTTAACTTTATAGAATTGGGGCCGATCCATCTTCCATATCAGTACTATAGGCTGGCATATAGCTAAATGCAATGTGCAGATGGTTCTGCGCAAATCGGACCTATAGCCACACGTCGTAGGAATCGCTTATGGACCAATTGAGTCTGAGTTCACTCGTTTCTATTAGCTAAATGCCAAAATTTTGGTGCCAAACCGACGATATGTTGTGATCATGGTTGGACCGGTGCTTAACCGATTTCGATCGGGTGGAATTGTTAGTTTTCTCTTTCATGTATGTGAAAGGACGTAGAACGTAGTCAACTTAAATTTGATAAACTTTTATTTACAAATACTTTGGTTTAGTCTGAAAAAACTCTTGATAATTTATTAAGTATAATTTTTTAATATTAAACCGTAAACTCTCCTTTAAATGTCTAGATACGTTGAAATAAATTATACGCTGCTAGACTTACTATTGTGTATAAAATTGCCAACCTTGGCAAAGTTAAATAAACTTTTTCATAGACGAAATGGAAAAATTGAAAATAATTTATTTAAATAATTATAATTAGGTATTTAAAATTTAAAGTTTTTTTTTAAAAAAATTTAAACCCACTGCTAAAATTTAATACATTCACATCAATATTATTATAGTTCAATGCTTTGGCTAACTAAATTAGCATCAATAATTAATTGATGCAATGAACTTTTATTTGCGTTTAACTTTTTAATTATCCATAAAATGAATAATCGAAATAATTACAAAATGTCTAACATTATGGTGTCAGACGCGATTGTTTACATAGACATCAAACTATTATAATCGTTTCAGTTGTTTAAGATTAAAGAAGCCAACGTTGTATCGTTATAATAACTTCAGGATCGTGAAGTACTGTACCAGAAAATTCGTTATCTACTCCAAGAGACCGCTATGCAACCACTGTTGAGACCTGAAACGAATTTCATAGTTAACATGCCAATTGGGCTGAAGTTTAATTCATTATTGATATTTTGTTTCTTGATCGCTAATTCGAGTATATAGGAACCATTGGAAGAGTATTAGGCTTAAGCGAAAGCATACGTGGTGAGGGATGGTATGTTTGAGAGGAAATTTGCCTGTTCTGTGATCTACCCAGGCCTGTATACTTTTAGTCCCGGGCTTGGTCTTAGAACCATCGGATATTCTGAAGGGGCTGGAAAACTAAAACTAAAGACCAATAAATGGACTATCTTTAGCCAAAAGGGGAAACTGAAAGGTTATACTTCGTCCTCTTGGCTTCGAGGAGCAATCTACACCAAGGCTGGAAGCACTTCGTTTTCAACCCTTCTTCGCTTTAAGTAGGGTCATAATAAATGAGGTACAAAAAGTGCTGAGGAGGGTCAGGGAAAAATTGTCCTCAACCATCCCAACTTGATTGAAATGTTTTAGGTGCAGTAAAACTGCAATACATTAATTCAGCGCAATAAAAACAAAGAACTTAATCCAAGGACCTTGGGTGCTCTCCTGGTTAGTGATAATTACTCGAGGCCTAGAACCTGTGTTTTTGTTAGTAATAACATATTTACGGGCCTAATGAATAACTATAGAGTCCTATTGAATTCTGTTGCAATGACCTATTTCTGTAAGATGATTGTAAGAAACTGGGGATAAGACGTGCAGTTCTAGTGATCTCCGTTATCTTCCCATATGATTCAAAGCTTCATCTGTCTATTTAAGAGTTACGCAAAGCTATATAGAGTACGCAAACCTTACTAATATCTAAATCATTGCCGAACACGGTGGAAACTCACACCACCTGTTCTATGTGGTAATCTGAAAGTCACTATTGCAACTCTAGAGAAACCTGACGGAACTCATACGCGAATACAATACAGGAAGCCCTAGAGGTTCTAATCAAAACTCAGTTTCCCGAAAGTGAGAATTCTAATGTAGTAGATGGGAGATGGAAGAACTGAAAATCCACTTGCACAAAGTTTAAGAGCCAGCTAGGCCTTGGAATACGTTCCAAAGTCATGGTGAAAAGTCAGGGTAGGGTTCGTCTCAAAGGATGGAAGGACCAGTTAAAAAGTTGACGGTCTATAAGTATGTACTCTTTTCTATTGCAATGTTTAGAGCGATTGGTTAATAGGTACTTTAGAGATAATGTACTATGACTTCGGCAGTGATAGGAATAAGGTGACCAACAGAAACGAAATTCTTCATGGTACAGTTGTGTCTTGTGGTTATCTCACAGCTAGTCCGGTTTGACTGTCAGGGTTATGCCGATGGCATCGCCATAATACTGGTTGGTAAAATACGGAAGTACTATGTGATCACATGCAAATTGCGATAAACATAGTTGTAGCCTGATGTAGTGGTCAGAATCTATTATTTAACTCTAAGAAAACTGAGAGGTTTCTTTTCATAAGACGCATGGTTCTAAAAATTTGGGCTAGTACGATGGGGTAGACGATCTGGTAAAATTGGAAGCAATTACCTGACAAAAACGCATAGAACAGAAATGCAATTAAGCTTGTCATAGTAGGTAAAAAATGGAGCTTCAAACCTAGACGCGTGTACTGGTTATACATTTCTAAATCGAATTAAAAGACTTGTTTGTCTGGTTAATATAGGAGTTTGCTGCTCCTTGATCTTTTTGGATCATATGTGGTGCAGCGCAAACAGCCGCTTAACATAAGGCAGAGACAATTTATTTAGTTCTTCTTGGTATTGCCAAAAGTCCAGATTTGATGGGTCGGCATATAATTTCCCACGTGCACTCGTAAACTTTAGTGTCGAAGCAAGTTTTCGGCAAGCTATTTCGTGTGATTATTACTGATCGTTTACAATGAATTGATCTTACTTTTCCCGTGACTTTATGATGTTTTTTAGTGATGGATTCATATGCTGTATTCTGGCTCGTTGCTGGCGATATACATGCTAAGGCACTCCCAACTCTTTCGCGGTTCGCGTATTTACGTCCTTATCTTACGCTTTGCAGCGAAATCGAGGACATACGGTCCGATTTACCTAACCATCATTGCATAGCTCCATGCCAGCCCATAGTACTGAAATGGAAGATGGGTCGGCCCATGGATTCTGCACTCCAACAGGGAATCATAGTTGTGTTCATTCACACCACCGATCGTAATCAAGTGGTGAAAAATCCCTTTTGCATCCTGCCTCTATCAGGATTCGAACCCGGTGCCTCCCGCAGCTTTAACCACTGCGCCACCTGGGCGGTTACAATACTGTTTCATCGAAATTTATTTTAAAGACTGTAATTACCTCTAATCGACAGTCTGAATTCCGTTCTAGGAGTGACGTAATTATCTCTTAAAAGAGTTATATAGACTGTTACTTTGGTGGTCTGCACCAAAAGAAATGAGGCAATCTCATCTCATGTCGCCAATCGAAAATCTTCCTAGGAACAATAAATTAGCAAAAATCCCTGTCTTTCTTGAATTATAATAGACGCACTTTTTGGATCTTGTTGGGTATTCTCACGGGATATTGTTCTCTGAATAATAATATGCAAGTTCATACTCTATCCATAAATTATACTCGTTTGGAGAACAAACAGATTTCGCTACTGTGAGGGTAGTTCTAGGAAGGGATGATAGTGATTAAACGTGGGACACCTTATTCTTTAATACAAGTCAAATTATTGTCATTGGATAAATCTTAAGCACCTGAGTAGTAAATTGAGGGCTACACAGATTTCACATCGCCATTCGCATTATAAGTTGGAGATTCATTATCTACCTGAATTTATCAAATTTACAAACAATAAATCCGAGTGAAAAGCTGTTGTAAGGTACGAGCATCGAATGACAATGTTAGAAATATGAGAAAGACGTTGGTATAGTCTTAAAGTTATTCATACAAATACTTATCCATAAACTTTCATCTTAGTATTGGAATGAGCTTGGGTTTCAATTTTTGTTATACCCCTCACCTAATAAAGAGATGATACCTGCAATGTATTCCACAGAACCAACTTTGGGAAACTGAAGTATAAGTTTGAATCTCAATCGAAATATTGTAGTCAAACTAAAAAAAGCGAATTTTGAAACGTTGGACATTCTATATGGCGTATATTGGCACTCTAAGCCGTTATAGCACTTTTCAATATACTTCAACCGATAATAATTAAAAGGTTTAGACTTATTTCACAGATGAGTACAATAAAGTCGTTACGCCAAATTCATAAGGTGAACCAAAAAGAGCGATATAGATGACTATCGCCTAAAAGTGCGTGAGCTTTCCAGACATGGAGTCAGTATTTTATTGTTCACAGTGAAACAAAAACATGGTCGAGAGGCGTTTTTTTTTATCAAGTGCGTTTGAAGATATTTAAAACGATGGATGAAGTGTGAGTTACTTCATACCTGAGATGAAGCAAGCTTTGGTCTTGGTGATAGATTATTGTGTAAGTCAACTTATTGGATAGCGATGGTCAAAATCAAATTAGAAAAATGACTTGGTGTTGAAAGACTTATTATGACTGAAAAAATGAATTTGTCTGTTAATGGCTCTTTGAAGGGTTCTGTTCGACGGGTCTTAATATCAACAGGGTGTCATTAAAATAGTCGTCGGGAAAATTTTTAGTTAGGCTTTTCTATCTTAATGGTTTTCGACATTATTTCAATCGCATTCAGGTCGAAGATTTTTCTTATACGACACACGATTACGTTGTTTTGTCAACGGCCATCAATAATATTGCTAGGCAATACTGGGGTGATGTAATAATATTAAAAAAAGGATATTTTTAAAACTTTTCCGTTTTCACAAGAGGATTTAAATTTAAATTTTTCTTCGAACAACACGTTACCAGTAAATAGACGTCACATAACTTTTTAAGAAAACTTTCAACTTTTTTATTTACGAAAATCATTTAATTATACATTTTTCTCGAAATTTTTTCTAATTTTTTATATAATATTATATATGTATATGTAAAAAGCTTTTTGTTTATTTACTTAAGAACTTACGAAACATGAACAAGTTTCAATCTTTTCTATTTGTATGGTTTTGTTACAGTAAAAATATTTCAATTTCATATTATGTAACCTAGTCCCTCTATTTAAATAGTGTAAGGAATGTCACGTGGGTGCTTTTAAGGCCTCTGAATTTTCTTGTATAACATTTAAGTTTGTGTATGAGGACCAGATTTAAATAAATTAGGTGTACAATTGCTTTTATCGAAATTTATTACATAATTAATTAGTAAATATTAAATAATCACAGTATTCTTAATCAATCATGCCTTAAATTATAAATTTAATTAGTAAATAATACGAAGCCGAGCTTAAAAAAAATATAATAAAGTCTGTGTTGTGTATATAACAATGTAAATGGAAATTCGTTGAATCACAATTATTTTAAATTAAAAAACTATTTTACAGAAGTTTCGAGAGAGCACAATATAGTGAACATGTGGAATGTTCAGTTTGATCGGAAATAGACCGGCTTCGCAGTATTTGTATGTATATATATTTGAAATGTGCGTATATAAATTCTTAAATGCTTACGTTAAACTTAAGCCTAAATAATAATAAACCTGAGATCTAGAGAAAACTGTCATTTCAATGCTTTTTCTAATATTCGAGGAGTGTGTATAATTTTCGATCTAAATCCTAAAACGAATAACTAGTTTCTAAGGTAATAATACTTTTATAAATTTTCAAAATAATATAATTAAAATTAAGTGTGTGTGTGTGTGTGTGGATGGTATAGCTTAAGATAGATGCAAGAAATTAAATGAATTTTTAGAGTTTTATATATTTTGTATTCAAAATTATTCAGTCTCTGTAATCTGATATGTATCCGAAGCGTTCCGGCGCATTTTTTACTTTAAAATTAGCGTAAAATCATATTAGAAACTTTCAAACCGTTCTGAAATGAGATTTTTTAGAAGCTGTGTCAGTTATTTATTAAGTATAATAGTGTGTCAGATCGCGGACTTCAGCTCATTCCAAAAAAGTTTCTAATTAAAATCAATTAATCTAAAATAATAATCTTAGTACAAATTCAAATTACAATTCTCTAAAAATTCATTGCTTACCTAAAAACCCTACGAATTACTAATCGTGCTTAAATTTATATTATTTTTTAAATAAATGTAATTATTTTCAATTATTTTAACCAATTTATATGATTTATTCAATAGAAACATTGTTACATTTTTTATGTACTGTTTGCTATTAAATTCATCATCATCGGTTAGATACTCCTTCAAGTAAATGGTTATAACGCGTATATTAACACGTTCGAATGGTAAAGTTTGCAAAATTTGCAACTCTTGCCGATTGTAACCTAAACTAAGTAAATCGATTGTTGTATGATTTACAGCCAAAAGTATTGTGTAAATAGGAAAGCATTTAACGCGCGATAAAAACCATTCGGTTTCGACATCCGCGTCGAATACACTATTGATGCGAACATCGTTCTCCTTGTCCCGGTGTATGGTAACCTCTTTTGGATATTCATTCGGCGATAGACATGCATGTATTGGCTGCACACTTGATCTCGGTCCATACTGTTTACAGTGCATAAAATATTTTCTCGGATCTGGTTCGATTATAAATCCGGACCAATTAGCTTTTTGCACAAGCCATGGGGCTGTCATCATAATATCGTTGTTGCCGGGAAAAGCTTCAAAAAATATTCCATCTTTTTTATTATTTAGCAAATTGCCGCTTATATATTTGCCCAAATTTTGTATTAAATCGTGATCGGTGAAATTTGGATGTTCAACGGGTCCAGTATTGTGAACAATCGGTAAACGATATTTGTGGAAATGAATTTCGCGCACATACGATATTAAATTGGGATTGTCTTGTTTGACGCTAGACAGTTCATAGTCCCGTGACATATTCAATCGAAATTGTTGATGGCGGAATTCTACCAAAATAAAAAAAAATATTTATACTGTATAATAACAACATATTGTACGTTAAAACTTACCGGTTGTATCCATATAGATAATAAGTACACTTAGCACGGTTGCAAATGAAATAAGACATAGCACAATTGGTAGTAGTTGCCGCAACGATGATGGTCCAATGCGAGTCACTTTCGCGACAGTTAAATTATTTTTATCCGATGAAAGTGTTGCTGGCGACGACGGCATATGCAGAGACATTTTGCCAACTCCTATCACCATTTCATTTGCACAACTAAAAATTATAAAAATAAATGTAGTAAATGATACATCCACCATATGTTGATCTTATGCGGTTTTATAAATAGCAAAGTAAACAAAGGACTTAAAACAATCATTATTGTCTTCTTTAAAACAAAGATTCAACGACCAAATAAATAATGCAACAACGAAATTATTTTAAGTCCATCAGTATTTCGCAACGTGTTGTTAGCTGTGGTACATCAGTTATATACAAACAAATTTAAATTAGTACCATCGACTAGAGATTAAGTAGCACTGATATACAGAAATCGATATTAGTGGAGGTGAATATACGATTAACGCCACAAACGAAGAGTAAATACAAAAGATTTACCAAAAATAGGAAAAACTACTTACTACTGAGTGTTCTTCATCGTCAACAATAGCAATCAAATCGACCAGAGTCACACCATACACACCCCCGCACAAAATGTTAAAAAAGCGAAAAGTTGTTTACGTGCGGTGAACATAATGATGAATAGTTTAGAATTTCAATTCAAATTCTATATATAATTCTAATGACCGTCTATCACATCACAGCTAAGGTTTTCCAACCTTTTTCTGTTTGAGTGACATCGTTGATATGGGCAGAAATTGATATGCGAAATTTTTGTAGCTTCGAAATAGATTATAGCTAGTAGAAATATTTACAATAGAAGATTTGAAACTGATTTCAAAGCAGCTCTCGAATCATTAATTGCTCATTCAATGGGAACTTCAATGTTCAATGGCAGTGTTATCTATTGGCTGGTATGGAACAATAGAATGTGCAGATAGTTTTACGTAAATTGGATCCATAGCCAATTTGGGTATAGTGACGTAAGGTTGGACGTTAATGTACAAACCGCGAAAGAGTTATGAGTGCCTTGGACCACAAATACTGCAAAGATTAAAAACTGGTAACGCAAAATGAGAAATACTGAGAACTCTAACAAATTAATTATAACCAAGTAAATTTACTTTGCCAAGAAAGATTAACAAACGTAGTATCCGGTGTAGTGATCAGGGTCTATCAGTAAACCTACATAGGAAAACAGTTATGGTTCGCTACACAAGATGCTGGAGTCTGGGAAACTTAAGTCGTCGAAAAATTGAGGTTCATACTATCCTCTCTCTTTAGAAGTAAAGTAACTGCGGATCTAGTTAGATCGAAAGATTGCCTGGAAACACTTATTAGAAATATAAACAAACATTTGGTAAACCTTGGGGCTTGAAACAGCTATTTAGTTAATCACGTTTTAGTTTTTATAAAGATTTGTTTTTTTTTGGATCAGAAGGAGTACAGTACAAACAGTCGCTTCTGGGCACTGTCAAATATTGAGAGAGGTGGGCCTGGCATATAAATGCCCACATCTTAACTCTCCGGGACGATATGATGATCTTTACTGATGAATCAGTATGCTGTAATCTGGCTGATTACCGGGTAAACAAGAAATGGAACTATCTGTAGTATAGTTACGCTACTGTCCTGTGAATTCCGTCTGAAAGATTTGTTTTAATGTTCAGAGCAGCTTTCTGTGCAAAGTAAATGAATTAAATATACGTCGTATCTACATTCTTTCTGTCACCCAGGCTGCTCTAAAGGCGATCGGCTTTAATACTCTTTCATGGAAAATTGTTTTGGAGACTGTAATTGCTTTGAATCGCCTAAATGAAAATAGATTTCACTGGATTGCTAGTTACATGAATATGAAAGGTTGAATTGGTTGATAAATTAGCTCGTTTGGTTACAGTTTCCATTTTTGTTCAAATAGGACAACAATAAATCAGCAAAGATCTCAATTCATCTTGAATTATCATCCTCAAGGTGATACCGGGTATTTTCACGAGACATTGTTCTCTAAATATTCACATTTTCCGAATCAAATAGGAAAAACGCAAACTGTGAACAGTGTTGGGACGAGAATATTTCGGCCGTTCTAGCGCATATATCTTGTTTTAAGGCCGTACCCTCGTACACGTAGTGGTAATTCTGATTGCAGTGGATAATTTCTCGAAGTACTGCTGAGTTAAGTTACAACGGGCGACGAGCAATGATGTCAAAAAACGTCTTGAGAGTCAAATTATATTCACGTTCGGAACATCCGAAGTAATATTATCCGATAACTGAAGCCAATTCGCATCAAAAATGATGAGGAACGAAAGTACTCACCGCAAGACAATGCATCCGAAATAGAACATTGATCGATTGCATTCGTATTTAAGTCAAAGAAGACCATAGACTATGGGATATTAATTTTGAAATCAACTCTACAGCTTACTGGCATTTATACTAATACTAAGGAAAACCCCAATCATATTGATAAACTTTTCGAAAAAGTGTAAGCTAATCTAGAAATCGAAAAAAGTAAGTCCCATGATCGTTACAACTTACGAAGACGAACTTCTGAACTGTTGAGCATTTCTTGTGCTCAGGGTTTTATTACTCTTTCCATAGACTGCACTGTTTTTGATCGCGATTCCCATTATAGGATCAACTGACGATCTTGAGGATAAAGAATATCAAGATAGATTTCGGGACTGAGAGTGTACATCTGGAAGAGGATGGGCCAATCGAGCCTGAATGACGGAAGGAAAATTTTAAATTTTTTATGACAGTATTGTTCTCGAAAATTTCTATTTGATGGCCGTTGGGGGCACATTTTATTATTAGAATTGATCTATCTAGGGCTCTGCGTACATGAACAGATAACTACGCCATTACTAAAAATGGAACGATACATGCTCCAACAACGCATTGAAATTGTTTAAATCACTTAAATGGTGAAATTGTTTAAATCACTTAAATTCTCAATACTAAAGCACTTTGTCACAGGCACATTTTGGTCGTCGAGAAGCATCTTCTCGGCCGGCAATAGTGAACCTGGAGGAAAAAATTTGAGCTGTTTGGACAAATTAGTGATGTAAAAATTGAAACAGCGTGCGTCGCTCAAGGACGACTGAGAATATTTTTACTGTATCCTGTAGTGTTGTAGGTTTGCCGATTCCTCATCGATCTTTGGAATTAGACATTCGACAAACACTTCATTACAGTATTTTGCATAAAGACAGAGGTCTTAAGACTTTTAAAGTTGAGTTAACACCAGAACTCTAGCCGATCGATCACCAAAAATGTATGCATAAAAATAATCCAAAATGATGATTGAAAAATCATCTTCAATGAGGCAAATTTTCAGCTCAGAATTGTCGCATTTGAGGCTCAGAAAATTCAAAATTGTGTTGAAAAGCCTCTCCATCCTCAAAGTGTCACTAATTGGTGCGGTTTTTGGGCTGGCGCGGTGTGATTGAACCTAACTTTTTTGAAAATGATTCTGGTGCAACTGTTACGGTGAATGAATTGCGCTAGCGAGCTTTGATTAATGATTTCTAATGCCCGAAACTGGAAGGTATTGAACACAAGCAACGTAACAATAGAGATCTTGTGATTTACCTTTAGAATTTTTTCTTTGTAAGCCGCAAATGCTTGAATTGATTATTGAAAATTTCTTGAAAAGGACATGGAGCTGTAAACGTAGCCGTGGCAGTCATCTGGCCGATATCGTTTTCAAATGTTAATGGCATACCGTCCTCTTTACAATGAAATAAACATTCAAAGATTTCCTTTAAAAAAAATTCGTTGTTTTAAATATCAAAATGAAACCTCTTATTGAAAAACCCTTGATGTCTTGATATTTAAAGGTAGGCAGTTTTTTATTTTTATGTTGTCAGAAGATTGTTGGAGGTAAATCTTAAAATTCAGTAATTGGAATTTCTCGGTTTCCATGGGGAAGGTTTTGTTTTTATTTTAGATGGATGGAGCTGGGGTAAAGTGTGACACATAATGATCGAAGCCTTAGTGATCACAAAAGCAAAACGATAGATTTATTAATTTTTTTTTTTACAAACTTTCAACCTAAAAACTCCAGTAGCTAAAGTTATTATTCTTATATAACCTGTTAGGATTTCAAACAGTTAATATGAGAATAATAATTTTAGCTCCTGAAGTTGGTAGGTTAAAGATTCGATTACAAAGTGGACAAATTGGCTGATCGAGAAAAAATGACAAATATGACGGATTTTTTGTAGCACAGTTAGAGACCGGAACCAAGTCAATAATATAGGACGCTTTTACATAGAGGATCATTTATTAGAGGATCAATTAATCCTAAATTGTATGTTGAAACTCACTGAGGCGGGCATATAATAGCTTTTGAGATATTTTAACTCATCGTTACTACTCTCATGACTATAAGGTGCATGTGTCGTGCCTAGAACGCGATATTTTTATCTATGATGAATAATAAAAACTATCAAACAATTGTAATGTGCAAAAAACTGATAATTCTTGTTGAACAACCCAAACGTGACGTTCCTTTTCCTGTACATCGACGTGTCCCACATATAGGGGTAATGACGAATTAATCGATAACATATAAGAGGAAATACGTTACTAATCAAGATGTAATCAAGAAGCAACAAACGGCCTAACAATTTTGCCTTGATCGTTAATTTACGATAGCTGGATAGAGTATGTAGTGTACCGGACAAATTAATTAACACAGAAAAAATAGTTTATTTTTGTTAATTAAAATTATTAGGGCAATATAACTATTTTTAGTGTAAACAAAATATGTATGTACACATTTTATGTGTAATAAAAAACAAACACATAAAATAAATTCTTAGAAAAAATGGTTAGAAAATGGAGTTAAGACGAAGTAGAAGAACACAAGACACGGGTATCAACAATATTGTTCACCTGCGGTTGATTTTTGTCTGCTATTTCCGTTTTGTTGCTAAATTATAAGAAAACGAAGACTAGTAAAGATACAAAAACAGCGTTTATGGATTAAGATATTGAATTTCTTTGTTTTTTTTATTCAACCACCAAATGTGTTGCAATATTTTTAATCCACACTGTTCATAGTGTATGTACCATCTTTTGTGTATCCAACAAACATCACATACAATTTTACCCATATAAATTAAACACAGTCTTATCGTTGCATTAAGGGAAACTTATTTTCATTTATAATATGTTGATAAGTTTTCTGTTATATTTACCTTTTAGTTTTCTCAAGTAAATCCAAAATGTTATTGACACAAAACATACACTAGAAATGCACAATTTTTTACAGTCACTTTATTTAAAGGCACTTTATAACTAATTTTAATGCGCTACGACGATATATTTACCTCCATTAACTTTCTTACGAATTTTCTTACTAATTGAAATTAGTAAAATCTTTACACCACCATAATAAACTATTTTGTATACATACACAAAATTTACCTTTTAAAATTCATTAATAAATGGCAAAATGACAGCTGCATTCACGAACACATAAATAAAAATTGAATAATAGTACTGCCAGTGGTAAATTACAGTTTGCAATGCTTGAGAATAGATGTCTCATTCAAATCGCAAAAATAATTTTTGAACGTACTGTACGCACATGGATATTTGACAAGTCTCAAATGTCAGACGTTTGTTTTTATTTTTAAGACAAAAATTTAAATTATTTAAGTTAATTAATTAAGAGTATAGTAAAGTGATTTGTACACGTTCATTATATTTTTACTATTTGGTAAGTTTTTAATTATTTGTTAACTGTTATGTATTATATTTTTATATATAAAATGTAAGGTTGGAATTGACATGAGAATATGTTGATGGGACCTAAATCGTTTTTAAAATAATAAATTCATTATATTATGCTGTTCTTTCTAGTAAGCATTATGTTGAACTCTAAAATAACCATACTTGTTGATCAATACTTAAATCATCCATAATCTCCTTTGGTGTGGTCTTACTTGATGACTATGCCAAGTGGCAGGAAATTGAGGCCTTGGTATAGGGTTAAGTTAAAATGGTTTAGAGTGTGATCAGATCCGTGGTCATGTGTGGGTGTTTGCCTTGGTTGTATCATTTGAGAAAAACGCTACGTTGATGGTACATACTAAATTTAATTCAATTTAACCTACGACTATTGCCATGTTGTATCTACTCCATGGGGGCATGCATTGATGAGCTTTTACCAGTACACGAACATTTAATGTAATAATTGTCTAATAATCAATGGTCCTGTATTCCTTCAACAGGGTTTGAGAGGTGTATTAACTCACATCATATATATGTTATGAATTTAAACCTGTGGTTGGAACTATCTGATATGACTGTCAGACTTATTTTCATCTTAGTCTTTGAATGATTCCATTTAATGTTTTCCTGGATCAGTCTGCTTATGTATACACACGTTTTATGCAAACCGAATAATTGTTTATTTGTTTTTAATCTTGCAATCATTCTTGGGACTCACAGTCCAAAACTTGTGATTCGCTTATTTACGTCCATTAATTTATGCAATTACACATTACAGACAAATCGAGGACATACGGCTGGCTTTATCGATCGTAATGAAATGATTGAAAACTCTCCCTTTTTCATCCCGGTCTTTTATCGGCCTATTGCTTTCTGATCCAAAGGCACAGCCTTAACTATTGAGCCATCTGATCGGTTTATTTATAGTCTTTATCTTAGTTGTGTTGGTTTTATTTTTAATGTTGGGTAAGGCGATACTGATTTTACAAATAGTATTTAAAATGATTATAAATCTGGTTTATGTACATAGTGGTTGAGCTCTTTGGTGAAAGTTCAGTTTATGTTTTTGTAGAGTCATTTGAAAGTAGTGACCAACAAAACTACGCCACGGTTTTTTTAATGATTTTTAGCCCCTCCGCCTTTTGTCACAACTCGTCACAAAATTGTATATGTTCCATTAGAAACTATTTCACAAATGCACACCCACCCATCAACTCTACAAAATCCTTAAAACTAAAAATTCAAATGCGTTCTTAGGAGTAAAGAAGCTTAATGAATGATAAATAAAATCAAAGGATCCAAGTATTTATTATAAAATCAAACATTCTATTTGTATTTATATAATTTAACTTGTGTCCTAAATCGTCATTCTTCCACACATTTCTCAACATCGGACTGGTGTTTCTGCAAAAGGAATATTTATTCCATTCATGCTCAACTCCGTTTCAACAAACCAATCTTCATTTCTTGGTGAGCAATCACGACCATTAGTTCTCGCTGTCTGCGCACATCTATACGGACTAGTCTTATACGTTTGATTGACTTTGCATCTGTTTCGTGAGTGGTGAAAGTGTTTTCGTAACATTTCCAAAGTACATATCACATGAATTGCAAACTCTATATTTTAAAATCAATTACACTGAACGACAATACAAGTCGTATGGAACAATTTTGAACGAAACCTTAGAAAGACTATACTTGTTATGTAAAGTTAGTAATACTAAAAAAGAAGGGTTTTTAGATGAGGAGTAAAGGTGTTGGAAGAAATCGGTTTCTGATCATGTCAAAATATGAACTTCGAGACTTTGTGCAGCAATCTTTCTCAATTCTCAATATTTGATAAAGGTTGTTAAACATTTTACAACCTTTATCAAATATTGACTCAATCGAACATAAACATTATATACCAATGCTGACCATTCACTATTAGCAAAGCTATTAGTTAATCTGTATGAAGTTCAGATTTTTCTGGAACAATAAACTCAGCTACTGTTGGAAAATGGTTTATTACTGTTAAGTTGGGACCAAATGTCATCTTAAGTTTTTCATATTAGAAAACAGTTTTAATTACATCACGTCAGCCTATAATCCCTCCCTCCCTGAAGAGCGTGACGTAGTTTATAGATGGCTACTTAACTTAAACGATTGGGATGAAAACATTTTGTTCTTATACCTTTTGTTGCCTCTTAAATGTCGAAACGTTTTAATGATAAGTTTAGTTAGTTTTCACGTGCAATTGATGTTCATGGTTTATTCTTTTATACGAAATATTTATTTAAAATATTTGAACATATCAAGTCATTCTTAGGACAATCCAATGAAGTTTTACATACATAATTATGTTTTTTGGTTATAGTATAGTCGTTCATAACCAAAGAGTTTTTAAAATTAATCATCCCAATATATTTCCAATCGGCAAGAAGTACTTAAATAGTTCGTACTCGTAGTTTAATAGTTCGAACTAACAACATTAAAGTTCGAACTAAAGTTTTAGTGGTCCGATTTATAGCATACATATATTTTAAAATTTGTAGTTAACATTATAGTTGACAAATTGAAACAGATCTACGCTTTTAAGTTCTGTTAGTAATGGGAAAAATGAGAACATAAAGACTAAATATCATTTATAAACCATATTTGTTCACTTCTTTCGATTGGTTATTAGATCGTTGAATGCTATTGCTGATAAGATCTTGATATTTTCGTTGCGTTTCTTCATTTATCAGACCTTCACAGAAGAATGGGGTTGTATATTCCCCTGTCCTGCTTGACTTGTACGAATATTTCCATCGTAGCTTTGCAGTGACGAGATAATGGTCAATGCCTACGAATTTTGTTGACGACCGATAAAATCTCACGAGTTTGAGCCCGCTCTTTGGAAATCAACACATGGCAATTTGGCTGCGGGATGTTTTACGTGGATGTGTCCATGTTTCCAAATAATGGTTTTTATGCGGAAACAATGAACTTGTCACTTTTAAATCATGAGGTTTTTTCCCCATTTTATATTATTACATAGTCGGTCTGATTTCTGCCATTAAAGTCACCAATCTGACATCGTGCTCAGGTATAGACTGCATCAGATGATCTTAGAATTGGCTTGTGACATGTGATAAGGCCGTCAAACGCATTAGTTTTTCTAAGTGACAACGCGTTTCACGTGCCGATCCGGGGATCATGTTGTTTTTGCGGTTTTAGTTTTTTATTTTGTTGACATTTTAAACATTTTTTATTTTTTACGGATGCGGGTCGTCAGCCAAGCGATCCAAGTAGATTTAGTCGCCTCCAATAGGTCTTATGGCATTCGAAATATTTACGAAACATAGAATTCCCCCACCCACAGGGCTAAATATTTAATATTTGCTAATATTTTAACTTAATATTCTTAACACACGTCAAATATTTCTTGTGAGTATTTGAATGCCATTTATTTTCATTCAACATTTGTTCAGTTCTTCAATATTGAATCGTTTATGATAAACAAAAAACATGATTAGGTTTTTGATATCATTTCGATATTACATTCTTGTATAGCCTAATCAAGAACTATACGAAATTCTTGGCCTTTGGCCTAAAACTACAAAATCGCGATTATGGCTAAGACAAAAACCGAAACTCTTTTCCATTGAGTGTTATTGCCTTGATTCATATGAGTTTTTTGAAATTTGTTTTGGGGCAGCTTCACGCATGAGATGACAAATCCTTATTTACGTCAAGTATGCACAAGAATGTTGAATATATCGAAATAAATATTGCTTGAGTATGATTCCTGTTGTGCTCATAGAATTCTTTACCGAGATGATTAGCACAAGACTATTGATATACATACATCGTCATTTAAAAATAAATTTTGATAATTCGAATATCAAACAGAAAAATTTATTTGCCTTAAAAATATCTATCGTGCTAATCAGATATGACACCTTGACAACCTTCATAATTTAAATTATGATATAAATTTAAATGAGTCTAAAAACTACATTGGCAAGCCAATTTGAATAGGGAAAATATTTAACGAGCTATTAATGGAGTATATAGTTATGCAAAGTAAAATTAATGTTTTTTTATATTTTCCCTTGCGAACCTTTTCTTTAAATAATTAAATTTAATAGTTATATACACAATACATTCCAAATGTGTTAAATCGTTTTACATTAGGTGTAGTACACCTGCCACCATGCAATTATTTCTCATCATGTTTGGATTTGTTTTCAATTGTTGCCCGGTTATGGAATTATATATACAAATATGTGATTTAATTTGAAATTTAAAACCTTGAATAATATTCGCGATAATAACGAATATAAATATCTATACATTCGAGTATTTTCCGTGAATATTTATGGACTAACATCGAGCAATAAATTTTCTATATGTAAAATAATTGCAATTGACCTACATCTAATATCATTCGAACCAAATCTTCATACTATCTAAATTCTAAACCTATTATATTGAATATACACACATGTTGTCGGTTGGGCGAAAGATAAATAAAAAAGCTTTTTTTTCAATAAAACTTTTAATTTATGATCATAACTTGGTTTTTCTTTTCTTTTTGCTGTATATACAATCGTTCCCAAATCGTTTGCTGTTTGAAAGCCTATTATCATCCACCCTTTTAAATATATAAAAGAAAAACGAAAAGCTTTTTATGGCTTTTTATTAAAAATTAAAATTTAAAGCTTTTTTTATGACTTGCTTTTTTCGAATTATAATTTGCGTATTTATTATATAGAGTGGGGTGTAAATTAAGCTCACATATGCATGTACATATGTATATATATATATATATTTTCCTTATATTACTCGTATTTTCCCAATTTTCTCATTGTTATTATAATGCATTGTTGTTATTTTATGGTTAAATAATAAAAACATCGGGAATAATACATACAATGTGTATATAATCGTGGGGAAAAAATTTCAACAACACAAATGGTAATACAAATTATAGATGTTCATGTACATGTATAAAAAACAACTCCGCCTAAAAATCGATAAAATGGAAAAACAGTAATAAAAATTTTCTCAATTACGTCACGAGCATTCTTTCTATATTTGTGTGATAAATTTTGTTTTTCTGGGGAAATCGAAATATGCTGGTCGAAAAGTCTCCGTTGTTCAACATGCAATAAATGTTGTACAGTACATTGCACATTAAGTTGCATGCTACAATTTAAATATATAAAATTATTCAATCGATTAAACGAATTAAACACAAATCGTGTACAGAATTTTTTAATTATAATTAAATTGTATATACGATGTGTGCTAGATAGGAATTGAATCATAACTAGAATTGAAAATAAAATTTCTAACATTTTAACGTTTCGATCAATTTCCCAATGTTGCTTTCATAAAAACATGAAAATGTTCCCCTATTTTCCCAGGTTTTTACTTTTTGTTATAACTTTTCTATGTGTTCGCGTTGGTTGGGTGGGGGGAAATTCGAGCTAAATATCAACAGTCTTTGTTGTTTGTTGGTTAGTAGCTGTTTAAGTTTCATACAATAATAATCGGTTCCGTCTTTACACACGGTAGTTGTTAAGTTGAACATTTTTATTTACTTTTTTTTTTGATAAAATTTTCCTAGATTTTTATAAGTGGAAAAGACAATAAATTAGTGAAAAAAGGCAATATATCATATATTTTGTGCATTGTTGTGCTTTGTGTATAGTGCGGTGTTTTATATATATATATATTGTTGTTATTATTTTGAAAGTGGTGAAAATTGTTGATTAAATTTTCATTTGATATGACGTTATTATTGGAAAAAACTTTTTTATTATTATTTGATTATCATGCTCACAGAGCAATTGAATGTTATAAAAAATCAACAACAACAAGTGCAACGTCATCCACTACGAAGGCAACAACATCAGGAGCACGATTTTATCGAAACACAACAACAGAATACGGGTGGTACACTCGAAATAAAACCGAAACGGAAGGTGAAGAAAAAAAAGTTACTATTTTTGAAGAAAATATGTTCGTTCCAAGATAATTTTAATACGACCGCAGAATATCGAAGGGATCGACGGATAAACGGGTTACAATTACCCCTGCATCCGTTACAATTTATCGGGTGGATTGCCCTGCTATGTTTTGGAATTGGAACATTTTTTATTATAATACCTGCAATACACCCCGATTATCAACAGCCACTATTGTTAATAATTGTCTGCCTTTATGTAATACATATTGTATCGCATCTGTTAGCATTACTGATTGATCCGGCCGACAAAGAATTACGTAAACAAAATTCTCGTAAAGTGATACCTGAATTTGATCGGACTAAACATTTTCATGTAATTGAAAATGGACGTTGTCATTTGTGTAACATAAAAATAAATTGTGTACGAACTAAACATTGTAGTGTTTGCAATAAATGTGTTAATAAATTTGATCATCACTGTAAATGGTTAAATCATTGTGTCGGTGGAAGAAATTATGTTGCCTTCCTTATGTGTGTTGTTAGTGCTGTTATTGCAGCATTGGTCATACTGGCCGCTGCCATAGCTGAAATTGTATTTTATCATTTGAATCCAGATTGGTTGAATGCGTTTTATTGGAATTTAAATAATACAAACAATAATAGTATAATTGTGACAAATGGAACTAGTAATAACGATAGTATAACACAAATTATTGTGAATGAAACAACATTTGCGGTTAATGCTAGTAATTCGACTGTCGATGGTACACAAAATGGTACAACTGGCGAGAGTGGTATTTTAGCGAGCGGAATTGGATTTAATAATACGATATTTTTAATTTTTATATCAATTATTGGTATCCTAGCGGCGATAACAGCCGGTCTCCTACTACATCTGTGTTTCTTTCATATTTATATATCGTTTTTGGGACTAACAACATATGAATATATACGAAATCATCGCCAAAATGTTATGTCCACATCTGGACCCTCCTCACAGCAATCATCATCCCAACAACCAAGACAGGGATCGACTGCAAATACGAATGAAGCCGCAGCAACACTGTCATCCAATAATATAACAACAATATCATCTAGCGAAATTTTAACAAATCCGTCCACCCTATCACAACATGATAATAATATAAATGATAAGAAACTATATTTTTGTTCCAAAATCAATAAAACTCCTCTAAAATTAGATGAAGGTGGAATTATAACTGGTGGTGCTGCATCAAATGCCGCCCTAAATTCAAACCGTCCAAATACATTGTATTGTTGTGAAAAATCACATGAATACGTCCATCAATATCATCACAAAACAACAAAATCATCATTGAAAACGTACTATATGTGTTCGGTGCTGCATGATAATACAACATCACACGAAACTACGACAACCAATTCAACAAAAACATTTCACTGTTGTTCGGAGATACATCGCGAAGAAAAATGTACATACTGTAGTTTTCGCATAAAGACACTACAACCGTCTGAAATTATGTCGATAGATGATAAACAATGTTGCCTAAAATCGTTAACGAAACATCATCGTTGGCGTAGAAAATGGAATTGTTGTTCAAATGTGCCGGATAGTCCTGATATACCGGAGCCTATTATCGGTAGTGTTGCTGCTGGCCAAACTATTGTTAATTGTGAGCCAGTGCAGCCACAATTAGATGAGCAACCGGTTCAAACAATTTCGTCGCAAATTACACAATTAACTAATGAATTACAACAACAACATACAAATAATGGTGCCAATATAAATAGTAATAATAATATTAATAATAATAGTAATATAATAATTGTTAATTCTATGGATAACAATCATAATAACGATATGCCAAATGATCTAGAACATCATAATCACATTGAAATAAATAATCATCATCATTATAGTGATAATGACATAATAAATCGACATAATAGCAACAATAATCTGCATAATATGACGAATATTAGTAACGAGCCAGCATCTTTCAATCGTCGATTTAAACGATTTCGTCGTCGTCTAATAATTCCGTATACGCCAGTCCGTTTTCGGCTTATGGTCCGAATGATTCGCATGTATGGCAAACCAATGTGTCCCGAAATTCATGAAATCTATCGAAACAATCAAGTGCGTCCAATGGCAAATGCCGATTATCGTAACGGATCATCTGTCCATCAAATTTTACCAACATCAGCAATACGCAGCGATACAAATCGCAATCAACCAATATTGCCAGCATTACCGCCACCATCGCGTCGCAAAATATTAAAAAATCGTACCGATGATTTGCAAGAGTTGGCCGATAGTTTAGGATTTGTACAACAAAATCAACAATCGCAACAGCAAACGATTCGTTTATCGGGCGGTTCGAAAACTCAAACATTTAGAAGATCACGTCGTAAGAATGTGTTGCGTAGTCGCAGCTCAACATTATCGCCCATCCATGAATCAGGACTGTCCAATCCAACGTCACCGCAACCGTGTCGTCATACTGTTATAACACATGGGGAACGACGTCTAAGTGGCAACATTGATCCGACCACATCGAATAATACGCAATGACATTAGTGAGTTGTACATCTCTTAAACGTGTGCATATTTTTATATTGTATATGTGTATGTTAATTTTTAAAATATTTAGATATATATATAAATATATATATATATATATATATATATATATATATATATATATATATATATATATATATATATATATATATATATATATACATATATATATATATATATATATATATATATATATTTATATATGTATATATATATATATATATATATATATATATATACATATATATATATATATATATATATATATATATATATATATATATATATATATATATGTATATATATATATATATATATATATATATATATATACATATATAAACTGTGTGTCTATCTCTGTTTTCTAGGCTTTAAGTTTAGGATAAGTTCTTGTATAACTTATATTTCTGTGGGTTGACTGAAAATAGCATAAAACTGAAATTTCGTATGTTAATAATTACACCTATTATTAAATAATCTTTAATTCTACATATCAATTTGTCTTTTTATAGCTTCAATTGAAAGTATACTCAAAGCATAGTTAAATTAATCCCCTTGCTTAGAGCTTTTCAGATTCCTTTTGTGTTTTATTATCCGGTCTGTAACTATCACGTGGAACAAATTTTGTAAATAGTTAAATATTCGAGACGATCAAATTGATTGCATTTAAATTTAATTATAATTAAATAATTTCTAATAATTACAACTACTAAAAAATACAATTAATTTATTTAATTCGAACTACTTCCAAAAATTAGCTTACGCCATTCATCGAAAATTGATTTATATTGTATCAACTGTTTCTTTTGGCTAAACCGTTAAATCTTAATTTGAATGCTTAATGTAGAAAATTCGAAAGATTTATGCTCAAAATGATAAATGTGAATTTACATATTTACAAAGATAAAAGCTAATCACGTACTATAAAGCCAATATCTCTTGACACGTTGAGTGTGTCGGTTTTTGATTTTCACTATCAACGTTATTTTATATCTCCCAACGAAGAAAAATAAAAAAGCTTTCGATCTTGAAATAAATTTATAAAAGCTTTACGAAAAAAAGCCTGACTAAGCTTCAAGTAGCTTAGACGAACTTAATGAATTAGAATAACCTTAAATTATTACAACCATCGATGTTTATGGTTTGGATTAAAATACAACATACTTATGTAGACAAATTGATATAAGAATAAGACAAATTGAAGATTTGATTCACGATAATTTTGGTTAAATGCGATTTGTACGTTTTGGTCATCTCATGTTATCTATTCTTCGTGTGTAAAATATTATTCTTATATATTGTATTTTTAAGATGAACGGAAAGCTTTATCAACTGGATAAAAGCTATAAAACACGAAAGATCGCGTGGCAAGTCATATATATATATATATAAATGTTCATTTACAGTTATTCTAAAACTTGAAATGGCCAGATCTCATTAAAACGAAACGCAAAACTTTCAATGTAATTATTATTATTTTTTTTTTCTATTTCAATTGTAATTATAATTGGGTCGATGGGTGGATATAGGTTTTTCGGTGAAAATGGAAAACTTTTTACATTTCGGATTATGATATTGTATATCCTTTTTTTTGTTGGTTTTTTTATTCGGCAATAACCCTTTTTTGTATGTATCCGTTTGTTTGGTTCTTAATTGTTAAAATTGGTTATACGACTCTCAGATGGGTGATAAAATCCTCAAAAAAGAAAATGGGCGGAATGATTTTGTTTAGTTGTGTTTTTACCCTTTGCTGGTTTATTTGTTGTTGTTGTTATATATGTACTGTATGATACCTATATATGATTTTCAATTTCCATTTATAATTTGATTTCAAACAGTAGAGTGACATAGATTAGATATCGACAATAAAGGAATTAAATGATTGGGAAAATTGGAAATTTAAACACTCGTAGACAATATCCGATAGTAATCGTCTGGGAAACATTAAAATGAGTTTGCTTAACGAGTTTTTCATGTATATAAAATTGTTAATTATCCAATATGGTCGAGTGCTTGTTATGTTCTTCATACATCAACAGTATAATAATTTATAGTACACGTACTTGTACTTATTAATAATAACTCATGCGTTTCTTATGCACATCAATCATAAACGTTAAATATTAAAAATATTTCAATTAGTCGACCATATACAGCCGTTAGCATAGTGCCTGTAGTACTGCTAAATAGGAAAGTTTTCCATTTTTCCGAAATTAACTTTTCGTGCATAGAAAAGTAAATATACGAGTATACACAACAAATACTTGCTCAAAAATACTATTTAAGAAAAATCGATAAATAAAGCTCAAATTATGCTACGTATATATGTTTACCGTCCAGTTTGTATAATAAAATGTTATTTCAAGCTTTGATTAAACTTTAAAGATTTTTATTTTGTTTTTTTTGTATATGTCAAAAGTTCGAAAATTGTTGTGAGTAGAAAATTAAAATTTTTTTCGGTAAAGTTTGCAGTTTTTAATTTAATTTTGAGTATATATTGATTACATGTCAGACATATTTTATGCAGGAAGTAGCTTAATATTGGTTTTTCCTATACTTTGTATAATTTTAAATACATTTATATTTTTAAATTGTTTATAATGATCAGATTTTAACATTTTCAGTACGAGTATACACTCGAAAGAATGTAAACAAAAGTAGAGTATCATATACTCACGCTTAGAGCGTCATTATTTTAGATAAGTAGGAATTAAAGCTTCGATGCTTCACAATTTTTTTCCGTTTTGTATATAAGCTCTTGTTTGACACAATTTAAGATACTTATCTCTGTATTATGGATGTTCATTATCTCTATAGTATTGCTCAAGATTTTTTTTTTGACAAGGACAGATAGCCTTTCAACGAATCTGAATTGTATGGTTGTTTATATATACTTATTGTTAATAGTTATTCCACAGTCGGATCAGTCTTGACAAAATTGCAGGTTGATTAACATCGTCTCCTGATTAAATGTTGAAACCTCCAGTATTTCATGATGTAAATCCGACTTATTGCCCACCTAAAGTCCCAAGACCGCGGTTATCTACCAAACTTTTACGCAAAGTAGTTTTATTATGTTGTTTTTCAATACACATCGATAAATATTTTTGTCGCCAATATCTTTAGTAAATAAAAGACTCAAATTATATATAATTTAATATACAAAGTGTTTGCAATTTATATTTCTCGAAGGTGTTAATTATTGGTAATCTACTCTTCAAATGTATTGAAATCGGAATATTTTGTTTAATTATTTACACAATAATGTATATAATTAGATAAATTAATTTAATTAACATTAAATGGTTTATTATCAGATCATATACTGAGATGTTAACGCTTTCTCGTATACATGTCACAGAAAAAAATTTGCTCAAAAGAACTAACTTGTCGACGAAGGTGGGAAAAGGTTTATCTCCCAGAATGAGGATATAAAATTATTTATTTAATTGTTTTACCATTTTGTGGTTATATCCATTAAAAATTAAACAAATTGGATTAAATAGGAGATTTAGTAATTACACCGAATATACACTGCTCTGTTTAAAAACACTATTATAATGAACGTGAAAAAGTATGGTGGTTATCCTGATAAGCGATATGCGCAATGTACCATATCGCCGTTGCAAGCGTTGTCATGAAAGTCAGAACTTAAATCTCATTGAGCATGTGTGGAATATGTTAGTGTTTCTTTTAATGCAAACAGAAGGCGTTCTAGAAACAGATCATCTTCAACTCAAAATCCGAAAAGTTGTTGTAAACACAAATATTTGCTAACAAAATGTAATTTTGCCAACTTTTGCATTACAGTTGGCTCAGTTTCTTAAATAAGGCGTTGAGTTTTTAGTATAGAACTGTCCATAACCCATAAAAATTGCATGACGTCAATCGATAAGGGCTCACTATTTTACGTCACTATTTTTGAAAATCACAAACCAGCAAAACGTTGTCTTAACACACCGGTGGTTTCTCTTGCTATGGCAACATCCCATTGATCTCATAGTGTTAGATATTATGACACAATATCTTATATAATTATAGGTAGAGCTTGGCTACAAAGAATCGGCAAAGTGATTCTTTGTAGGTGCTTCGTTTTTTTCATGAACATTTTTACTGCACCAAATGCGATAATTCTGCTTTTGAACAAATCTATATAAATGTATATAAACTTCCAAATGTTAATGAGGTCGCGGTAGTGTTTCTCCAGAAGCAAAAACGTTCCATCAAACATTTTAATTAAATTTTGAATGGTGGACTCATTAATTGAAAATATGAATATCAAAAATTTCATGAACTTTTCGAACAGTCTTCACATAACGAATATGTAGTGTGTACATGTTTTTCTTTTGTTTTAGCGACTCGTAATAATCTCAGTAGCAGGTGGCAACTGTCAAATATTAGAGCAACCAATTTAATTACAAAAAAAATGATAATAAATTATGAGTGGAAGTAAATCTGGGATTATTGCTTTACGATGTCTGAAATACATCGCGGCTGGGTTGGCATATGTTTTGGTTCTTTTGATACAATTTTCGCAAACTATTAACGAGAAATAATTTTGCTCTGCTTTCAGTTTAGAAATTGTTTATAGATTCTTAGCATAGAATTTAAACTTTTCAAAACCCGTAAAGATTGCTATGGGCAGTCACTTTACGTCACTATTTCTGGAAATCACACAACTTGGAAAACGTTGTCTTAACAAATCGGCGATTTTTTATGCTTTGCCAATATCCAATTAATCCAACAATTATGACAATTATATCTTAATAAATTTATAGGCAGAGCTTGGCTAGACCAATTCTTAAAAAATAATGGTTCAATAACACCGACAGACCCTACACTGTTCTTTATACGTACGTCGTTTTTTAATGAGAATTCTGCTTATTAACAAATCTATTCAAATGGAAATGAACTTCATTGCTGTTACTAAAAAAATTCATTCACTGTTAATGGCATTGTGGCTTCAGCTTCCGAATGTTTGTAAGGGTGAAGGTAAAGGTCTTTGGTAAGAATTGGTAGCACACTGATTCTGATAATATTGTTGAGAGCGTTGATGTGTTGATATTCCTGGAATTTTATTGATACTCACTAATATTTGCAATGTTTTTTTCCGAACGTACAGGACGAGGACGCGGCAGAATTTGTTCAGAAGTAAAAAGGTTCCCCTTAAAATATTTAATTAAACTTCGAATGTTGGCCTCATTAATTGAAATATGAAAACCAAACAGTCTTCACATAACAAATTTGTAATGTGTTTTAACAATACCAAAATGTTGTTCTTTTCTATAACAATCTCAGTAACAGCAGGTGGCAACTGTCAAATATTAGAGCTGCTAATTTAATTAAAAAAACAAAATTATAACAAATTATGGGTGGGAGAAATATTATCTATGTTCAAGATAACACAACGGTTCGTTTAAAATGTGTGGTTTTTCCGTTTCGGATGATCCTTTCGAAGTATTATAAAACAGTATTAGTTACAGACCTGTTTTATGTTTGGGAACAAGCTATCGTAAATGTTTGCAATTAATTTTGTTGTCCAACAAGAGGATGGACATTTCCGGTTCTTTCGAACGCCATCATTGGAGGAATGTGTACTGTATTGAGTAAAGGCTAAATAAAAATTTATCTATCTGATACTTAGTATTTTGCACGATAATTAGGTAAACTATAAATATCTACATTCCTATACCTCTACCACAAACTAATTAGGTTTGTAAAATGAGGAAAATAAATTGCCAAATTGATATAAATAATGGAAAATTTTATAATTGAGTTTTACATTTAGCCCAAATTTATTTAAGTGAAGCGATGTACTAAAAATTAAATAAAAATTAATGGCCTCAATCCTATAAAATATAATTTTCAATTATTTGATTTATTTATAGCAATATATTATAATATTATTTACCTAACCCTGTAACATTTCTACTTTACATATAGTATGGATAACTTAAAGAGGATGTCTGTTTGTTGTTTTAGGGAAAAAATTCAAATTCATTTTTCAGACAATATAATACATCTTAAAGGAAGGAGTATCAGTATTCTTGTATCGTTTGGATATAAGGACGAGTATAAAATACATATACAACATAATCATTATGATAATATGTATATTTAGTTTGAGAAAACACAACATCTTATATTATGTGTGTGTGTATATATAACGTGACAATGGCAAATATTGTTAAATCGGAAATTCAATCGAAATGATAGATATTTATATATGGGCATGTACTTTCTTTTTATCTCGATAATATCATAAAATGCCTTCAAGACTAAATAAAGGACATCATAGTTTTGTAGTACAAAACTATACATATATCTTATATCTTAGATATTCTTATGTTTCGAATTTATATGATTAGATTATGTTTTATATAGAAACAGATTTTTGTGCTGATTTAACAAATCTAATTGTGTATAAATGTATTGTTTGTGCCGTGTTAGCACGTTTTTAGCAAAATTTTCAAAAAAAAAAAATATTTCATCATGTCTTAATTATATTACAAAACTTAATTACCGAGTTAAATCAAAGTGAATTAATTGATTATAAGCAAACACTGTTGCCGAATATCTAATTGGATTCAAAGTACATATTTGAACACTATATGGTATAAACCATAATCATACAATTTATATTGAATTGTGTAAACGGTTTTCCAATAAGAGGTTTCATTTTGAATAGTCTGCTAGGCAGCGGTTAATTTTGAAGCTGTCATTTTTTGAAATTTGTCAAATATAAACTACATCATTACTAATCATGCTTCATTGAAACTGTTAAAATTCACTACGAAAATGTTGAAACTTTCTCAGCCGGAAATAGTCAAACTGTTGGAAAAATTTGAAATGTTGAGACAAATTAGTAATGTGAAGAATCGAAAACATGGGAGCGCTCAAGAACAACTCAAACCCAGGTTTGTCGATTCCTCGTCGATCGTTGGAATTAGACATTCCACAAACGACATTAAACCGTATTTTTTGCTAAAAGACTTAGGTCTTAGGGGCTATTAAAGTTCTGTTAACACAAGAACTCAAGTCAGTCGATCACCATAAAAATTGTATCTTCGCTGATTGAGTCATTAAAATGATCCGGATTCATCTTGAGTAATGAGGCCCATTTTCATCTGAAGCTCAGAAAATCCAAGAATGATTGTGAAAAAGCCTCTCCATTCTCAACGTGTCACTGTTTTACTATTTTAAAAATGAGGCTGGTGCAATGTTACGGTGAATGGATTGCACTTCCGACCCTTATGATTAATATTGGTAAAGACGACGTTTATTTTTAGCAAGACGGCGCAACGTACCACACAAGCAACGAAACAATCGTAATTTTGCAAGAAAAGTTTCCTAACCGTTTGTCGGAAGAGGTTATCATAATATCTTGTGATTTAACACATTTAGAGTTTTTTTTTAAAAGATTAGGTAAGGTAAAAGATAAGGTCTATGCCAATGCTCCACAATCGATACCTTAATACATCCGCAAATGTGCAAGCCGGTCATGGACAATTTTATGAAAATGATAAGGTGCTGCAAGCGTAGCCGTGGTGACTATTTCTCTGATATCGTTTTCAAATGCCCGTTTGATTTCTCGTTAAAAATAATCGTTTTTTTTTAAATATCAAAATGAAACCTCTTTTTGGAAAACCGTTTATTTTATCGTACCGTCCACCATATAATTTATAAAATATATTATTTTATTTGCGTTTCTTTATTCATACGAGTAATAAAACAAATGAAAAATGAAAATTAAATATTTTAATTTTCTTACGATGTCATAAATTATAAAATTAAATAGAAAAAGGTCAAATTCGTATATGGGGTGGTATATACATGCATAGATATGGTTCGGGTGGGATATATGAATAAATTTTCAACATTCTTTTCATATTTGAATTTAGTGTATATTGCGCAAGGTCAACTAAAATATTATATAGGCCATTGAAATTTTCCTAAAATAGGGTTTTGTTAAACATATCCGAGTATACATATATAAGAAATTTAAATAAGGATGTTTTGTTTATGAGAAAACTCGAAAAACGACGTTTATTTATGGATAATATAAATTATGAGACCAGTTTGACCCACTTTAATATGTGTATGGGATCATTCTTAACACAGATAAAACATACGTATATACATTTTAAAGATAGCAATAAAATTTTATTCCAGATAAGATTCTCTAGGGCTAGATGATTTAAATTGTCTTTTTGCTCGAATTCAATCTAATTGGTAATATGGCACATGCCATACCCTCGGGAGTGGTAGAAGACTATATCTATAGCGAATAAAAGCAAATGTCGATACACAAAAAAAAAATCAAATAATCAAAATCGATATTCTATCTCGCATAAAAGTTTATCAGTGACCACTGATGTTCACCACATATTCAATTTAAATATAAAACGAAATTTTTTTATCTGATTTCACCTGAGCTAATTCAACATTCATTGTTCATCACAGTTTACTGATTACGAAACGGTTTGGGATGTTATATATGAAATATATTGAAAAATCCGCACATGACATGTTTCACTAGCCTTGATTCATGCTTCGTTGCAAATCTTTTTATGACGTATAATAATCACTATTACGAATGTACTAGGGTGCATTGACTATACTCCGAAGTACCTTATTATAAAAATTTTGCATAAGTTTGATGTTAGTGTTCTTAGTACAAACTCAAAGGTGAGTGCCATATAGCCAGATCGGCTTTAGAATCTGATTGTAAATCAGTATTTGGTTGCAGATACTTAATTTTGACCTTTATCCAATAAGCCAGTAAATTGTCTGTATTTAAGATCAAGCTCTTTTCTTTTCTTCTTCACATGCTTTCCATTTAAGTTAACAATCCAGTGTCATACCCAAGTATTTAGAGTTGTCGTACGGCACCCTCACATCGTTTAAGCTGATTGTCGGCGGATTAACAAATGATTTATTCGTTAAGTTGACATGGGCATATTTTAATTAATTAAGTTTGATTTTCCATCGCTTGGTTCATTGGCGAATTTCATCACTTGCACATTGAAGTTTATTCGCCGTCTGTTCCACAGTTCGCCCTATTGCTAGTATAGCGATGTCGACAGCAAACTTTGCTATGCTTATGTGGGCCCAGACGCTGCATTTAGAGATTCCTGCCCTTACGTCTCTCAGGTCAGAGTACTCATCTTGTCGTACTCTAAAAAGCCTTTCAGATGAATATGACCTCAAAAGATCAACATATGGCCCCGAAAGCATATCATTTAGTGTATGTATTAAACCCTCGTGCAATACCTTATCGAAAGCTGTTGCCACACCCAGAAATAAGGTCGAATAAGTTTGTTTATTTTCTAACGCCTTTTCTATAATATCTGTAATTCTGTGAATCTGATAAATTGTTGAATGTTTGCATCTGAAACCAATTGGTGATCCGGTATAAGGTCTCTATTATTGGCTGAAGAGTAGTCTCTCCATTAGCTTTGCAATGATAGGGAACAGGGATATCAGTCGATACGATTAAGCTTCATTGGGCGGTTTGCTTGGTTTCGGCAGAAGGAACATGCCGTAATCTAATAACAGTATTAAGCAAGTGAGTTAGTTTAGCGATATCTTTCTTTGGTTGTTGCTTTAGTCGGGTAGTTATTTCGCTAGTAACTTCTTTCTGGGTTATTGAAGAAATTCTACCTCCCTCCTCCAAATTATTGCTTCCATTTTCGATTATAATACCTGATTCGGTGTCACTCGATTTGAAAATATCCGTCAGATTGTTAGCAAAGTCCTCAGCTTTTGTTATCCTTAGCCCACAAGCCATCAATTAACTTAATAGGAGGAGTCTGCGTAATTGGGGTTTTACAATTTTTGTTACTTTCCGTATCATCATAAATTTCCTGAATTGCTAGCTTCTGAATTTCTCGATTAAGGTTTTGTGATTTTTTATTTAGAATCGTCTTGTCAGATAGATTCCTCGTTTGTTGCCATTTTCTCCTAGTTTTCTTTTTTTCTGTTAACGAGATTCCGAATTTATCTTGGGTAAATTTTACCAATGGTTTTGGTTATTGTTCCTTAAGTATTATTCCAAACGGCTATCTAAAGTGTAATCCCTCTAGGTTACCTACTTTTTCTTCTCTTTATTGCCTTCTTCATTATAAACTAATATACAGTTTCATCAATTAGTAGCTAATCGGTATTTTATTTTGCAGGAAGAGCTTCATGTTCCAAAGTTTCGGTGTCCAAATATGTGCTAGTTTTTTCGCTCGCTATACAGTCAATCGATTTCTTTTTTGGCTGAGAATAAATCCGTAGTTACTAAACGTCGTTTCCATAGCAGCTGTTGATGTGGGTATGTTCATTATATCCAACCGTCAACGCACTTAAAGGTAATTTCGAACATACTCCAGTCTACCAAATCTCTGCTCATTTACAACTACAAACGGTCGTGATATAAGTTTATTTGGAACATTGTAATGTACCAATAACTCAATTATGGTGCCTTCATTATATATTGGGTATTCTGCGATAGTAAAAATAAATTGATATCCGGTTGCTTAAAGTTATTGTGAATCCGAAAGATTATTTCCTCGACTACTTGGCTCATCCTATGTAGATTACGGGTTATGACACAATTTGTTATGGAGTCTCTGCGTATGTTCGACCAGCATACGTCTGCAACTTCAGTTTAAAGGCACCAGTAATTTGCGCTAAAACTCGCTCTTTGGCACGATGGTACTTAACGATGTATTAAAAAGTAGGTTTCGTGAAAAAACTTGATATGGCGGTTTCTAATTTTTTCCTCATTTGGTCTCATGATGTCAACGAAATTCAGCATACTCGAACTTTTCATCGATACAAATGTTGGAGTTACATTTTAAATTAATATTGGTGCTTTTTCCGCACAGAATGCATCATTTACAAGGTCAGAGTCCAGTTGATGGTTTAGTAGATCAATATTGTATATTAAGGAGTATAATCCAGTGATATCACAACTCTTATTGAAATTAGGTTAGTTATACCCAAAATTATAATAATTTGGGTAATATAATCCGTTTACCTATTTTACCGGTAATATTATCGATAAGGGTATTATCATTTATAACACTATCTATAGTACAAGCTTAAACTGCTATACTTTTGATCTCTCGGTATAGTTGGACTTGTTGTAAGACATGTTTAATCTAAGATAGACATCTTGCATCATTGATTGCTTTAAAATAATATCAATTTGAGGACGAAAAGGATATTATCATGTAAAACTGTGTACACATGTACACTTCATGGTCTTGATTTAAGCTTAGGTCTTTACTGACAGTTGATAAATAACAGAATTTACTATGTAGTTATTTATCGAACGGTCGCAATAGAAGGTAGATTAGTTTGTGGAGTCCACATCCATAACAAATAATAGCGCAGACTATAATAAAAGCAATATTATTTTCGAATTTCGGAACTCAAACAAAACATAACTTTCAAAGCTCATTGTTAAATATCTTGTTAGACTAACTTTGTAAAAGGTTTTTTTGAATTCAATTACAACTAATATTTTAATGGAATAATTCAATTAAGTAGGATATAGGAGAATAGCTATAAAAACAAGAATTCCCTATTTGAAAATTTTCCACTCAAAACTTTTATTTCACTTAAATCTATATAATAATAAACTTATGTTATTACCACCATATCATAATGATAAACCAACTTTGGTACATGAAAATAATATAAAACAAATGTGATGCTGTATTGTGATAACCCATTTATTTTTCCTCCCTCATTTCAACTAAGTGTGTCGGAAAGCTTTTGCTTTCGTTGGAAACATTCCAACCATGAAAGATTATATTCTATATATGTTATGTATTTGTATTTGTAGTCGACGAGAAAATTAGATTCAATATATAATTTTGTTTCGTTACGTCTATTGAAAATGTCAATCGAAAATTGATAGAATTACGATCTAAATACGTATAAAGTCACCAAGTTGGCACCCATTGTATATTTGCTGGGGAATATGTTAATGCGAAGAAATAAATTTTCTACTTAAAGCTCATGGTCGTTCACTGAAAGTTTATGTGTAGTTACATTAATATTTATAATGCTTGTTATTATTAGATTATGCCATATATATACACACACATACTTAAAAATAACAAAGTTTAATAGTGCATAACACTTTTGTGTTTTACTTGAAAAAGCACAAAGCAACATATATTTTCAATGGAGAAAATTATAAACAAAAAAAAATAATAAAAGGTCAAACTTCTTGTTATGTTAATAATAATAATAATGCATATTAAGAAAATCGATTTTCCGTTGTTTTGCTTTATTTGTGATATTGAAAGTAATGCGTCATGTAAAATAAGCTCTAAAAGCATAATAAATCAATTGTCCTATGAATTAAGAGCAGATTTCCATTTGCCAAAAATTATTATTATTTGAGTTGATCGACAAATTGGTTTTTCTTAAATATTTCGAATAATCTAATTTCATAAACAGTTTCCCTCTCCATTTTAATTTATAAGTAATTATTATATAAATATTGTAATATAAAAAAAATAAAATAAAATAAATATAAATATTTATTAAATGTGTGATAACAAAATGTATTGATTATTAATTAATATAAAAAAAAAATATTAAATTTGGTTACTTATTTGTTTAAGTTCCGTCCTTTATTTATTGTTGTGTGCAACAAATAACAAATAATGAATACAATTAAATATAATAACAGAAAAATTACAAAATGTGCTTTATAAATAGTTAGCTAACATTTTTTATAATTTAATTAATTTTATTATTTAATAAATAAAACAAATTATTAAATCACGCACATATAATTTGGTTATTAGTAATATGTGTACTGTAACTATTATTTAAATTTTATCGAATTTTGTTGCCTTGAAATTAATAAATAAAATAACTAAATAACTAAATAATTAAGTGAATAATATTCTCGTCAAACTATATGTGTACTATATACTATAACGAGTTGATTTTTATAACACATTATGATTTTTATTTACGTATATAATTAAATTATTATTTTTATTTTTAAACAAAATTATTAATATACATGTATGTATAAAAAATAATAATTTAATATACTATATATAAATATATAAATAACAAAATTATATAAAATAAAAATTTGTAATTAAATTATAAATATAATATATAAACAGAATATTTTTTTTGTGCAATGTTTATTATAAAAATAAATTAATTAAAAAAAATATTATATAAATAAAATGTATTTTGAATAATAAAAAAAAACATATATTATTATATTGTATATTTTAACATGAATTATTATATTATATAAATTATGAGAATTGTTGTTGGGTGATTGAGTAAAATGATTTGTTTCAGGTCCAAATCAATGTTAAAGCTGCTCCATATACGAATTGCGTTTTTACAACTAAAAAGTACATTACGTGAATTGTTCAGGCACTACGGTCCGTGTATTGAGTGGTTTTATAAGGTTTACATGCGGGGATTTAAGTATTTCGTGTATATACTTTGCAAGAGCTTTTATTTAATCCGACCAAGTCAGAACATGAAAATAATTTAATACTTTTCTATATATTGAAATAGTATATAATCTTCTGGAATGACGTCCTTCTTGTCCTATATCAGTCTAAATTGCTTTATATTATATGAAATGACTAATGATCTGCTACCACAAAGCCCATACAGTTTTCTATAGAATTTTCTGCCCATACCATTAAACTGTGGCAAATATATAAAAAGGGCTAACTGGGCTTTTACTACAACTTTTTAGTAGAACGATTTAAACATATTTTGATTCCATATTACCACCAATTGGTTCTTTATTGTGCAACCAAGAGTCAGGTGAGTTAAACCACTAATTTCAAGTACAATTTTGTATATAAAATTACAAAAGTATGAGTAGTACGTAATTATCCTCTTTCATATATTTATTAAATGCCTCTGATTAGATACAAGTCCATTTTCTTCGTTTTAAAATTATAAAGTTATAAATGTGATGATTTAACAACCATTGCTCCTTTAATTAAATAATTAAGTTTTATCTGAAAATTATATTATAGTATGAGGGCACTAACAAAAGTTCACTTAGTTGACCAGAAAGAACACAATCAATCGCAATTGATTTCAATGCATTTCTTAAAGATCCACTTCTCAAAATAATCTGCAAAATGTTGATTTTAAAGCTTTCGGCATTAACCGCATCAATTATCTCCTCGTTACTGTTAAAGACCTTACTTCTTGAATTTGTTTAATTTGGAAATAATCATAAGTAACAAGGTATTCAATTTGGAGAATATGATGCTGGTCGTATTTCTTCGATGCCTGAGATTGCAATAAAGTCACTCGTTAGTTAAAGTAACTTCAGTATATTTCGGTTTTCAGTTACCGTCAGATCTTTTTTTCACGGGAATAGCAGCTACAATATTTGATCAGGTAAAGGAAAATGACATCATTACTTTGGGTGCTTATATAGTTTTGATGGGTGGTTTGAGTACCGCTGAGCTCCATCCCATTGATTGCTGTTTGGTTTCCGGATTGTACTTATATAACCAAGATTCGTCACCAGTAATGACTTTACTAAAGTTGCTAGACTGCTCATTCAATCGGGCCTTTTTTTTGGGCCACATTTTAAATTCGTAAAAACCATCGAGTAGATTCCTTTGTTTATCCCAGATGGTTATTTAATATTCGCGATATATCCATAGCATTCAATGTCAATTCATCACTAATAATTTCTTTTGTGAATAGTGGATTTTCGTCAACTTTGGACTTTACAAGAGCCACAGTAACGTCCTCTACAATAAAAAGGAACCACTTAGTGTTGCGTGGTTGTCGATAGTTGCTTTTCAATTGTAGCATGAACCACATCACATTCCATATGAGTATGATCTACAATTAAAAATTTGTGATCGAATGTTGTAACACTTGTCTTTTTCAGATTCCGAAACAATCATAGCTGAATTAAAACTTATGTATTTTGTCCCACTCAACTGTCACTATAATATATGATGTGTTGGACTGTTTGCAGTAAAGATTTCAAATCTGTATATGAGGTAATTTAGTTTCCCTCGCAATTTGCTATGCCTTCATGTCAAATAAAACGTCCATAATGACATCTTTAAAAAGAAACGCTTATACTTAGTCGAGGTGTCGGTGGACACTTTTGTTAATTAAAAGTGAATATTCTTAAAATTTTTGAATTTGGCTTTCATTTTCCGTTTCTGGTTCTTTGTGGTGTATGCTAAATCGGCCAAGGTATGAAGTTCTTGCTAATTGCAAATTGCTGCTTTAATAATTCATCTTTGTTGCTTTCAATCGAAGGACTTTAAAATTTCGGAGATAAAAATGGAAGTGGGGTTAGTGTATTTTCCGAGAATACAGCTAAATTCTGCTTTAATTAAGTCTAGTTGAAAAATAGCGTTTTCTGCTTTGCTAACATGAATAGTGAGAAGTGTATGCAGGGAAGCTGTTGATTATGCATGGTTAGATATATCGGACCTATAGCCGTACGTCCTCGATTTGGCTGCAAAGCGTAAGGTCAGGACGTAAATAAGTGAACCGCGAAAGAGTTGGGAGTTTCTTGAGCCCCAAAACAATTTGAATAGAAATAAACGAAAAAAAGAAGCTGTTGATATACCAGTACGCAGCTCCGGGCATTTGTAAAAGTTTTTACAAGCTATATATATATATATATATATATATATATATATATATATATATATCAATTAATTTACGCGTTTCATAAAATGTATCTAATAAGCATTTCGACATTTGGGTAGCTCGAGTTCGATTAAACTACATAATATAAACCGATCTCAAATCCAATTTTCTAAAATAAAATTTTTATTTTAATGATAGTGTATAGACATATATACAAATAGCTTTAAGATTTTTCTAGTTATTCTGTGTCTAGAGCAAAGCAGTCTTGAAGTGATTGAAGCAGGAATGTTCAAAATGAGCTTTATTTAGTGTAACAAAAAATACAAAAATCAACGTCAGTTTCATACAAAATGTATGAAAGGTAAGGCTTTACTATATAGTAAATATTTGAATGAAAAGTAGTTCAAATTTAACTTAGGTTATATTCAACTGAAAACAGAAATTCCAATTTTCATCCTGATATTGATCATTTTGCCATTTATTTTTCCATTTTCTTTTATTCATTAAATGAAAATATGGTATTTTAATAACTTAAAATGTAAACAGAGACAGATACATAGTAAGGTTACGAGAACTATATTTTATTTTAAGTATGCTCACAAAGAGAATAAATCAAAATGGCACTTTACACCAAACAAATCAATTTCATTAAATGTTAAGTTGTATTGTAATTTGTATTTTGCTTTGATGTATAAGTATAAAATCAAAGCGATCCGAAATAAAATGAACAATACCAATGCACTAAATCTCATATACACATTTAACTAGATTTAATGATTAATGCACACATGTATGATTTTAACATGAATGGCTTGCAAAATTTTTATACAACAGCGACGATCGTAATGGCATTTCATCGAACTATCATTCAATATAAAAAAATATTCTCTCTCTCTTCTCTTATATTCTCTTATGACATTTATGTCATTATGAAGATTGGTTTCGTATTTAATGCATAATTATGCAATTAAATATTATTCTTATGTTGAGACAGCATAAATAAACCTTTTTTAATGATTCTTTGTATTTCAGGATTCAGAATATAGTGTAGTGTTGTGCTGTTATTGTAAATAAATGTGTAGCAAAATAGAAATTGTGATTAGGTTATGTGTTCATTTTGAAGTGTAAACATTAATCAGCTGATTATATTATTTATTGACCAATGCATGTTGAAAATATCTTTTGAGCTGATTTATGTTTATAAATTCGGTTTTAGTTAATTTTTTCGCATACATAATTTCATTTAACTAAATTAATTATTAATTTTTTATGTTTTCGCGTTCAATTACGTGTATTTTCGTCAATATTATTTTTCTTAATTTATTAAAAAATGAGTTTGACTTTCGTCGTACAACCAAGCGAGAATTAGAGCGAGGAAAATATATTTTAGAGGATATCGTTTATATTCAAATAAAAAGCACAAAATTTATAAAAATTAGATCAATTTATAATTAAATTTGATCGTGATTTATTTTGATTTGAAAAAAATGAGATATGGTCAGATCTAATTTCACCCTTTCTTAGTCATTTTATGAAATAAAATTGTAAAAGCTCTAAGTTGCAATAGCTAAAAACTTAAAAAGAAATTTGTACGTTTCGTATGAGTTTCTTGATAAAACGTACATTATTGATACACTAAATAAAGCTCATTTCAAAAAGTGAGTATTCATTCTGGCTTTATTTATTGAGAGGGCTTTGATAAAACGTACATTATTGATACACTAAATAAAGCTCATTTCAAAAAGTGAGTATTCATTCTGGCTTTATTTATTGAGAGGGCTTTGGTCTAGAGTAAATTAACGTTTAACTGGACTCTATATAACGGTATTATTTTAATGATATTCATTTTTAGAAAGCTTACCTTGTTTTCAGTAGTCATCAAAAATTGTCTTTTGGTCTTCGATGTCTTTTAGTGTTCGTAGAGTTATTAATTTTGCTGGCAACTTTCCTAATCCACTTTCTAAATAACTAAAATCTTCATTATTTCGAAAAATAGCACTAAAATCCTCTGAATCAGTAGATAAACTACAGGCTTCAACGTAAGACACAATTATTTTTTTAAAATTTGTTCTAACCATAATTTCTTTACAAATAATTCATATAGTAATGTAACTAGTATAATTCTACTCAATCCATAATTTATTTGGTTTGTAAAACTGAAGGGTTAACTGAGATCAATTTAATCAACTTTTTAGAGCATAGGTGTCGAGTACTATCTTAGTAACAAGTTTAGGTGTTTTTTATATTTCTTATGTTGTACTTTCGAAAAAGATAATTATCACATTGCTATTGAAATGTTAACAATCATTCTTAAGCACGGGACCCGTATCGAGTTGACTAATGTTTAGTAAAAAAAGTACAGTTAAGCAAAAATTACAAAACTAGTCGACATGTAGATAAGACTGCACTGCGGCATCTGAAAAGCGTAAAATGAACAGTTGGGAAAGACAAGTGCTGTAAACAAATGGAAATAATAGAATTATTAGACGGATTTATTCTTACTGTATTTCTAAAAATCATTATAGTTCATAAAATTGAAAATATTATTAGTGGTCGAAATTATTCGAGTTATTCGGGCAATTTAATTATAAGTATATTTTGTAAGTAGTTGTGCGTAACAGAGCAAGTATTCGAACATTAAACTGTTCTTTCAAAATCACTTCCTTTAATTTTTTGACATATGAAACCAACATACCAACTTATTTTAATGATGTTGAAGACAAGCATTTTCTTGGAAACTGAAGTAGATATAAAATTTATATTCATTGTCAAGATAAAGCAGTGTTAGAGCATGCACTGTTATAATTTTATTAATTTTTTTTTATCGATGTGAACCCGATTTGTGCAAAGAATTTTGTCTCCGTATTAATACTCCACTAAATTGTGCCAAATTCCATTTTTTAAAGTGCCTATATTGGCTTCAATCGTTTTCAAACTGAAAATATTTCAAAGGCTAGATTTTATTGTGTGATCTTTTCATTTACTTAATTTCAAAAAGTAATATGGCCAAATTGAATGCCAAAAAATATCTCTTTTTCTTGCAATTTTTCATTAATTTTTTTAAATGAATACCTATACGTTGGCCAGGAATGTAATTATGATTAACGATTGTAACTGAATTAACTTATAAGTAACGATTAACTCCGATTTAGGTTATGACAGAATTTTCAAAAGTGCCAAGTTTGGCGCCCTCTTAAAATCTACTTTATTTTAAACTATGTAATATATTTAGCCATAAAATAGAGCGTAATATTCTATTGATCTATATAGGAGATCTATAACTATAGTCACTCTATGTTTTGTAACTAAAGGGTTTTCGTTTGTTAAGAACTTTTAAATTTAAAGCTAAAGTTATCTTAAAAGCTAAACTTTTAGAACAGCATTTTATACGAAAAACATAAACTTCATGGTTGTATGGATAGCTATTTTAACGATTCGGATAAGAGCTATTACATATTTTGTTCAAAATTGTTTTTGAATAGGCTCCAATCGGATAATAGGAGTTCAATTTGCTCACATTACTTTCAAACCGTCACATTACTAAGTGTAATATATATTTTCAATGAGGATATTTAATTAACTCGAATTTATATAAGACCATTCATTGATGGTCTGAAAATTAATATACCAATTCTTAGATTTTAAGAAACTTAACTCACCTGATACCTGTTTGAAGCATTCCAACCAAATAAGTGGTGTTGATATTGTTAGGTAACCTATGGAAGTAACTTGATATTCTACATTTAATGTTGACCCTATTTTTCTAAAATAGTCAAACTATCATTCAATATGTTTAAATAGTATATGTATACACAAACTTATAATATAAATTAAGAAATATTCGATTTAGAATTAGAAAAAATTGGCTTAAAAAGTATTTTAAAAGAGTTGCAATTAAAATGTGTTTGGAATTTACAAACATAAAGTCTTAAAATAAACAGCTCTCCCGCCTTTGATCCGAGGTATATAACCTTCAACGGTACAATTCGTCAGATTCAACACCTCTCGTTCGCCTACATCACCAACAAAAAAGACAAGAAATTCAAATTAAGTTATAACTATATAAGTAAGATAATACTAAGCAAACGATTTATCGTCTAACAAAAAAAAATCCACCAACGATACACCCGTCTTTCCAGTCGTTGACGATTTTGTGTCTTCACTGCATGGTATTATAATAAATAACACTATTGGGAGGTACCGGGTTCGAACCCCGATAGGGGCAGGTTGCAAAAGGGATTTTTCACCACTTGATTACGACCGGTGGTGTGAATGAACACAACTATGACCCCATGTTGGAGTGCAGAATCCATCTGCCGACCCCATCTTCCATGTCAGTACTATAGGCTGACATGGAACAATGCAATCTGCAGATGGTTAGGTAAATCGAACCTATAGCCGTACGTCCTCGATTTGGCTGCAAAGCGTAAGGTAACAGTTTACTTATATACTCACTATCATAAACCAACAAACGATCAATAATATACATTTTGATCTTATATTATATATATGTACGTATTTATTGTCTCAATTACAAAAATTACTGAGCCAAATTAACTGAGAGCAAGCCACACAGTCTTTGAAGCATGTACTAAAGAAGCATGAAATTAACGTATCATTTTATGACAATAACACTGTTGAGTATTGGATGTGTAGGATAATGATTATTGTGCTATGATAGCTGTGAACGTGACAGATGATGGGAGTTATATTGAAACTCCGAAGTGGCTTTGATTGACAGCTAGGGCGCTGAATCAACCAGCCAATGAAAAACGTTTGTCTTTTGATATGTAATAAGATGCATTGTGGTCTGTAATCTTGGTTCGTTAGGCCGGTTTCGATCTGATGACGTCATGGATTGGTTGTGTGATCGAAAAGATCAAATCCATCTCAACAGGCATATGCTAGACTTGATGTATTTGCATTATGTTTTTTCTATATATGTTGTGGTTAACTATTTTTATTCGGTTATTTGTACGCGACTGTTTTTTGTATTTGTGAATAATTATTGAAAGCTACAGATACAACCTCACGCAACCTTAATTTTTATTTACGCATCAAACTGATTTCTTACAATATACAGACAGAAGACACGTTTTTTGACTTTTGTGGTTCGCTGATAGTGCTAGACGCTATTCTAATATAAAGCGAAGGCCTATGTGATTTCCCTTGTAATGTGGCTTGTCTTGAATGGCATAATTTATCGGAAAAAGATCATCGCGTTGCATTATTCTCAATAAAATTTGAATATTGTGTTTAAAAATGCCATCTCTGAAAGGTATCAGAGATCCAACCCTAGATAAATACTCAGCTATAGTCAAAAAGATTGCGTGCTTTAATAACACAAGGTTATTATTTAATGCTTTTGTTGTCTATATAAAGGGTCCGCCAAATAACTTTTCTTTTTTTGAAAATGCTATAAAAAAAAACTACTGAATATTTTCTCAAATTTCTTTTTTTATTTAAAAGTACAATCCTTCCGGTTAATAATGGAAAATAATTTCATTAAAATGGCTGCAACAGCTGGCCATGCAGTAGCTTATACGATCGGTCCAATTTTTAAGCACATTATTGATTGTGTGCAGCTGTATTTCACCAATGGCTTCACGAATATTGTCCTTTAAAGCGTCAATTGTCTCTGGCTTGTCGGCGTAACACTTATCTTTGAGGGCACCTCACAAATAATAGTCCAACGGTGTCAAATCGCAGCTCCGAGGTGGCCAAACGACATCAGCTCTGCGGCTGATAATGCGATCTTCAAAAACAGGGCGCAAAACATCGAGTGTAGCTTCAGCTGTGTGGCACGTAGCGCCGTCCTGTTGAAACCAAATATTGCCAATATCCTCCTCTTCAATTTTTGTGAACAAAAATTCGTTCAACATGGTCGATAACGATCGCCATTGACTGTAACGGCCACTCCTTGGTCATTTTCCAAGAAAAATGGCCCAATTATGCCTCTGGACCGAAATCCGCACCAAACAGTGACTCGTTTTGGGTGTACCGGCCTTTCAATGTATGCGTGCGGGTTTTCGTGCCCCAAATGCGACAATTTTGCTTGTTGTTACATACCCGCCAAGATCAAAAGGAGCTTCATCCGAAAAGATGATTTTTTTGGCAAAATCGGTATCTTCTGTAAGTCGATCGGCATCTTCCGTAAGTCAGGCCCACTCAGCGAAGCGAAAACGCATTGGATGGTCAGTTGATCTCAATTCCTGAACAATTAGTTTTTGTATGGCGTCATACCAAGGTCTTTATGCAAAATTCGTCTCAATGATATCTCTGAAATGTTCAATTGTTGAGAACGACGGTGAATTGATGTTGATGGCGCATCACGCACACTTTCTGCCACAGTATCAATATTCTCGGGTGTACGCATTGTTTTTAGCTTTTCACGCTTTGGTTTATCGATGAGGATGCCAGTTTCTTTCACTTTTTTCACAAGATAATGAACATACGGAGCTGACGGTGCTTCTCTTCTTCCAAAATCCGTACGCAATTTTCGCACACATTCTGCAACTTTACCATAATGTCGCAATATTTCCCAGCGTTGTTCAAGCGTATACACAACCATATTCGTTCAGCGGAAGGATAAAACTAATTATCTGTCCAATCAGATATGAGCTAAGTGTTACCATTCACGAAATAAGCACTAGTTGAAAAAAAAAAACTTTAGATGGCGGACCCTTTATTTAGAGATAAAATTTGTAGATTTTGAGCTTACTTTCATCCAGCTTTCCCTTCGGGAATATGTAGTATCTTCTTGTCTATTTGTTGACGTCGTAGTAATTATTACTTTTACTTTACAAAGGAATAAATTAGAAAGTAACATTTTAGTGGCCATCAGTAATTAGTTAATTATACGATATCCGAATTTTTTGCTTTTTGGCGTTTTCTTCCAGTTAAAGAAGAATATAAAGATAAATCATATCAGTGTTGTAACTTTTATTTCTCTCTCGCGGTTTGGTGAAATTTATGATATTTTTACTGTGCTTAAGGTATGGTAAATTATTTGAAAATCCTGTTAACTTGGATAATAAATAGAGTGAGCATAATTTTGCTTTTGCCACCTTGATGTAAAACTAGGCCGAATGTTTGATGAGTTTAGTATCTACTACTAATTCTACTACGGTACCACCATTACAACCGATTTTGACGAAACAACTCAATAATAGTTTACAAACTCATCAATAAAATATCAACTCAACATGCAATCCTGTACATATAGTTTAATATAATTTTGTGCGCCACACATATCTTTCGCTTCAACTAAACTTAAAAATTGGTGGAATAAATTTTAAATTCAAAACATTTATATTCAAACATCATTTCCCATGATAATCGCTTATAATATTATGAAATTTTAGCATATTTGATTTTGACTAAGCTTGTTTATATGATACAACAGTGTGCTCTACAACAAATATGATTTAAAGTTTCGTGGAACAAAAAAGCTTTTTTAGAAATTAAATTTCTACTTTGAACTTGATTTATTTTGAATGTACGATATTTTTGTCTGAATCTAAATTATGTTTATGCTCATACATATTTCTCTTACCCAGCACTTTAGATAAAAAATTTAAATCATTTTGCTGTTTATAAATTCATGAAGGGTATTTATATAGTCGTATATATATATATATATATGTATATATATATATATATATATATATATATATATATATATATATATATATATATTCGCTTGATGGTGTTATGTATAATAGACTTAAATAAACTTTTAACATTATTTGAAAGCTCATTAAATTTTATTTGTATTTAATAGCTTAGATATAAGTTTCACCTTCAGCTAGCATTTACGCTTTTTTCTCGTATATTATGTATATTACTTTACAATTGAATTAACAAGTGTTTTTTTAGTAAAATTTTTAATTTTATTAGAAAATCGTATAATAATAATGTTCAAATGTAAAGAATAGATGAAAGAGGTTTAATAAAATCACTTATTTTGCAATCACATAAGTGTTTGTGTAATAAATTCAACAAAGTAGAATTTTAGAACGCTTTATTATTTAAATTTGACTATAAGGAGAGATTTAGAGATATATCACCAAGCTCGGCATAAATATAAAGTAAGTTGAACGTTTAAAGTCATTTTGAAACTTTCACAAGTGTATTAAATGTAACTTTTAGTTATGGGCTTATTAATTCTGAAACAAAACGATAAATAAAACAAATGAAAAGTTAAATAGGTAAACTTGATTTACAAAACAAAAATAAAATCATAAAAAGTTTGTTCTCCAGAAACCTTTAACATTTCCATTATGTATGTACATACAACAATATATATATATATATATTAGTTGGTTCATGTCAAATATAATTAATAATTATTATAATATAAATAAAATCTTACTAAGAACTTTCTGTTTGTTTCTACAGATGTTATTAACAACAGTATCGTGTGCTTTTGAAAAGTAGCTTTTATGCGCTATTTATGTTATACTCGCGTTTAAAATAATTAATTAACATATAAATAAATAACGAGCGTATACACACACACACACACTAAAAATACCATTGAAGGTTATCTATAAATAACCCTAAATATGTTAATTTGAAGTTTAGAAACGACCACGTGTTACTAACAACCCACTTTCGGGTGTGGTTTACTCATCCAATATAAATAATGTAAATGAAAATTCTAAACTAAACTATATAAATAGATTGGTCTAACTGGTCAATCTTTTTAGTAATATTTTATTACCAACTAATTTATAGTAACAACAAGTATGTATATACATGTATTGTATAGATATTATAGGGAAAATTTGTAGAAAAATAAAACACATACATACTCGTTAATTTAAAAAAAAATTTATGAATACATAACATGAACATATTTTTATTGAAAAACCAAAGTTTGCACGCAATTTGTTGTGTATCCTCCAATTCCGATGAAGGCTGGATTTTTGAGGTTTAAAATTATGTATATGATACGGTTTATACAATTTTGTGTTGCTTGCGCCATAAGCCATTCCCAAAAATACATAATATATATCTACATACCATATGTTTGTTATGTAGAACCGCACATAACAATTTGTAATTTGATTGATAATTAAATTATTTACATATATGTAACAAGCAAGGAGTCTTAGAAAAAAATTCGACTTCGGGTTTTGCTACAAAAATTAAACGTTTGTGAATTACAATTTTGACTTACAAGGGAAATAATAAAAGTTCACTTCTTAGGCGACTCTTAAATATTATTTCAAAAATCTAAAAATTACCAAAGCCTTTGCAATTGAAGAACGATCGGTTAAAATGGAGACGAGAAAACGAAAACTAGCCGAGGATGCATTAGATGAAATTCCACCACCAACGCAAATAGAAATTAGATTGACACAAAATGGAGACGGGAAAACGAAAATTTGACAATTTAGCAGTCTAACAAATTCTGGAATCTATATGTACCATGGTATGGTGCACAACAGGAGCAATCCACTCTTAAAAAAATCAGCAACAAAAGTATTAATGTCAGTTTACTTTACCTGATCACAAAATATAGCGGGTATTTTCTTGGAAAGTGGTCAGCAATGCTTACCATAAGTTTTCAGAAATTAGTTGGTAAACCGAAAGAAATATAATTTGTGTCTATACTTTAGATGACAACTTGCCAGTTCACACTGCTAAACTAAATCTGGCATCGTGAAATACGACAGCACCTTATTCGCCGGATCTAGCACCTTGTGATTTCTGATTATTAACGCAGTAACGTGGAGATAATTAATGTGGTTGATATTGAACTTGATAAGCTTAAAAAGTAAACTTTTGAAGACTTATGATGGTTTAAGAAATGCATTGAAATCAATGTCGATTTTTTTGGACGAATATTAATTAATACGAAAATATTTTTTTTATTGGTCATCTAAGTGAACTATTGTTGCTCTTGTAGATATTGTTACAAAGTTATAAATTTTGAAAAAAGCTCATAAATTGCTTGTTTTTGTGGTAATACAACAGAATAGAATCTGAAATGTTTTCAGATATCAATTCACCTTTCATATTTGAGTTATAATTCTAATTTAGCACTAATTATGAATGAATTGTAGGTTCATTTTACTCTTGAGGCAAGTTTTATTTATTGACGAAGATTGATGAGTTTATAGACGATCTTTACAGCTAGGTTTCACAAAGACATTTTTGCATGACTTTGCTGACAAATTCGACAATAATATTCGTACCATCGTAATTCTGAACATACCAGTTATAAATAGTTATTATTTCATAATACGTATATACTTGCCCGTTGTACGTTCCTTGTATTTATTTCGCTTCAGTAATAATGCTATCCATAAGGGTTAGGAATATTGGAATACAAATCATAAATAAAATGGTCCTAGACATAGATTTCGGTGCTCGTAAACTTCGGTGCCTACCTTGGCTCTTTCTTAACGTTTGCTTATTAGTTTGCTTTACTTAGCTAATAGATAAATATTCAACCTTTATAAGTGTTTTCTCTTGATATGTACATTTAAGGTTTTCTATTAGAAAGAGTTGTCGGATTCACTGCAGTTAGACTAGTAAGAATAAAACTATAGATCGTGCAAAAATTTGACTATAACTTTTATATTTTAAAGGGTTTTGAGACATCTCGAAATTTTTACTATTGAGAATTAAGTACAATCAACTTATGTCCACCACGGACAAGTTTGCAGGTGTCGATTCGTTAAACTGAATTTTTGATAACGCGGCCACACATTTTAACAGAAACGGTCACTATCTCTCGTTCAATACTGGCTCCGAACTACTCTAATGACGCGGACTTGTTGGTATAGACCAATGATTTAAGATATAGGAGGCCTTTCGATACGACCACTTTTGAATATAACACGTTCATCGAATTTAGTTTTGAATAAGTCGATTGTTAAACCCGCAGTGTAGTATATCGCACCATCTTGTTTGAAACCACATATATCATTAATGTCTAGCTCATGCAATTTGCCAAAGAAATAACGTTGCAACATGTCTCTGTAGCGATCACCATTAACTGTAACGTGACGGTCCAATGGCACAACCGCAGCATGAAAACCACACCAAACAGTTTTTTTTTGCTTGAAGTGGTATTCCTTGAAGGACATGACGATTTTCACCTGACCAATAATGGATATTCAGTTTGTGACGATGCCGTTTGGCCAAAAATGCGCTTCATCACTAAATATGATTTTGCGATGCAATTGGTCATCTTCCAAAATTTCCAGAACCCAATTCGAGAACGTATACGATGCTTTATATGATTGAGTGGCTTTAATTCTTGTTTCAACTGAATCTTATAAGGGAGTCAGTCAAGATTTTTTCCCAAAATTATCCAAAGTGTGGTCTGAGCGATGCCCAATTCTTGAGTATTGGTTCATTTGCGACGGATAATATTCTCAGTACTTCGATCAACACGTTGTCTCTGACACGGGAACATCCCGTAGCGAATATTTAGACTCAATTTTTTCACTAGACTATTGTGCTTGTCTATTAGGACGATAATTACGCCCAAAAATTGAAATCAATGATCCTGTCCTTAATGCAGTCAGCGACACGAATTTTTGTAGAAAATTTTAATTATTTGTAAATGTTTTTTGTTCGTGTACTTTACCATGATGATTATTGTTTAAGGGTGCGTTCCCAGTAAAAGTTCAAAGTTGTCAAGTCCCAAATGTTAACCCGTTATAAGTTGCTTGGACCGTATACCACTGTGCTATACCGATCCATACCTTGTCTAGTCGAACTGTACTCTAAGGTTTTGATGGAATCTTCAATATCTCTGTCGTCCTTCTCATCGAGATCCGTCAAGTTATTAAACAGAGATGCTCCAAGAAATTTCATCCTGCTATACGCGCAAAACGGGGACAACTTCACAGCAACGATGCTTTTATGATAACTTTCCCGCCACCCTATAATGCAATGGCATGTTGTATTGATCTATTCGTAGAGATACTTCTGTTACGCAGAATGTTACTACTGGATTTGAGCTTAATGGTTGTGCTTGCTGGCATTTATTTACCTACAACATCTATTGAAATGAGATGAAGAATAACCTCCAAAGATGGAGTAGTTGTGCTCGTAAGTGCTCAATCGTATAGAAACTTTTACTGATTCCATTCAAAAGAATGAGTCGAACGACTGACATAAAGAGCCAATGTATTCGAAATAATTACCCGTTCAACTTTGGTTCTATAAGAACATACCGCGTACTGACAATCAATCTTGTTAACAGATTTTCTCGATTATTATATAGTATATGAGGAACAAAATAGTGTAACGTTCTCAATTATCTCAAGAATGTTTTTCCATTTAGTACTTTTTAAATATGAATTAAAGTTTTTATGAAGCTCGTTTATTGCTCTAATCAAAGATAAGCAGCATGTAATAAAATGTTATTTTGTGCTGCAGTTAAAAAGAAAATTTAATTCGTTATCATGTTCATTTTGTGCATTTGTCTGATAAAATGCTATTTCAACTCGCGGAGATCATAGCACTATTTTTACCGTGATTGTAGCATAGTTGATTATACTGGTCATAGGTCAAATATAGGACCAAAATCATTCGATTGTATCATGTTGTCTCGGGTAAATCTTAGTTTTCGGATTTTTCTTAATGCAAGAATTGTATTGGACGTACTTAAAGAAAAATATTGTATATATTATTTAGTTAACTTTTTATCGTTAATTTTTTGTGTGAACGGAGAACATCACAAGAAAAGTTGTGATGTTCTCCGTTGGTGACTTAGTTTTTATTTAACACCTTTATATAATAAAAATTAACTTTTATAGAATTCTATATTCTGCGCTATTAATAATTCCTGAGGTGCAAAGATCGGTTATTTATAGATTACTGATTTAAACGTACCTTAGTGGCACTAGAAAAAATCTGTGAAACTAGCTTTATTGGAATATGATTTCGGCCATGTGGCCATCTCGGCTACAACGTAGATGGCGCAATCTGGATGCCCAATTTTTGCACACTTTTCGCAGAAATTCTGGTCGAATCTTGCTAATAATACGCCGAATCAATGTGTTCAATCGTCTCTGGTTTATCGGCGTAGACTATAGGCACTTGAAACACTTTCCCAAAGAAACAAATATATTAGATCTCGATGGCCAATTAACAGCACCATTAAGTGAAATTAGTGTTTTATCAAATGTTTCAAATTATTTCTATCCCGCGTTATGTGGCATGTGCCACCGTCCTGTTGACCGACCAAATGGAATAAAGCTGTGGCAGTTCGGAATGGAAAGTACCGGGTTCAAATCCCGATAGTGGCAGGGGGCAAAAGAAAATTTCAACCCTCTGATTATGGTGTGAATGAACACATCATTGACCCGTTGTTGGAGTGCCAGAATTTATAGATAGACCCATTTTCTATGTCAATATTATAGGCTAGCATAGAGCTAACGTGTCGTACAGATATTTCTAAATCGATCTTATAGCCGTACGTTATTTATTCGACTATGTTTGGCGTAAAGTATGACATTAATAAGTGAACCACGAAAGAGTTGACAGTGCCTTGAGCCCCAGAAAATACTGCGAAGATAGAAACAAACAGACATACAAATATCGTCCGGTTAGAGCCACATACCAGCAAGATTAATACTAGCATGAAGTTGACTGAAACCGTTGACTGTAATATTCCGCGTACATTCCAAATCCAACAATTCTATTTATTAACGTCATCGCTGAATAAAATTTGTTTGAAAAATCTACATCAATATCAATTTATGCTTTAGCCATTTGGCCAAATTGGTGTGTTGTGCGATGTTCGGGTAGCTTGAATTTCTATACAAGATTTTTTTTTTTTTTTTTTTTTTTTACGTTTTGTTTTAGTTGGGTGCAGGGCGGACTTTTAGACTGACCTAGCTCCTTGTAACTGTCAGAGCTCCTGCACCCAACGCGCGATCCTTCAAGTAAAGGTTGATAGCTGCCTTAAACGTGTGCATTTTATACTTCAACGGAAATTGAAAACCAGTCAACGAATTCCACTTCTTAGATGTTCGATAAATAAATTCGCGCTTTGCATCTTCAGTTCGAGGTTTCGGCAGCTTCACCGTAAACCTATGCGCATTAACCGTTCCTCGTGTTACCCGTCCTGGCGTAACAAATGGTGGTATTTTCTCCTTTAATTCTGCAGAACTTTTACCATTTATTAATCTATAGAACACGCAGAGTTCTGCAACATCTCTGCGGTGCTGTAGGCTGTCTAGATCTTTCGTAAGTCTGGGGTTGCGTATTATTCGGATGGCACGCCGCTGAACTCTATCCAGCAACTGGAGAGCAGTGCCATATGCTCCACCCCAAATTTGACAGCAATATTCTATGCACGGTCTAATAAAGGTTTTATATATTTGGAGAACCTGATGCGATTTAAAAAACCGTCTGCATCTATTGAGGAACCCGAGTTTACGTGAAGCTGATTTGGCTAATGCGATAATGTGTTCATTCCATTTTAGATTGTTGGTAATCTGAACACCAAGCAGACGAATTGAGTCGCAACTCACGAGAACGTGTCCTTTTACCACAAAAGGGTATTCGTTGTGACTTCTTTTACGCGAGAATGTGCATATTTGTGTTTTTTTCTCGTTAAATTTGACCTGATTTTTAACTCCCCACTCAAATATTGTACTTAAATCGGAATTAAGCGAAGTGACAACTTCCAGCCGTTTACCGTTTAACTCTGAAGGAGTAGGCTCGACCTCGAATGAAATAGAAGAGTGCAATGTTGCATCATCGGCAAAACTGTGGATAGGGTTCACAGTGCTATCCAACAAGTCATTAATGTATAACAAAAACAAAGTTGGTGACAAAACTGATCCTTGAGGGACTCCGGCATTTGAGGAGTGTGTCGTTGATGATCACCCATTTAGCACAACGTTGATCTTTCGGTCTTTGAGAAAGCTTTTTATCCACTTGATGGTCATCGAATCTAAGCCGTATGCCACAAGTTTACAAATGAGATTCTCATGCCAAACCTTGTCAAAAGCCTTGGATATATCCAAGGCGATTGCAAAGGCTTCTCCGTGGTGCTCAAGGGCGAGATTCCATTTGTTTGTAACATACGTCAAGAGATCGGTTGTGGAGCGGCTTTCGCGGAAGCCATATTGTTTATCTGAAATTATTTTATTAATCTCAAGATAATGCACCAGTTGTTGGTTAATGCATTTCTCAAAAACTTTAGCCACGGCTGACACAATTGATATTGGCCGGTAGTTTGAAGGGTCAGTTTTATCACAACCACGTTTAAGAACCGGTTGCACCATCGCACTCTTCCAGGCGTTCGGGTATTTACCTTGCTTATAAGAAAGGAGAAAAATTTTAGTTAATATTGGAGCCAAGTCACTGGCAAACTCCTTCAATACTCGAACAGGAATTCCGTCAGGTCCGGTGGCCTTATTTGAGTTTTATAAGCAATCAAGAGGATGGACGATGAGTTTTATAAGCAATCAAGAGGATGGACACATCTACAGTGGCTGAGAATGATGACGAACTGATTGACTTTGGTCTTCCTCAATGTGTCCATCTTACTGCAAAAACAAAACGATTCATAGTTAACCGAATTTTAACCATTTTGATAATGACAACCGTAAATTAGACGTAATACACGATGAATTTGGCGAACAGAACCATTATATTGATAAAAAATCTCAACCAATTTGCAAGCGTTGCTCTGGCTTGAGTCTATTCATTGTGAAATGGCAAATCAAACTAATGACAAAGTAAATGTCAGCTGTCAAATCGGTTGTCAATCAAAATAGTGTTGTCAAGTTAAAGATATGAACCTCTAAAAGATACATTCTTTACATATAATTTTGTTAAACTGCAGTCTATATGGGTGAATTTATTTTAAAACATTATTATTTATCCCCGTGGAATACTTCATCTAAACTACGGTATAAGTGTGAGCTATATTCATAATTCTTAGTTGATAAAGATGCATGAATAAAAACAGATAGACAGACAATTCCAGAACGTTTTTTTAGTTTTGAGAGAATGCCACATGTAGGAAATAGATCTGGAATCTAAAAATGTGAACTCTGGTATTTATTTTGTATCTGCCTTCTTTTTATAACAAATTAAACTTTGTTGCTTATTGTATTATCTCCGTAAAGATGAAAACGGAATATGTGTCCGTTCCGTTCTTTGTCAAATTTACAATTATCAATTTGTATGATGAAAGAAGGATGAATAAAAGGAACGGAAAGGAAATAACGGTAACGGACAAACGGAATGAAAAGGGATATTGTGTTGCATAAAACAACAGAATAAACACAGACGGAACGGAAAGGATACATTCTGGTTGGACCTTAGATGGCAAACTATTCAACATTTTAGCAACAAATAGACTTGAAGCTTGGAATGTAAGTTAATGTTTCGTAAGGAATTGTATCCGCACTATGGATGAACTGTATTTGATATTTACATGTCAAATGTATAAATGGGATTCTTAAATCTAGAGCAAGTTTTGGTCAAGTCCTTTAATGGGCAACGGTTTGGATTAAGTATTAAACGACAGTAGTAAAATCGGGCCCTATATGGATGGCGTACTTATTTCATAGATATTTCGCACAAAAAATTTCACTCACAGATTACTACTCGTAAGAGGTGACTAAATCTCAACTGTAAAAAATGACAACATAAAAAAATGGGAATATCACAAACACAATACCGAATTGCTACGTAGAATGGACAGTGACTTAGAAAAACTGGCGCCATTGACAGAATAAAAACTGAAACTCGATGCTTTCCAAAAAAAACTCGAAAGCCTTAAAATGAAAACCATGTGTCCCTAGGCTATAACATATATTGCAACACAATGGATGTCTGAAAATCTTGGAGATGGATTTTTCATTTAGCCGCAGTTAGAAACGGTTCCTTGAACTTCCAACACTCGACAACCAATTGTGTGAGCTCTGCTTTCGTATGAGATTATACAGGCAGTATACAGGCCTCAATATAAAGGCCATAATTTTAAAATAATTTACATAGGTATCGATTTTGGTAGGTATAAATTTTGATATCTGTTTACCTGAGCATGATGTCAGATTGGTAATTGTTCCTTGCCGAACTTTTATTAATGTCGGGTTTATGCCTTTTGTTCAATACGGGCACATCAAATTTGGCCTAGTATCCAATTTTGACCTAGTTTCCAATGCGAGTTCTTGTCCATGTCGGTCTTGTGTCGATGTCTGCTGTTTGTTCATGGTAAGGTTTTGTGGCGTTCACAATAAAATTATACAAATTTTCCATCACGTTACGAATTAATAGAAAATAAAAAACGAAAACAGTCAGCAGTCTACAGAATTTGCTTAAACTGTTATAATTGAAACTGGTTTAGCAGAACAACAGAATATTCGCAGATGCCATGCACTTACCTTGTAAAGATTACGTGTTCAACGGTTGGTTCATTCAGCAGCGCCTTGCGATTAATCAATTCCACATATTGTTTCTTTGATCACTGTCACGTACAGCATAGCGTCACGTACAGCATAGCGTTTCATATCGTATTCTTTAGTTTTACAAGGTCCACCTTTTGTCAAATACAGCGTCTTGTCGAATGCGTCCTCTGATGTCCAATGTGACCTCTTGTCCATAACAATTCTTTGTCGATGTCGGGGTTTTGCTCTTGTCGGTTTTTTGTCAATGTCGACATTTTTCAATGCCGATCTTTGGTTGATGGTGGATTTTTGTCAACATCAGCCTTTTATCAATATCATTTTTTGGTCGATCTTTTAACCAATACGCCATCGTGTCCATTTCGACTCTTTATCCATGGAATATTATTCCTGTCCACTTTTTGTTCATATAGGCATTTGTTTGTTGGCTTTATTTTGGTTTTTTCCTCTTCGACCTTTTGTGTATTTTTAAAAGGCAGCTATATAATGTTGTCGCTGGTTGTAGCTTAATGGTTAAGACAGTTTCTCATCACGCCGCGGTCTCGAGTTCGATTCCCGCCATGTTGACCAAATAATTAACATGCAACCAGATGACATAAAAACGCGTTTGTGTGTAAGAACATTCATTGGGCTGACCACCTACAATATGCATCAATCGTAAAAAACTGATTCATAAGGTCTCAGTTGAGACGCGGTAAGGGCCCTTGACGGCCTCTCTAAGCCATAGATTATTTTTTATATATTGTTAATATCGTAGTAAGATAAGTTTTAAAACTTCTCTAAATTAAAACGTTCGAGGAGAGTAAGAAAAAAAATAATTTCTTCTTAATCTTCGTCTTTTTAATCTTCTCTACATAACCGTCATTGATTTCATTGCATTTTTGAAGCCTGTAGATCCACTTCTTAAAACAGTTTTCCAAATCTTACTTAGGAAGATTATTAAGTTCAGCATTAACCGCATAATTATCTCCACGTTAATGTTAACGACCATTCTCCTCAAATTTCTGATAATTTTTGGTAATAATCAGAAATCACAAGGTTTTCCAACAAATTTTTGAAAACTTTTGGTAAGCAGTCTTCGGTATAACATTTTGCACATTTAACAATTTTTAATCGGGTGAAGTAAACGTAGATCATTACTTTTGTTCGTGGGTTGCTTATGTTCGGCTCCATACCATAGGCTGCTGTTTGATTTTCGGATCGTCTTATAGAACCATGATTCATCACCAGTAACGACTTTACCAAAGTTGCTAGACTGCCCATTTTCGAATTTATTTAGAAAACATTTCTGTTTGCGTTGGTGGTAAAATTTCGTCTGATGCATCGTCAGCTATTTTGCATTTTCTCGTCTCTATTTTATACGAACGTTCAAAATTTTGAAAGAAGTCTTACAAAACAATTGCAAAGGAGTTTGCAAATAGCCATATGTCGGAATAAATGTGAAACTTGGACCAAAATCTTATAGTTGTACTATTGGTGTGGTTTAAGATATAGATCAATAGCATATCGATTTGAGTGATTGAATGAGACGATTTCGTACTAAACGAACTTTTCTTACTCCTCTCGTATCTTAGGGCCTGTTTATTATCTATCTATCAATTTTTTTTTGCATAAGATTAGATTGTTTGTGCTATTATAATCGGATAAATCGTTCCAATTTTAAACATCTTTGTTGATTTGATTTTTCAATTTATTTTCGTTGATATATGCGATTAAAATTATGACGCAATCAAATAAGATCGTAAATCGATGAATTGTTATATTCTTGAAAATAATTAAAAGTTTTTAAAATTTATAAATAATATTTTTAATTCGTGTATTTAGTCAGCGTTCGTTTGTATATACACTCCGCTTTTCCTACACTCATATCGATACCTTGCCTCACGTGCCAATACATAAGTGGTAATTTGATGTAGTTTTTTACATTATGGGGTGGTAATTATGTATTCATATTTTTTTTTAATTATATGCGCACATTGTGCTTCTAAATGTTTTATTTTTTTTTCTATTTCTATTAATAAAACTGCCACCTATTTCTTTGAAAAGCTCCAAAAGTTTAGAAATGTATTTTCCTAAAATAATTATTAAGTTACATGTAAAGTACTCGTATGTATTCAACTTTTGATTTATTATTATTCTATTTTTAGTTGAAGCATTTTGGAGCGAATGTCGAATAAATTATTACGTTAAAGTTCATCGGCCACGTGAAAGTTGCACATGCCGGCTATATTTGTGGACAAGCAAAAGTCTAAATAAATAACATTTTATTTGTTTTATAAAGGGTTTTTCAATAAGAGGTTTCATTTTGATATTTAAAAAAAACACGAGTACTTTTTCAGAGAAATCAATGAATGTTCATTGTTTGCTATTGACATTCGAAAACGATATAAGCAAAACGGCCGCGACGGCTACGCTTCCACCATAGCCTTTTCATAAAATTTTTCTTTGCGGTTGTATGTTCTCGATAATTTTACGAATTGCAGTTTCAAGATTTTGAATTGACTGTGGAGCATTGGCATATACTTTATTTTTCGCGTGGCTTCAAAGAACAAGTTGTAAAGCTGTTAAATCATAAGATTTCGGTGGCCGATTATGATCACCTCTTCGAGTAATAACACGGTTAGGAAACTCTTTCTGCAAAATTTCGATTGTTTCGTTGCTTGGGTGGCACGCAGCGGCATCTTGCTCAAAATAAACGTCATCCAGATCAATATCTTCGTAACCGCCCAGGTGGCGCAGTGGTTAAAGCTGCGAGCTGTTGGAGCGAGATGTACCGGGTTCCAATCCCGATTCGGGGCAAGATGCAAATGGGTTTTTCACCTTCGATCGTTTGGGCGTTGCGATCGGTGTGAAAAATGAACATATATCTGGATCACCTGGCGTATTTAGAATCCATGGGCCGACCCATCTTCCATGTCAGTACTATAGGCCGACATGGAGCTTTATGCAATTCGTAGTTGGTACTTCGAAAAAAGTCGGACCTATAGCCGTACATAGAGTGGTATCACAACGGACCGTCTAGGTGTGCGATAGCAGCCACGACAACCTAACCTAATATCTTCCTGTCCCGATAGAGGCAGGATGTGAAAAGGAATTTTCACCATCGATCGTTTGGGCGGTACGTTCGGTGGTGCGAATGAACTCATCTGAGACCCAGTTGAACCACAGAAATTTTGATAACCGCCCAGGTGGTCCAGTGGTTAAAGCTGCGTCAGTTGGAGCGGGAGGTACCGGGTTCGAATCCCGATAGTGGCAAGATGGTAAAGGGATTTTTCACCATACGATTACGATCGGTGGTGTAAATGAACACATCTATGACCCCCCTGTTGGAGTGCAGAATTCATGGGCCAACTCATCTTCCATGTCAGTACATAGGATGGCATGGAGCTATGCAATGTGTAGATGGTGTCTATGTTAATTGGACTTATAGCAGGAACGTAAAGTAATATAGTGGGAAGTCACAATAGGCCACTATAGTCTGAGTGACAGATAATACTACAACAAAAAAATATCTTCCAATTCCGGCCATAAAAAATCATTAATCATAGCTCGGTAGCGCAATCCATTCACTGCAACAGTTGCACCAGCCTCATTTTTGAAAAGGTAAGGTCCAATGGAGAGGCTTTTCAATATTCATTCTTGAATTTTCTGAGACCCAAATGCGGCAAATCTGCTTATTTACGTTGCCTCCGAGGTGAAAATGGGCTTCATAACTGATGATGATTTTTCGATGAAAATCCGGAACATTTTGAAGAGCACAAACAGTGAAGGTACGTCTTTAGGCTTTTTAAGTTTAATCAGAAAATCACTATCGGAACTCTAGTGAAGCCTGATGGAATTTACACGAGTACAAATCAGGTAGCTCCAGATGTACTAATGAAAACTCATTTTCCTGAAAGTGAGAATTCCAATATAGTAAATGGAAATCAACTGTCATACAAACTTTCAAGTTGGATAGATTGGAACTTGGTGGCGAAGGTGGCGACAAAAGACAGAATCCGATGGAGCAGCGGTTCTTTCTCAAAATTTAAAACGTCAGGTCCGAGAAGGATATTCCCGGGTCCACACTTGTTCGCTGGTTTAGCGCCATAATTAAGTTAAGGAAAATTACTGCAGACTTAAGTAGTGATACGACGACGGTGACCGCCTGAAAGGGATGACCTCAAGGTGAGGTTCTATCTCCGCTCTTATGGTGTCTTGTGGTCAACTCACTCCTTGTCCAACTAACGACAACGGTTTTTCTTCCAGGGTTATGCTGATGATATTGCCATAATAATAATCGGTAAATATACGGATGTAATATTTGATCACATGCAAACTGCAATCAACATAATTGTAGCCTGGTGTAGTGAGCAGGGTCTATCAGTTAACCCTAGGAATACTAAAATGGTTCTTTTCACTAGAAGCAGGACTTTGGAAAACTTTACTCTTCCAAAAATTGGGGCTCATACGATCCCGTTTTCTTCGGAAGTCAAGTATCTGAGGATCTGGTTAAATCGGAAGATTATTTGTCAAAAACATATATAAAATGCAACAAAGCACGAAACATTTACTGGAAATGCGAACAGTCATTTGGTTAATCATATAGGGCTTTAAACCCATACGCGTGTCTGCGTTTCGGTGGCTATACGTTTCGGTGATAAGACCCATAATCTCGTTTGCCTCACTTATTTGGTGGCCGAAGACCTTCAAACCGCCTCCAAAAACTTGTTTGTAGGAGCTATGTACACCACCCCTACGGCAGCTCTTGAGATAGCTGTGATTCTGTTACCACTTGATCTTTGTATCTATTTTGCAGGCGGAAATTGCTTCACTTTTGAGATCAACACTCTTTGCAAAGGATATGAACTGCATAAATCGTCGTATCTGATAGCTGCTCTAAAGGCGATTGGTTGCAATACTGTTTCATCGAAACTTGTTTTGGAGACGATAACTGCCTTAAATCGACTAGGCAATCTGAATAAAGTTAGACTTCATTGAATACCCAGTCACATGAGTATCAAAGAAAATTTATTGGCTGACAAATTGGCCCGTTAGAGTGCGGCTTCCACTTTAGTCACGTTATTATCTCTTAAACGAAAAATTGACTGTCACTTTTGTCTATTGAAAATCAGCAAAAATCCCAGTCCTTCTTAAACTATGATAGACGCATTTTAAGGATCTTGCTGGATATTTTCACGAGGCATTGCTCCCTGAGTAATCATATGTTCCTAATAAAAGTTCGGAACATCGCAAACTGCGAAGTGTCGGGGAAGAGAATAGGAAACTGTTAAGCACCTTTTGTATTCCTGTTTTTCATATTCTTTCTGCTTTGGATCACAATTCCTATATAAGGACCATCTGACGACCTCGAGGATACCGGATATTTTGAACTTCATTAGAAAACATATTTCGGGACTAAGAGTGTACATCTGGGAAGGGATGTCACGATGGACCAATCAATCCTGTGTGACTGAGGGGGAGGGGGGTTAGTTTATGGCGTATTGTTTACTTGTCAAATAGCAGGCTATTCAAAATGAAACATCTTATTGGGAAACCCTTTATATGCCGCACAGAAACCAATTTAAGTTGTCTTTAATACATTCTTAATATAGCCGTATGTGTGTTGTAATCAATCATTTTTCTATTGATTATGTCATACATAGATAAGCATTATGTGAGTATAAGACAGCATAATATGTACAACATACATATATAATAACAAAACGACTATTTGAGCGCGAGTAAGAGGAACTAAATTTGATTTCGTTTCTTAGTAGTCATCACTCATATTTTTCGTTGTGACGGCAAGAGCTAAGATACATAATATTTTTATGTTTGTACACAGAGGGGGGTAAATTAATGATCCAGGAAATGTAGCAACTACCCTTTCAGTTTTATGTTTTTATGTATAAAAAGCTTTTTAGTGGTGTAATTTTTATATTTATTAGTAGCATTCTTTTTATGTTGTATGTATTTAATTAATTATAGTTGTGAGATGGTATGTGTATAGAAACACGTGGAGATTTTTATCTCGGTTTTGGTTCAGCCAAATATCTAAGAGAAGGAGCAACACAATTTTATATCTTAAATCATATTTATGATGGCATGCGTGTTTGTATTGCGGCTGTTTCGTATTCATAAAGGGGATTACATTTTATGATTATCAAGCAAATGAAAATCTTAAATGTAACAACAAAACCAGCGGAGATATTATATTATCTGATGAAAGTGAATCTTATACAGAGTTTTTCATATTTTTAACCAAAATTCTTTTGAACACGTTTGAAAACAACTAAAAAATTTTATGGCACAAATTAAATATTTGCCTGTCGTAAATATTTGGTTTGTCATATACAATTCGTGTTCCACTTGAGCTTTGTGAAAACTTATTTTCTTCTGTTGGTTAAGGCGTATAAATTGAATAAACATTCTCATAATACAAAGATACTTATTTGGTTCTGATTAAATTTAGGAAGGAACATATAAAAATAGATAAGTAAATTTTAGTATATTCTCTTTATGTATTATGTATGATTTTATGATGTTTCAATTTAAGCCTTCCGTCTGTCGATAAATTACTAAACTTCCTGTTTGATTGTTAAATCTACATATTATATCGAAATAGATGTTGAGAGTGGTTTTTAAATTCACAAGTATGGTTGAAAAGTAAATGTTTTTGCAGTAAGAGGAGCTGGTTATATTTAACTATGTAATCCGATTTCGTTTATGTAACCACTGCGAGCAAATTTACAGCGATTATGAAGGCAGTTTTCTATTACTCGTTCGTACATATCGATCTTAGCTCCTCTAATTTTGTTTGTTAAACGAACAACTTAAACCGCCTATACGAGGTGGCCATTTCTCGAGTTTACACGATTATCGAACTTCTCAATTGTTTGATCATCTGTGTCGCATGTAGACTATTTGTTGGAACCACATATCATTGGTGTTAAGTCCATCCAATTCTGGTTAAAACTAGCTTTCAAAACATACCTTAATGCGAAAACCATTGATCGTAAATTTTCCACACGGTGGAAAATTTCGTAAAGCTCATTAAGCCAAAAATGAGCTTCGTATTCTCTGAATATGATTTTTTGGTTAAATTTTAAGATTTTCTTCAAACTTTAGAATAGCACAATCAGAGAAGTTACAGCGCTTCAAATAATGTAGTCGCTTCATAGTTCTAGAATTAATTTGATCGTGTAAGGAGAAGATCGTATATAATATATAATGAAAGAACTCTCGTTCTTATGTAAACTATAATTTAGACATAACACCTGTACGTCGCCGGTTCTAATTTAATGGTTAAGAGAGTTTCTCATCAAGCCGCAGTTTTGAGTTCGATACTTGCCGTTGACCAAAAATTCTCGAATGACAAACGCGGTTGCGTGTAAAAGCATTCGTTGGGCTGACCTGTTACCACCTACAATGTGCACCTACAATACGTAAAGTCTCACTTTGAAAGCCATAAAAAACAAGAAGTAGGTCGTAAAATTCGTTACAAAGAGAGATTCTTAAATTCTCTAAAGACTTGGAATTTACTGATTTAGTTCATTTTGATCTAAAGTATTTACGGGTGCGATACTTTCTTTATTTCGACCGTTGCGTTATTTTATCGACCTCCGAACATCCAGTATAGTGTATAGTTTGACTATATAGCATGCTATAGGTAGTAACACAGTTGTCTAGTGGGACGATTATTATAAATGGATTGAAACAGTTAAGCTTTAAGTTTCGACACCGACTCAAGTAGTAATTTTTAATAATTTTCAAAAGTTGATAACTTTAAATGACATTTCGATGTTGACAGATCATGGAAACGATCAAGACTGCATTCTTATTCATATAAATTCCCTAACATATACCTATCCTGTCTTTTAATTGGTTTATTCTGGTTTGGTTTAAAATTTTGCCTTCGTCGTGGCTTGGGTATAGTAACAATGTTAGAAACCATCTAGTCGCAACTTAGTGGTTCTACTTTACTAAAAAATTATTTTAAGATTCCATTGGGATGTAAATGAATTTATGTGGTCAAAATTTGTTCCAAATAGGAACCTTTATTCCTAAGATTGACTAGTCGTTGCGTCAAAAGTGACAAAAAATCTCTAATTGTACTTCAGTCTCATAATAAATTTTAGGTCTCTTTCGGTTTACCAACTGTGTAAATTTGAGCAAAATGTTTTCGATTTCTGGAGAAACACAAATTTGAATTCATATTGAAAATGCTAATGGATCAAACGATATTGCTTGTGATGAATGAGTATATACGTAGTGTAAGCATATAATTACTTATTTACTGTGCTTAGAAACATACTTGACATGTCAGGCCAAACTGTAAAATTTAGTTCCAAAAAATTCCAGATCAAACGCATTTAGAAGTCATTTTGTTTAAATAGTTTGCTCATCTTTTAATTTCATTTTCTAGTACGCATTCTTCTGACATTGGCTTTCTACGTGTTCAAAATCCTGCAAAATTTTAGTATCAAACTTCCGCGGTACAAAATAAATTAACTTTTTTTTTATTTATTTTTTTAAATTAAGCTTTAATTGGGTGCAGGGTGAACTTTTAGACAGTCCTAGCTCCTTGTAACTATCAGAGCTCCTGCACTCAACGCGTGGTCATTCAAGTAAAGGTTGATAGCTGCCTTAAACTTGTGCATTGTATACTACAACTTAAGCTTGAAAAATATTGGAAAATGCAGATAATATTAATTTGTTCCCAAATGTTGCCGAAACATAGGAAATTTCGAGATACGATGTGTAACCTCCATTGTTTTTTTCCAGTAAGCGAATTCTATATAAAGACCTCAGTTTAATTAAGGTTCAACTTTTACTAGATTTAGTATCTAGCAAAGTATACAGCATGTTTTCTTATAAACTGTTATCTATAACAGTTCGATAAAAAAAGTTCGATAAAAAGCTGAACTTTCATGCCCTATTACTTCATTGTTTAATTATGATTCGTATTCAAAGGCGGAAGAATATATCGGGATATGAGCTTTTCTAATGATTCAAAGTTAGAAACTCCCTTATTACTGCTTAGTTGGGAGATAAGTAGATTACTATAAGACCGTGAAGAGGTGCTCTCTAGTGATTTTTATCTTTGGTCTCTTGTGATTAAGTACCTTCTATTGTAATAAGGCTCAGCCTTTTCGATGGATCCTTTTTAGATCTAATGCAGCAAATCTAATAGCACAACGATCTAGTTTGTAAAAGAAGCTAGGGGAATGATCCTAGATTAGAAACTGAAAGCAAAAGTTTAGTAATTAGAATTTTTTTTTAATTTAGCTTTAATTGGGTGCAGGTAGGACTTTTAGACAGTCCTAGCGATCCTTCAAGTAAAGGTTGATATATCAGCCTTAAACTTGTGCATTTTATACTCCAACGGAAACTGAAAACTGGATAACGAATTCCACTTCCTAGATGTTAGATAAATAAATTCGCGCTTGCATCTTTAGTTTGAGGTTTCGGCAACTTCACCGTCAACCTATACGCATTTACCGTTCCTCGTGTTACCCGTCCTGGGGTAACAAATGATGGTACTTTCTCCTTTAATTCTGCAGAACATTTACCATTTATTAATCTATAGAACACGCAGAGCTCTGCAACATCTCTGCGGTGCTGTAGACTTTCTAGATTTTTCGTAAGTCTTAAGTATTATTCGTATTATTATTCGGATGGCACGCCGCTGGACTCTATGCAACAACTAAAGAGCAATGCCATATGCTCCACCCCAAATCTGACAGCAATATTCTATACACGGTCTAATAAAGGTTTTATGTGTCTCGAGAACCTGATGCGACCTAAAAAAGCGTTTCGCCAATGCTATAATGTGCTATAATTACTGAGTCAGTTCAAGTATGTCCTACTGCAGCTATGGATGTCATGTTAGGGTTGTCTTCACTACACCTGAATATCAAAAGGATCATCAAATTTAAGATGCAATCTGAGTGAAAACTGAAAACAAAAATTTAGTGGGTAATTTAATGATTCTGATGGAAAGTCACGATCACCTAGTTGCTTGCATATCTTCCGACTTTACACCAACCAAACTTAAACTCCCCAAACTTTGTACTGTCATATTCAATGCCTGATCTGAATAAGATCCGAGAAAAGATCAAATTGGATTTAGAGTCATTCTTATAGTATATACGGACAGAAGACCGGTGGAATAACGATATGAGTCTTTCGTGATAGACCTTGGTTATTTCTTAATCCGCACAGTATACAAGTTACTGTCATACATTTTCTTGGGAAGAATTACTCCTCTGGCGGAGGAAATTATCGGTGACTACCAAGAAGAATTCCGCCCAAATCGGACTGGCCGATTGACCAAGTTTTTTCGCTACGGATAATTCTTTCGAAGTACTAAGAATCATCTGGCGATGTACACCAGGTGTTCTTAGAATCCAAGCAACCCTATATGACTCGATCAATCGAGAGAGACCAAACAAATACGTACATCTGTGTAAAATGAAAGTAACGCAGTCACAATCCTGTGTCAAAGTTGAGAACAGGCTATCGAGAAATTGTCTAATTAGTTTCCGGTGTTCGACAAGGAGATACGCTGTCCCCGATATTTTTCAATATCATGTTAGAATACATCCTTCGTAAAAGTGAAACACCAATCAATTTATGCAAAATATGTAGATAATTTCTTTGTGATTAGATTAAACGGTAGCGGAGTGAAAGAGAGATACTTGATCCACTGGAACAGTGGTTAGCTTACGTTGGTCTCAAAATCAACGAGTCCAAAACCAAATATCTTATCTCTGGTTTTCGAGACCAAGACGCAATTGATTTCAGTAGTGGTAACTACACATTTAAAGTAGTGACGAGATTCAAGTATCTTGGATCTCTCATTATTCACGTAGTAGTGTGGGAGAGGATTTCAAAGTTAACGCTGGCAATCGGGCTTTATATCCTTTACGTTCACTTCTGAAATCAAAATATCTTACAAATATGGACAAGCTGAAATTGTACAGAGTGTTGATGAGATCCGTTGTCATGGTTGTGGGAGTTGGACCTTGACGAACGGGTACGAAAGATGGCTTCTAACATTCCAAGCAAGAATCATACGTGTGTTAAATGGCACAAACGTATCGGTGATGGCACATTCTGCATTTTTTGCAATCTCGAGATCAGCAATTTAATGCCAATTCCTGGTCACGTCCTGCATAGTGATCAGGACCGAACGATATAACGATCTTTTAAGAGAGAGAGAGAGCTGCGTTTTGCAGGTCGCGGTCGGAGACGACGTATCATCGGTGTATAGAACGATCTGGCATCTTCTAATTGCTTACAACAATATGAAGAACTGGCTCGTGATCGACCCAGTATGGGCCTTCGACTTGACAAGCATCTATTTATTTATAATTTATTACCCATGAACCATCAGTCTTATACAAGAAACATAACAACTGTAATAGATGTTCTTGAACCTCTATAAACAAGATCAATTATAATTGTTTTCCAGTTTCTCATTGAATTGAATTATTTTTTTGAAGTTCATCTGCGATGCCTGCCTGATCTAGAGACACATCATGAAGTGCTCTTTATATTGTATAGCACCTAATTGTAATGCCATCAACTGTCATTGCAGACTAAAGATAAAATTCTTCAAGACACTCGTACATAATGATACCATAATAAAACTTGAAACGTGAAGGGAATGTTCGATCATTAATAAACTAATATCTTAGTTAATTAATATTCGTTTCAAGGTGTGTTGCGAACATTTTTTTTATTACGTAATTTAAAATATTTTCTTCTAATTAAATTTTCTTTTTTTCCCCCTCCCTCCAACTCGATTTTGTTGACTTACATTTTGTTTTTTTTAATTTCTACAAACTGAAAACAAACGATGAGAAAAGTTTTTTTTAAGATGCATTGTTTAGCGTCGTAAATGGTAATGGATGAATGATGATGACAGGTAAGAAATTCGGAAGACTAGTCGGAATCGGTAATGGTATTTACAATTAGATGATTTTCAATTATTGATTGATGAAAATTTTAAACGTGCCAATACTTAGTCTATACACAGCGTTTTTTTTTGTAAGGATTCGAATTTCGTCGTTCAATTGTTTCGTTACACGAAAAGTGAAATAGACAAGGTGGAAACTAATGAGGTAGATTTTCTATTTCGACGACTTTGTTTTAATGGCGTTTTTATATAGATTTTTAAAACTCTTTAAGTATTATGAACGGGCCAAAAAATAATTTTATGCCCAACTCGCTTTTAATTACAAGAAATGTTAAAAGATTTTTATTGTGAATAATTTACATAAACACTTGTTTTATTTTTGTTGTTGTTGTTAAATCTTACTTTGCCGTTGTATATACGAGTATATATAATCGAAATGGGTGTCGTTTTTTCCCTAATCGATTTTTATCGGAAAATTAATTTTCCATCTTTTGTGAGAGTGTGTGTTTGTGTCCTATTTAGGGTTCACACGAATACCTCCCTTTTGTTATATTATAGTCAATATTGTTTTAATGAAAATTCACGGACAAATGGTGTAACATTAATTTGGTGTATATCAACTTGAAAGCTTATTTTTATGTTTTTGTCTTTAATACGTTTAAAATTCAACATGCTTGTCGGAACATTATACGTTCGTTCAACTATTTTACTACAGACGAGAATTTAAATATAAAAAATTGTAATTTGTGTAACTAATATGATGTTATGTACGAGGGGAGTAACATAAGTTTGCTTTGTTGACAATTTTAAAAATCTTGCTTTTTAAGCTTATCAAGTTCTGCATGTTTCGCTTACTCTATTCGGGGTTATAATTTTTAGTTCCTCCTATGGTTTTTCGAGTTGTTTCGCCTCCGTTAGCACCGTGCTTCATTGTTGGCCTTCCCTATTTTCTGCTCTCTTGCAGATTCCACTCTAATGACATTCTCGTTAAGTAACTGGGCGGTTTCTTTAGTTTGTGTACTTTTCATCTACACTTTCGTTTCTTAATTTCGCGTTTTATCTCGATTTGGCTCGTCCGCCGTAGAAGTTCTTCATTTGTGATGATGTTCGGCCAGATGCATTTGTTTAGCCGTCTGAGAAATTTATTCATTCAGGCATTGAACATTCGTAGCCTTGTACCTCGTGACAGGGTGGACGCATTCCAGATCTAATGAAGCATATAGTTTATATTTCTTGCTCTGTTGAAGCGTTGGTTGATATTATCTTCGGTTTCGCCTGTTTTCGCTACAGCCAACAAAGTAATACGAACCTATCAACATCCTCGATGGTTACTGGGTTGATGTTAACCGGTATACTAATCTTTGTGTTCAGTCTCAAAGCCTTTGTCTTATTGATGTTAATTTTGAGACCAACTTCTTGTGCCAAATCTCTTAACTTCTTGGCTTTCTGCTGCATTTCGGAGTATTTATCAGCTATAGGAGACATCTATCGTTCGCATAATCCTGGTCGTTGAGTTAGTTAATTGGATTATACTGGATGCCATTTGGGGCTGTGATGTCTAATTTGCGAATCACATTACCCAGGCCTATATTAAGAACTGTAGTGGAGAGAATCTAACTCCTTGTGAACTTTGTTCATATTTATCAATTTTTTTTTTCCTTGTATTGAACTCTATTTGTGGCGTCCATGTACATTTCCTTTATGAGTTCTATTATTTTCTCCGGAATGTTAATTTCATAAAGTGCTTTCCAGATTGCGTATCTACTGATGGACACGAATTGTAATGTTGAGGAAGAAGATGCCTAACTAAGAGCACCTTTCTTTGGTATTGTTATAGTCAAGCATTCTTATCTTTTCTATGAAATTCTACTAGCATTCCACGCTTCTTTTAGCAGTGGGGTTTTATTTCAGCCGTTACAGATGCATCACCATTTTTTGTAGTACTGTTGGAATATGATCCATGCCGGCCTCTTTGTTGTACTTTAGCTTTTGGATAGCACATTATATTTCCCGTTCCTTGGGTGGATGAGAGTTGATTGTTTCGTTATAATTGCCATCAGGTCTTCATTTTGTTCGCTATCTGTACCGTTGTCCTCGTAGAACTTTTTCCATCTATTTAGCTGTTGTCCTTCTGTGGTGAGTTGTTAGTGAGGTGAAGAATTTTCTGATGATCCGTTTTACACATATTGATGTAGTATGCACATATTTTTATTTGCTGCTGCTGTTTTTGTAGTCTCAAGAATGTCTTCGATGTATTTTCCTCTATCACTTCTTGCAATCTTCTTTATTTGCTTAGCAATATCTTGATAATTGTCTCGAATTTCTGTCGTATTATTATGACAAAGCTGTATCTTTAGTTGGCGGCGTTCCTCAATTTTCGTCCATGTATCATCACTAATTCATGATTTTCTGGTGTTATTTTGGTAGCCATTTGTACCAGTCTTAACGTAGAATTCTTCCATTTGTTCCTATTTCTGATCGATGTTACTTGTTTCTGTCGTTGAAATATTGAGTTGCAGAGTTTCGTTGAATGTGTTTCTGGTGTCAGTATTTAGCAATCTCTCGACGCTGAATTTCCTCCGATTAATCATAGCATGTTTCACCGCTACTGGTTTGACTTTGAATAATGCTATTACCATTTGGTGAGCACTATATGTACGTCTGGTCCTCTCGTCGTTCTGACCTCTTGAATTTATTATTAACCAGCTAGTAAATGATCAATTTGATTCTTGGTTCTTCCATGAATAGTCTATATGAATAGTCTTTCTCCATTATTGCGTGTTGAGCCTTGGTTGACGCCATACATGTGTTATCAGTTTTTTGCGTTAAAATCGCCTTTACTAATTTTGATGTCATTCTGGGTGTTCCAGATATTGTGGGTTGCAGCTGTTCGTTGAATTCGCCTTTCGTTGTGTCATCTACTTCTTCCACAGGTGCATAGCACTAAATTGTTGTTGTATTTCTTATTTCGATTGTAATCTTGCTGTTATTATTCTGCTACTTATAGGCTTTCATTCGAGTAATGCTTTATTTCCCGTGTTATAGGCTGTCCATTATCGAATTTATTAACGAAATATTTAGCAAAATTCAGCTGATTATTTAATATTCGCGATACAGCAATAGCATTCAAGGCCAATTCATCAGCAATATTTTTTTGTGTACTACGTGGATCTCCATCAACTTTGGAACAACTTCGGCATCATTGGAAGATTTTGGTCCACCACCTCGGTTTCTGTCCTCAACAGAAAAATGTCTCGTTTTAAATCTTTGGAACCTCTTGGAAATAGTCTGTAGATGCGGTGAAATCGTTCTATTGAATATTTGTAGTGGCTTTAGTTTACGCCGGAAGCCGAAGAGATCACATAGCGAATTTATTTTTGCTTTGGCGGTGGAATTTCGACTGATGCATCCTCAGCTATTTTGCGTTTTGAAAGAAGTCTCATAAAAGAATTTCAAAGGATGTGGTGTTTTTGGTTTAAGCGTACTTTTGTTACTCCCCTCGTAAATAGCTGGGTACACAATCTCTTCGATACACAATGTTATGGTCGGTTGGTATAATGAATTACCAAGTAAGATGGTCTTTTTATTTTATTCTTATACGAGTATATAAACGCTTTTGTTTATAGTGAGTGATGGTCATTGAAACGTTAACTTTTGAATGTATTATGTTACAATACTCGTTCGATCTATTTTTAGGGTTTATATCGATTTTGATGAAAACTATAACATAGAAAAGTATCACGTTTCCTATTTTTTTAGTTCAATAGGAATTATAGGTAAGCTTTCAATATTTTAGTTAAAACTTTCGAAATACTCGTAGATTAAGCTTAAATCACATAGTTAATAATTTGAGGTAAGAACTGATTTATTTGGAAAGCATGTAGATATAGATGTGAATCTATATATAAGACATTAAGTATGGATTTATGATTACATAAGCATGTTACTACCCATTAAGTTGGTAAGAGATTTTAAGATTTAAGAATTATTCAAGATATAAGAAAAATAAATAATATGATTATGGGATTATTTATTTTTATTCTTCCTTGAAATTCTTAATTCAATATCCAAAATGAGTTTCTGTAACGTGTTTTGTATCAAAATATAAACAGGAGTTCATGTTATAGGTATATAGCATTGTATTGTTGATATAATCGGATTTAGGATTGGCCAGAATGTGCCTAGTCAATAAACGGGCATGATTGTGTGGAAAGACGAATCTCCATCTCCAGGATTGCTTTCTATTAATCTAAATAAAAGGCGTCCAACACACTAGTTTTCTAACTGGTAAGCCAAAAATAAATCATAAATAAGTTTAAAATCTGGGTCTATAGGGTATTTTTAAATCCATTTTCGGATAGCAATTGAAAAATACAGGGAAGCTCCGTGTTGTATAAACCAAATGTCACTAACTTATTGAATATATCAAGACGAAGCGAAAGTACTTTTTTTTTACTTAAACTAGGTTCTTCCTTTACAGCAGTCAAAATCATCTCTTCATCACCTGAGAAAAAAAACGGGATCTTTTTTCGTCCACGTCGATATATAATAATAAAATTTATTTTGTGTGTAACCCGCTCAGTTAGACGCTCTTACTATATTGCGTCATTTGCAAGTCACATTAAAATTTCCACCGTCAAGCTTAATTGCCTTCATAATACTATAGTCGTAGTGCGTTTACTTGGCTATCTATGGTTTCTAATCTTTGCTATAAAATTCATGTTTGCCTCAATCGCCTACTTTAATGTTAGATTCAGCATGTTCTGCCTTTCACTTGAAATGTATTGGACTGTGTGGAATATTTGAACAAGTTATTTGCAGTGGCATATCCTACTCAAGGTTTATAAACCACGAAATTTTTTTTCATAAGATTTTTTGAATCTTTTATTTTTTTAGATGGGTATCGATCTGCACATAATGCTGGTATTTAACCTTCTTGGACTATATAAGAAATATTTATACTGGTTTCGATTTGTATAGTTTTTCATGCAGAATTAATAATTTCAATTCCCAATGTTTTCATTTGTCGAGAGAATGAATAGATCTAACCGACTAAATCGTGCAGTGGTTAACGGTGGCAATTGGAGTGGATGTACCGGGTTCCAATCCCGATAGAGGCAAGTAGCAAAAGGGATTTTCTGATGATGATCGTTGGTGTGAATGAACACATCTATAACTGTTGTAATTCAGACAAATAGGGGACCAATCTTCCATGTCAGGTTGTCATGTAGCTATGCAATGTGCAGTTGGTTCTTTACATAAATCGCAACTAGAACCTTAATATGGAAACCGCAAAAGAGTTGGAAGTGCCTTAAAACCCAAGTGCCTTGGTTCTCTTTCATTTTCCTCCATTAATCTTATCTGTTATAATAATAGAGTTACAGTCAAATGGTGTCTTGTTCATTGTTACATTGCAGATAATGAGATTGCTAATTTTTAAGCTAAATCTGGTTTATAATTTACCTTGATTGGTCCTTGATCCGGCACCAGTCGAATTCTTATCTTTTAATTAATAGATTTGAGGTTCAAATGGTTAGCCATATTTACCTGTCGTTAATGATAATTGGTTTTTAGTGTCCTAATATGATGTTATCTAAGTATGCACTGTCGATAATGGTTGAGTTACGAATCTTACTGGGTTATAGGCCCTTTAAAAATGATCTCCATCTATCTCAGGACATTATTTGCAACGATTATCTAGTAAAGGATGATTATTCCATCTTATTTTGTAGCTGTGCGACTTTTGACATATCTTCTTTCTGTCTGTCTGTCTGTTTCTATCTTTGCAATCTATTTGGAGCTTAAGCTCTCCCAACTCTTTTGTGGCTAGCACATCCTACTTTACGCCATTACATAGCCAAATCGAGGACGAACGGCTATATGTCCGTTTTACGCAGAACCATCTGCACATTGAATATCTCCATGCCAGCTTATAGAACTGACTTGGAAGAACGGTTGGCCCATGAGTTTTGCACTCCCACAGGACATCATAGATGTGTTCATTCATACTACCGATCGTAATCAGATGGTGAAAAATTCCTGATGCATCCTGCTTTTATCGGGATTCGAACCCGGTTTAACAACTACGCCATTTGGTGACCTAAGTTTGCTTTTCAGTGTTCAATTTCAAATGACAGCCAGTACTACTTCTCAATTCAATGTGTACATACATTTATGTAGTATTTATTTACGAAACCGAAGTTTCAATCCTTAATATCCTGTCACAGTACGTTATACGTACTAAGAAAGTGAAGATTTTTTAAACAACTCACCACGGGCTGTTTTGTTTCATTTTGACATCTCTTCTCAAACAAAAGCTCTCAGTATCCTAAATATATTTGTTAGTCAAATGAAGTCCAAGATATCCGGCATTTTCTGTTTTCGTCCAGACTGCAGAAATGTGGTATTACTTATTATACTTCCATTTAGGCCTTTCAATGATAATTACACTAAATAATTTATTAAAGATGAATTTCAACACCATTGTGTACAAGAGATGTGGGCCATCCATTTCCAATTTTATTTGGTAGTACCTAGCAATGTTTGAATGATTGTTGTAAATGCAGCACTTCTGTTACGTGAAATGCCAATCGATCATAATCTTAGGTGCTGCAGTCATTATGGTATGTACAGCTATAAGAATTACAAGACAAACCATTCTTTACAAGCGGTGCAGTTTTTTTCCTTCTGACCCCACTTATAGTAAGAAATTTTGGGTCTGGTAACTGAAACGTAATGCCAGAACGACCATACATTTCCAGTTAATTATTCATTTTTTTACATTTCTGTTTGATCTGCTTTTGACAGATGGATAACTTCTGAAGAGAGTATGAAAGTACCAGTTCAACCTTCCTAGAATTAAACGATAAGTTGACACATAAATTAATCGCCATTTGCATGTGATCTCACAGTACAGACCAATATTTACCAGGCAATGGTATCGACATAATCCGACTGTAACTGTAAGGATACTAGAAAACCGGAGACAAGAGCTCACATCAGTGAACGTTCAATGTCCAGAAATGCTCGCGATGCATATTCCATACTGTACAGCGATTTTGTAATTCAACCCGACAAGTTCATGAAGAGGTTTTTCAGTGAATTATTTCTTGTCTCTCATGTTCTGGCATAAACCGATGATCCATCGAATCGTCAATCGTATGTGTCAACTGTTGCTAAAACGTATGATTTGTTGGAGGCTGATATTTTGAATCACCGATACTTTTTCATCTCATGTGAGAGTAAATATTAAAAATGGGATCCTTCCAGAGTATAGACTAATCTCCTTTAATCTGGTGCTTGTTTATGTAGAGGTTCTGTTGATCTCAAAATCTATGAGTTTATACAAAGTCAAACGGGAACTAGAAGTACGTGATCTCTTAAAGCGTAAAGACCGAATTGGCCGATTTTTCAGATTGGAGAAATCTAATTCATTATTAATGCACATCTTAACTGTGTGACGAATTTCTTATTCGTCGATTATTTTAGATTCAACTGACGTAGATCATTTTCCAAGAATAAACGAGATTATGTGAAAATTCGTCAAAATTTCTTATTTGAAAATGGTACAGTGGTTTTATTAAATCAACCTTTTCCTTTATCAAATCTAATTGCTTGTGACTTAAAAAATATCGTCTTCAGCTAAAAGAATTATTTTAGGACATGTTCATGCGGCAAATGGATATAAAAGATAAAATATTCATTTTTAAATATTATATGCGTTGTTGTTGTGCACAGCAGATGAAAAACAAAAACAAGAAAAGAAAATGGGAAATTATAAGAAAAGTTCGAAATTAACGATAATAAAAATAAAATTGAAAATTTTCTATATCTACGAGTATATATACACATTACAAATACCCTTTTCGGGGAGGGATCGAGTGTGCCATATCATTAAATGTTGAAATCTGTTTCGGGCATTTCAGAATATACGTCGAAAAAGACAAATATTTTTTGTGTTATTTATAAAATATATTAATTTATATTTTTTTTATGAACATATATCCCCATTTACAGTCGTGATCCGATAGTCACAGTCGTAATGAACCAAAACTATATCATGCCGTAGGTAATTGATTTCGTGCTGTGATCTTATTTCAGATAAGATTTGTGTAACTGATTTGTTGCGCTCCACATTGGTACTATTTAGTCTCGTCGTGTGATGTGAATGCGATACTGCACTGTATATACTGTAGAAAATCTAAGAAGTAATCTAATACAAAAATACAACAATAATGATTGCAAATTTTATTTGCATATATTAAAATATGTAATTGTATTTACTCTGTGCTAGATTTTGTTGTTGGGCGGATTATGGCATGAGCTTGTATATCCTAGAACGTAAAAAATATGTCATTATGAAAATTATAAAGTGGGATGAAACGGAAAAGTAAGACGATGGGTCGTATAGTATAAGTCAATCAAATTTTGATTAAATTGTACCATACCTTCGATGACACCAGCAGTGGGATTGAGCTAATTCAAACAAATTATAAAGTTCGATTCCATTCCCATTTTAAATGTTAGTTATTTGGCTGTGTGCCATTAACTTTTCCAATTTTTTGTGTTCGTTCTGGAAAACTCTCAATAAAATTTTCCCACTCATTATTCTGTAACACATAATATTTAGAAGCTGCCGAAAATTTCTTGACTCTTATCCAAAACGCCGAAATAATATTTCCTTACATACATATACCTTATTGTCTATTTATTTTATATAATTTCAGGAATAAATAGTTAAAAACCCGGATATCAAGTTGACATAATGACGATGGATGAATTTCCAGTGCCGGCGTATAAACGAAAAAAACTACGCGGCATGGATTTCTATCGGGAGGTATTGGGATCACCGAAATATATTGTGGCTCCAATGGTCGACCAGAGTGAATTGGCATGGCGATTATTGAGTCGACGCCATGGGGCACAACTATGCTATTCGCCCATGTTTCACAGTAGCATATTCGCAAAAGATGCTAAGTATCGGAAGGAGGCGTTACAAAGTTGTCGCGAAGATCGACCACTCATAATTCAATTCTGTGGAAATGATCCGGACGTTATACTTGAGGCCGCACTACAAGCTCAGGATCATTGCGATGCGATCGATATAAATTTGGGATGTCCCCAGGCGATTGCAAAACGTGGCCATTATGGTGCATTTCTACAAGATGAATGGAAGTTAATCGAAAGTATTGTTAAATTATTACACGAAAAGCTCTTAGTACCTGTGACATGTAAAGTACGAATTTTTGAAGACAAACAAAAAACTGTGGAGTATGCACAAATGTTGGAAAGTGCAGGTTGTCAAATGCTGACAGTACATGGCCGGACTCGTGAACAAAAGGGTCCACTAACCGGAGTGGCCGATTGGAGCTATGTAAAATTAGTGAAACAGAGTGTTAGTATACCTGTATTTTCCAATGGGAATATTATGTGTCTTGAAGATATAAATAGGTGTTTGGACGAGACGGGTGCGGATGGTGTTATGACGGCCGAAGGAAATTTATACAATCCAATTTTATTTGAAAAACTGTTACCTATTACTTGGGAGGTTGGACATGAATATTTGGATTTAGTCGAAAAGTATCCCGTGCCGTCGTCCTATATACGAGGTCACCTGTTTAAATTATTTCATCACCTGTAAGTATTCATATTTAATCCAATATTTGTTTAATACTTTGTATCATACTATGAATAAATTTCAGATTTAATGTACAAGAAAATTTTAAGGAACGCGAAGAAGTTGCCACTGGACATAGTATTGCTGAATTTCGGAATGCTGTAAAGTCGATCGAAGCTAAATATATTCCGTATCACATGGGTGAAAAACATTTTGTTGACGAACGACAAATTTCATATAACTTAATGCTACCACCGTGGATATGCCAATCATATGTACGACCACCGCCCGAAGTTCATCTGCAAAAGCTTGAACTGCATAGTAAAATAAATGAAAATCCGGATATGCAACGAAAATATTTCGACCGTGACGGAAATCAAATATCACGTAAACTAATGAAAAAAATGCGACGAGTAGAGCGGCGACCAATTAAGGTCGAGGGCAAACATGAGCGTAGCTTAGATGGATGCACGATTTGTTCAAATCCAGTTGTAAGATTTGTGCTAATATATATTCTAAATTTATATATATATTTTCATTTTCCCTCATTTTTCTAGGGCCTAAAATGTGAATTTAAAATGTGTCGCAAATGCTGTCGCTACAAATGTTTTTACGAAGTGCTTGATTGTCCCGGACACAAAATTCTGATTAAATCGAGACGAGAATTTAGGAAGAATAAAACGCAATCGAAAGAGGACAGTAGTGAAGTACCTGAGAAATTAATCAAAGTTGGTTAAGATTTTGTGATGGCACAAATAAATAAATTAAAATCTAAATTAATTAAAGTATTGTTGTTTCTCATAATTTCAAATCGATTAATCCATGTTGGATCATTACAAATTTCAGTTTTTTTACATTATCTCGTACACATTCCAAATGTTGAAAACAGAGAACCTTACGAATTCGAATAATAATGACGTCCAAGCATTACAAATGTTTGAAGTTCCATGGTTTGTTTGTATTATGTGAAACCTTTCAAAATGGAGTGTAGTGTTGATCTTCACACCGATTGGATGTGTTTTTTTCGCTCGGTGTTTGTTAAATAAAATAAAATAAATGTGTTTGTTGTGTGTGGTTTAAAATCTAATCACAGATGAGTATCGTTATTATATTATGTTTTATTGTTATATTATATTATGTTATATTGCGTAAACGCAACATCGCACAGGCAATGTTTTATAGTATATAGTATTATATTATATTCAGTTTGTTGTTGTTTCTCCTTTAAATAATATAATTTATAACGGGTTTGCTTTGCAATATACATGATTTTCAAATCACACGCACACTACAATATTCCATTGAAAGCGATCGCATGAGACGTTTGTCTCGTTTTCTTTCGTTTGACTAGCACATCGCTCGTCATACAATTCTAACTAAATAAACGTTATATATATGTATTTCCCTTTCCGTTAGACGATTTTTCATTTTTTGTTGTATGTATGTATCAAGCCATACAGTAGAAGGGATTTTGGAGATTTAATTGTTAACGCGATCACTGCCATTGTGCGGTCGTTTAATTGGAGACTGTAAATATATTCAACGTAATTTGCGAACTACATTTTTTTTATATAAATATGTTTGGATTGTGTATTGTGTGTGTGTTGTATATTATATGTAAGACTATTGAGGTGTTAATGGTATATTAATGGTAGAAGGGAGTGAAGATTGTTTTAATACGATCGTTATATTGAGGATAATATAAATGATCAGTTAAAATCACCCATTGATTGGTGAAATTTTAAGTGGCTAAAATGTTGATATAGCATATACCTTTTCATATATTAGGAAAGAAGTGCTTTAACGGAACGGTTAATATTCCTATTGATTTGATTTTATCAATAAAGTCTACTATTTAGCTCTTTGGTAGATACTTTTGGTATGTACTTGATATGCACCATGGTATGTTGTACTCTTAAATAAGTTTTGTCTTATTATTTCCATGGAAAATAATATTTTATTGATAAAATTTCGTTTTATTTACTTATATAAGTGTAAATGAATAGGAATTCTTGTTGTTGAAATTCATATTCATAATTGGTCAGAAAAATTGAGAAAATTAATATACCAAATAATGCAAAACTCGCTTCCTTCGATGTCACAAACATGTATTCGAATAAACCAGTGAAAGAAACGTTGATCATAACCAAGAACATTTTAATAAAAAACGGAACTAACAGTAACACCGTCGAAGAAATAACAATACTATTAGAAGAAATTACAAGTTAAAATTACTTTTACATATAATGGAAAATTCTACTCCCAAAATGATGATGGTCTACCAATGGGTAGTCCTCTATCTGGAACGTTAGCCAATATATATTTAAATCATTTCGAAAATAAATTACATCTTAAATAATAGAAACAAATTTTTAAAGAACATTAAATACTGGCACAGATATGTAGATGACATACTAATATTGTTTACGAGTACATCTAGACAACTGGACCTAATGCAAAATTATATGAATAATATACACGAAAACATAAAATTCACGTTAGAATTAGAACAAAATAATGCAATTAACTTTCTGGATCTAACAATTAAAAACATCAATAACAAACACACATTCAAAATATTTAGAACGGACCAAACTATACATAAAACTCAAACCACCCATACCAGCATAAAATAGCAGCATATAATCATATGATACACCGTTTCAATAAGATCCCGATGTCAATAGAAGATTATCAAAATGAACTTAAGATAATTAAATACATCGCACATAAAAATGGTTATACCACGGCCAAAGTGGACGAGATAAATCGAAAATATATATTCAGAACCAATTACCGACAGAACACTACGTTACAATTTGATGATAATACCCAAGAAAAATACGTTATTGTGGATTATAATAAAAACACCAGCCAACATATCCAGAAAATATTCAAAAACTTTGGATATAAAGTTGCATATAAAACGCATAACAAATTAGATCAAATAGTAACATTACATTAGACAGCGGAATTTATAAATTAACATGTTCAGACTGTCCATCATTTTACATAGGAATAACCGGTAGATCCTTTAAAATAAGATTTAACGAACATATAAAGGATATCGGTAAAATGAATACTGAGTCAAGATTTGCTCTCCATATCAATAATACTTTACACAACTACACAGATATGGATACAAACTTAAAAATTCTCTACAAGATGAATAAAAGCGACCAAATGAACAGGCTAGAAGAATTTGAAATATATAAAAACCGCAAAAATAAATTTCTACTTAACAACAAAATTAATACTATGACGAACAAACTTTACGAACTAGTTTTGAAAAATACGTCACAAAATATTATACCTTGAAAATAAAAACACTCTACCCTGGAAAAAGTATAAAAAGGCATGGAAATAAAATTTATTTTTTAGTTCATGATATATACTGAAGGTGGCGGCAACTTGATTGCCGCAATATATTTATAATATAAAAATTAAAAATTCCACTATAAGGAATATTTTTTAACTAAAATATCAAATTTCTATTTGATTGAGGATTTCTTGAGTGACATGCTTAAGATTGGATGGGGATTACTTGATCGGTGGTCTTGACCAGAAAGTTTATTTTACTTTAATGAGCGGCTTCATTGCTGTATAAATAATTCTATTACAAACATTGAAACTTTCTGAAACAGATGGCTGCTTTGGTGATTGCTTTTATTGGATTGTAGTGTGTTATACAAGAAATCTACTTTTATGAGTAGTGAGAATGGTTTTTCTAAAATCTAAAAACGGACATAAGGATAAGATGCATAATAGAATGGAATGATCGATCAGGTCAGCTAAATGACTGGACTAACAAACGAATTGACAGTGTATTAGATCATCATATTGTATATGGAAATGCTGTCGGATCATCGCGAAATGTATATTCTCCCACGCGTTAGATGGTGATGGATTGGGAATTATAGGTACACATCTTTAAACACAGATATGATGAAATAAGACCCAAAGATGTTTTTTTTAAATACTCCAGTTTTAACTGTTGAGGCGATACGAATACATATGATGAATGTAGAATGGTCCTAACCTATCCAACTAACAATAATAAAAAAAATAAAAAACTCAAATCCCAATGTGAAAATGATTATACTAACAATATCCATATAATAATTTACTAATAAGGTAGTTAGCAATGACTGCTGTGGATTATAACGTTACTCGTTTTTGTTATTAACATTACTTTTCCTAAACCTTATATGTTGAGATGCAGGCAGAGCCCGCATAATTTTGGAATAAAGAATGCGCGGAAAGCTATTTGGAACTCTGTGAATATACTCCAGGATTATGGTAACATACCTAGGATCAGGGTTGTCGTTTACAAAAAGACTAAGGTAGCACATATCGTATAACAATGGGAGTATTTCAAAAAGTTAAGGAGTTTAAAAATAAAAAAAAACATATATCATATTATAATGTATAATTAATTATATAATTAATTTAATTTAATTCAAAATAATTAAAAATTATAAACAATCACATAAAAATATATGTATTATAACTACACGGATTTCTTCCATTCAAAAACTCTCAGGCCATAAGATTGGCATTAACTATTGAGTTTAACAATAAATTACGCTTTTTATGTTTAATAAGGTTGTCTTGGAAAAATATGCGCTCGGCGTTTGCGCTGCTATGAGAAAAACTTAAAATAGATCCTACAAAACTACGATGTTGTAGATACATTCTTTCGTTGGCAGCATTTTTCAAATCGAATATAGAAGTCCAAATGTCTTCAAAGTGTTTTGAAAAAATTTGGAAACAACCGAATAACTGGAGATGGACTAATTGTTTTTTGTTTGGGGTCCAAGCACAGATACTAAAACCTCATCTTCGAAATAAATTCGAGGGCTTATTTGCTTGCACAGCTGTATATAATAAGCACAACACGATTTCCTTACACGGTGGGCAGTGTCTTATGAAACTGTTCCCCCTTTAATAGTTATTTCAGTTTTTGTGCTAATATAAATTTTATCAATGTCTAAAATATTATTTATATTTAAAAATTAAGTTTTATCCAGCACATTATCCAAAATCATCTCAGATTTAACAAAATTTGATAACATTGTAAAACTCTTGTAGTGGGAAGCAAAACGTGAAATCAAGAAGTTACTGATTGGAACTTGAGCCATGTCGGCATTCTGTTCTAAATGGTATGATTGCATCAAAAATGTTTAAGCGCAACTCATTGCTCTATAATTTGTGATAAAACTGCTGCTTCGATCGATAGCCATCTTGCTAATGATAATTTAAGTATTCCATGTGTTTCGATATTAAAATATTCTTGAAAAGTTTTGAATTGAGATTGCAAAGTTTTGGTTTTTTGATAATTTCATGTAATTATTTTGTTAATCCAACTTATTGTACCTATCAATGTGTACAATATTAAAAGTAAGGATTTATTGACAAAATTTACATTTTGGTTTCCATTTCCAATTATTTTCTCTACAACATTAATTGAATTTCATTAAACTCTTATTATATTGTTTTATATAAGAAGGAAAAGTATATGTAATAGTGAAATATATTTCTCTCACCTAAGTGAAACAAAAGAAATCCCAAAAACTGCATGAAACTGCAATTGCATGAAGGTTTACTCTTTCAGGGGAGTATAGATTTCATTTGCGGAGCATAGTAGTACATCGGTGTTGAAAGTAGTACATTTACTCCTATAATAGTACTTTCGACAACACTGCCTAGGATCACCGTAACAGGTTGGCTTGTACTTCTCCTATCATATAATATCATTATGTGAAACCTTTCAAAACAGAATTGTAACCGTTTAAATATACCGTAGTGCATTTACATACATCGGTCGCCGTTATATGCTACTAATATGCAATCAAATGTTCGAGTTCGAATAGTTATGTTAGTCAAATTGTAAGGTTTTAGCCGATACTCTTGTTCGAAAAATCAGAAATTAATGTTCGATGTATGATGACTCAAACATTGTTGTGTCTCTCAATCGAAGGCGCTTTTATCACTTATTATTGGAATTGGCTTGTTTTTGTAAGTCAAATAATTGGTTGATGTATGCTACAATTATCAGGTTTTTACATTATCTCGTACACATGAGGTGATGAATATTCCAAAGTGTAGTAGAATGAAAACCTTACAAATCCGAATGAGATAATTTGACATCTTAGACACGATTTTATTTTCTATAAGCATGACAATTGTTTCGAAGTTCATCATGTTTGGTTTTTGTGAAATTCTCAAAATTCAATTAAAATAATTCAAATTTAAAAAAAAACAGTCATTAGAATGTCACACTGGAGATAAATAAACCGTAGTGCATTTACAGTACGTCGGTCGCTGTTATATGCTACAAATATGCAATCAAATTTTCGAATTCGAATAGTTATGTTAGTCAAATTAGCCGATACTCTTGTTCGAAAAATCAATTTTACTTTCGATCTAGTGATGACTCACACATTGTTGTGTCTATCAAACGATAGCGCTACCAAACATGGTGAAAGTATTCGTTTTTATCACTTATTATTGGAATTGACTTGTTTTTGTAAATCAAATAATTGTTGATTGTATGTTTTAAATCGTTACAATTTTCTGGTTTTTAAATTAACTCGTACACATGAGGTGGTGAATATTCCAAAGTGTATTGGAATGAGAACCTTACAAGCCGAACGATACGATTTGACATCTTAGACACGATTTTATTTTATCTAAGCATAACAAATGTTTCGAAGTTCTTCATGTTTGGTTTTCGTGAAATTCTCAAAATTCAATTAAAATAATTCAAATTTAAAATAAAGTCATTAGAATGTCACACTGGAGATAAATGTATCGTAACGTAATGTATCTCCGGTATATACGTAGTAAAATATTTGAGTTCGTGTATATTTTTTAGCCATAAAATTGTAAGGTTTTAACCGATACGTAAGATTAGAATTTTACTTTTGGAACTAGCGAGGACTTAAACGGTCTTGTGCTTAGCAAACGATGGCGCTAGCAAACAGGACTACCGTTTTAAATTTTATAATGTTTGGAATTGAATTGTTTTGTACAATCATATTTTGTTTAAAAGCTTTACAATTGTCAATCAGTGTGATTTTGTTAAAATCCAGCTTTTTCTCATATTTTCGTGAACCTACAAATTGTTTCAAACAGTAAATGTCATGTAATTGGCGCAGCTTTCCTAATCAAATCATTTCGATAATAGTGTTTGAGATAAACACTTTGATTTAGTTCATTAATGCTCAATGGCATGTTTAGGTATAATATGAGAGACGCTAATCTGTATTATATCAGATTTTAGTGAAAAACTTGATGAATGCTTCCTGATGTTTTAGACTCCCTTAGATACGAAATTAAATTTCGATAAATCCTGTTGTAAAGACTGCTTAGTTTTGAACTATAAAATAGCAATTTATCAAAAGCTTGTGCAGTTTTCATGAGCAGCGCAGAACGCTTTCCTTTTTCCTCCATGGCATTTTGTTTACCTTTCATTAATTGTGTTAGGTATTGAAACTGTAAAATGCTTTGATCTAAATCCTGATGGAGTCAGGTTCTTCTCGAACAGAAACACTTAGGTAATAGTTTTACAAAACATTTAGACTAAACTAGGTTAACGCAAGGAAAACTACAGCTGCTCTTGTTAGCGAGATATTCACGGGGTTTCTATAGAGAAGTTACTGAATTGCCAATCAAATTCTTGCACATGCAGATATTTTTGTGTGTTGCGTTGCAACATAGTGAAAGAGATCCTTGATCAACTGGAACAGTAATCAGTTTATTTTGCTTTGAGATACTCGTACAGGAAAACCGAGACAGAGTTTTCCATCTGACCAAATGATTGTTTCCAGTCTTTACTGTCAATAACAACAATTAATCAAATTTATTTTTCCGAAAATATTGCTTTTGCTACCATCGCAGATGCTCAGACCAATGATGAAAACTTCAATTAATCTTAAGGAGTAATTCTGTTCTGAAATTCGAGAAATTTTCTTTTGTTTTCGGTTTGCAAAAACTAATTCATTGTGATATTACAATTACTACACCTAAGCCGTTCGAACCACTAAATTTCTGAAAACAAGTTTTCGATGCGTTTCATAACCTTTCTCATGCTGGCTGTAAGCTTCCATTAAACTTTTGACTAAGAATGTCATTTTTGACTAAGAGCGGCTTCTACTCAGTTTTGAACGAAGGAGAACAACTATTTACATTATAAAATGTAATGGCATGACTAGTATTTTTCTTTCAGTCTTATTTGGACTAAGACCAAGTTACAGTGAAGAACACTAAATCTTCTAAGCTTGTATACGGATGTACGATGTGTGTGGCAGGAGATTTTTTGAACAGTACGAATACGAACGAGAAAATTTTACTTCAACATAATTCGGTCTGTAACAATGTACGTACATGCTACGGAAGTCTATGTCGACTGGTATTACAGCTGCACGCATTACTCTAAACTCTCAACAAGTGGTTATTGCCTAAATGTATCCTTCTTCTGAGGATTTTTCATGCTTTGTAAGTTGGTGGATATAAACATTCCTCTGATAGCGAGTTGTGATGCTTATCTATGGTTCTGATCTGGTAAACTATTTAAGTACTAGTCTAGAACTTGTTTTCTTACCCGAATCACCTATGAAGATTTATTCGTTTGTTGACATAGAACTGCACTGTCAAAAGCAATTATAACAGCGTTTGAGATATCGGTACTGGCTAAGAACCCCGATAAGGGCAGGTCCCCGATAAGGGCCACTTGTTAAACTCATAGATCTATCCAGCTTCTATGTAAGAACTTTATGGATGCTATGGCATGGAGATATGCAATCTGCATATGGTTCTATGTAAATCGAACCTATTGCCATTCGTCCTCGATTTGCAAAGAAAAAAACAAACAATCTTTTTTGGTGTTTTGCTCTTAAAAGATTAAGAAAAAATTCCCAGAAGGCTGAAGAGTAAGGGCATAGAACATCTAACCTTCAGTCTGATTGGGATAGCTTTCTAGCAGCTTAAAAGTTGTACAAAAAAGAATTATGTACATCACATATATCCTTTAGTTAATCTTTTGTGAGGAAATTAATAGCATTTTTGATCTTCCTTGGACCCTTCCAATCTGCCGGTAGTGATGGTATATTTCTTACTTAATTACAGTATGGATATCCTCTTCTTAACAAACCAGTTGGGTATCGTTTTTAGTTTTGTTCAACAAACTTGGGGTAGCAGTAAAGTAATTTTTATTCCAAAAGTTGGCAAGTCAGTTTGTTATCAACTTTTTTGAAAACCTTTAGAAAGGATTGTTGATACGTTTATTAGGGACCAGGGTTAAGTTACCACTCTGCTCAGTAACATGCTACATGCTTTCAGAGTTGGCAAATCTTAAGAGACTGCCTAACATGGACTCGTAACTATAGGATTGAGAGATCTATGCACAAAAGCAAGTTTATTTTGTGCTCTTTTCGGATCTAAGTCATCATTAAAAGCTTAGCCTACGTCAAACACCTTGATCGTTTTCTAAATAATAAACTTTCGTGAAAGTTTATTATCAGGCTTTTAAACTACAAAAGGCCAATGTTTTTTTTTTTTAAATTCTATCTTTTATTTACAAATCACTGGTTCTACCAATGCTAGCTTATTCATCTGTTGTTTGGTGGCCAGTGATTAAATTAAAATGCAATGTGTTGAACCCGGCTATGCTATGGAGCTCAGTCTGTCCCTACCCCAGTTATAATTCTTCTTTCTCGGTACAGGTTGCTCGTCTGTCTTTCGCTTGAGGGATGCTGGAACGTGCACGCTTTTAGCACTCTTTCAAGCCATAGGTTAATATTTAATGGTTTTAAACGAGCTATGGTAGAAACCAACATAGTTAATGATAGGCTTCTGCTTGTTTTTAATTTTCACAGAGGTTAAGATTCTTTCTAATGTCCTTCGCATGATCGAAAAATCTCTGGCAATTTGTGTTCTGTACTATACATGAAGCGGAATTAATTGCTATACTCACTGCGTGATTTCAGCTTTCAATCTCGTTGCCGACGACAGTGGCATTATATTTTGTACGGATAGTAAAACTGTCCTTAATTTCTTGATCAATACTTTTACCAACTCTTAATTGATGGGAGATTGTAAAACATTTCTGAACCTCCTTTGTTGTAACAACAAGGTAACGGTCATGTGGATCTCTGTCGATTGTGACATTTGGTGACTAGAAATTGCAGACTGTTTGGCTAAAACTGGATCTTCGCTCATATTTCATTGACCCTAAACTAGTTGATCCTTTACCCCTCCCTATTACCCTGGCCAATTACGATCTTTCATTGAAAAATAACAACGTGAGTATATTGGATTCTATACTTACTGACCATGGTCGTTTCAAAAGTCATCTTCATCGAACTTCATTGGACTAGCCAGTGATGCCGTATGCGACGATTTCTAAGGATGCCGATAATAGCTTACACTTCATCAATATTATTAACGAATTTGAACATATACATTTAAGTATGAAACTCGATTTCTTTTGCATGACCACCGCGTGTACGTTTTACGAAGTCCAATCTTTGAACCCAGTTTGCGACCAATCTTTCGCATAAATCGGCCGAAATTCTAGCAATTTCACGTTCAATATTGGCTCTGAGCTTTTGCAACGTCGCCGGCTTATAGGCATAGACAAATGACTTCACATAACCCCAAATAAAATAATCTATAGGTGTCAAATCACACGAGTGCGGTGGCCACTGGACGGGCCCATTTTGCGAAATAACAAGCTCATCGAACTTAGTCTTCAATAACGCGATTGTATCGTGTGCTGTGTGACATGTGGCCCTGTCCTGTTGAAACCTCATGTCGTCCAAGTCCATTCCATTCAATTGCGGCTAAAAAAATCGTTTATCATATCGCGGTATCGATTTCCATTAACAGTAACGTGGCGATTGTTATCGTCGATGTAAAAATATGGCTCAATGACGCCGCCGGCATGTAATCCACACAACACAGTGACTTTTTCGGGATGCAACGGTGCCTCATGAATCACGTGTGGGTTGCATCCTGCTCAGTAACGCATATTTTGCTTGTTGGCCAATCCATTTAGCCAAAAGTGAGCCTCATCGCTGAAGATGATTTTTCGGTGAAAATCTGCATCATTTTCGATTTGCTCTAGAGCCTAATTCACGAATCGGCGTCGCTTTAAATGGTCAAACGGCTTTAGTTGTTGTGTCAGTTGATCTTATACGGATGTAGGCCAAGATATTTACGTAAAATTCGCCACAATGATGTCACAGAAGGCCCAATTGTTGCGAATGTCGTGTGAGCGACACATTCGCGACTTCTTGAACTGAAGCACTGGCTGCTGCGATGTTTACAACACTTCGAGCACTTCTTGCTCTCGAGGGCACCGGAACATTATGTAGCAAAAACGTAGACTCAAATTTTGTATAATGGCCGTAATGCTCTTAAAGTAGCAGCAACAGAACGATTATTTTGATAAAAAATTGGCACGATTTGCAATTGCTGTTCACGTGTTGGGCGTTCCATGATGAAATGTATACTAATGAAGTTTCCAAATGACAAAAGAACAATAAAAAATATGGCGTCGTTCGCTGTCCCTATCAGAAAAAAAAGTTGAAGTGCACCTGTTGAAACACCCGTTATTTCATTAAAACTCATAACAACAATATAGTATACCAAACAATATAGTATGTAGAGTTACCTGTTTGATGTCACTCATCTATTGCTCATTGTAAAGGGTTTTACTGTATACCCCAAAAAAATAACAAAATAAAATTAGCTTGGACACAAACCTCAATGCCTTACATTTTAGTTGTGATTATTTTCCATTTTTGAATATTTGGCGCTAGCTCCGAAAACGGGATGTACGTGAGTAAATACCAAGGGGAAAACCCAGAGAAAAATATTAAGTTAATAAATTTCTACCCCTTAAAAAACATGTGTGCTGAATACAATAGCTGCAAAACAAGGGGGTTGTAGTATATAAATACCTATGTACATACGATACACGCCGAACCGAATTCTAAGAATAATCGTCATGATTTAAATGATCCTAATTAACAAGTTACGTGAGGTCAATTCATCGAGTTAAATTAAAACAGGAGTTCATCTTAAAATAAATGAGTCATATAACCCGATTTAAGTGTGACAAATCGTTTTGTGTTTTTCATTTCTGTTGTTTTGGTCAGATGTTATCTCGACAGACTATATATAAGTACGAGTACACATACTTGTCGCTCGTCTTGAACTCTTTAAACTTTTTTGTACACGAAGCAGCATATTAAAAAATAAGAAACAGTCATACACATATGTTGTTTAATTTTTGCTACCCTTCCCCAACCCCCCAAAAAGTAAAAAAAAAAACAAACGAGAAGGAAGGATATCTGTGACTCTGTGTAACATCAACACACAAGAAAATTTAATATCCTTATTTTGTGTGTGTCTAGATATGATTATTTTAAAAAAGGAAACTTTTGTCTATAAAATGTTGTTATAAGGAGCCCAACAACAACAATAAACACGAAGATGTAGATGTTGTTGAATGATGAAGAGACGAAAAATGTTCCTTCTTAACACATTTTGTTGAGATTAAAATTATTTTTGTTGTTGTTGTTGTTGTTGGTTTTATTAGATTTTTGAAAGTGGAAAATCATAAAGATCAAAAATTTTCATATTTCATATCCTTCTCTATCGTCTGGTGGTGTGGTATGTATACAATCTGTTCCAAGTACACACACACACAATGATGATGATGATGATAGTGAAAATGTTAATGATAATGATGGGAAAATATGGTTGAGTGTAAAGTTGAGATTTTCAAGAAAATTATTTTTCAATGGACTCAATTTGAATTTTAAAATTGAAATTCTGGTTTGTATGTGACGCAAATTTATGGGCAAATCGTTAATGGTTTTTCCAAATTGTATAGATTTGGTGCGAGATTGTCAGATGGTCTCGATTATTATTTGTGAGTTAATAAAATGTCAACGACTTATATAAAATAAACTACATTCGTTACTGTTTGTTCTTTGTTTTAGTCACTAGACTGTCTGTTCTGGGGTTGAAGCACCCATAACTATTTAACAGTTCCCTTGTATCGTTTTGGTTTATGCTGAAGCAAAATCAAGGACGTACAGATTTGAAGCCGATTCTGAACATTGCAATGATCCATGACAGCCAATAGTATTCTCATGGTAGATGAACTATAAGATCTGTACATTATACCCAACATTTATTCATTGCGTTCTTTCTTCGGTTAATTTTTCTCCTCGTAATTTTTACCATACCTACCTGTTGACCAATGCAAAATTTTGTAATTCTCATTGATGTAAGACTACTCTACGGTCTTAAACTGAGTGAGCTAGTATACCTTAGGTTAGGTTAGACTAGGCAAAGTACAACTCTTCAGCTGTAGCCTGAAAGGGCCATTGTGGGGAGGCCTACAGCGGAGCTTAGACTGGCTTTGAGGAAAAGGGCAGAAGCTTTAGCACTGGAGAGGTGGTCTAATACCCTCACATGCGAGAGAGCGAGACAAATGTGGCCAAGGGTGGATTTGATTCGCTCCAGGACCTTTATCTCTCTGGAGAGGAGAGATCTAAGAAGGATAGTAGGAATATTAACGGGACACTGCCTTTTCGGTGAACATGCGAGAAGGCTGAGTCTAGAAACAAATGACTTCTGTAGAAGCTGTATGGACGAGGAGGAGGAGGAGACGCTTGTTCACTTCCTGTGCTCTTGGCCTGCACTGGCACTAAGAAGGCATTTACACTTGGGCAGATATGTAATGCACAACCTTTCAGATCTTGAAGATATTAAGGTGCGTGACATTTTACGCTACATTAGTAGCTCAGGATGATTCCAATAGAGTGTTAGGGATATAAGAAGACTAAGATCCTGTGGTATCACAACGGATAGGCAACAGTCTAAGTGTGCATTAGCAGCCACTCTAACTTAACCTAACCTAGAATACCTTAGTTACTACAAATTTGCATGGCCTACTTCGTAGGTTCGAAATTATTTACTGAACAGAAATATTTATTTAGTAGAGCAGAGAATAGAACTTCAAGTCCCAATCAAACATGAAAAGAAATAGAAGAGGAACTAGACAAGCTCCTTGATGTCATACAATGATCCGCTTGGGAATGCCATAAATTATCATCCAGAAAAGAAAACTCCGTTATACACCTAAACGACCAAGCTTAAACAATTGAAAAATACCTTTAATATCTAGCTCCAACTAATGATTTCGACTATCACCTCTGGAAAGCAACAAAAGGGTTAAAACGACCAAAAACGCAGATCCTCCCATTCAAAACAAATGATGGAAAATGAGCTAGAAGTGCGAAAGACAAGGCTGGCCTGTTTGCTCAACATGTTGAAGAAACATTTGAACCTGTAGGTTGGTAGACCAGTTACGGAAACCCGACTGATAGCTCAGAATATCGGCCGTTGAAGATAATATTAGGCCTGTCACATTGAAAGCCTAATATTCTGATATATGATATCTTATGCCTAAGATGTGATTGCGGTCATCGAATCGAAATCCAATCATGGGAGTTTTACTAATATAAAAGTAAGCTCTCATGGCAGAGAAGATAGCGTACTTGCTCTGTCATACGGGAGTCTCGGGTTCGATTCCCGTGGTGGTGACGATTCATCAATCACGATTGGGTGTTTTTAATCTGTATGTGTATGTGGGTTGAACCGTGGGCCTCTAGTGGCATTGAGTTCTGGAATTATTTCCGCCTTCTTTAATTATTTTATTTTTAAGCTACAAAACAAACCTCTAATCATGAACGATCAGCAGATTCCGTATACAAATAAGACTAAGTACCAAGAGATGACCTTAGTATTAGGCCAACATCAAAATAATTCAAACTGTTTATAACAAAGTCCTAAGAGGTATATAGTTCACGCTCCGAGGTACATTAGAGATGAGAGACCTTAATGTCCAGACGGTTAAAGGAGAAATAGAAAAAACTTGCCATAACTCAGGGACAACGTATTTATCCTTAAATCAATGGGTTAAGGAGACTTATAGATGGAACTGGCCAATGAGCCTTTTCGTTAGATATCGATCTCTTAATAACCTCTGCCCTCGACATTAGTGTTTTGGAACTGTTCTATTGTATATAATTATCATCTACTGGCTAGCTTTTCATTACAATGACAACAAAAAGGTTTGGATAGTCATTAAGAGGACATAAGAGTTTTTGATCGTAAATGGGTTTTGATCAATTTTCTGGGCGATAGAAGTCCTGGGCAGACGCGAAAATCGAATAAACTTGAAGGTTATATTTAAAGGATTTAGCAAATGTTTACGATTCTGATGTCGAAACCCATTATCTGAAATCAGTACACTTATGGTAATGTTACCGATTTGCACAATCCAAGGAGAAAGAATAAAAGCTCGGTGAGTGAGGTGAGTTTACAACATTTTTTTTTAGACTCAATGGAAAAGCTCATCACACGATTCGTATATTAATCACTCTTTCGCCAATAGAGTATCTTTATCTTTTGACCGAACCAATACGTACTAGTGTAATCTAATCTTCTGAAACAAATAGGTCTAAAAATTTTCTCACCATCAGTACGCAATTGGAGTACCCTGACCAACTTCAGACTTCTGAAATTGAACTGCCCCGACTCCTGTTGAAGTATCACATGAAATAAAGTAATGTTTATTGAAGTCAATCGTGCAGATCATCGGGGCAGATGTGAGTGCCATCTTCAAACAAATTTTGATTCTTTTTCAATGTGTTGGTCAATGGCGCAGATAGGAAAATGTGTTTTTGGACATCATACAAAGGACGAGTTCTAGTGATTTGAGTAGTCTAACAGTGTTCAATTTTTTTCACGTACTGTATGGTTTGAAAAATCTCTTCAACATAAAGAAAAGTTAATGGTATAGTTTCGAGATGTAGAGAAGGCCTTATGTAGCAAGAAAGATCATATGCTAAAATGCAGGATCGTTATAGTTTCACTTGCAGATTGATAAGGTAAGGTATTGTCGTTTATTTTTTGGAACTTGGTCATTAATGACCTGTTAGGGGAGATAATGCTTCAGGGTGATTGCGTATGTGAGTTATGTTGTTATATTGCAGTCTTTGAGAAATGTCCTTGAAAATATTACGATATTTGTTTATATTTGTTTCGATAACTGTTAAAATATGAATCTACAGAACACCAAGCTGGTTCTGTACACTAGCAAAATAATGTTAAGCATATCGGCGTTATCTTGCATATATAATTAAGTTGTAAACACATTATACTTTACTTATGGAAAAAAGAGAGGTTTGAGCGGTTTTGAAGGTACTGTTTTCTATTTGTATTTCTGAGTCTAGAACTCGCTCATCAACATATTAACTGCCTCATTGGGCCAAACAGGATTGCTAGTACAATATTACTTGTAAAATTGTTTCAGCGAGAAATCTTTCCAAGGCAGAATAAGCCTAACTCCGTCGAATTGTTATTAATTATGGAGCTGCGTGCGAGTATACTGAATTGATTACCGATGCTAACCGCTGTAGTTGGGAATATAAGAAGTATTTTCCCTCATCTATAAATTTCAGTGAGACGGATGTAAAGAATATTCTACATTTTATTAAAAGCTCCAGGTGGTTCGATTAGGCAAAAGGATATTTTAGTGCTACAGTGATACGGATAATTACATACCTATGGTGGTCTCGGGGCAACCACTTTAACCGAACCTAACGATGTGACGAAATAATGCCCTCAAGAGTGCGTTTTATCCCTTCGACCATGGTCTCTGGTGATTGATGAGATTCTATACGGACGATCCCGTTATAAGCAAATTTGATGAAATCCTATCAGATCTAATCTTAACAATTTTAAAAAATGATTTCGGACATCTGAGGAAAATCTTAAAATAGATGTTATCTTTAAACTCTAGTACAGTTTCAAGACCATATCTGTCAATTGGAATGACTTCCTAATTTTTTTACGGCCAAAATAGAATTAAACAAACCTCTTTTAATATGATATTGAGCATAGAGACATCAATCGTGATGAACAGTGAGACCGGGATAAGGATTTTTGGGGCATGACCTGTCCTGGGTGGTGGACGCCACCGTTTTTCAAGCAGAAATGCATTCGTTAGAGTTTTGTATAAAGGCTTGTGTCATTAAAGGTAACAAGGATTAAAATAACTCTTATGTGGGTGTGCGTTAAGGATTGACTTGTAATGCTCTAAATAGACCCTTCAGGGTCACTTATTTAAGATTGATGCTGTATTGTGAACTCAACGAAACTACTTACAGGAACCAAATTTAACTTAAAACTTCAATTCAAATGAAGAACAGAGCCGGATATTGGTCAACCAACAGAAATAAATCGGAGAAGTGAATAAACGACCTGCTTGGAGGGCAGAACTCATGGGCAACTCATCTTCAAATGACACGGAAGCCATAGGCTGTCATGGAGCAACAGAATGCACAGATGGCCTACTTAAATTAAACCTATAGCCGTACATTTAGTTTCGGCGTAACATAGGACTTGACAGGGAAACTACAAAAGGATCAGGAGTGCTCCAAAACAGAGAGTAAAGGGAGAAACAGACAAAAAAAAATGGAAGACAAGCTATAGTCCTCCGAAACTATTAAGTAAAATAGAAAAATTGGTACCCGAACAAAAGGTGAAGTGTTTAAAACTCCGACAGATGGCGCAGAAGGTTTCTAACCCAAACCTTCCCAAAAAGGCCCAAATTTGGGCGCCGAGCCTTGCTGTATCGGCCACAATCAATTATTGAAGTGAAAATATTGTTTCGAGTCACTAGAGAACATCACAGAGAGGTAGAAAAGAACTTGGTGTCTTGAAAATGAACTAGATATTGGTACACTGTTCCGCAGGATTAAAAAAATCTTTAAGATTTATCTCTTGCTTGGTCGAATAATCAAGGAGCTTCTAGATAGAACAATAGGTCCTAATTGATTCATAAAAAATACTGTCAGTTTTCGTGAGATTAAAATATAATTTAACAAACCTTTTAATGATATCGAGTACACAGACGAATCGTGATAAACAGTGAGACCGGTATAGAAGTCTTTGAGTACGTCCTGTCCATATTTAAGTGTCGGATGGTGAAGCAGAAATACATCCAAAAGAATTATAAGCTGGTCTTATCAAAGGTCTGCTATTTGCACTAGCATTTATATTTTATTGGACAGACAGGCAGGTTTAGATGCATTGATGTCAAATACCTGCCTGCAGAGAGCAACTGGTAACAAGGATGAAAATAACTCATCAATTTAAGATTGATGTTGTATTGTACAATCAACAGAACTACTTGCAGGAACCAAACTAAACTTAAAACTTCAATTCCACTGACAAACGAAGCCCATAATTATATTGGTCAACAAAACGAAGTAAAATACCTTGTGACAGTAATTAAACCGGATCTGCCACTACTCACAGACTTATCGATTTGATTGGTGGCTTGGGAAGGTACTTTGAAACGTGTAAGGCAACCTCTTGTTGGTGTCCGATTTGATCACAATCGGTAATGTGTAAGACGACCTCTTTGGTGTGCAGAACTCATGGCGACTTATTTTTCGTGTCAATACTATAAGCTGTCATGGAGCAATGGAATACACAGATGGTCTACTTAAATTAAACCTACAGTCGTCCATTTTGCATCGGAGTAAGATAGGACATGACAAGGAAACTACAAAAGTATCGGGAGTGCTTCCGCTCCAAAGTATAGGCGGAAATAGACAAACAAAACAAACAAGAAAAATTGAAAGGTAAGCTACAGTACCCCAAAACGATTAAGTACAGTAGAAAATTGGTAACTGATAAAAAGTGAAGTTTTTCAAACTCCGACAGTTTTCACGGAAGGATTCGAATCACAATAAGAGACCCCAATCTGGATTATTTATTGAAGTAGAAATTTGGTGGATTCAAAAAAGTCTAGATAATGCCTCATTGCTCCGTAGAATTGAACAATCTTAAAGAAGAGCCTCTTGCTTGGCCCATGTTACCAACGAGCTTCTGGTGGTTAATCATTTACGAAAATTTAGAGTTGGAATCATTGGAATATATCATGTGCAATTGTTCGGCTATTATCATGTCATTTATGGATTCATGTTAACACCGGCATGTCGATCTGAACATAGAAGAAGCACGAGCATGAAAGATTTTGTAACCTAACCTAATGAATGTGTCCATAACGAACATATATTCTCGACACGGATCTGAAATAAAATAAGCTATCGAAGACACACAAAACCACACTCTTCAAAGCAGTGTTCTTAACATATTTAATTTATCACAACGATATATCTTCATTAATGTCAATACAGTGGATAATTCTTCCTAACACTCCAGCTTAACATCCAACCATATGGTCTTCCGTTTGACACATCAACACCATAACTATAAAAAAACTGTACAGCCGCCAGTATTGATGATCATTTAATTTGTATTCTTTCGATCCATCGACGCTATTATCCACCGATGTACAAATCCTGTGAATTCGAATAGCACAACTCATCCGTTTCGTTTGCCGGTTTATTTTCATCTCGCTATTATCAACTCTTAATAACGGAAGCGAGGCAAAAAAAAAATAAAAGTTTGCCACTTTGTCGTTTTCTTATTTATTATTGTTGGTTTTTTTTTTCTCAAAATAATCTTATTAATTTCACTTCATGATCTTTATTTTTATTTATTTATTTATTTTTGTTTTTATATATTTCTTGTGTTTATAAGACAAATATAAATGTTTGCTTCTGCAGAATAATAAAAGAAAAAAAAACGACGAGATGTTTCCTTTTCGCTACTCCGTATCTCATCTCATCTCGTTCGTTCGTTGTTTTACAATATTTTCAGTTTCAGTGAAATGTAAAAATTTTTCTTTTTTTTTTTTTAACTTTTAATTGGAAAATTTTGTAAATTTGTGCTTTTTTCGAAAATGAAATATAAATCTGAAATCTCAAAACGAGAAAAGTACATCTCGTTGGATGGGATGAGTGGATAAGTTTGTTTGCGCTCGTTACATTGTTGAGAACGGGATTGGTTAGTTTTCAGACTGTTTATTTTTAACCAAAATTCGGGTGCATCAAACTGATAACTAACGTAATTTTTAACAAGTGGGTATGTATAGGGTGGTCCAGCTAACTTTTGCAAGTTAAGTTGGTGCTAAATTAATGACAAATGTCTTACGGCGGGCTTTACAGCCAACCAAATTTTCAGAATATTTTCGATTGTATGGGCTCGTATTGGCCCTGTGAGTGCATCCATGTTTCTTAATATTTCGAACAAAACATAAGATCCATAGAATACCACCACAATATTCAGATCTTGTTGTAGGCAGCGATTAAATCTAGTTGGATCGCTGGGATGACGACCCACATCCGTAAAACACAATAAATGTTAAAAATGTCAACAAACAAAACATGTCGGATACCATATCAAATCAACAACAACCCACCACTTAAGTACTCGGACACGAGATGAAGATCGGCACGTGAAACGTGCAGTCACTAAGAAAACCTGGCGCGTTGGACGGCCTTATCACATGTATGAAAGAGTATTGGTTGACCATGTGTCCCAAGGCTATACGTTGCTACACAATGGATATGGCCTTGGAAATCTTGGAGTTGGATTTATGATTGGGCCACAAGTATAAAAAAGGCTCTATTGGTCTTTAGGGAAGTCTGTGTACATGCGACTCATTTTACAATAATTTGGATAGTCTGATGGGTGTTTAGGTAAAGAACACGATGTCAGATTGGTGATTGGTGACATTACTGCTAGAGTCGACAGAAATTAGACCGACCTTTGTTATAATAAACGTCCGTTCTCATTAAAACATCCATCCAAAACATCCATTTGGACGAAATAGAGGCGCACATCCCGAAGCCAAATTGACCATGTGTTTATATTAAAAGAGCGGGCTCGGGTTGTCCAAGACCTTAGATCTTATCGGTCGTCAACCACATTCGTAGGCAGTGACCATTATCTGGTCACTGCAAAGCTACGATGAAAGTTTTCGTATATAAGTCAGGGAGGACAAGGGAATATACAACGCGATTCTGCTGTGAAGGTTTGATAAATGAAGAAATGCAACGAAAATATCAAGATCTTGTCAGCAATAGAATTTTGGGATCTTATTACCAATCTGAAGAAGTGAACAGTGTCTGGGAAGTATGGAAAACCTCGGTTATCGATGCTGCCCAGCACATTCTCGGTATAGTGAAAACAAAGCCCAAAAATGATTGGTTTGATGAGGAGTGTCGTCTTGTTGTTGAGCAACGTAATATAGCCCAAAATGAAGCGCAAACTCGGGTTTCAATCGTGCGAGTTACTAAGGTTTTAAGAGTGCAAGAACTCAGCAATGATCACTATTCGCGTGGCTTCTTTAAAGGAGAACTGTATTACACCAAACCTTAAGATCTCGGTCACCTGTCATTCGAGACGATGATAGAAACCTTTGTGTTAACGTAGACGTGTTATACCCAATATTCAAGAAGGTTGATCGTTTGAGATATGAAAAATATCGTTGTATAGCTCTCCTTCGCACAGCATACAAGTTACTGTCATGCATTATCTTGGGAAGAATTACTCCTCTGGCGGAGGTTATTATCGGTGACTACCAAGAAGGATTCCATCCAAATAGGGCAGTCACTGGTCAAGTTTTTTCGTTATACGGATGAATCTTTCCAAGTCCTACGATACATCTCGCGATGTACATCACGTATTCCTAACTCCACCTAGTCATCTTGAATGTGGGCAGTAGTCTAACGTTTTGAAAATCTCAACCAGTCACTTCTATCTTCAGTAATAAAGATGAGAATGTGCTGAGGAATAGAAAGAGCAGTTACATCCTTGAAGAAGCAATAATCAGCACCTTTGAAAAGAGCTGTCCTATATGTAAGTCTTAAAACCTGGTTCAATATGCTGGACTGTGGAACTGGGCAGACTGAGAAAGTAAACAGGACACAAAACCATGAAAACCGGCACATAATCACGTTTGCCCCAATTATTTGGTGGCCTAGAATAATAACTGAGGCTGGAAGAGTACCTCTTAGCCGCCTCCAAGGACTTGGTTTTATGTGTGAGCTATATAGTATACTATAGCGCGTATTATGGCGATTTATTTGGAATAATCTTGACAGAATAATTGGTTGCCATTTAGTTAGACTAGCAGTGAATTGACTAGAAAGCACCAATAGAATATCCCTTTCGAGTAGTGACGGTATTTGCAATAATTCTCATTGACTTAAGCATGGCACAAAAACCACTTTACAAGTGGCCTTCATGACGTGTCTTTCAGCTGTAGTTATCATAGCATAGAGTGACGCGCTATCAAACGCACATTCAATGTCCAAAAATGTTAAATTCTTTACTGCATCTATTGAGGAACCCGAGTTTACGTGAAGCTGATTTGGCTAATGCGATAATGTGTTCATTCCATTTTAGATTGTTGGTAATCTGAACACCAAATAGACGAATTGAGTCACAACTCACGAGAACGTGTCCTTTTACCATAAAAGGGTATTCGTTGTGACTTCTTTTACGCGAGACGGTGCATATTTGTGTTTTTTTCTCGTTAAATTTGACCTGATTTTTAATTCCCCACTCAAATATTGTACTCAAATCGGAATTAAGCGAAGTGACAACTTCCAGCCGTTTACCGTTTAACTCTGAAGGAGTAGGCTCGACCTCGAATAAAATAGAAGAGGGCAATGTTGCATCATCGGCAAAACTGTGGATAGGGTTTACAGTGCTATCCAACAAGTCATTAATGTATAACAAAAACAAAGTTGGTGACAAAACTGATCCTTGAGGGACTCCGGCATTTGGGGAGTGTGTCGTTGATGATCTCCCATTTAGCACAACGTTGATCTTTCGGTCTTTGAGAAAGCTATTTATCCACTTGATGGTCATCGAATCTAAGCCGTATGCCACAAGTTTACAAATGAAATTCTCATGCCAAACCTTGTCAAAAGCCTTGGATATATCCAAGGCGATTGCAAAGGCTTCTCCGTGGTGCTCAAGGGCGAGATTCCATTTGTTTGTAACATACGTCAAGAGATCGGTTGTGGAGCGGCTTTCGCGGAAGCCATATTGTTTATCTGAAATTATTTTATTAATCTCAAGATAATGCACCAGTTGTTGGTTAATGCATTTCTCAAAAACTTTAGCCACGGCTGACACAATTGATATTGGCCGATAGTTTGAAGGGTCAGTTTTATCACAACCACGTTTAAGAACCGGTTGCACCATCGCACTCTTCCGGGCGTTCGGGTATTTACCTTGCTTATAAGAAAGGAGAAAATTTTAGTTAATATTGGAGCCAAGTCACTGGCAAACTCCTTCAATTGTCTTCAGGAATTCAATATTCCTGAAGACAATATCCTCCGAGATGTTGACAGGATCCATTTTGGAACCACAATACGGAATTGACGGAGGCGTTACTCCATCTGGGACAACTAAGGTCGAGTTCGAAATGAAGACGTTTGCCAGTAAGTCGGCCTGCAAATATGGATCCACCATTTGCACATTTCAATGCTGAAATAGATGTTTTGGAAATATTGGCAACCGATGCGACCATCTGGTAAAAGTTGCGATCGGAGATTTTCAATTTGGAAGCCTTAGCGGCTTTCTTGTTGTCAACTCTTTTCGCTCCTTGGCACAGATTTTTTTACAGATGTTATGTGTGGCCTTATATACTTCAAACGAAATTTCGTTGCGCTTATATTTCTTGTGAGCAGATTCATTTTGTCTGGCTGCTTTGGCGGCTTCTTTTGAAAAAATTTTAAAATTAGGATTGTGATTGGAAAAAGAGGATGGGATATATTTATTCATTCCATGTAGAACGGTTTCGGTGAAATTGGAAACGGCGTCGTCTATTTGATTGTTATAAAAACAATGGCTCTCCCACGGGAAATGTTGAAAAAATGACCGTAACCCATCATTGTCAGCCTCGTTAAAATGCCATAGACGCCTTGGCTGCTGTCTAAATTCTGGTGGTGTTGCGACAGATATTTCTACTGTTATCAGGTTGTGGTCAGAATTTCTAATTCCAGCCTCGACACGCGCTTCCATGGAATGCGGAATTGTTGTAAGACAAAGATCCAAAATATGACTGCTTGTAGAATTTTGACATTCAAATGTGGAATCACTAACAATCTGCGTAAGGTCATGCGAAACAGCAAGCCACTCCGTCTGACGCCCAGCACAGTTCGTTTTTTGGTGATTCAACCATTCTTTATGGTGGGCATTAAAGTCACCAACCATAATTAATTCGCAGTAGGGATGTTGATTGCGAATTTCATCACATTTGTCTGACAAAACCACGAAGTAATTCATGGTTTCTGAATCCGTTTGATTGGGGGATCTATATAAACTAATTAAAAAAAGGATTTTATTAGGGAGGGATATTTTAAGTACAATAGTTTGAGCGGTCTTTGAGAAAATTTCGTACTTCTGATGTCGAGCGTACGGTATGTGGTCTTTAATGAATATGCACACTCCACGTTGCAACTCGAATGCTTGTTCGAACTGATAGCGCTTGAAGTAGAATTCATTCTCGTAGATGTTATGAGATACTTTGGTTTCCGTTAGCACTAATATGTCGGGTCTGCGTGATTCGAGATGTTGATGTGCGCAATTTTTATTAGCCACGAGTCCTCGGACATTGGCAAAATGGATGGTAAGGCTATCAATTGTATCTTTACGAGGATTATGCCTCGCCACGCGATCCGAAGAGGCATTTTTCGGGGATTTTTTATTTTTAATACTCATGGTAAAAAAAACATTTTTGTGCGCAAAAAGCGAAAAAATCGTCCCAAAAAAAATAAAAATTGAAATGATTTAAGCAAAACTACAAAATTTAAATAAACTAACGCGGGCGAAATAATAAATTGAACGAAAATAACGAGTAAAAAATAAAAATTATAAAGAAAAAAAATAAAATAAAATAAAAAGTTTTACGGATGTGGGTGAAGCCCAACAATCCAACCATTTTAGTCGACTCTTACGACAAGCAGTGGGTGCTGTGTTGGAATTCTATGCACCCCCCAACCACAGGGGATAAGAATGTATCCCAGAACTGTCTGTAATTATATGAGAAATCTAGGATGATTTAAGCTCCCCTTGATTAGGAGACCAGACAATATCCCGTCTAGCCCTGGATTATACCTTAGTATACCCATCTTGAAATACACGTTTCACTCGTTAATAGCTAATAACTGCGTTTTGAACGTCAATTGAAGATCAGAACAACTGGTATAGATGGGGTCTACATAATTTCCAATTGGTGTTTATTGGGTTCCAAAAATCTCTAATATCAGGTTTATGAGAAAAGAGAGTGTATCGATAATCAGAGAGGGCTATCTCTTCTAAGACCCTCCAGTTGATCTATTTCCCACATTTAGGATGATTCAGATAACTATGCAAGATGTACAAGAGGATGTTCCATTTATATATCCGAGCTGCCCCTGCATACACGGTGTGAGTTTGCTATACATTCGAGACGTCTAGATTGCTAGACCGCTTATATAGAACGAAGTGGATTACTTATAACTGTGACGTCATTACAAATATCCTCCAAATGCCGATAAGCTGGAATTATACAGAGTATTGCTCAGACCCGTTGTCATGTATGGATGTGAAAGTTGGACCTTGGCGGATTAGTTTGAAAGATGGCTTCTAACATTCGAGATAAGAACTATGCGTGTGATATATGGTCCTAAACGCGTCATTGATGAGGAATTAATGGTATTATCAGGAATTAATTCCTGATATCGTTCATAAAATCAAAGGAACTCGTTGTCCTGATCCGAACCGAATGATACAGCGATCGTTGAAGGGGGAGCCACCTTTTGCGAAGAGTTCGCTATCAGTGACGATGGCTTCACGGCGTAGAGAGCGATCTGGCGTCTTCTAGTCGTTCGCAACAGTATGAAGAGCTGGTTCATAATCAAAACTGATGACGTCATATTGTTGACACGGTACAGGCCAATAAAGTCCAGGTGATGATCACGGCGAAACCAAGGCTCTGTTATATTGCAGGACTGAGTTTTTTTGTATACATAAATTGATCTTTTGCGAATTGCATGCGGCACAAAATACATTCATATTATAAGATATATCGTATCTCGTACATTCATAAGAGTAAGGGGGTATAAAATCTGTATCGTAAAAAAATTGTGAATACTTGAGAAAATATAAACCAGCATCTCTATACACAAATTCATTTAAAGAGCACAACAACAACAACAACATCATGAAAACCCAATCTCTGAAACAAGGAAGTCTAAGGGAATGAATATAATTCTGAGGCGGACGAATAGCTTCTTCTTATTATTTGTGGTTCAAATCTATATGGATGGGTATGTATGTAGCTGTCTAACGATAAAGCAGCACAAGCACATATATAAGAAAAGCAAAACAACATTAAAGTTATTTTTGAATGCAGACAAAAAAAAATTTTTTTTTTTGGCTTCTTCTGGTTTCATGGTTTTTTTTATCTTATTTGTGCTCTGGTTAAACTTAAACTTAAAGGAGATGATAATGTAAAATACAAACATTTTATTTAGGTCTTCTCTATATACATATATAATATTGGATAGGCAAGGAGGGAGGGAAGAATGGCGATACGATTGTACATATATGCGAAAGAGTTGTTTTAGAAGGTAGATTTATGTTTGAAACACGGGGTGTGGGAGGCTGGGCGGGAAGGGGAGTAAAATAAAATAAATAGCTCACTTAATGTTATAAATGGGATTTTATATTAGATGTTGTGTCTTTTTGTTTCGGTTTTGGCCTACCGACTACAACAATAACAATATACATACAACCGAATGCAAACAAGATGGTATATAGTTTGTTTTTATCATCCGATTTGTATCCATTGTGAGGTAACTTTTGGCTTTTTATCATCTCATCGTTTAGTCGTAGGTATGAATTATGTTTTGACTTTATGGACGCTTCTTAAAAAAACTTATTTGTTCAGATCCATTGGATACCACGAGTTTGTCGTAGGAGGCACTAAAACTTTTCATCTTGAACTATGACATACACGGTTTGGTGGTCTTGCTGCGTCATATACTGGAAACTCTTGGCCGTTAAAATTGTCTTTGGGAGGCACTTGCTTCAATCTCAAATTTCTCAGGAACATAGTCGCTGATATATTGCCTTCCGTATCCTAATTCTCGTACTATCAACGTTGCTTGCAAATATATTGATTCAAATAAGTTATACAAGTCCAACCATCCGAGCAAGTAATTTGAATAGCAATGGATTATTTTCATATAGTTTTAACAATTGCTCAATTCTTCCTTGAAAAACTATATATTTTGTTCTTCGAAATATAATGAGGACGAAGGATTCGTATTCTCCAACAAATAATATCTGGCTTGATCAATGATAGTTTTGTGATCCTGAACGATCACATTTTACACAGATTTAATTTTACAAAGTTGTGATTTGGGCATTACCAAGTTGTAATTGAAATGGTGTAATTGAAACACCAGCATTCTCCTCGACTGGAAGCATCCTTATCGATCATCAACATTGAAATCAACCTTCATGATATCTGAGCAATCTAGTGATCTAGATGACTCGAATGTATTGCAAACTCACAACAAACATACAGTTATAGCACGGATATATTAATCCAAAGGGCATCTTCCTCTTGAACTTGTTATCTGGATCTGACCTGGTCATCCTTAATGTGGGAATTAGATCAACTGGAGGGACGTAGAAGAGCTAACCCTCTCTGATTATCAATACAGTCTCTTTTCTCATAAACCTCATATTAGAGATTTTAGGAACCCAATAAACACAAATTGGGAATTATATAGACCCTATCTATACCACTTATTTCGATCTTCGATTAACGTGCTTGAAAAAGTAGGCATTAGCTCCTAGAATAAGAGCAGTATCCTTAGTAATTTCAAAAGAACTGTGACACCTTAGTGAAGTGGTGCTGGATAAACTGAGGAAACAGACAAGACAGCTTCTCAACAAATCCGGTTAAATGGAATATTGGGACTAATACAGGTCCGCTCAAAAGTTTTCTGCTAGAAAGAGGATACCCTCATGGCCACCGCTAAACGTAAGAGTTATCTGAGAACATATGAATTACACCATCAAAACTCTAGAAAAACTAGACGACACAATCCAACTGCTATGATTCAGCGAGCGAAACGTGTCATTCACCAAGGTATAATTCGATGTAGCATCGATTTTTTCTCTAAATTTAAAACACCAGGACTAGATGAGCTATTGTTTGGTCTCCTACTCGAGGGCCTCAAATCATCCTAGACCTCCTTTCACATATGGATTAGAACCACTTCTGGGATATATTCTAGAATCATGGAAAAATTGTGTCAGTGTAGTGTTCATCCCGAAGGATGAACGCCTAGATATTACCGCAGGTCAAAAGCTTCCGACCTTTAAGGCAGTGATTTTTCTTACTCAAATGTTTAGCGATTAGTAAATTGGAATTTTAATGATTTTCAGAATATCCCTCCCCTTCATTCAAGCAGCATCAATACCAGAAAGGATAAATCTGTTGAATCAGTACTTCATGGAGTTATTGGATAAATTGCACACATTTTTGGATACTAAGCTATCCAAAATATCCTACTAGTAACGAATATGCTCAAGAGAAAGTTTTGTCTCCGCTTTTGTGGTGTCTTGTAGTCATTCCATTGCTAGTCCAACTATATGACAGTGAATTTTTCTGTCAAGGTTATTCCAAAGAAATCGCAATCATAATCCTGGTTGGTAAATATAGGGATTAATAAAGAAATGAACTGGTGTCGAGACCAGAACCTATCAGTAAATCCTAATAAAGCTGAGGTGTTCCTTTTCAGTAGATACATGAATTTGGAAAACTTTAGGCTCCCATAAATCGGGGAATATATCATCCTGTCCTTTATAGAGGTTATGCATTTAGGAATCTCGTTAGAACCGCTTGGAAAGGCTTGTTTATCTACACATTCTGGGTGCTATGCATACCAATTCCACTGCAGCACTTCAGATGAAAGTCGGACTGTTGCTGAGTGTTAATTGGACAGAGACAAATGTTATATATAATTGTCGGGTTAAGTCTAATATGGAGGAAGGTGAGTTGTCACATAACTGCTCATTTTCACGCTATCGAGTTCAAACGGCCTTTTTTGAATATTATTGATGCTGTATGTCCTTAAACCTGAAAAGAAATTATCTATCCCTCTTAATTGGTACGCCACCCTTCTTCAGATGGAAATTACTGTAATTTTGCGAGCAAAGATCGCCGTAAATGCATCTTCTCTAACAACCAGGTTGCTTCAATACTGTTTTCTCGAAAAATGTTTTACTATCTTGAATAGACTTGACTGTGTGAATGAAGTCGAGTTCAACTGGACATCCAGTCATATGAATATAAATGGAATCTAGTTATAATTTGGCCTGGTTGGGAGCATGTTCCTTTTGTGGGATCTGAGCCAGCTTTATCCGTTGTAATCTCTTAAGAGGGACATCGACAGTCATTTTAATGGTTTTGTCCAATAGAGATGGTAAAAACTCATCTCATGTCGCTTTACAAAATTTTCGTTGGAACAATTGACCAGAACTATATGACAGACTTGACAGAAGTCAACTTACTGGTGACGGGCTGATTGACAGTAAACGTGGGAATACAAACTCGGTTCAAAGTCAAGGTCTTCTCTGCCAAAACTTTTGCTGCAAGCTCGATTTATTGGTTGCACCGTAATTGTATTCTCAGACACGTTTTTAGTTAAACTTTTCTACCGATATTAAGGTTCTCAATGACCTTGGTATTATTTTACACTTTTCTCATTTAAATGTCAATTAAGTCACTGTCGGAAAATAGCCATGCATTGGCACAGAACATGTTCCGTTGATTTCACTTCCATGTCACAGAAACGGCATGTACCCCCGTCGTACACAGGCCCATGTTTTTATAGGTGATATTTTAAAGGAACATGCCCTGTAAAGAAGTTGGTTTAAAGCTTCAGCAGATCCATAGTGTTTCATTTCGGAATTAATATCGACTTACAGCTGTTCTCTTTGCGCGGTTGTCCTGTGTCGTTTAAGTAGAATCCCTCTCACGCAGAAGAATTCGACACGCATCGCGTGGTTCAATCAAAGAGCAGTCGAGTAAGATGTTAAACCAAGGAATTCACTACTATTCATACATTACAAACTCGAAAACCTAATCCGATACAATGTCTGCTTTAACAATAAGTTGGTTGTTTATTGACACTCGCCATTTGTTGCATCCGTTATTCCTATTCACATACATAATCTCGTACTTGGCAGATCTGAGTTGTGGCCTTAAACTACTTAAAGAAGAGAATTCTGCGTCAGGTTCATAGCGTGTGATTTCGGATTAATTATCGAGCTACAGCTCGATACGATCGAGGGAATTTTAGATCCATCTACTGGTTCAACAAAATTTCAATCTATTCATTCAATCCATACATTTTTTGACGGCTTTTACAAGTGGCTTTTACAAGTGTCAACACTCTGACTCCATCGGTTTCGATCAACTAGATGATGCCAGATCGCTCTTTACGCCGTGCAGCCATCGTCTCCGACAGCCACCTCTTCGCCTACCGAAGGACGGCTGCCCTTTAAAAGATCGTTGTATCATTCGGTTCGGATCAGCACGCATAACATGACCGAGCCAGCGTACTCGCTGTCCTTTGATTTCATGCACGATATCAGGAATTTGCAATAATTTCCTGATCTCGTGATTGAAAAGAACTCGGTATGTGCCATGTGTTGATCTTCATACCGATTGGACGTGTTTTTCTTCTCGGTTATTTATTTTAAATTAAATAAATGCATTGGTTGTGTGTGTGTGTGTCATGTGTGATGTTAAAACCTGATGGCAGATGAGTATCATTAGTGTTATTATATTATTATATTTATATCATTTTATTATATGATATTATATTTTTATATAACATTAAGTTTGGTTCTTGCTTTTTATATATTATAATATATAACGTATTTGTGTTGGTATCTTATATACAACATTTTTATATAACATCCCGATATTCTGTTGAAAACGATCGTATGTGACGAATCTTTCGTTTTGTCTCGTTTGGTTACCCCATCCAATAGTTTTTCTAACTAAATAAACGTTATATACTTCCCTTTCCTTTAAACGATTTTTCATATTTTGTATACTAGTCGAAGAGATATTTTAATTTTAACGCGATCACCGCCATTGAGCAAACGTTGTATAAATTGGCAATTATATATGGACATTCAATGTTATTTGAGAAGTGGTCTTGGTTAAGATGCCGAAAACGCCAATATACACATTACAGTATACATTTCAATCCGTCAAGGTTCAACGCTCACACCCATACATGGATCTGATCAACACTCTGTACAATTTCAGCTTATCGGTATTTGCAACATAGAGGATATAAAGCCCGATTGCCATTGGCAAAGCGAACCTTGATATCCTATCCCTTACTATTAACGTGAGTAATGAGAGATCCAAGATAGTTGTATCTCATCACTCCTCTAAACGTGTGGCTACAACTACAGAAATCATTTGGGTCTTGGTCTCTAAAACCTGAAATCAAATATTTCGTTTTTGACTCGTTGATTTGGAGACCAACGGAAGCTGAACACTTCCAGTGGATCAAGTATCACTTTCAGTCCGTTGCCGTTTTATCTAATCATCTGCATATGTAAAAAGGTGATTGGATGGTCAGATATTGTCTTGAGGTATTTCACTTTTACGAAGTACTTGGGAAGAAACATCCGTAACATTCATTTCAACCGATTACCCTTCTTGAATATTGGCATAATGCGACTATTTACCATTCTTCAGGCATAACTTCATTTCGCCCTACCAATTGAACAAGGTTGAAAAGACAGTTCAACAAAGTTAGCCATCCGAATATCGGAGCTCCGAATTAATGTAATCGACTCTAGACGAACGATTTTTCTGAAATCTCTGCATGGCGATGGTGAATTCCTGATTGAGGGTATTGAAATATAGCTTGTGATACACGTAGAACATTAAGCAGGTCAGAAGAATGTTAACGCCAAGTATCGAGTACTCATCGAAGTTAACACAGCAACCCATACATTACAATCACCAAATATAATCTTATTCTGTTTGCTAAAACAATAAGTTGGTTGTTTGTCGGCACACGTCATATGTTGCATACGTTATTCCCATTCGCACACATAGACAATGATGACGATAATCCATTTTTCCTACATTTCCATACACATGTATAAACAGACTCACACACACACACACACACACCGCTACCAAAAGCCTACTTTCAATTAAATTTTTGTCGGATATGTAAGCACTCACTCGTATACGCACTGAATAGCTAATCCTCGTCTGTTGTGTGCTGCGTTACGGTGGTGTACGTATACGTATACATGTATCTACATAATTTGTTTATATAAGAAAATTGAGTGAAAATAAAGCGAAAGAAAAACACTGGAAAATAGAAAATAAATAACGTAAATAAATAAATAACGTTACGATAAGTAAATTGTAATAAAATATTCATTGGCTCTAATGAGTTTTTAAAGTTAGATAATTTGTTGTTGTTGTTGTTTTTGTTGCTGTACGGTGTGGTGCGTTCGTTCGACATTGCGATGCCTTTCTTGAGAATTTTTGGTTTGCTTTTGCGATTGTGAGAGCATACGTTGGTGGATCTACTTTAACATTATATAGAATATATCGTTGTATATACGTAATGACGTATGCGTACATATACATGTACTCGTAAATAAGAGCGAGGTGAGATCTTATCCCTTTTACCGATTATAGTCTTATTTTAAGAATTTCAAATCAGAGTTGTAGAATTTCATTCGAAGCACGTGGATGGTGGATAAATCTGTTTATAAAATGGTAGAACCATTTTTCTAATTCGGAATAGAACAAAACTAGAGGTACACACAGTTCGTATATGGTTTAAAATCAATAAAGCAGAGGTTTAAATTAAAGGTGACGTTTCTAGACCTTACGAAGCAAATGGAACTGAATTTATAATATCCCAATTTAAACAGACAAGAGTGAATGACACATAGGTAGCTAATAAAGACAACAATATACCGATTTATTTATAATTTCACACAAGTGCATGACTGAGTTTAAATAGATCATCATAATATATATTGCTGTCGGGTCATTAAGACGTACAACCCTCGCGTAACTGGTGGTGGGATGGAAATGGGGAAAACAATAACGAACAGCATACGATGAGATGACCCAAATAAAAGTCAAATGTTTCAGTAATACCCGTCGTAGACATTTACATATATATGATGAACCTAGAACATTCCTATCCTATCCAACTAACAATAATTAACAAAACTAACAAATTCAAATCCAAATGTGAAAATGATTATACTAACATATATAATAATTTACTAATAATGTAGTTAGCAATGACTAGTGCAGTGCATTATCACCTTAGTCATTTCTGTGATTAACATTCCTTTTCCTAAACCTTAAATGTTGAGATGCAAGCAGGGACTGGGCCCGCATAATTTTGGAGTAAAAATTCTCAGATATCTATTTGGAACTCTGCTGAAATACTCCAGGATTATGGTAACAACCTCAGAATCACCGTAACTGGTTGGCTTGTACTTCTCCTATCATATCATATCATATCATATCACGTTTCTAGACCTTACGAAGCAATTCTAGCATATTCAGTAAGGATTTTATGACAGAACACGTTTGAGTCATGGAAAGCCTAAATGTCAAACCCAATTTTCATTTTTAGATAATAAGGCCATATGAGAGTGTACTACGAGGTCATACAAGAGCTGAGAGTGTAATGGTGTTAAATCGTGTGGGCAACCATTTGGCATATATAACGGAAGGCACACAAAATTTAACTCGTGCAATAATCATTACTTTTTCAGTCTTTGGATTCTTGAAAATCTTGAATTTGTTCAGCGGTGTGACCAATTTCTGTCGTATTGGCTACTCGAAGACGTTTAAGAGATATCATTATCATTAAGTCTAGATTAAACAACGGTTTGGTGTGGTTAATAGGTTGGTGGAATCATCGGTCTATGTAGCTGTGAATGGCTTATGTGTTCGTCCCGAACAGGATTCAAACCTCTTCTTTGTCTTCTATGGTTTTTCCTATCCAGGATCCTCTTCGGTTGACATCTTCTGTTTCCTCTTGAAATAATTTCTTGTTGAATTCTTCTCCCAACTGCCAGTCTATTCCTGCGAATCCCATATCCGGCTGTTATTCGATTGCCTGACCTCCGCACCTCATCGATAACTCTCTGATGGCATGATGTCGAACTTCACACTGCTTCCGTTCTGCAACCACTCTTCTTCTAGATTCCAATCATTCACGGGTCTTTCCCTGGGTCTCCTTCATTCCAAGGCGGATGTCAGCCGCTCCTATCTAACCCACACTCTATATGCTCCGTGATGATCGATGTCTCGTTTCTACAAACTCCTCTATTTCCGCCAAATCCAAATCCATATCTTGTTTATTCATAAGGTTCTCCATCATTCTTCTTTGTTCTGGCGCGTCTATATATTTTTCCCAGTGTGGTGACAACTTTGAACAATGATCCAAGATGACTTTCCGTATGATTGGCTTTCCCTTGTTCCATTCGAGTGGCAGCTTGATGTTACCAAAACATAACATCCTTTATCCAAAAGCCAATACAAAACCGTATTTCCTTATGAGGTTTGTATCAAATATGATCTCATCCACTATCTCTGCCACCAGTACTTCATGCCAAAATTGATTTTTATCTATTGGAATTTATCTATTTGAACCTTAAATTCCCTCATTGGTTGAGTTTCATTCCTTATTTAAACACCTCGCACAATCGTCTCCGTTGTTCCGGTGTCCAACGTTATCATACTGGATCATCTCTCTATTTCACTTTTAATCGTCAAGCTGTCTCCACTCTCCACCTTTGGTCCGTTCAAGAAACACTTTTGTTTTTGCATATAGCATTGTTTATCGGTCGCTCGTTTCTTCTCGTTTCCAAGCATTCCCTCGAGATTTGTCCTGTTTTGTCACAAACGCGACATCTGATTTTGTACTAAACAAGGTGCCCTAACCGATCGATGGCATCGTCTCTTCAACTCATTTGATGTAATTCCCGTCTGTGGTCTCCTCTGTATTTCCACTCCAATGCCAGCATTATCGTGCTGTGGTCTTCGTGTTCATAATCCAGCACAATCTGTAGCAATTCTGCAGCATTACACTTTCCTCTTCATATCAACAATTTCTTGTAGCCGACATTTCAAACTGAAGTTTGAAAATGTTAAACGGTGTCGTTCCGCCGAACGTTGGTGGTTTTAATTTAATTGAACTTGGTTTTTGAGCAATTTGACAGTTGCCGTTGGTTTCTAGCTCCATTAACTCTTTCTTTATTTATATAAATCGTTGATCCGCCACCGCATTAGTTGACATATATTTTCTCTTCGAGGATCTTATGTTCTTGGACGGTAACCAATTTTTCTCGTTTTAGTATCATATCACCTTTGGGGTGTCCAATCATTTGTTGCGTTTATGGTTGCATGACAGCCATTTATTGCCTCATGTTGAATGCCCCTGATGTTGTTGAACTGATTTCCTCACGACAACTGTTGTAGTTGATCCCGTTGTCACTTCAACCTGTTGAATCTCGCTTAAATCCGGTGCCCCTTATTGAAGATATTGATAGATAATTGATAAATAGTCCGATCACTGTCACCCATTGTTACGAATTAGCCGAGCACGATATAGCCGAGTGGATTGTAAATATTAAACTTGAAAACTATTAGTTTTACTTTATTCGTGATTGTAAAGATTTGACTACAGGGTAACCCTTTAATTTCAGCGATAATTTTTAACCTCCGTTTAATTCTCACAGGTGGCGTTGTGATTCGTCACAATATTATCATTATATCCTTGGTTATCTTAAATAAAATACTCTTTGCCCAAACTAAGTAATTCTTCTTTTAGCCCTGTGGTTGGGGGCATTCGTGTTTCGTAAATATTACGAACAAAACATGAGACCCATAGAATACCACCACAGTATCCAGAGCTTGTCGTAGGAGGCGACTAAATCTGGTTGGATCGCTGGGCTGACGACCCGCATCCGTATGTTAAAAATGTCAACAAAACCAAAAAAATCGGATACCGCCAAAACAACAAAAAATTACGAATCCCGGAAATCTTGGGGTTGGATTTCTCATTGGGCCACAGGTAAAAAAGGTTGTCTTGGACTTTCAAGCAGTCGATAATCGAATGTGTAAGCTTCGCTTGCACATGAGATTAGCCAACCTGTCAATTGTATGTATACATGCGCCCACTGATGTAAGCCAATCCCAGGATAAAGACTCATTTTATAATAATCTGGATAATCTGATGGGCTCTATACCTGAGCACGATGTCAGATTGGTGATTGGTGACTTTAATGCTAGAGCTGGCAGAAATCAGAAAGACTTATGTAACAATATAGGTCCGTACTCCCGACACGAAACTGCGACCGAGAATGGGGAAAGAATGATGTACTTTGCGATCGCTCATGATCTCAAAGTAGCAAGTACATTCTTTCCTCATTAAAACATCCACTTAGAAACATGGACACATCCACGTAAAACATCCCGAAGCCAAATTGACCATGTGTTTATTTCAAAAGGGCGGGCTCGGGTTGTCCAAGTCGTGAGATCGTATCGGTCGTCAACCAAATTCGTAGGCAGTGACCATTTTATGGTTGCTGCAAAGCTACGATGGAAATTTTCGTACAAGTCAGTTAGGACAGGAGAATATACAATGCGATTCTCCTGTGAAGGTCTGATAAATGAAGAAACGCAACGAAAATATCAAGATCTTGTCAGCAATAGCATTATGCAATCCAATTACCAATCTGATGATGTGAACAGTGTCTGAGAAGTATTGAAAACTTCGGTTGTCGATGCTGCCCAGCACATTCTCGGTGTAGTGAAAACTAAGCCCAAAAATGATTGGTTTGATGAGGAGTGTCATCTTGCTGTTGAGCAACGAAATATAGCCTATAATGAAGCGCAGACTCGGTTTACAATCGTAAGGAAAAACAAAGCAGTTCTTGCTAGGAGGACAGCTAAAAGAATTTGTAGACTGAAGAAGCGCGAATGGTGGAAGGCTAAGGTCTTAAGAGTACAACAACTCAGCATGGCTTCTAACATTCGAGAGAAGAATCATGCGTGTGATATATGGTCCAAAACGCGATGTCGATGGCACTTACCGAGTTCTTTTCAATCACGAGATCAGGAATTTAATGCAAATTCCTGATATCGTGCATGAAATTAAAGGACATCGAGTACGCTGGCTCGGACACGTTCTGCGTGCTGATCCGAACCGAATGATACAGCGAACGGTTTGAAGAGTTGGTTCGTGATCGAAACCGATGGAGTCAGATTGTTGACACGGTACGGGCCAATAATGGCCTGTAAAAACCGTAAAAAAAAAGTAGTTCTTCATAGTCATACTCTTGAAAAATGTCATTGAGAAAGGGAAGTGAGAAAGGGTGTGAGATTAACTAAAAGCTATTGTAGCTAACTAAATGTTTTTAATGATTGTTGAGAGCAAAGCCAGCTAATGTGTCTGGTTGCTGAAAGTAGTATTACCAGTCAAGCACTGCTATTTCGTCTCAAATTCTTTACTGGTATATTTTAACAGAACAGATTAATGTGAGGACCGCTATTTGAACCATTTGGTTGATTAATATTATGCCAAGGCTGGTCAAACTGTAACTCATTTATAGGATAGATATAAACACTGTTGTTTTATTGTGCAGACGATCAATATTTGACTATCATCCTGTAGTCAATTATATCTCTGACACATTAGAAACCTCATTACCTTGTTGTTTTTTAGCTTTAGTGATACTTTTTAATAAGCCATCTTTTCTAAAAAGTCGTATCCTGGTTACTAATCTGAAATCAACCATTTTATCGTCTTTCAATGAGATTGCCAATTATCTAAATTAAACCCATTTTTTTGCAAATCTGTCGCGACGCTTCTATATGTATATTTTGGTGCTAAGGCAATAGCTGATCATCAAACATCAACAAAAGATGCCGGAGAACAAATGAATCGTGTTTGTGTATAACAGCTGAAAAAACAATTGGTAAATGGAAGGAAATCGAAACGATGGGGACAACAGTGTATCCATAACAATCGAATTATTTAACATAATACATCCATTCGGATTGGTAACGGATGGGTTTGAGGGGGAATATGGTTTTTATAATCCTTATTCGGTTATTCTTCTATTTTGCAAATCTTTTCGCTTATCCACATCTCGACAATATCCCAATTTTATTGAAATGCTGTATACATAAAACATTTTATAAATACATTTCTGGAAAACCTAGATAATGCGGGATACATTTATACACATACACATACATACTCGTACTTATCCCACATAATATTTCGGGAACAACGACGACATTCATTTATTTTAATTTAATTTCGACTTTTATGTTCGATAATATTTCCCATCTAATTTTCTAGTTTTCTCTTTTGTTGTAAAGCCGACAATGAATACGTATACGACAGTGAGATGACGTAGTGTGGAGTGAGGTAACGAATAGAAAATCCTTTCTTTTCTTGACATAAAAATAATTGTTGATGATAAGGAACATGTTTTCGTTTTTAAATGCAACGATGCATATGTGCTAGGGTTTCAACAGAATTTTATGTCTTTTGTTTTAAATTTAAGTAATAAGATAAAAAATTAAAGATGTGTTCATTTGAACACGACTGTAATTGTATAAAACACTCTATTGCGGTTCGTTTTTAATCGTGATATAGTTTACAACGTTGCCAGTGAAAACGAGAGAGACATTTATTTGGAGTAGGTTTTGAATACAGCATCAATTAAGTGGCCGCCTTTATTCGAGCATCTCGGACGGCATAGCAATGATTTCGACACGAACGTTCGCTTTGAGCTAGTTAAAGAACTGAGGTTTGGTGGCGTACGCTTTCAAATAATTCGATAAAAAGAAGTCCGGAGTAGTCAAATTATGTATTTTGTGTGGTTGGTCATAGCATGGCACTCCGAATTGTTGTAACTAGTAACCGCCAAGACGATTTTGGCTTTTGATGGATCTCGTGTGGATTTTCATTTCACAAATGTCAAAATTACCAAATTACCAAATGATGGAGCACAAGCTTTTTTGTGCTGGTAGGAGGACTTTTTTACAAATGGTACTTGTTTAGGAAAGTCTAATACAATAATTGAACTCCAAAAAAATGGTTAATACAATTTTATTAAATTCTCAGAAAAAAAAGGTAACTTGGTAATCTTCACTCCGTGAGTTGTAAAAATTGAATGGATGTGATTAATCTGATATATACATTATTGTTAAATTTGCCGTGTCATTTAGATTATAAGCGACATCTAATTATAAGTGTTTACATTTAAGCTGTTATACTTGTACTTAAACTGAAATGGTTTGAGTATTTAAAAGGGAAATTTCAATTAAAAGTGCTTAAGGCCTAACTAACAATTTTAACAATATAACAAATGAAGATATTTAGTTTAGTTTAACAGAGTTGTACTTAAATATTAATATTACTTATAGTTATGTTGCTACACCAACATTCTCGCCCTCTTGAAACGTTAAGTCGTTTCAATATCATTTTGAGGAAGTCGGCAGATTTTCGAAATTCCTCGTTTTAACACTCTTTGGGCGGTTTTTATATTAGCAACCCGCACAAGTCCATCCTTTCCGGTGTAAACTTCGATGACTCGACCAAGTTTCCATTTCAAAGGAGGTAGATTGTCTTCTAAAAGAACCACTAAATCACCGACAGCGAGGTCTTTGGATTGTTTAGTCCATTTGCGGCGTTGCTGGAGAGATCGTAAATATTCGGTCGACCAGCGATTCCAAAAGGTACGATGGTAAAAGTTGATTTGTTTCCAGGTCTCATGTGGTGGTTTATCAGGTAAATCTGGTATTGGAAGTGACGTAAGTGGACGTCCAATCAGGAAATGTTCTGGTGCGAGGCAGTCGAAATCGTCAATACAACTTGAAACTGGACCAAGCGGTTGAGAGTTAAGGACAGCCTCAACCTGTTTGATTAGTGTCATGAGTTGTTCGTACGTAAATTTCGCCGCCATCATTGTACGGCGAAGGTGAAATTTGGCTAATTTTACTCCCGATTCATGCAAACTACCAAAATTTGGGCTGGCTGGCGGAGTAAATTTCCGTTCTATTTTGTCATCGTCACAACTTCTTTGCAGCTCCTCCTTTAAACCTTGTGATGATAATATTGCATATAGTTCGCGCAATTCTGAATTAGATCCAATAAAGTTTGTGCCGTTATCCGAGAATACACGTTTACATAGACCTCGTGTACTCACGAAACGTTTGAAGCATCCCATAAATGCTTGTGTACTGAGGTCAGAGGCTAACTCCAAATGTATTGCCTTCGTGACGAAACAAATGAAGAGGCAAAGGTAAGTCTTTGTTGGTGCAACTGCGCTTTACCGTGGATGCAATAGTGAACATAGAATGGTCCGGCAAAATCTATACCTACTGTGTAAAAGGGTGGTGAAACATGAACTCGTTCCTCTGGTAAACTCCCATTTGTTGACTCATGGGTGTAGGATGGATCCGGAAACATTCTTTGCACTCTCGAAATACCTTCTTACACACTTTTGTTCCATACAAGGGCCAGTAATATTGACGCACAGCAGCTAACAATGCTCGTGGGCTGGCGTGTAGAAGTTTCCTGTGATAAAAATAAATTAATATTAGAGTGAATTTATGGTTGTCAGGTAAAAGGATTGGATGTTTTAAGATATATGGCAAGCTGGTGTACTGAAGGCGGCCACCCACTCTAATAACGTGATCCTCGTCCATGAAGAGTGACAGCGAACGAAGTGAAGGCTGTTTCACGATAAAATCTTTCCTTTCTAGCCCCACGTATTCAACAGGGAAAGATTCTCTTTGGATGGTTTTAAAACGAAGTATGTACGCTACAATTCGTCTCAATCTCCGAAAATCGTTGTGATATGTTATTTGTGTGAGTATATTTTGTGGATGCTCTGTTGAAATGACTGTAACTGATGCAGGCTTTCTTAATTCACTTTCTTGTTCAGGTATTGAAAATACTTCATGAAGCGTTGGCCACCGACTCGCTTCTTGTGATAGAAATGAAGACCCATGCGTCCAAAGACTGGACTGGATGAATTTATCAGTAGGCATTCCTCGAGATACTAAATCAGCCGGGTTGCACTCAGTTGGAACATGCAGCCAATTTTCCGGTTTGGAGCATTCTTGTATGGTTGACGCTCGATTGGAAACAAAGGTTTTCCATTTGGATGGGCACGACTTTATCCAATGAAGCGTAATTGTTGAGTCAGACAAATAAAATGTTCTATCGACGTTAAAATTGAGGTTATCGTGAATCATTTGTGTTAGCTTTGCCAAGAGAACTGCGGCACATAACTCTAAGCGAGGTAGAGTTACTTTCTTGAGTGGTGCAATACGTGACTTGGAGCATAAAAGTTTGATGGAGATTCGGCCATCGACTGTTGTACTACGAACATATAGAACAGCTCCATAAGCTCGCTCGCTTGCATCGGAAAATCCATGTAACTGGACGTTATGTGTTTCCGATGACATAAAAAAATGTCTATCTATCCTATACATTTTGAGTGCAGTTAGGCTGTCGCGAAGGGTTTGCCAATATGTATGTAAGTGTTGTGGTAGTAATTGGTCCCAATCTAGTTTCAGCTGCCATAACGATTGTATCAGCAGTTTTCCCAAAACGACTAGTGGGGCTACTAGGCCAAGTGGATCATAAATTTGTGCAATTTGTGAGAATATAGTTCGTTTAGATATCTTTGAACTGGCGGTTGTGTGAACAGTGCAGTTTACTTGATCGGTTGACGGATGCCAACGTATTCCAAGGGTTTTAATCCACTCGCCCCCATCAATGGTAACAACGTTCTCGGTGAATTCATGTGGGACATCCTTGATTATCTCAGCTACGTTAGTACACCACTTTCTTAGTTCCATGCCTCCAGCTTGAAGTATGGTTGTAATTTGCTGTTTAAGTTCTATGGCAGACTCAAGTGAATTGGTCCGGGTCAGTAGATTATCAACGTAAAAATCCTTCTCTATGACATTAGTGGCTGATGGGAAGATTTCTTTATGGTCAAGTGCTAACTGTTGGAGACATCTTGTAGCAAGAAACGAAGCAGATGATGTGCCATAAGTAACCGTCTTCAATTTAAATGTGGAAAGCGGTTCAATCGGAGACTCTCGCCAGAGAATCAATTGGTATTTATGATTGTCTTGGTGTACCTTAATTTGCCGATACATCTTGGCAATATCGGTGCTGAATGAATAGGCATGTGCTCTAAACCGGATTAAAATGGAGAACAGATCATTCTGCACGACTGAACCAACCATCATGATAGAGTTAAGTGATAATCCGCTAGAGGTTTTGGCGGACCCGTCGAAAACAACACGTAGTTTTGTTGTAGAACTGTCAGGTTTCATGATGCAATGATGCATCATGAAATCTGACAGTTAAAATGTTGGTTGAGGTAGATAAAATGTTGGTTGAGTAATGGGATGGGATCAATATATTCCATGTGACCTAACCTCTTGTACTCATTGATAAAGCTTGAATATTCCGAGAATAAACTGGGTGATTTGTGGAGACGTCTTTCAAGACTAAAAAATCGACGAGCAGCCAAACTTCTTGAGTCACCTAGTGTTGACGGATCCTTCAAAAATGGAAGTTTCACAATGAATCGTCCTTCGTTATCTCGTGTAGTGAATTTTTTGAAATGATTTTCACACTTAATTTCTTCTGATGAACGTAGTTTAAGAGAATGAGGTACGTTTTCGATATTTAAAAATTGTTCAATTTGTTGATTCAAAGTATTTGAACTCTCAACGATCAAAATTTGCAGTATTCGAGCGATTGTTTGGCCGTATTTCAAGCGAAGTAGATGGTCTGTTTGCAATATTCTTTGTGCTTATTGCACTTTATGCGGAAACAAATGCAAATCATATTACAAAATACGCCACTGACGCCTAAATGATGAGTGTGACGATGATATATATTTTTGGTTCTGGCTAACGCTCTCTCTGACCGCTTCATTCAGTGTATTGGGACGATTTGATCGGCTGATTAATGGTATATTGACGAACTCTTACTGTCTTGTGCTCAACAAATCCGGTGCCTGTTAACACAACTGAACAACTATTTTCAATTTACCGCGTCACTAAATGATATAATAAAATGAAACAAATGAAAAAATGAAAAATTCATTTTATTATATCATAAAAAAATAATATAATAAAATGAAACAAATCCTCTCCTCGGCATGTCTGTATGATTTACCTAGGAACACTAGGAGCTGACCAGGATTCATTAGGATTTCAATACAATAATTCTAACAGACAACACTGATCTAACAACTATCATGGTTAAATATTTGTTATATTCTATGTTAGGCTCGTAGATTTTTGCATCATAAATCAGTAGTTCATTGGCCGCAATAGGTAACATTACAAAAATAGACATAAATACTCATAGACATTACTTGATGGCAGAACTAAATTTGATGGACTACGTAATAACCAACTGGTGGTCCACGATCGTCAAGTCGAAATAGCAACATTTCAAATCAAGCCAGCTATAGCTATGAAACTCTCAAAGACAACTATAAAAGGAAATTTAACCCGAAACCAGAAACATCACGCCAATAGTATAAGATACGAAGAAGTGGCTCGAGAAGATTTTAAGGAGTAATCGAAGGAATAATGTCAAAAGCATTCTCAACATTATTAAAAACGGCAGCAGCAAGATAAAATATGCGAGCACAACAGCAGTGCGAAAGGAAAGTCACCGGTAAAATTATAAACATACCACTTATAAGGGTCGATTCAGATCAAGGCTGCATAACCACCAGAATATTCAAAGAAGATTCGTTTGAGATGTAAGTACACTAACACCAATAATCCAAACAGAGTATAATTCTGACATAATACCATAAAAATGAAAGGAAGGCTTGACTCAATTGCAGTCACCAAGATAGGTAATCTTAGAGAATGCAAAAATTGGGACTGAAATCACTGAACAATCAAGTGAATGGAATTCAAGAACAGTTCTTCGTCGATTTGAAATGCGCATTTGATACGATAAATAAGAACCCCATTCTGCAGACGAGTTAATTATGAACGAAAACAAAGTGCCAAATACACTATATAATACTCGAAGAGTAGTGCAAGAATGCGAACTCACCCATACAGTTCTTAAAAGTTTTCAATTGGTATTAGCAGGTAAACTCGATGATCTGGAGTATAGAGATGGCATATGCCTTCTTAGATATTCAAACACTCTGCATAAAACCAGACGATGTAAATTGAACAAACGCATAAACATACTGTATGGGTGCAGTGATTACATTGAAACACACAGAAAAGGTAAGAAATAAACTACAGGTGTTCATAAACAAGTGTCTACGATGTATACTGAAATGCTTCTGACCTAACTCTATAGCTAACGTTGAACTGCATAGAAAAATAAATCACTCAAACATACAGACCGAAATATAGAGACGAAAGTGGAAATGGATTAGGCATTGAGAAAATTATCAAGTGATATGAAATCACCAGCGACAACATGGAAAAGCAATATGCTACGTAACAAATCCGGCAAACAGTAATAATGTACTCAATTTTAAAACATGTCAATTAGATAATGGGTCGCAATGAGTCGGCTTGCAAGGAGCTGCCAATTTGCAATTCAAGAATTGAGAAATTATAATGATAATCTGTTACGTAGGAAACGATGGAGTCATTTGTAGTCAGCAATGGATGGCGTGAGAAATACAAACAGAACTTGCACTGCATTAAAAGAACAGGCGAAACAGGAAGCGCGGACATTACAGCTGACACCGGAGGTTAAAATTTTTAATTAAAGAAAATAATTATCTTCCGCAACAGGGTTTCAATTTCGATAAAATCGTTACCAATTGGAGAAAATTGAACCTATATTTCTCGAAGAGAAAATGCAACTTACGACTGTAAAATATCGAAGTGCAAATGAAGATTTTAAATTAAACTGATTGAAATGGATTCAACAATTAGCATTGCTAGTTTTTTATAAATCAAACAGCCAATAGCTTTACAGAATACAATCAGAAGATAAACTTAGATAGATACAACATTAATTTTGGCAGTCGCGAAATATAATTAGAGATATTGTGATAAAGACAACGTAAGCTGGATATTACAGGAGTGGTCGATATAAAATCCCTACTTTGAAACCTCTGGTGAAACACTTTCACCAAACGAATCCCTTCGTTAAGCGAGGTTAACCTGTACATTATATTTTATAAAATAGATATTGGCTAAATCACACCTGGCACACAGGTGGTCGAGAAGCTAGGAGCGGCCCTGCCCCTATGCTCCTAAAACTTGGAGCTGGAAAGATGCGGGTAGTAACTATCGGTATTTAATACTCGTTACTCATAGCTACCCGAAGTACCGATTACTTCAAAATTAAAGTCTTCGTTACTTTCATAGTTACTTCATAAGCAATATGAGTAAACATTCGGTTTGTGAGACAAGTATAAAATGATCTTTCTCTTAGAATGCGGTAAATAAAAAACAAAATTGAAAAACTATGTAAATTATCTAGTCGTCTCGTTTTCTCCAAAATCAGAACTACTCGTTTTTAGTTTTAGTTCAAAAGAAAGCAAAATGTTGTACCTATGCCTATCTCTACTTGTAAGTAAAGTTTTTATTATGTTTGCACTGTTTGCAAATGAGCTAACCAAATATAATATGTTATATTATATAACTTTGTGCGTTAGAAGAACAAGAATATATTTCGTACAATGAGTGTGTTCACTGCAAAACAGCGATGACGGTGTGATGTGATGCCGAAAATGTCAAACCGACATCGATGTTAATCGAAACAACATTTTTAACCACTGAACAACAGATTGTTATTTTCTGTCAAATTGTTCTGTTTCTGTTGGTCAACAGCACACGGAATAATTTTTCGTTTTTTTAATTTAAAATTTTATTATGATTACTTTAACAGATTTTGAAATTCATAAATTTTCACCAAAAAAAAATTCGTCAAAGAAAAACCAAATTAGACATATAGTGACACCAGCTTACTACACTCTAGCATAGCATCCTAAATATAGAAGCAGCAAGCATCAAAAACAAACTTTAAAAGTTTATACCCCATATTTACTAACACATCAATAAGTTGCGACGTCATTAAAAAAATAATAAAATCGCCCTACAGTTCATATTTATTACTAAAAAATTTCGGACAGTGTACAGCAAAGAAAAAAATATTTATTAATTTTGTTTTTCTTTGCTGTCAAAAATTGTCCACAAAATGTTTATAGGTTATACCCGTCCGTAGACAATAAAAAATTATTTATTATAATAAAACATTTATATTATATCTAACGTCTAGTGTGATAACGTATCTTACGTTATCACTCTAGATCTGCCATCAATTTTTCCACGTATTGTCAAACTATCTTCACCTCTTGCCAATCAGGAAACAGGGATGAAGATCATGGAGCATTGGGTTGTGGGAGTCATCCTGTATAGCTCTCGTTTATGGTCAGCACCATATTTTCGTTCCAAAGCAAGCATGATTCGATCATAGTCCCCACGTTCGGTTTCTGGAACGATCTGCAACATATCTGCCGCACCGCTTTTTAACGCCACTATGAGAACTGCGACCTGGTCTTCCTTACATCAATTATTTCTGACTGCTGTTGTTACTGATGTTGAACGACGTTGTTCCGTCGAATGTCGGAGGCTTTAATTTAATTCCACTGACTGGTTTCATGATTTGAGTAGCACCGCCATTAGTTTTAATGTCTATCATCTCTTTTTCAAGTTTCAAAATCCTTTCATCATTCGCTTCAAACTTTTCGTTCATTTCTCATTTAACTGTATCTACTTTGGCATTCAACGACACGGACATTTCACGGAACTTTTCACTCACTTCAGATATAAAATACCGTTGAATATTAACTTGTTGTTCCAGTCTATCTAATACCATGTTGCGATCTTCCCTTTGTTCACTCAGAATTTCGGTTTTCAAATTTTCTTGCCTGGTCAGCATTTGATGCATCGCCGCCATTAACTGCCCCATATCGAAATTTGTAGGTTTATTTATTGCTGCTGGGGCAATGGTTGCGCCTGCATTTGTTGCCCCTTCGTTTGGACCCTCCGCGCTAGGTACTCCAGTATTGAAATCGTACTGGTCTGGATCGACGTTCTGTTCCAGCAAAACGTTTTGTAACCTCTCTTGTAATTCCGCTTTGCTTCCCACTGTAGGAAAATCCCGTGCATTCAGCTCGTTTTTCAACTCCGAAACTTTCAACTCCAATAGCTTCATGTCTCCTTATTCACAATCCCACCGCTGTCACCAATTGTTACATTTTCCCCTAGCAGGGATTCAAACCACTCCACGGCTCGATAATTGGATTGTGAATAATTAAAACTACTTGTTTGTTTTTCACTTTAACTTTTATTGAAAATCACCACAATTCACTTTCACAGTACTTTTATTTAACTTTTACTTTTACTATTCCACTATTTCACTTTTTATTATTTTTCCCGATTTTAATTTGTCGCTTTCCCAATCCAAACTGAAAGTCTATGCTTTCTGCTCGCGTATTTATACTCATTTTGTCCGCTTTTCGGTCATAGTAGAATTTTCAATTTATGCTGGGTTCCAAATACGAGCTTAGTACTTCTATTCAATTAGAGATGTCACCCGCGTCCGTCACAATAATTCATTAAATGAAACAAAATTGAAACCATTGAATACTAATCTGTGGACGATGCTAAAGAGGTACCGTTTTGTTGTTAAATGCTGTTTTTGTCTAAATAAATGTATTTTAATAAAAACAGAAACAATACAAATGCTTAAAATTGTTTTAAAAATTCACACTGTTAAAAATCGTAACGACTTTTATGATGCCATCTTGTATCGAGTATAACAATTGAATGGAATTTTGATGCCATCTTGTATCGAGCATAACAATTGAATGGAAATAAAAAAAATTTAAATAATTTTTGAAGGATTCACTTTCATTTACATGTTTGGGTATTTTAATTGTGTACTTCGTATTATCGTATTAACAGTATGCTTTGCAATATCAATATATACGATTTATATTATTAACGTTATTAAGTGCCATCTCTCATCCAATATTTGAAGTTTATATTTCTTTTTCGTTGTTCATTCGTCATTGATCTCGTTTTATATATTTTTATACGGCGTTTAGAACCAAATTATAATATATACATGTATAAAAATTGAATAAATCAAACTGTTTTTATTTTTATCATAACTATTAAAATAGTTCGTATTTTTATTTGGTTTCCATATATGTTATATGAAAATGTTTGATTTAAATTTTGATACAAAAATAATTTTTGTTTTCAATATTTTTCATTCATTAAAGTTGAGCCAAAAATCTTCAATTTTACTTTAGTTCTTATGGAGTGTATGAAAATTTAGACCACATAAATAAGCTCGATAAATTTAATGGGTCAATCATTGCGGCTTCTTTATTTACGATGCTATGACTCTAGACTGCAGTTAAAAAAAAGTTACTTTTTGACAACGACAACTTATGCAGTGAACATCAAGTTGTCGTTGTAAGTTGTCACAATTTTTGTTGAGTGAACGACAAGTTGTCGAAAAAAGTAACTTTTGTAACTTTTTGTTGCGCAGTGAACGCACCTAATGTGGGTTAGTATGAAAAAACTAACCTAAATTATTATTGTTTTTTCATTTGTCGAATTTTCGATAAATTAAAATCACACCATACGAATACGAGTACCGCTACCGATCATTTACATACGAATACGAGTACCGATTACTTTGTAACAAATAAAAAGTGACGAGTATTTGAAAAAAGTAACGAGTACTCATCGTTATGCAAAAGTAAGGAAACTGCACATCTCTACTTGGAGCAGCCCGAAGAAAAAAGTGTAACGACACGTATAATGTAATATATTCTTATGTAATTTATTATCATTTTTTAACTTATGTATGAAATGTGTCGGCAAAATTTTCAAGTTTGAAACCGCTTTGGCATATGATACATAATATTAGATTGTATTTTGTATTCATCATAATCTTCTGTTACAAATTTCATCTCATCGAAAAGTTAAACACCCAAAAAATGTATATATATATATTTCCTTCAAATCCAATTAACCAGCTTACCATATCTCATCTAACCAAACCATCATCATCATCATCAGCAAACATGATCATGATTGTATTAATAATCATAAACCGCTTAAAAAACCGCAAACTTTCCATATTTTCCAAAAAAAAAAAAAAAAAAATAGGAAAAGTTTAACACCATCATCCATAATAATAACAACAAGACGAATAGCAACAACTATAATACTATAGCGAACTGATAAGGAAAATCAAGAAAATTGGGAAAAGTTTTTCGAAATATTATACAAAATAAATAAATAACCAAATACATACTTTGAATTAAATCTGAAGGTGGTGTCTATATGTATGTACGTATATGTACGAGACCATATACTACACGTTGTATATACCCGATAGATATAGTTAAGCTAGTTTCTGGTGAGTGTGTGACTATATATATATACACCTATTTCTATGCATAGTGAGTTAAGTAGCAGCAGAATTTCCATTCGCAAAAAGAAGCGGAAATCCAATAAAACAAAGAATCCCCCCAACAAAAAGAAGAAGAAAATGTGAAAGTAATTTTTTTTATTCTACTGTCGAAACTTAAATCCAATGAAACAAAAAAAAATCGAATTCTGATCCTAATCCAATATTCCAACGAACGAACTACAAGAAAAAAAAGGAAATTTCCTTTTCTTCTTCATCTAACTTCTTGTTCCTCGCTATTCCATTCTCGTATTATATTTATATTAATCCTTGGCAATGTTGTATAACACAACAAACACATATACATTACAACATATATACACACACACACACATACACATAAAGTACAAGCGAAAAACATGAACAACACTTTTAAATGGTGTTTAAGCTTTTATACTGATTGAGAGTATATAACATATAGAACAGCATCCCACCCGTCATACCACCCCGTGTAACACGGTGGAACTGTATATAGGAACAGAAAACAAAAAGAAACAAAAAATTAAAATTAAATTGAGATTACGAGATACATTAAGAAGATGTCTTTGGTATTTACTTGTTTTGTTTTTTTGGGAACGAGAATGATTCACGAAATCAGAGATCAGCACTCCTTAGTGTATATAAGATATTTTGTGGGTGGCTTCAATATAAATACAAACAAGTTTTAACTAACCGAACTTTAATAATTGTATTCTCGTGGAAAGCTCCGTCTCATATGGCCTTATAAATCAAATTGTCTTAGTACTGCCGTATACATCTCGGTGTGTGTTTGTGTGTGTACACATATGATAATATCAAATAGATTCTTCCTTTTTGGAAATGGATTATAATGCGGATGAACGAAAGTATTATTTATATATATAAAGATCAGAACTAAAACCCCAAGGGATGTATTTATGTGAAGTGAAAATGTTTTTTTTTATTGTACGAGTATAGTGTTGAAGAGGAAATACTTGCTGTCAACAAGTGGTTTATGAGACGGAAATTTTAATGAAACGAGTGTTTAATAGTTATGATGTAGCTTATTTGTATAATATATACGAGTAATTAGAATGATAACCATCTTTATTTTAAGATGTGTGACAAGACAACCCCTTTCCTTTATATAATATTCACCTAATATGTAGTTTTCGTACCTGATTTGGGGTGTAAGCATATGTTAAAGCTTTTAGATGAAGACTGCGAATTAAATGTAAATTTGAATTGTGAATTCTGAGTATGGGGAGATGAAAAATGGGATGACGCATGCTGCTAAAGTTAGCCGAAAGATTCCAGTCGAAAAAATGAAAAATCGATAATATCTCTATAAAATCAACCTCTGGCGTGTTATGGCTGAATGTGAGTTTATTTTAAGCAGATGGTCAAAGGTTATGATTGGAATAAATTTTGAGGCACATTTTATGTGAGGGGTCCGGGAAAGTTCGATTCATTAGACTGAACCTGCAATATTAATGCAAAATTAAACTCGTAATGTTTCCCATGATTACCATTGAGATGTCGCTTAATATAAACATCCAGCCATAACACTGCAGAGGTTGATTATATACAGCTTTGAAAAGTTAAAACTATACAGGTTCAATGAATCGAATTAACCGGGCTCTCCACATGATACTTGACCCAATTTTTTTCTCACCGTTGACAAACCGAAGTAAAGATTTAATGTCAACCACTAAATCATGATGTAACGAATATGTCTTATATCAATGCAGTTAACGTCGTAGTTGTCAATAGTCGAGTGGTTATAGTATGCAGGGTACGTAGTAGTAGTCAAAGTAGAATCTGATTCGCATCCAATCCGAGGGCAATATGCTGTATAAGATAGCAGAAAATTTTTAGCATATAAAATGATTTGTACACTCGCCACCAGGGGCACTACTATCGCTAAAGAGCATTATTTCTGCTGGCATTTTTGTATAGCCAACAGAATTTTTCTGTATATTTTTTAATTTTCTTCAATATTTTAACTACAAAATTATTCCAGGTTTCAAATAAAATATGTATATTATTTCCATAAGATTATAATATACTGTATAAAACATATTAATTTCATCTACAGTTTAACTACTGTAAGCTATGAATGAAGCCACTGTAATAAATATTTCAGTTTGACTTTCCAGTAGCTTATTCATCTTATCTCCATACATACAACTATGAAGTTTGAGGATAATCGACCGAGTTTGAGAGCCTCCAAAATTTTTCAAAATTCTCTATAGTAAGAGATTATATTCATTACCATTGCCATTTTTCATGTCATTTTGAAGCAATGAGTTTACAAAATTAGACCAAACCATCATTAGGACCAAACTATATGATTTATTTGAAACCTGGAAAAATTTTGTAGTTAAAATATTGAAGAAAATTAAAAAATGTACAGAAAAATTCTGTTGGCTATACAAAAATGATAGCAGAAGAAATGCTCTTTAGCGATAGTAGTGCCCCTGGTGGCGAGTGTACAAATCATTTTATATGCTGAAAATTTTCTGCTATCTTATACAGCATGTGGGTAATATAATATTTTTATGATCGAGTTTATTTCGAAAAGCGAGAGATGTTGTTCCTTCAACGCCTCAAGCAATTTACGATTTCAGATTGAGAAGTGATAATCAGGGTGCGTGTAAGAAAATGAAGGCATCACCAACAACTATTTAAATACCGTACAATATAAACAAACTGCAAATATATTATGGGATGAAGTGACAATGCGATTATATGATGCATGCGCTCCAAAAAATCCGTGTATTTGTGGAAAAGTGAGAGGTTATGCAACGTAAAAATTAGGTGTTTTTTCCGCTCGGTTTTTGTTTATAGTAAATAAAATAAAATAAATGAGTTGGTTGAGTGTGTGTGTGTGTCATGTGTGATATTAAAACCTGATAACAGATGAGTATCATTATTATATTATGTTATTATATTTATATTATGTTATTATATTATATAATATTTTTATATAACATTTAGTTTAGTTCTTGCATTTTATATATTATAATATATAACGTATTTGTGTTGGTATCATAAAACGATCGCATGCGATGAATCTTTCGTTTTTTCTCGTTTAGTTACCCCATCCAATAATTCGCTCTTTATATAATTCCAAATTTCTTACTAAATAAACGTTATATACTTCCCTTTCCTTTAAACGATTTTTCATATTTTGTTTTATGTATGTATCATGGCATACTAGTCGAAGAGATTTTTTAATTTTAAAGCGATCACTGCCATTGTGCAATCGTTGTATAAATAGGCAATTATATATGTACATTCAATGTAATTTGAGAAGTGGTATTGGTTTTGATGTTGAAAATGCCAATATACACATTACAGTATACATTTCAATGCCCTACTCATATTATGTAAATAACACGTTTTTCGTTTAGTTCATTCAATATGAAATTTCTTGTTTATTTCAAATCTCCTATATAACGGTTGTATGAGGCTGTTTTATTTTATATTTTGTGCAGGTGTTATATGCATATAAATCAGTACTTACAGTAAAATCTTCCATATTGCTGGTTCTATCTTTTTACACATAATGCTTTAATTTTTTAATTTTCCATTATACGATCATTATATATATATATATATATATATATATATATATATATATATATATATATATATATATATATATATATATATATATATATATATATATATATATATATATATATATATATATATATATATATATATATATATATATATAATATATATATATATATATATATATATATATATATATATATATATATATATATATATATATATATATATATATTTGGCTTTATTTTTATTACGACTGAGACTGCGCTCATCTATTTTTCTTTCAAATACAATTTTTTATGTTTCTAGTACAATTCACTTTTTTTGGGATGTAACGCACTAGTTAGCCCCATAATTAATTAAACATATTTACTAATTTTAATTTGGTAAGCTCACTAGGTCAAGTGGCCTCGTTCTTTGGAGTCTCATATGGCGAATATAAGGGTTGCCATGTTCCTGGAGCCTTATTTCATGTTTTGTGGCATGCATTTTTATTTCATCTTTGATGTATTCGATCCGAAGGTCTCTGTGAAGGTCTTCATTTCTTATGTACTACGGAGCATTGACGATGCTACGAAGAACCTTGTTTTGAAACGTCTGTATCATTTTGGCCTTTGCTTACTTGGTACATTCCCAGAGTTGTATACCGTAGGTCCATATCGGTTTCAGAATTTGCCGATATAGCAGCAGCTTATGAATTGTAAGCTCAAAGCCTCTACCTATGAGCCAATACATTTTTCTGAACTTTATGTTAAGTACTTCTTTTTTGTTTTTGACATGCTCTCTCTCCTCTTGAGCTTGGCGTCGAGGGTCATGTCAAGATATTTAGCTGTATTTGCATATGGTTACGTATATGCAAATACAGAAATATAATATTACGTATCGCGAGTTAATTTCTATAGGTAGATGGTCTTTTGATATGTAAAGTTAATATGCGTAGATTTTGTCTCATTAAGCTTGATTCGCCAACAAGCTTAATGAGTCCAGTTATAAACCGCATTGGTCATACTCTGGAGTTTGCTCGTTGCATCGGCGACATTACTTCCAATTGCCATAATTGCTGTGTCATCTGCAAAGGTGGCTATGGTTCCTTTATTTGTGGTTGTGGTATGTCTCTTATATACAGTAAATACAGGATTTGTCCTAATACACTCCCTTGCGGGACACTGGCAGAGATTTTCTTTAGCTCAGAGTATTCATCCTCATATTTCCGCCGAAAATGTCTATTGGACAAATAAGATCTTAGTATGGCGTAGAAGTGCCTCGGCAGATCTCTATGCAGCTTGTATTCCAGACCACTGTGCCAAATTTTATCAAATGCTTGCGCGTCCAGGAATATGCTTGAGCATACTTTTTTATGTTCTAACGTCCTTTCAATTATATTTGTATATTCTATGCGCCTGTTAAATTGTAGAATGCTTTTCTCTGAATCCAAATTGATGTGGAGAAATTAGTTGTCGGTCGTCATTTATTGGTTTAAGTGTTTTTAGTAATAATTTTTCAAAAAGTTTTGACATAATTGGCAGCAGAGAAATTGGCCTGTATGATTTTTAATCATTAGGTGGTTTATCACGTTTTGGTATCATGATTACTTCTGCTACTTTCCAGTGATGCGGAACATATTTTAACCGAAAGGTCGCATTGATAATGTGTAGTAGCTTACGAAATCCTATGTCTGGTAGAGCTTTGATAATTTGGCAAGTAATCAAGTCATACCCTGGGGCTTTCATAACATTCATGTTATTTTTCTCTTCTTCTTTTAGTTATTTGAGAGTTACTGGCGGTATGTCATACTCATCCATCTTGTGAATTGGCATTATATTTTCATTGGTAGTTTGTTTTGGTAGCGGTTGGAAGGTTTCCTGGAGGTACTCCGCAAATAAATCAGCCTTCGTCCCATCGTCCTTTTTAAGTGGACTTGAAGTTTTGGTCTTTTAAGTCCCTTCGTCGCCTTCCACAGTGAATAATCAGAATTTTTTTCATCAGTTAGGCTAACTTGATATCTGTTGAGTGATTCATTTTTAACTTTTTTAAGAAAGGATTTAAGACTGTTACATAAATTGTTAAGAATTTTTTTATTCTCCGGTGTTCGATTAATTTGCCAGGTTTTACGAACCCGTCGCTTTTCTCTTACCAACTCTCTAACTTCCATTGGGTACGTTAAGCGTCTTTTTATTTTGTTAAGTGGGGGTACTTGCCAACGCAGCATAGTGAAGTATTTCATTGAGTTGTTCCAATTCGTCTTCCAACTGTCGAGAATTTCTTATCTGGAGATTGATTTTCAATGTGAATGTGGTTCTGAGATAAACCTCTTGCTACATAAAAGTCTATTAGGTTGGGTATCCTAGCTTCATCACTGGGTCAGTATGTTGGGGAACCACCATAGTAAAATTCACATTTTGATGTCTGACCTGCTTGAAACAATTCTTTACCCTTTGACGTCGTAAGTTTTGATCCCCAATAGGTGTTTTTTGCATTAAAGTCACCTACAATAATAAAATCACGTCCTAGTGATTTAAAAAGTTTAATGTAGTACTCCTTTTTCAAGTTATGCCGGGGAAGGACAGTATATTGGAGAGGCAGTAAGCTGTCTGTGTTTAATGTGAATCCTATAGTAGCGACATGTATCTCTTAATTTTAGTAGTTGCTTAGCAACCTCACAGCCTCGATAATTGGCTGGATGTTTAGCTGGCACCCTATAGTACATGCCTGGGTAAAATGTTTACCTGAGCATTTTACACATCTCGGATCCCGACTGCAATATCTTTGAGTGTGATTAAATCACTGACATTACTTTCAGCGTGTATTGGTTCTCCTCATTGGTTCAATTTTGACCTTCATATGAATAAATGTTTTGAACATTCTCTTCGTTATCAAATACCAGCATAAAAAGAGGGAGCCCCCTTTTACTGAGAGTTGAGTTTCCTTCCTGGTTTTCTGTTCTCTTTTTTTTAACAATATTCACAGCATCTAGTATTTGAAGGCCTTTATTATGTAAGTTTTTCATTATTTCTTGAGTTGAGCAAGTGTGATGCAAACCTCTTGCCATAACTTTTATACGTCGAGCCTGTTTGTCCTCATATGTAAATCACTGATACTTTTCAGCATTCAGTTTCATAGAAATAATGTTCTATAGGATTCTGAGTCCAGAGTATTAATTTTTCAAACGTCATTGTTTAGCGCTGTTACTTTATACTCTTTGTCAGTAACTGATTTCATTATAGACTGAATTTTTGGGTAACTGTTTACACCCACAATATTTATTGGCGGGGTGGTTTTTCTTTCAGTTGCACCAGTTTTGGTGCAATGTTCTTAGTAGATTTACTACCTTCTGGTTGATTGACCTTGGGTTGAACCATTTCGGTTCGGTACTTGAAGTTCCACTACCATTTAGTTGTTCAACCTCAGGTGACGATTCAACTTTTGTTTTCGTGCCCTTCCTGGACTGTTTTTTCTTCTTTAGGATCCAGTCCGTTTCCCTTTCTAATTCATCCTCATCAGTGAAATAGTTGAATTTTTCTGGTTCAATACTCTCTGGTTCGCTATGTTCTTTAGCATCCCGATTCATTTTTAGAAGTTCCTTATCTCGCTTAAGATACTCAAATTCTTCGCTTAGCTTGGCCAATGATTGCTTCATTTTCTGTAGCCTCGCCAAGATATCCATATTATCTTTTTCTAGGTCAATAGTTTTCCACTGGATCTAGCTGCTCGCAATGTAAAATTTCCGCTGGCATCACATCTGCCTTGCAGTGTTTGGCCCTCCCGAGAATCCTTAGGGCCAGACTTCGAAGAGGATGGATTGTCCAGTCGGCTGACTGGAGTACCACCTGAGGTAATAAATCTCTCTGATTTGTGCATTGCATATAATCTTGTTGGAGATCTTGATACTATGTAACTTCTTCCAAATGGGTTATCAGAGAGTTCATCACCTCTGAAGTATTGCAGTCATTGGATATCGACGACTGGGAGCTCGCTTGCTGACCCTTCAAAGTCGCCGGCATTAGGTATCCGTTTCTGCATCACTATACATTGACTGCTGCTAGTAGAATGAAAAAATCAAGAATACATTTGATTTGTATACGAGTGTAAGCAGTGCTTAATCGCCTTTTAGTGTTTTAGTAGTAAAGTGAAGACTAGTGTAATAGCCCCCATCAGTGACAAGCCACTAATCTTTCACAATTTATCGAGTGACATAAATAAAGTGATAAGTTTGACTAATCTCTGATCATTTTAATTTTGATCCACGTGAAAGGTGTCAATAATCCGTAAACGAACCTAGAGAGTCGTAACAAGATAATCATAGATCGAGCCACAAAATGGTGACTGGTGTAATTGAGAGTTCTTTTGCTATCCTAGAACTCCAGTTATACTTCCACACGATTGCTTGTTATAAATTCATACATTTGTATAAATATCCACCAGCTTTCCAGTTAGTCAGATTTGTGGTTTTTATAAGGATTTCATAATTTGATCTCCTCCGGATGTATTTGGTATAAATACGCAGGATTTGTTCAATACTCATTTCACATACATTACTTTCAACTAAATGACGTTTAAACAACCACTGTTGACAATTTACATGATTCTCTCAATCGTCCTTAATATTCTGGTACTCCTTTGGCATCTCCTAATAAAAGACGTTTTTTAGAGAGTACTGCACAACTTACTGTATACTTCTTTCCTTTTACTCTGCTCAAACTCTCATTTTCATTGAATCAGTTATTCCATACGTTTTGCTGAAACATATGAATTACATTCCAAATTAAAGTTTCTCTTTCGCAAGTATATCGGCTCTCTCATTTCCTTCAACATTTTTAAGTGGTTGATTTTTGGAGGATACCAATGCCTTTCGCAATATATTAGTTATATGCACGAAGATTAGTACCCCATTTAGGTTTACTAACCCTCTTGGGTCGTTCCTTAAGTTATCTACCAAATAATTCATATGCTTGCCAAAATTCAGCCATCGATCAACTCATGCACATTTATCTGCTTATTTTTTCAAAATTTTTCAAACTCAAAATGGCATACTTATTCAGATTCAATTGCTCAATGCAGTTTCAAAAGAATATGAGATATTTTCTTATGCAAGTCCAAGATTCACTACTGACCCTACCCTGTAATTCTGTCCTTTGAGAATGCCATCATTTGAATATATAATATAGAAATCGAGTAAAGGTGAGACGAAATGTTGGTATTAGAAGTCCAACTGACGCTTCATCGTTTGTTCATTTTTTGAGTAGACTAAACAATAAATGGACACAGAGTGTCAGTTCGTGATTTATTCTTGATGTATGTGCAATTAATTCTAAACGAATGTGGATTTTTTGAATAAAGTAAAAAATTGTAAATTCAGTCTTTTAATCAGAACGGTCATAGTTTCCTCCAAATTGCTGCAAATTGGAGGAAGCTATGACCATTTTTGGATGAAACTCAACCGTTATAAAGCTACTAAACATAAAAAGTTAGTAAAGACCGTGTGAGCATAGCTACTACAGTCCAGGACTGATGGGCCGTTCCAGAGGAGGTTCAAATTTAGGCTAGTAAAATAAGGGCTAGAACCAGTACTATGCCCAGTCAAGCAACCGTTCTTTGCATAATACAGCTTGCACATTTAAAACACAAAAAACCTCCGTTAAACAGGAGGAACCTCTAATGCCTTTGCTTTGTAAATCAACATGTTAAATGGAACAGAGAGTGGTTATCTTCCGATGGAAAATATTTAATGACCTAAGAAACAAAAATTGCACAAGAAAGGGGTGTATAATAGTGTGAGGAAGCAGTGTATTTCATTGGAATAATTGGCTAAAAATGGTAGCAAATTCCTATAAAACCGTATATTGGAACGAGCTTTTCCGAAAGTTACAAAACTCTTTAATGAACAGCGTTGGATTTTCCAACAGGATTAACTCAGCACCTGTTCGATACATGCAGCTGCGCTACAGGGCAGAAATACAAAATCGCAAATCAAATGGCGGATTGGTTATAGCTACTGCAGTTGTAGTAGAATACACATCTACGACGCCCTGCTAGAGTGTGAAATAGAACGGGTCGATACATCTTCCGTGTCAATACCATAGGCCTTGGCATGCACCAGTTGATTTAGTTTACTTCATTAGTTACCGGGAACGTACATATTGTTTGTACTGGAGGCTGAAAGATTGTATTGTTTTCAGACATTTTCAAAGTTTAACTCAAACTTGTTTTTTATTGCCAAGATAAACCTAGGCATGTGCTTCTAGGCGCCGTCTTCGACTAAAATACATATACTTTGACTGACCTAGTTCCAGTATTCACTTATTGACATCGTCTAATGTGCAGAACACTTACGGTAAATCGGACATATTTGCTTTGGCCTAAAGTAAGACCATTAAAGGAAACTGCGAAAGAGTTGGGAGAACCAAACTATAGAAAAAGAGTCTTTTGCATGTTTTATACCTTTTAGAATGGGTCAACTCTTATCATTTGGAGTAAGTTTTTAATGTATTTAACTTTTGAAAGTCGACATTAGAACCCATGTACATATATTTTGGAACATATACTAAATATGTAACTGGCCAATCCCATGGATTGAATGAACTGAGGGACTATAGTGTAACAAAGCGAGGGGAAAAACTCATCAGGTTCACAGAGTCATCAAGAGGTACTGAGTGATTGGTGGTGGAATTTTATCACTGGATCTAGTTATGTTAATACTGAGGAGCTTTAAAATAGCTTTTTGTCGTTTGTGATCACTTGCTTTAATTGATTCAAGAATAACATAAAGGGTTTGGGTGCTCGGTCCACTTTTATTGTAAGTAACTTGTTTTAAACATTGTTTTGCTGGACGATTCAAAATTATTTATCCTGATTTACAACAGCTTGGAACCCCTCGAACTGTAACGATTTCATTTGTTTAATCAATTACGAAAGCCATATAGTTAAGGTTTCACTTAAATCCGTGTTATTGAGATCCATCAGGTCGTCTATTACACTTCCAGCATTTTTTACACATATCTCCACCGAATACCACGATACTTCATTCAGTCTAGGGCTTGCAAGATTACTATCAGTCTTATTGTGATAAAACTCAGACAAGTAGTGAAAACAGCCTGTCAAAAACTTCATCACAATCGGTAATGAAGCAAATTCAACATAAATGTCTTTAAGTATCAAACGTCTTACACTTAAACCTATTACACATACGAGTGTTTTATTAAGACCATTGATATACGAAAAACAAAATTATTTTAACACTCCAATCAAAAGCTCAACAGTGTTAACCAAACATCACCTTTAATATAATGTCGATTGAATCCGCCAAATTTATAAGCCAATAAATCTATTATCGTCGTTTTCAAAGAAGACATACAAGCAGCCGAGATGTAAAAATAAAAACATAAACCACTTAACCTTGAACATATATTATACATCGTATGTATATGGGTAAATGTATGTACCGATGTATGTACATAAGACGGCTGATATGATTGTGTAAAGCCAACAAAACAAAGTGCTAACTTTTATTATTTTTCTTATAAATTCTTGTCTTAAAACGTTTTTCACAACATGAAATCTTCTTCATCTTCTTCGTGTTGTTCGGGTGCCAAAAACAAAAATATTTATGTGTCCCGTGTTTTTTTCTTTTGGTGGTTTTTCTATAAATCACAAACACACACACACGCACATATGTACGTATATACATACATAACAACAACACCAAGTGAAAGTGATAAGAAACATATTTATGTGCCGAAGGAAGACACAACGAACGAGGAGTGCGTGTATTACATCGTGAATCTCAACTCAACGCACCATATAAACTAAACCTTCGAGACGAGTGTAACATATGAGTATTACAGCTTTTTTGTTGATGTATTCGACACGTTTCGTGAAATCGATCGAAAAACTTCGAAATATTTATTTTCATAGAATCGAATCAATCCAATTGGCTTACTTTTTTTATGGTGTGATTTTTAAAGCACTGATTGATTGGTGTGTGAAGGTGTGAAATTTTAATTTTTGAATACAGCTTTACTTACATTATGTAAGATATATCTCCACCTGGAATTGTTTATATATATATATATATATATATATATATATATATATATATATATACCGTTATCGATTGTGTCGCGTCCTTCGAGTTTTACCATAATTCATGCGGGTTTGAAAACATGTTGTGAATAAAATGGCAAACAAATTCCGTATTTGGTGTGTCGATGAACTGAGAGTGACCTCGGCAATAGTTGTCTCCCAACGTAAATCGTCCTCTAACAATTGTTATACTCTGTAGCGACTAACTAATTTGAACAGCACTCAATCAATTGCCAGGTGGTACACAATATGGTTAATATATCCACGCCAATTCGCTTTACAATCGACAATGGCTAATGTTACAGTTCGGCATAACGTGTGGTCCAGCACATTGTCAAGACAAGTCATTCACCAGTATCGTGACTTCGCAATCTGTATCGTGAAATTATGTATTTGTCGATCTTCTGCTTCTACTGAAGTTCAAATGAATGCCATTCGTCCTAAGCAATAGAGATCTAGATCGAGATGAAATTCTTCCGCTAGATGATACCTATATAAATCCCATTAAGAACTTCCCACCTCCAACATCAATAAAAAGCATTCAACACTATACTTCGGCATGGTAAATCACTACCACTCATTTATACGCAATCTTACAGGAAAAGCATTCACGTCAAATCGGCCACCACCAAAACTCACTACTACTGCATCATCATCACCAAACCACAATATCAGGTCTTAAACTTTCGAATCGCCCGCAAGTTCTGACTAAAACATACTAATCTATGGCTTAAGACCGTAAACGGTACTTACCGCGTCTCAACTGAGACCTTACGACCTTACGAAACCGTGGCATGATGAGAAACTCTCTTAACCAACCGGCGACTAAAACTAAAAAAATCAAATGATCCCATTAGGCAAAGTTATGTTTAACCTGCCACCATTTTAAACTACACAGGCCCCACCAAATGACCACATGGACGATTCGAATTTTTACCTGATCGATTCGAGTGAATCCATTTAGAAGATCTATAGAAAATACATTTAGAAATCCACTTCCTTATTAACTCAACTGTGTCGATCACTCATATTGCATGTAAAATAAGTCAGCTAACTTCAGTCTACAATTATCGCCACCACGTACATCAACAACTCGTATTTCAGGATGGTCGAATGATATCGATAGCTAAAAGCTGTTCTCATTTCAATATACCAATTATTTCGCGGAAGACGTGCAACTGAAAGAAGATATTAAGTACTAACCAGCTGAAATGATTTAAGTTATAGAGTAACCCGGTGAGTTCTTTTGTTAAAATTTTTTTTTACTCCAACCAACTAAACTCATTAAGAAAAACACAGATAAGCCATGTTCTTCGGGAAGGATTATCTTCTCTCAATAAGAAAGATTAAAGATAAAAATCACAGCGTTTTTATCGATTAAAGATAAAACCATGCAAAATCTTAGTCGATCGGTTAAAACTATGTTTTGGTATAGTCTGATTAACTGAATAAATATCAGTTCCTCACAGACGATAAACATTTCGTAATTTATTACTTGCAGAGGAGTACTGTTTATTTTTTTATACATTGTAGTATCATATTGTAACACTTTTTTCATTGCCAAAGACCTTTCGTGCCACATTGCCCCATAAATTCTCTTTAGGATTTAAATTAGAAGATTTAATCCAAAAATTGTCTAATCCAGGCTTGTTGCTCTCTTCACCAATCGATTATTTTAGACATATACGTTTTCTCAAAAAAGAAAAATTGGGTCAAAATCATTAAGGAGCCACCTCCAATGATTTAATTCATTTTACTTTTGTATTCGAAATGAAATCACGCCAGGATTACATATCGAATAAGAAAGTAACTTGAAGGGTCTCGCTCTCGTGGCAGAGAAGGTGGTGTACTTGCTCTGTCATTCGGGGGTCTCGGGTTCGATTCCCGGGGTGGTGACGATTTATCAATCACGATTGGGTGTTTTTAATCTGAATGTGTATGTGGGTTGAACCGTGGGCCTCTAGTGGCATTGAGTTCTGGAATTATTTCCGCCTTCTTTAATTATTATTTATTTTATGAAGGGTCTTGCAGAATTAGACTTTTTCTCTTCCGAAAAGATAATATTTTTTCCAAATTGGTCGCATTAACATGTGTACATTGACAAAGGTTAATTTATTGGTTTCATGTATTTCTGTTTAAAGTGATTGTTTCATTTGACCCATTTAAGAAGGTTGATCTGGTGTAGGATTTATGGTGTCCGCGTGAGGTGAAAACTTCTAATCATTTCTATTTTTTTGATTTTTCTATAATTATTGTTCAATTCATTTAATGGCTAATAGGAAGGAGTGTTGTTTTGATCTTCACACCAAGTAGACGTGTTTTTTCCGCTCGGTGTTTGTTAAATAAAATAAAATATGTGTGGTTTAAAATCTCATCACAGATGAGTATCGTTATTATATTATTGTATTATATTTTATTATTATTATTATTATATTATATTATGTTATATTTTATTATATTCTGTAAAATACCATTTAATCTCACAGCCAATGTTTTATAGAATTGGTTTTATATTATATTCAGTTTGTTGTTGTTTATCCTTACATAATTGACGATTGGAATGGGTTCTCTAGCGGAAGAAAATGTAACTGTCTCACCCACATAAATGTCAATATTTGTGTATTTCCTAAAATGCAAACAGCTATAACTTATTTAAAAACATACGACGGGTCATTAAAAACACAAATAAAATATGTTCAGATATACTCGAGTCTAACTAGATAGTAAAATAAAATATTAAGACACATTTAATTTTGACATATTGTTAAAATAAAAAAATGAACTTTTTGAATTATAAATTAAACATATATGACACACTAACTAAAACAAAATTCTTTTGCTATCCTATAAAACATAAAGAACATATTTCAAATGAAATTGAATAATAAACATATTAAGCTAAAATATATTTGTAAAACAATATTAAAAATTTTTATACAAGTTTTTTAAGCATAAACCTATGGAATTTGACGTTTAGTAAATATTTTTATCTGGGTGTCACAGTTATTTTTTTCTCCGATAGGTATCGCATTTTAGGTTTTCCAATCGTCAATATAATATATAACGTTTTTGCTTTGTATCTTATATACATGATTTTCATATCACACACACCACAATATTCCATTGGAAGCGATCGCATGCGACGTGTGTTTCGTTTTCTTTCGTTTGACTAGTTCATCGCTCTTCATACAATTTGAACTAAATAAACGTTATATAGTTCCCTTTCCTTTAGACGATTTTTAATATTTTGGTTTATGTATGTTTCAACATACGCATACAGTAGTTTGGAGATTTTTAAATGTTAACGCGATCACTGCCATTTTGCGATCGTTGTATTGGAAACTATAATAATATATGTATTTATATTTTCAATGTAATTTGCGAATTATATTTTAATTTTACATATGTTTGGATTGTGTATTGTGTGTGTTGTATATACATCATTGTTTGATTGTTGAAAACGCAAATACACACAATACAGTCAATAATATGAATACCTAGGATATTTTCAATGTCCTAGGTATTCATATTATGTACGAGTATATAACACATTTTTCGTTTCGTCCATCAAAATTATTTTTCCCATGTTCTTAGAGAAATTCTTGTTTATTTTTATTTTATATTTTGTGCAGGTGTTATATACATATATACCATATATGCATACAGTAAAACCTTCCATATTAATGATTTTACTATTCAATAGTTTTGCAAATGATGCTTTCATATTTGAATCTTATATGAAATTAAAATTATATCTGTAAGACGATTGAGGTTTTATTGGTATATTAATGATAGAAGGTATTGAAGATTGTTTTAATACGATTACTATCATTATACGATCGTTATATTGATGATAATATAAATGATCAGTAAAAATCACCTATTAATATTTTAGTGATGGGCTGAATAGATACTTTTTAAGATCAAGTTCGATTGATTCTTTTTTGGTATTAACCTGATACTTAACCTGATCTTTTTCATCACTTGATTCTTTTTTTAACGGGATTTTTAATCAACAAAATTATTATAAAAAAGTATTTTTCATCCATTTTCTAGCTAAAAATAATTACAAATAAATTAATATGTAGTACATAAAAAATATTTTATTTATATAATTAATCTATTTGAAAAACTAAATATCAAAATCAAATCAAAATTATTAATAATAAAAATCAAAAAGAGTAGAAATGTATTGGCGTATAATATCAATAACTACACTATTTTTTTTTCCTGTAGAGATGAAAGGGTGGTCTTGCATTATATATTCGAAATGATATTATTTATAGATTAGTAAATGTTGATAATGGTCAGTATTCTTTTCAATTTATTAGAATTGAGCTTCCTAAATTTGCAGGTACCAAACTTTTGGCAGTGTATCGCCCTCCGGACTCTAGTCTTGACTCCTTCACTAACTTTTTGGAAACTCAATTCGAAGGAGATAATATCTTAATTGGTGATATAAATATCCCAGTCAATAAAAAAGAAGATTTTGTGACATATTATAAAAACACATTAATGAGTTTTGGCATGATTGTTACAAACACGAATGTTACCCGAACTGCCAGTGGTAATATTCTTGATCACGTGGGATCCAGTTTTGTTAACATCGATAGTGTATCAACATCAACTATTTACTCTAATTTAAGTGATCATAACTTTCTTTTTTCAAATTTTCGTTTTGCATTGAAATATACAAGAAGAGCCCTTGAAAAAAAAATCACTGACTACAAAAAAGTAAATGACCATTTTGATAATTTTTTACATACAATACCATTTAATGATATGGATCCCAATGAAGTATTAACATCCATAATTCAAAAATATAATGAGTTAATAAATAAATTCACCAGAACTAAACGTATTGTAGCCAAACTGAAAAATACTTTATGTACGTGGATTACATATGACATATGGCTTTTGTTTCGTAAAAAAAATCTAATTCTCAAAAAACACAAATTGAATAGAAACAATGAATGTTTAAAAGAACGACTTGCTACTATTAGCAAACAATTAAACTTATCCAAGCACTTAGCAAAAAAACAGTACTTCAATAGAATGTTTGTTGATTCAAATCAAAAAGATTTATGAAAAAATATAAATTTCTTTTTAAACAAAAATCATACGATCAAATCCATGCAGATTAATTCCATCATCTATGAAGGCTGCTCTTTCAGTAATACTGTGGATATTGCTAATGTATTTAATAAATATTTTGTACAAGTCGGTAGCTCTATAGGGGACTCCATAAATTCTGACAAAAATATACACAAACATAATACGATCCATCAAATATCAAACAGCATTTACTTTTCGTCAGTAACACCAGTAGAAATATTCAATATTATTTGTTCTCTTGAAAATTTTAATGGGGGAGGTCCTGATAATGTGAGTAATAGTGTTATAAAAAATAGAGCTTATTTTTTCTTAAATGTTTTGTCGGGTGTATTTGATAATATATTAAAAACTGGAATTTATCCAAATTGTTTAAAAATAGCTAAAGTTATTCCAGTTTTTAAAAGTGGTGATTATGAAATAGTCACGAATTACAGACCAATCTCCACTTTATCTGTATTTGATAAGATATTTGAAAAATTATTGCCACTCGTTTGTTAGACTTTTTAAACCAACATAAATTTTTCTATTCTTTCCAATATGGTTTCAGGAAAGGATTAAGTACGGAACTTGCTCTTGTGGAAATTGCTGGTTTGATCTATTCTGCCTTTGATAGACCAAAAATTAGTTGGAGCATTATTCTTAGATCTGCAAAAAGCATTTGATTGCATCGACCATGATCTTCTTTTAGATAAATTGTATAGTTACGGTATTCGTGGTGTCATATTTAACTTGCTTAAAAGTTATTTAGAAAACAGGAAACAGTATGTTGTGGTTGATGGAGTTTGTAGTAAAGTATTAGATATTAAATGTGGTGTTCCTCAGGGTAGTGTACTGGGACCACTTCTATTTCTTATATTTATTAATGACATATCATATCTACCGCTGATTGGTCAAATAAGAATATTTGCAGATGATACTGCTTAGTTTTACGAAAAAGAAAATCCTTTTGGCATTGTGGATGACATTAAGCATGATTTTGATGTGCTTTTAGAGTATTTTAAATCCAACATGATTTCACTGAATGTGGCTAAAACTAAATTTATTGTGTTTCACTCTCCGCATAAATCAGTTAGCTGTATGCCTCCACTGCAAGTCTGTGATATTGGTATTGAAAGAGTAAATTCTGTGAAATACCTCGGAGTATATGGAACTGCTTATGCGTCAAGGAAAAAGCAACTACAAATCATGCAAAATAAAAGTTTGAAAGCAGTTTTTAAACTGCCTATTTTATTTTCTGCTAAAGAACTATATACTAGAGAAGATCATTTAGTTTTGCCCATTATCATTTTACATGAATTTCAAATTGCTATTTATATGTATAAAATTCTTAAGGGAATGTCATTGTCTAATATTAAGTTTATCTACAGTAATCACAATTATCTAACTAGACACTCCGACAAGCTTAGTATTCATCAAATAAAAACAGAATATGGGAGAAAATCTATTACATTCCTTGGTCCATTAGTTTTTAATAAAATACCAGATAAAATAAAGAAATCAGAGTCATTTTTAAAGTTTAAGTTCAATTTAAAAAATTATTTAAAATCATTAGTTTCTATGCACTTTTAAAGTAAAATTGTTACAATAAGTACGAATATATTTTATGTCACATAAGTTATAAATAAAATATTGTTTTTGTATAAAGGTAAAAATAATTATATTTGAATTATATGTTTTTATATAAAAATTATAATGTATCACTGATTAACCTTTAAAGGGCTCCTGTCCACTTGATAATCAGTGATACAATGAAGAATAAATAAATAAATAAAAAAAAATTCTATAAAACTTCAATCAATCATCACACAGAATCATACTACAAAATTTCATATTATTTTTTTTACGAAATCAACTCATTCAAAAGAATCAGTTGGGTAAAACGATCAATTCATTTAAAAGAATCGATCCGTTCAAAAGAATCATATCGCTCATTTCGTTCATAAGAATCATTTCGTATAAAACAATCAATTCGTTCAACAGAATCATATCGATCAAAACATTAATTCGTTTAAAAGAATAAGTTCGTATTAAAAGATCAGATCGTTCAAAAGAATCGGTTCGATTAAAAAAAATGAGACGAATAGACAAAACGAGTTAAAAAGTGATTTTCTCTTTACGTTGTAATAAAGTTGAGAAAATTATGCTTTTATATTTAGCTCCCTTTCACATTAGTAAAATAAGAGTAAAGATAGCAGTATAACTCTAAAGGCATACAATTATATGTTTGTGTTAAAACGATCAAACTATTTTATGTGGCTTATTACGTCTCATTCGCAAAATAAAGTAAAAGAAAAAATGCGATTGCGATATGATGGTTTTACAGAAATGAACGAATCGATTCGTTTGATTCTTTTTAACCTGATCTTTTTAAAAGGAATCAATTGATGTTTCAAACTATTTAATGATTAGGTTAAAAAGATTCGAACATCACTATAGCATATACCTTTTCATATATTAGGAAGTCGTGCGGTTTATATTCCTATTGATTTTATTTTATCAATAAAGCCCACTGTTTTGCTCTTGGGTAGATATTCTTGGTATATACTTGATATGCACCATGGTATGTTGCACTCTTAAACAACTTTTGTTTTATTATTTCTAAGGAAAGTAATATTTTATTGAAATAATTTCGTTTTATTTACCTATATAAGTGTAAATGAATAGGATTTCTTGAGTGACATGCTTAAGATTGGATCGGAATTACTTGATCGGTGGCCTTGACCACAAAGTTTATTTTACTTTAATAAGCGGTTTCATTGCTGTATAAATAATTCTATTACAAACTTTTAAACTTTCTGAAACGGATTGTAGTGTGTTATACAAGAAATCTACTTTTGTGTATTGTGAGAATGTTTTTTTTAAATCTAAAAACGGACATAAGGATGCATAATATTATAGAATGGAATGAATGATCAGGTTAGCTAAATGACACTTTAAATACAGCATATAATGAGATGACCCAAAGATGTTTTTAAATTCTCCAGTTTTAACAGTTGAGGTAATACGAGTACATATGATGAATTTAGAATGCCTCTAACCTATCCAACTAACAATAATAACAAAACTAATAAACATGTGAAAATGATTTTACTAACAATATATAATAATTTACTAATAATGTAGTTAGCAATGACTGCTGTGGATTATCACCTTAATCGTTTCTGTGATTAACATTCGTTTTCCTAAACCTTATATGTTGAGATGCAGGCAGAGGCCCGCATAATTTTGGTATAAAGAAGTTTTCAGATTTTAATTATAATTCTGTTAAACATATTCCAGGATTATGGTAACATACCTAGGATCACCGTAACTGGGTGGCTTGTACTTCTCCTATCATATCATATCATATCAATTCATGTTATTGCGGATACTCGTTTGTGATCTCCCAATTTTATTTCCATTCGCTGATTAGAAACATTCCATTATTGCAACTCTTTTAAACTTGAATTTCGGTTATTAGTAATTTTCGTTTGCTCATTTTTATCAAAATTTTATAAAATACCAAGTAATAATGTCACTATATAATTAGAAAACTCGTTACAAATACAATAATAGTAAATTAATCAAATTGAACGCCTCGAATATACTAACTGGCTATTATATTTCGCATTTATTTAGGTTGCATCAGAATTTCTTTTGTTTTGTCTTGTTCAAACATGATACATTTCGATTGCTTCGTTTTAAATTTTATTTATTTATGCTTCGTGATCGGTCTACTGTACAATTAAACAAAACAATTGGTTGTTTACTAGTTTTCATTCAAAATTATGTGTGGCTTTAATTGAATTTTGCGTAGTGTGCACGTTTATAAATAAAAATTAATTAATTAATTATAAATAAAATTAAAACCCTCATTATAAAATAATTAATTTAATAAATTTAATTACAAAATAATAGTTAGTATTTGGGAAAATTGGGAACATACCCCATAGCTCATTTCGATGGATACGTAATTGAGCACTGATGTGTTTAAATGTACAGTATAATTTTTATCTATCTGCTGCATTTTGGATACACGTTGTCCGTTTTGAAGATGTATCATTTGGAAATGAAATGAGCTGTATGAAGCTTCATTACCTGTTTGGTAACGGACAACTTTATATTTATTTTATAACGGTCTTCTTGAATTATATTTGCAGTCACAATTTGGAATAACTTTGGATCAATCTTAGGTGCTGGGATTTATTGATATGAGATTATTTCAAGGTTTATTTTAGGTTAATTTTGAAATATGTGTATATCGTCTCGAAATGCCAACTGGTTTATTCTTGATTGTATATAGAAGGCAATCAAATGATATTAAAATTAGCGTTGCTTGAGTGTCAGAATAATGAACTAAGGATAAAATGCCTACTTAATCTCGTCAATGAATACATTACGTATGAAGAGGAACTTGCGAAGGAAGTTAAAATGAGATAAAGTAAATAAAAAGTGAAGACTTTTCGAAACTCTTTCACCAAAGGATCTCTACCGAAAGGTAATAAAATACCGAAATAACCATAACATGCTCCCCAAAAAGAACCCTTACCAGCACCTATCAATGTGAGAAGTGTTAGAGATTTTAAGATACTCAGAGCTAAAACATTGTCAAACTTTAGTTTGACAGAGCTAAAACATTGTCAAACACAGAAAAACCTTAGTTTAAAGTAATATCCAACAACAAGATTAAAATAACTACTTAGGATAGTTAAGAAACTACTTAGGATAGTGCACTTTATAATATGAAATACTATACCTTTCAGCTCAAAACTGTGAGATGGTACAGCAAAAACCACTCATCACGAAAACCTGTTGTAAGAGGAAAACAATAAGGGCATATATTATATACGAAATCAAGAACCTGCTATATTGCAAGATGTCTATTGAATCACTTCAAAAGGTAGTAGGTATACCTCAGAGTACAAATTGCCAACAGTTATGCCACACAAAGAACTTCTGCAATCGGCAAGCCAAATGTGTCAAATATGAACGAGCCAACCATTAGTAATATAATAAAAATGCTCGCCGAATTTCAAGCCGAATTAAGACTAAATTTCAGCCAGCTTACTAACAGTATGAATAAACTAAAAGATAATGCCAAGCCACCAAACAATCTTAATTAAATAAAATATCCTACACTCCCAACAGGAAGAAGTTATAGAGCCGTTTATGCAAGGTACTTTAATAATATAAATCCTGGTGGTGCAAAACTAAGTATAGAGACGAATTACTGCCCCACCAGGATATAATAACAGAAGAAATCAATATGTCAATATTTTTAATAAACTTGGACCAATGTACATATATTATAGGAGGTGATTATAACGTCAAACATACTTATAAAGAAGAAAAGAAAAGAGCTTGATCTTAAATATAGACAATTGTACTGGCTAATTGGGTGAAGGTCAAAACTAAGCATATGCAACAAAATACTGATTTACAATCAGGTTCTTAAGCCGATTTGGCTATATGGCATTCAGCTTTGGGGCTGTACTAAAAATACTAACATTGAACTTATACAAAACTTCCAGAATAAGGTACTTCGGAGTATAGTCAATGCACCCTGGTACATTCGTAATAGTGATTTGCATCGTGATTTGGAGATTCCAGACATAAAATTCGAAATAAAACGATTTGCATCGAAGCATGAATCAAGACTAATGGAGCATGTCAATGCGGAAGCCTCTCGGCTACTGGATAATGAACATTTGGTTAGGAGACTTAAAAGAACCAAACCCTTCGAGCTCGTTAGTATGTGAGCAGCTACCTACCAACCCTGTTCGTTGCATCGTGGATCAACAGTGACCACATTATATTTTAGTTTGTAAGAATTCAGATGTAAATTGATGGTTAGTCTGGAAAGACTAGTTTCAATAATATAATAAAAAAAAAAAAAAAAAAAAAATAACGTCAAACATACTGCGTTGGAATATCGACTCATAACACCAGGGAAAATAATCACGTTAATAATGTCGTTTCTTTTCAAACGAAAATTTGGAATATCTTATGAATAAAAATACTAGAACTTATACCCAGTCATAGCAGAGGTGTCCCAGGGTAGCGTATCATGGCCCATCGTATATCTACTTTACACTTCTGATATACCAACAACGGAAACAACCTTCATCGGACCTTTTGCTGATGACACAATATTGTTGTATCGAAGGGTATCGAAAATCAAGCAGTCCAATATTTACATCACTCGATAAAATCAGTCAATGGACCAGGAATTGGAAATTAACGAGCTATACGTTGGGGCACAAAAATAGCAAGCGCCATACATTTCTCATCGGGTTACAAATTCTCCAAGCTGAATCTGCTAAATATCTCGGATTGCGCATCTTGATTTAAGATTGAATTGGAAATACCGCATTAGACAAAATAGCAAAGCAAATTAAGATAAACAATACGAGATGTAGTGGCTGATAGGAACAAACTAAAAAAGATTATTAGCAGAATATTGAAGGCTTGTAAGGCCACGCTCGCTCCACTTGTTTGTTTCAAATAAGTGCGACTTTCCCTTCTCATATAGGACATCATTGTCGGAAATTGTGAGTAAACCGTTTGCAACGCTTCAGTCGTTTTTCCTAGTCACTCAGGCTCGATTGGTCGATTGTGAAATTCCTTCCCAGACGTACACTCTTAGTCCCGAAATTTGCTTGTTCTTATAAGGATGTCCAAAATATCTGCTATCCTCTCGATCATCTGTTGAACCACAAATTGGAAACAGCACACCATGAAGTCGTTCGAAGATTTATCTATCCGTCCAACAACTTCATGGAGTGCTGTTTCAATAAATCTGCCGTAACTTTTTGCCTGGTATTTAGGTTTTCCATCCTTCGGGATTAACACTACCCTGACTTTTCTTCATAATCTTGGAATGTATCCCAGTGCCAAACTGGCTCTGAAGATATGTTCAAGGTGGTCTAGGACAATTCCCGGTCTTTCCTGTAGAAGATCCGGGCATCTCTCGGCTGGACCAGTTGTTTTAAGTTTTGAGAAAGAACCGATGCTCCGGATTTAATCTCTGAAACTTGGAAATTGGTTTGGGAATTGATCTACTACATAGAATTCTCACTTTCAGGGAAATGAGTTTTGCTTAGTACATGTCTAAAGCATCCTGATTTGTATTGGAGTGAGTTTCATCAGGTTTTTCTAGAGTTGTTTATATTACCACACCTCCTCACAGAACATTTCTTGTACTCTCTTGGTGAAGATTTGTACAGGTCCCAATCTTCTGTTGAACTGATTTTCATGGCTTTCGTCAGTCTGCCCAGTTCCTATTCCTCCATGTTTTCCTGGTTCTTTTAGGCGTACTTAGAGAACATCGATTTAAGACCATCCAGGATGAGACTTTTCACAGTCATATCAATTACTTCTTGCCTTAAGATTGTTAAAAAGGTAGGTCTATTGCCCACATTCTAGATGACTAGGTCAGATGCGTATAGTTATTTCAAGAGGGAAATCCCTCTACGAAGAATATCGATTGACGCGATTCTTGATCCACATGTATTGTGTTGCTTGAGATTCTTCAACTTATAGCCTGAAACATAGCAGCATGTTACCTCTTTTTTCAGAATTCGATAATACTTCGAGTAAAAATAAGAAATGAAAAATTGCGCCATCTGATGTTCCATTGAACAACTTATGCTATAGTTTGGACTATGTAGTCAGAAATTAAGAACTGTGGACATACGTTATAATTTGACAGATTTTGTCAATGAGATACCCCACTAATATTAAGAGGTTACATAGAGATCGACATTTTATACGATATCAAACCTCTAAATTGCTTTACCGCGCTGTTATCGTATATACACATTATTTTTGTATATCGTAATTATTTTTATCAACCATTTTAATAAATAACATGGTTACTTAAGTGGCCGTACATAAAACTTAATCCGTAAATACAATTTACAAAAAAAAAATCCGGTCGTTATACGATTTTCCAATCGCATCCATTAAAACCACTTTGACCCAATAAAAATTCACATTAAGCCAAATCTCAATTGAATCATTAAATTTATTTTCTATTTATTTAAATTTCCAAATCATTTACAATTTTACAAAAATACAAACAAAAAACTAAAAGTGGAAAAAAGCTCAACTTCTACATATAAAATATCATATCATTGGAAAATTCAAACTCGTTCGTTTCGTCTACGAGTGGAACAAAACCAAAATCAAAAGCTCAAATTTCAAATCTATGTATGTACAAATGTATGTAGATATGCTGTACAAATCGAAAGCATACAATTCGTTAACGGTTCAATGTTGTTGTATTGAACTATTGCGAAATAAAAATATAAAAAAGCTCTTCAATATGGCAAAAGCTTTATCGTTTTATTTTCTAATATTTGTATGTCGATACCAAACCATTGATAAAAAGCCCCAATCATAACAGCACATATACAAACAAACTGTTTGGAGCTTTATTTGTTGTTTATGTTTTTTTCTTTTGTTTTGTTTTTTGTTTTGTTGATAACAAATAACGATTGAGATGTAAGATGTTATTGTTCATGCTAAGTGCGAAAATATACCGGAAGAAAAATTGTCGAAACTTTCTTGTACATTTTTGGTTTTATTGTTGTATGGTGTTGTTATGTAGTCTTGTTCGAAATCTTTTGGGTCAAGTATTTCCTTTTCTTATTATAAATAAACATGTATGTGTGTGTCTACCAAATATATTATAGGTTATATTATAAGCAAATATTTTATAAAGTGTTATGACGTCCTGTAAAACATAAACTTCCCATCAGAAGTGTAACAACTATATAAAACCCAAAATTTTATATTTAAAATAAAAGGCGAAGAAAATTATTTCGAATATTTGTGTCCCATTTCCGACCGTTTTCTCCAACCATTGCCCGTAACATTCCCAAAATAGCCCTGTTATACGTTTCACATTGGCCGTTACCTCTTGGCGTTGCGGTAGCGTTCAAAATATGCTTGATGTTGTTTTCAGAACAATATGTTTCAAATGATTGTGATGTAAATGTAGCGCCACGATCAATAATTAACCTCGTTGGAACTCCGAAATGAGTAGTCCTATCATTCATGATCGATATAACTGGAGATGTGTTCGTTGATTTTGCCGCTCTGATGACTACGTATTTTGAGAACGTGTCTACAATTAATTTCAAATGAGTATTACCCTTTGGCGTTTTCGGGAAAGGACCCAAATGTCCACGTGGATGGTGTGAAATGGAATTGGCGTCTTATCAATAGGATACATTTCACCCTCCTTTGTTCCTCCTTTTGATTTTGTATAACCGCATTCCAGACCAGACGAAATATATTTCTTTACATAGTCCCGAATTCGAGAACCAAAAGTGTCTGCGAATTACTTCAACGGTTTTCTCGCCGCCCGGGTGTCCCATATCGTCGTGATTCAATTAAGCTATACGCCACTTTAATGTTCGAGGCATAACCGTTTACCTTGTACAAATCGGTACAATTGTCCTTTATATACCGTATATTTTGCGTGCATCTGTCGCTCATCAGAATTAGTTGGTTTTCGACTCATAACTTCGATTATTTGTTGTATCTCGTCGTCTAGACGTTGCATACCAATAAGCCAATCATCTTGCTGTGACACTAGAAACACATCAATCGTTGCTGGTTCAAGGTCTGCTCCGTCGTTAATTGTGTTTCGACTAAGTGCGTCGACATGTTACATCTTTTGACCACTTTTATGAACAGTATTAAAACTAAATTCAGCCAACCGCAACCACCATCTTCCTATTCTTGGAATTAAATCCTCTTCCGTAGCGCATGTTGTCAATGCAGCACAATCCGTGACCAAAGTGAATAGTTTTCCGATTAAATAAATTCGAAATCTGTGAAGCGCTTCAACAACCGCTAAAGCCTCCAATTCATATGAATGATATTTGCACTCGTTATCCGTTGTTCGGCGACTATACTATGCCATTGGTTTCGTTTTCCCTTCTTCGTCTCGTTGGAATAGAATACCGGCAAGACCTTTGGAATTTGCATCGGTGTACACCTCATGTTCCAATTGCGGATCATATACAACGTCAAAATATCGCGACTTCCCAACTGGCTTTTTAATAACTCAAACGACTTGGTTTGCTCGTTGGTCCAGTTAAAGGATTCACTATTTTTAGTTAGTCGCGTTAATGGTTCAGCAATAATTGAAAAATCCTTAACAAATTTTCTGAAGTAACTTGCTAAGTCTTATCTCATGCTTATCTGTCGGAGTTGGAAACGTTAATATTGCATTTGTTTTGTTTAGTCCTGCTCGTATGCCAATCCTCGTTGCTTTAATACTTTTAATAAACGTTCTAACTTTTCCATACCTTCCTGGATGGTCGTGCTTGGTATGATAATAACATCCAAATAGACAATTACATCATCGTTTACCTCTCGAGCGATGGTGTTCATCATTTTTTGGCAAACAGCCGGAGCATTTGTTATCCCAAAAGGCATCCTCAAAAACTCAAAGTGCCCATCCGGCGTTACGAAAGCTGTAAGTGGTATTGATTCAGGTGACATGGTAATCTGATAATAACCGGATGCTAAATCGAGTACCGTAAAATAATTACAACCACTGAGTCGTGATAGCTGATCTTCCATAACCAGTAAGGGATACTGGTCCCGTATCGTTTTATTATTCAAGTGTCGGTAATCAATATACATCCGTTCATCACCGTCCTTCTTCTTAACTAGGACGACTGGACTAGCATAAGGTGATTCAGATTCACCTTTTATTTTATGTTCCAACTATTCTCTTATCATTGTCTTTACTTTTTCGCGTTGATGATAAGATAGTCTATAAGGCCGATAAACAACTGATTCATTAGTTTTTAATTTAATTTCCATTTCGACATCCGTTTTTCCAAGTTCCTTTAAATTTCGAGCAAAACAACAACCAAACGTTGTTATCGACTTAAATAAACATTCGCTTTCACTCGGAGTCATACACTCATTCATATTTATTTCAGTCAATAGGACTTCGTGTACCCCTCCGTTTTGTCCATTTGAAGATCCGTCACTTAAAACATCACATCTCTCTCCACTATCCAGAGTTTGATTAATTAACAGAGTATCACTTGTGTTGAGTTTTTGGAAATTTAATGTATTTCGTTCTTTGATCATTCTTACGGTTGGTTTATCAATAAAGTTTTGACCAATTAGAGATTGGGTATTTAAATATTGATCAGGAACAATAAGCAACTCAATCTCATCGGCAACTTCGTCAATTTCAACCCTCACTCGTATCTTCTCGTTGGCAACTACACCACCGCCTGCAAATCCTTTGACAAACACGTACATTTATATCGTTCCATGAGCATTGACTTCCACAATCAATTAATCCTAAAACTTCCACGTTACCGTTCAACCTTACAGTTTTGATATAAGAACATGCACCGTCAGTTGTTATTCTACCATTGAAAGATTTTTGAGTGCCCGTTGCAATGTAGCATTCTGTTTGTCCCCTCGGATGCACTCGTGAACATTTCCTACATCGCTCTCGTCTCTGCGGTTCAGGACAATTTATAGACAAATGTCCTGGTTTTGAACAATTATAACATTCATATGTCCTTGTTAGACGAATTTCGTTGGTTGCTTCCTTGTTTACTGGTTTTTCCCGACATACATATATTATTTTACATATGCCGACCCATCATGTGTTCAGCATTAATAGTCCGTGCATTTTGTGCGTTTCCTTGCCGCATAATGATGCCGCAACGTAACGATGTACTTAGCTGATAATCATGCAACCCTTAAATTATATACTTTATCAAACTTTCATCTGAAACTTTACGTTGGCCAATGGCATACATTTTGTAATAGTATTCAACCAATGTTTGGTCTCGTTTACGCAGATTTCATCAGTTCGTTTGCAAATATTCTCCATTTTGTAAATACGCATTGTACTGAATTAAACCATAACTTGGCCGATCCTTTTAGTTTATTCCCGATTGTTTTCATAATAATCCGTTCATTTATTTCATAAATATTCATCAATGATTCAACTTTTTCAACAAACTGTTCCGACGTTAATGATGCTGCCCTTGCAGGATCAAATTCTGGAAGTATGTCAATCACATAACGGGGTGTAAGGTAAAATAGATTTTGAGAATTACGACAATTCGTATCTCCCTCCGGAAATGTAGTACGTTTATCGTCATTTGCTTTGTAACGCGACAGTTCCGATAATTCCTCATTAAGCATACGCTCACGCTCAATAAGCAATTTCTCTCGCTCTAAAAATGTAATTCGCTGTTCAAGTTCCGTTAAATTTCGCTCACGAATAACAGTTTCCGAATGCAATTGTACATCATTTAGCTCATTTGGATCATAAATATTTTCGATCACAAAAGAAGTATGGAGTTTAAGAGATATCCCTACACTTAATTGTATACGTTTGATTTAAATCGCGTAACCTTCCATTCATTATTTTGCCCTCGAGTCCACTCTGTAATATTTCACATTGAATTCCATGCGGTGGTGTTTAAGTTATTTTTTTTATATAATATGGCGAATGAAACTCAAATTTCGAGGGTCGATGGAGAAGTCTGGTAAAATTGTAACAGAACGGGCCACCATCGCAAACCCCAGATGTCATGTGTCAATAACATCTAACACTAGATAAATATTATGGAGACTCTTCACCATCGATTAAAATTATTCAGAAGAGGTTTACTGATTTTCGCTGTGGTCGTACAAACACAACTCATCTCAAACGTTCAGGACATCCAGACAAGTCACCACACTAAAAATGATTGACAAAATCCATGATACAGTAGGCATCTCAGATGAACGTGTGCGCAGTATATTACACAAACAAAAGTTTTCCGTGCGTTGGGTGCCAAGTTTGCTTGCAATCGAACAAAACCGCACACATGTTACTAATTCAGAGGTAGGTTTGGCTATGCTGAATCGAAATAAAAAGGAGTTTTTGCGTTGTCTCATAACTGTGGGTGAAACATGAATCCATCACTATACTCCGGAGACCAAAGAGCAGTTAAAACAGTGAATTTATACTGGCGAATCGGCTTGTTGCCACAGTTTTTTGGAATGCAAGCGGCATAATCCTCATCGATTACCTGCAAAAGGGGGAACAGTCAATGACGAATATTACTGCCACTTATTGGACCATACCAACAACATTATTGAAAAAAACGACCGCATTTGGTGAAGGAAAAAGTTCACTTACATCAAGACAATGCACGAATGTAGTTGCCTTGGCTAAAGTTCATGAATGAATTAGAATTACTTCCACATTCACCATATTCTACAGTCGCCTACGACTATTTCCCGTTTTCGAACTTGAAGAAATGACTTGGCGGAAAGAGATTCGGGTCGAATGAGGAGAACATCGATGGATATTTTGTACGATAGGAGAAATTGTATTATTCGGAAAGGATTGAAAAATTGGCAAAACGTTGGACTTAAAGTATATTGAGCTAAAGGACTACACAGAAAACATAAAAAGAAGGCCGACAGAAAAATGATTTTTTTTTGGCCGAAAATGTTATTCTTTGTTAAATTTTTACCAGACTTCTTACTCGGCCCTCGTAAAGAGTGCAATGCCAAATTTGTTTCGAAAGCTTAGATTTTACATTTGGTATATATACTGAAGCACAAAACTTATTGATTGATTGCTTTGATAAAGCATATCAAAGCTTTACACTCCTGGACAAAATTAACGCATATTTTTTTTTTGTAATAAAAAAAAAATCCCGCTGGATAATTTCAGTGGAACTGATATCAAATGATCCCAAATTCATAATTTTCTCAAAAGAGGCACAAATGTGGCGTTATGGAATTTTAGCGGCTATTTTTCATTGCAAAATGTTAAAATATGGCGAACTATTTTTTTTTTAAATTTTTAAAAGCGGTTTATAAACATAAAAACTAGCTTTATTAAAATTTAATTTGATTAATTTAACAATGAGTATTTTGCCCCCGTGTCCTTATTACAGCTTCCACCCTTCTGGGCATACTAAGTAGATTGCTTTGTATCATTTCTTGCGGAATGAGATTCCACTCTTCTTGCGCTTCAACTCTCAGCTTTGCTATCGAACCTGGTGCAGGATTTCTAGCTCTAATACGGCGTTTTAGAATGTCCCACACGTGTTCAATCGGATTAAGATCAGTACTCATTGGTGGCTACTTAAGTGCACGAATGCCAATATCTTGGAGAGATTGTCGTTTCGTCGCAGCAACGTGGACAGGAGCGTTATCATGCATTAACACAAAACTGTCATAACCTATAAAGCCCACATATGGCAAAACGTTATCTCTAAGAATGTTCCGAGCATACCAGTCTGCATCCTCAAACCAATCTCCACCAGCTCCGTGCGGCCCTCCCAACTGATTTCACCCCAAAACATTATTGAACCTCCACCAAAGCCTACAGTTTGCACCATGTTACACGGTGCGTATCGTTCTCCAACTCTTCTGTATACAAGATTACGTCCATCTGGTTTCCATAATTGGTTTCTGGTCTCATCTGAAAAGAAAACAGTGGCCCATTGATCAGTTCCCCAATTTGCATGAGTATGAGCAAATTCTAAACGGCTGGATTTGTGGCGGGGAAGAAGCCGTGGAACTTTTACATTTCATATGTATGGTTTCCATAATTGGTTTCTGGTCTCATCTGAAAAGAAAACAGTGGCCCATTGATCAGTTCCCCAATTTGCATGAGTATGAGCAAATTCTAAACGGCTGGATTTGTGGCGGGGAAGAAGCCGTGGAACTTTTACGGGCCGTTTTGGAGCTAGGTTCACTTCTTTTAACCTTCGTAAAACTGTTCTGACACTAATATTCACTCGACGCGCACTAAGTAACTCATTTTTGTGTTGAGTAGAAGTTCGCTTTCGATCTCGCAACGAATTCATTTTTAAAAATCGATCGTCATGCTCGGTTGTGCACCTTTTACATCCTTGTCCGGGCTTTCTTTTATACTCTAAGGTCTCACGATACCGCTTTAGTATTCGTGAAACCGAAGACTGATTAATTCCTAATTTTCGTGCGATTTGTACTTGTGTATAATCTTCCTGATACAATGTGACCACTTCAACCTGCCTCCAGCTCTTGAACGGGTGCCATATTACTATGGATTTTATATTAGGTGTTTGCTTTAGAACACATTTACAAGAACTAGTGGTACTGCATTTCAAAAAAAAAAATTGATATGCAATGGAACAAAAGCCGATCGTTGCGTTGGATTTCAAACACAATGCACTTTTGATTAAGCATTTTTGAAAAATTTAATTGATTGGCTTGCAGTAAACTTTATTCAAGGTGGTTTCTGATAAAAATATAAATGTGCTATCATTTGACACTAGTAGTATTAAAATTGATCAGCGGGATTTTTTTTTATTACAAAAAAAAAATATGCGTTAATTTTATCCGCGAGTTTATTTTCTCATCATTCACAAAACATCGCAAAAGTTGTGGAATTTACTAGATCGTTTCAATTAACATGTTCGTTCATTAAAGTCGTTGGGTCGTCCAGTTCAACACTGGAATGATTTATTGATCTATTTTATCACTTCTAAATTTTATTCACATACAAGGGCAAAATGTCAGGAAACCTTTTTTCCCGAAATATTCAGTTCACGTTATTTCACAATTCATTCAAGTTAATAATCATAAAATAAATGGGTACAAGACGGACAAGCCTGGATTAACCCATGATTTAAAAAAATTAAAACCCTTGCAGTTTCAACCAAAACTATTAAACGAATGGCGTTTTCCGCAGTCAGATTTATAGCAATATTGGCTATTCTATCAATCGATACCATATAATTATTTCTAACTTCGTAGATGAACGTAGCAAGGCCTTAACAGATTGAAATCTGTTCACTAATTGTTTGGTATCATCACATCTTGTTGCACAATAGAACATTACAGATGTGTTTTGAATTTCCTGTTTCTAGTTTACAGCTCTCGTTTCACTGGTTCAACGAACAATGAAGTTGTACAATGAAGTAATATTTCTTCTTAATTCAAATCTGATTCATCTGTAATGACATTATCATCAAAGTAGAGCCATTCCCCTTTAATCGGACGAATTATTTCTGACTTTGTTTTCATTGCCAGGTCCGTATAGAAGTTCGCAATAAGAATATAGAACCACTTGGTTCATGTGCACTAGGTTTAGACCGATTTAGACTTGCAACTAAATTTTATTACTAATTCACATATCAAGAAACTACAAATTAATACTGAACAGTCATACGTCAACCTCTTTATTGAGGAAGGCTTCTGTTACAATATTTTCACGTATAAATCAGTTTTCAGCGAACACCGACATAAAATAGTCAAATTGATAATTTAGGATAAGCTTTCTGTTTTACAAAATACTCTAATATGTTGGGTAGTGGCAGGTTGCAATTTAAGTACATCACAAACAAATAGTCATTGCAATTTGGGTGCCACTGATATACAAAATTAGATTCACTGTTAGAGTGGTTTTAGGCAATGAATGAATTTAACAAGGCAGATTGTGAAACCCGTTTTAAGAAGGTTTTTACCCGGGACAATGATCGCGAATTTGTTGGAAACGGATACGTAGCTCATACGTATGCTAACGCCGCATATATCTGTGAATGTATATCGCCAAATCATTTTGAATTTCGCTGACTAAAATTATCTACACATCTTCCGGCGATATAATTCTCCAGATGAACTTTAAACGTTTACATTGCAAACAATCATGCCATTAGCACTTATTTTATTTTATTTTATTTATTTATAAATAAGTCTACAAATACGACTTGACATTAAAAATGACATTACATATAAAATGACGTAATAATCAGACATTTAAAATAATAATTAAAATCAGGAAGAAGCAAAGTGTTGCTTCAATCTTCGTTTTAAGGTATGCTTGCTAGAAGTAAAATCGAACCGGTGATTTATCTGATTAAAGCTTTTGCACATCATGTTAATCGGTTCATTAGAACCATAGTTGGTTCTATGGACATCAACTTGCAAGAACTCATTTCTCCTTAGTTGTCTACTGGGTATTTTAATTTGTAAATTTTCTTGTATTGATGGTGCATCAATGTGACCTAATAAAATATTACCAACAAACGAACACTTTAAAAGCTCACATCTATTTTCCAGAGTTGCTATATGTTGTTTGTTTTGCAGCCTTTCAGATAAGGTGGTATACTCCCAACCGTTTTTCCAAGTTAAGTGACGGATAAACTTTTTCTGAATACCCTCAAGTTACTGATGTATGTATCATAAAATGGACACCAAACAGTAACAGCATATTCCAATTGCGAACGCACGTATGCGAAATATAGAGTCTTGATTGTCTCCAGGTCATAAATATCTCCCGTCCATCGTTTAATAAAATCCCACATAAAATTAGATTTAGCAATACATTGTTCTATATGTTTGTTACTGCTCATATTTTCCACGAAAATAACACCGAGGTCTTTGATCTCTGATACTCGCTTTAGTGGCATATTGTTTACTTCGTAATGTTTTAAAACGAGATTTAATTTTCGGTGGAATGATAAAGTCTTACACTTATTGATGTTCAGACTAAGAAGATTTGACTCACACCATATCGTTAAATTGTCAATGTCCTCTTGCAGTTTCTCGGCATCGCTTAAGTTCTCGACAGTTCTATATATTTTGAGGTCATCAGCAAACATTGAAACTTTAGAGTGTAGAATGACTTCAGTGACTGCGTCGATGAAAATGGTAAAAATCCAAGGGCCAAGATGAGAACCTTGTGGAAACCCCGATGTAGCTTAAATTGGCTTGGACCTGATGTTACCAATGTCGATGTATTGGATGCGGTTACTTATGTAAGATTTAAACCAAGCCACATAGTTGTTTGAGAATCCAAATAAGTATAAACGTTCTAGTGCTTTACAATGGCTAATGGAGTCAAACGCCTTGGCAAAGTCTGTGTACACCACGTCAACTTGCTTGTGGCTTTCAATAACTTTGATTGTGCTGCTGGTGAATTCAATAAGGTTTGTAGATGTTGATCTCTTAGGCATGAACCCATGTTGGTACGGTAAAACATGTCGAGGCACCACTTCTTTGAAGGAATTACATATTACTAGTTCAAATAATTTGGGTATAGATGAAATCGACGTTATACCTCTATAAAATGATACATCACTTCTATCCCCAGTTTTAAATAATGGGGTTATCCTGGTTATTTTCCATTGTTTAGGAAACTGTCCCAATCTCAGCGACTGATTGAACAGCATGCAAAGAGGTAGTTCCAAACTGGTGTATTCTTTCAAAAAAGAAGTTGGTATTTGGTCAGGACCGCAACCATCGCCGAATGTTTTTAGAGCCTTGTTTATATCTTCTATTGTAATATGTGGTATTTCAATGGACAGGTTCCCTACACTAGCATGGTGGGGATTTGGTCTAAATACAGATTGAAAAAACTAAGCGAACATGTTGGATATGACTTGCGCGTCCGATGATTTCCCTTCTTTGAGTGTCATATATGCAGGAAAACCGTTGATTTCACGTTTTGTCTTAAAAAAGCTCCAAAAGTGCTTTGGATCATTTTTAATTTTGTCTTTAATACAAGTTATGTAGGTCTTGTATTTAGTCTCAAAATAGTTTTCGAAATTTTGGTTACATTCTGCACATTTAAGCTTATTAGCCTCGGAATATTGTTTTAATGTTTTTTTTATAGGCTTTATCCTTCTTGTTCTTCAAATTGATTAGTTTATCGTCATACCATGATGGATATTTATCAAGTTTTACCACAGTTATAGGGACATATACTTCTATACCTTGATATATGATGTTATAAAATTTGTCTACATTTTCTTCTATATTGCTGGCGTTTAGTTCTTTCATCCAGTCGACATGTTCAATGTAATGATGGAGATTTTCAATGTAATGGTGAACATCGACATGTTCAATGTAATGGTGAACATCATTTACAACAAAAGACGTTGCTGATTGATTTACCTTAATTGCACTTCGTTCATTTATAAATATTAAATCAAGAGTTCTATCTAAGCCATTTTGTATTTGGCAAATTTGGCTCAGGTTTGAGCCGTAAATAGTATCAGTGAACAAATGTTCCTTATCCGACGTAATATTCATTGGTAAAATTGCATCCAATTCCTCGTCTAAGGTCCAATTAATTGAAGGAAAATTGAAGTCACCCGTGATTAAGATAATGTCAGATTGATTAGCCATATTGTTGATTTCTACAATTGAGTCGCAGCATGTAGTATATGATAATATCGATGCGTCAGGTGGAATATATACAACGTATAGATGTATAATGTCGTTTTGTTAATCGATATTTTTACGCATAATTGTTCAATAGACACGCTTTTTAATTCAACGAGCTCACAGGATACAGAAGTGTCAATAGCTATTAATACTCCACCACCAGATCTTTTAGTACTGGTTTCTGGTGAACGATCACATCTGTAGACAACATACTGGCTGGGAAAAAATTCAGAACTCAGAATCTCTTTGTTGAATGACGTCTCACAAATTATATAATATACGGGGAATAATGTTTTTAAAACGAAATTATGAAACATGGCAGCTTTCGACGACATTTTATTTACATTTTGAAAATAAAATGTAAGTTTTGTTTTCCTCAGTGCGTTGGCTTTCAAGGCTCTATTACTTGGACTTACTGATTTGTCTTCAGGTTTATGCGTGATTTCGTGTAGATTCTGCTCATTTGCATGGATAGCTCTATTTAGCAACTTATGAAGTTGGTCACCTTCTACTGGAGTATTGAAATGTGAGTGTGTGAGTACTATTGCATGTGGTAAGCTGTCAAACAGGTTAAATTTTTTACCCGACAATCAAACACAAATTACATTTGAAGATGTTCATGGATAGTTAGAATTTTGCTTGACTCCGGCAGTTTACATTTGTTAATTAATTCACAATTGTCAGTCTTCGTGAATGTCAAATATATATATAATGTATTTGGCCATATTAGAATGTCAGTAATTGATTTAATAATGGTGAAACGAATGGTGTTAGAAGCACACATTTTAGTGGCACACATGCACGGATATATTTCTTTTAATGCGTATGTCACATCAGCTGGACATCTATAAGTTGTTCTTAAATATTTTGAGTTAGTTGAGTACATATTAGCATCAACAAATATCTCCATAATTTAAACCAACCTCCATGCATCGTGATTCAATTTTCCCAATTTTGTGTCACTAATACCATGTTTTGTTGAACTAAGAACGAGATCCCTTCCTATGTAAATGAGCATTTAATATCCAAGTAGATTTGCCACAGCCTGGAACTCCATGGATCGATATTATCTCCGGTTTTATTATTTCCGACGGCAAAGCCAATTTACATATTCGCTCAAAAATTTTTTGGTCCAGTATGATTTCCGTGGCGTTAGAGCAGAAAATGTACCGATTTGATGTATTGAACCGTTTATTATCTGAGTTGAGTTGCACTAATATTTAACCATCAAACCCCTATTGGTGTTCAGCTACCGGTTCCTCTATGTAATTTTGGTTATGGTTATCATAGACATAAACTCTTATTGAAGATAGGGAAGTGGCAGAAAATGGTAGAGTACTGATATTATTTTTATACGACTTTGCTAGATGATCACATATAAATATATTGGAAAACTTCATGAAATGAAGAATTTCTTTTATTGAATTCAAGTAGTAATGATCATTATTCTCATTTGAAAAGTAAGTCGGCGATTCTGGAATAACTTCCGTATCTAACGATGAGTTCTCTACGTTAGGCAATGGAGTGTCAATAATCCATCTGGACGACAACGCTCTTTTGTATCTTACTTCATCGTTGAATAGAATAATCAAAGTGCATTTCACATTTGAGAACATGCTATTGGTAATAAAATTTATAGCATCCTCTAGATGTTCAACGTAACATGAAACATCAATGGCAAGCTGAAACGTTTGCGGATTTCTAAGATGTAGTGAAGTTGTGATTATTCTTATAAAGTGAACTAGATCACTGCATGTGGTTTTGTATTGATTAATTATTATTACCACAAATTTATTTTCAAATTTATACAATTTTGCTACCGCATTGATGGTTTTTTGGTAATGATTGCTGATATTTATTTTATTTTTCTTTAAGTATGCTTATGCTTCCTATATATCCATTTTTTCGTACATAGCTACCACAATTTGAAGTGAAACTTTAGGGTAGTGTTTTCTTTATCCACATAAGCCTAATTATTATTAGGAATATCTTCTAAAAACTGAAAGAACTTATCATAATCTTCCAATGGCAATACTTCCTTAGCAGTTGATTTGAATTTTGAAGTAAATCTCTTAAGGATCGAGGTTGACAAGGTTTTAGTGATTTGTATATTATTTTGTGCATCCGTTTGAGCTCCACGATTCACCATATTAACAGGCGTAATAACTCTCATTGGGCAGTTATTAGGAAATCCGGTAACTGACATTATTTCGTCCTTAACTTCACACATTGCATCTCTTTATCTCGTAGATTTTGAGTTAAATGACTCAAGCTTCGGCAGAATAATTGATAGAATAGAATTCATATTTATTATCGAATTTGATCGTTAAGGCGAAGCTTTTGAAAAAACGATTTCTTTTGAGACCACTCAAATTCCTTTACTAGCAGCCCATCAGGCCAAACTTTAGAGTTCACTGCTGCATCAAATGATTCACCAGGGATATTGATCTTATATGAAATATAGTTATATTTCAGACCACTTGGTGGCTTTGGAACTATTCGGTGGATATACACGTACTTGCTGCCATTCGTGATGCATTTTATGTTGATAAATTATTGTCAGGCTCTGACTCATTAAAATAAGCAACTTGGTGAAAAACAGAGATCACAACTTTTCCGAAAGGCGCAGGACTTCATTTGAGGAAACGGTGTTCAAATAGAGTATCGTACCAGAGGATGTTATATAATCGATCATATAACACGAACATAAAAACGTTAGGCATGTTTAAAGGCTCCTTAGTTAAATCGCAAGTAGTTAAAATATTTGCTCCTATCGGCTTAGTGGCTCCAATAAGCTAGCTGAGGTAAAGTTACTACAAAAGTTACAGTCCCTTAATGTTATTGGGATGAAAACCTGTATATGACCTTTCACATCTACTGGATTTAGTGAACTTCCAAAATTAAACAAATCAAAAAATCCACGTCATTTGTTCGATGGATGTGATACATCTAGTATTATCCAGCTGCACGGCTTCGCTGATGCTAGTGAAAAGGCGTACGGTGCTGTAATCATAGGTACGATTTCTAATTCAAAGCTAATTATGTTACTAATCTACTTTCTTCAATTCACCAGTTACTCCATTGGAGCAAATTATCTTACCGCGGCTTGAGTTGTATTCCGCTCAACTTTTAGTCAATTTTATAGATAAGATTGTAAGTGTTTTAAAATTTTCATGTGGTAAAGATTTCTTACTGAACGGATTACATGATAGCTTTCCGTTCTCCAATAGGCATGAAGATAGAGTTAAAAATGCTCGATAAGAGACTCTAGAGAACAATAGATAATTTAAGATAGGGCAGCTAGTCTGATTCTACAACCTGCAATGGAAGAGATTACCATCAGAGCTACAACACAGTTGGAATCGTCTACATAGAAAATATCAAGCCCAAATTACCCATGTGTTCATTTTAAAGGAACGGGTTCTGGTTGTTCTATAGATGAGATTGTATCGAAGAAAATAATTTTGTTAGTAACAGGACCTTGCAACCTATAGTCACCAGAAGTTACATGAAGTGAACTCTGTTTGGAAAGCGTACTCGATAGAAAGACTACTAACCAATTTTAACGGAAATGTGTAATAGTGCAACAACTGCAGTTATAGTGCGCTGATGTTATGCCCGAAGAAGGAAAGTTGGCTGCATTATATTCAATCGCTGAATAAGGCAATCGCTTGAATTATAAGAAGAATACAAACTACTGACTTTTATTATTCTGAAAAAACCGATATATTCTCCATAATCAGCTTGGAGCTTTTGCAGTATATAAATATATGTATGGACATCACCGGTTGTAGTTTAATGGTTAAGACAGTTTCTCATCACGCGGATGACATAAAAACGCGTTTGTGTGTAAAAACATCGTTGGGCTAACCACCTACAATGTGCACCAATCGTTAAAACTGGTTCGTAAGGTCTCATTTGAGACGCAGTAAGGGCCGTTTACGGCCTCTAAGCCACAAATTTTTTTATGGGGGTCGCTATTCAGGTTCCATAATTCGGAAAGGTTACAATCCAGTTTAGTAAAAATTTGTAATATTAATCATAAATTGTATGCAACAAAAACTCGGCCGGAATGATTCAGTTGACCTCATTCATAACTTATTATTGTAAAGGGTGATCAAATAAAAACCTCCCAAAGTTTTTTTTAAATAAGGGTCCACCAAAAAACTTTTTTTTTTGAAAATGCTATAAAAAAAACTACTGAATATTTTCTCAAAAAAGTACAATCCTTCCGGTTAATAATAGAAAATAATTTCATTCCAATGGCTGCCTCGGCTGGCCATGCAGTAGCCTACACGATCGGTCCAGATTTTTAAGCACATTATCGATTGTGTGCAGCTGTATTTCACCAATGGCTTCACGAATATTGTCCTTTAAAACGTCGATTGTTTCTGGCTTGTCGGCGTAACACTTATCTTTGAGGGCACCCCACAAATAATAGTCCAACGGTGTCAAATCGCAGCTCCAAGGTGGCCAAACGACATCAGCTCTGCGGCTGATAATGCGATCTTGAAAAACAGGGCGCAAAACATCGAGTGTAGCTTCAGCTGTGTGGTACGTAGCGCCGTCCTGTTGAAACCAAATGTTGCCAATATCCTCCTCTTCAATTTTTGTGAACAAAAATTCGTTCAACATGGCCCGATAACGATCGCCATTGACTGTAACGGCCACTCCTTGCTCATTTTCGAAGAAAAATGGCCCAATTATGCCTCTGGACCAAAATCCGCACCAAACAGTGACTCGTTTTGGGTGTACCGGCTTTTCAATGTATGCGATATTCAATACTATGTATGCGATATTCAATACATACCCACCAAGATCAAAATGAGCTTCATCCGAAAAGATGATTTTTTTGGCAAAATCGGCATCTTCTGTAAGTCGACCGCAGGCCACAGCGAAGCGAAAACGCATTGGATGATCAGTTGGCCTCGATTCCTGAACCAATTGAACTTTGTATGGCGTCATACCAAGGTCTTTATGCAAAATTCGTCTCAATTATGTCTCCGAAATGTTCAATTATTGAGAACGACGGTGAATTGCTGTTGATGGCGCATCACGCACACTTTCTGCCACAGTATCAATATTCTCGGGTGTACGCACTGTTTTTGGTTTTTCACGCTTTGGTTTATCGATAAGGATGCCAGTTTCTTTCACTTTTTTCACAAGATAACAAACATACGGAGCTGACGGTGCTTCTCTTCTTCCAAAATCCGTACGCAATTTTCGCACACATTCTGCAACATTACCATGATTTTCAAAGTAATGTAGCAATATTTCCCAGCGTTGTTCAAGCGTATACACAACCATATTCGTTCAGCGGAAGGATAAAACTAATTATCTGTCAAATCAGACATGAGCTAAATGTTACCATTCACGAAATAAGCACTAGTTGAAAAAAAAACTTTAGATGGCAGACCCTTTTTCTCCATAAAAAGTTATCTTGGAATTTCAAAGGTCCCTATCCTGAAAATATTCTCATTAAAATTTTCTATTTCTCCCGCAATAAATACGGTCCGATGATGCACCTACCTTAAACCGAATTTTCATGATGCATTAGAGACTTTCTTCCGGCTAATCTACGACAATTTTGTTTGTTGACGTATCTATTCACCCAAAAATGAGCTTCATCGCTGAACGCAAACTTTTGATAAAAATATGATCAATTTGGAATTGTTTCAACGCCTATAAACCTGTATTTTGTATGCTTTCAAACCAAGATGTCTTGTCAAAATACGCAACAATGTACCATATAAGAGACCAAGAGCTTCTTAACACAGTGACGAATTGATTGATTTCGAGATTCGCGTACACTTTCAACTACACAGCAATATTCACACTAGATCGACTTGTACGCACTCTAGTCGGGTATTGAATATCCAATAGTGAAAAAGTGGTTCTGTCACTCAGTTGGCCGATTGTGAAAACCATAAAAAAGTAGAAGAACAGAAAAACAATTTTTCTATTCTTGGTGAAATGTCAATGAATAGTGAACACAAATGGTCACGCAAGAATCCTAATGATTATCCCAATTGGAAAGTTGTAGCTTCTATTGGGTAGCTCTTAATATGTTCTACGAGCAAACTCATCTGGTTTGCAAGAGTGAAAAACCTTGGTTTTAAAAAAATTTTTTGCCAAGTAAATTATTCGAATTAAAATGACTTTATGCTATAAAAATATCCGTCGTTTGATTTGCAGAAAAATCAAAAACCTCCATCACTGTCAATTCCTCAACATCACTCACACATACACATACACATTTTATCTGTTCAACCGTAAATTAAATATGTTTTCCGGAAACTAGATATTCCAACATCCTAACCCATCAGGAACCATAAAAAAAATTTCCCAGCACATACACACACACACAGCATACACAGTTGTTGTTTTGTTTTCACGCAATAAAACCAATCCGGCAACTATAAAACAATAACATCGAAATATTGAAAACAACGAACACAAAGATTGTGTTTAGAGATAAACCATAAAAAATTTATGGTTCGAAACAACAAAACATCTTGTTTCGATTTGATGTTTTGTGTTCGGTTTATATATGAAGAAAATTGATTTCAATTGAATAAGCACACAGCACAACAATAAAAAACCAGAAGTTTCAATTCAATCCTTCCCCAATACGTATATATACACACACCACTCGTTCCATGTACCAATCATATCATCATCATCATCATCATTGGGTACACAAAATAAAAAATTGGAAATAGAAAATTTTAGAAAAAAAATATTGGAAAAATATCTAAATGGATCCATTTATATTCCGCGCAATCTAACAATCTTTGTGTATAAATTTTTGGGAACAAACCCAGTCACATACTCGAACCATCGCATATGCGTTAGGATGAGAAAAATGTGCTACTTGAGTGCCAGAAAACCCCGTTTTGATCTATAAATTAAAAAACTACACATTTTCCGAATTTTCCGAACACACATAAAAAAAAATTGTTCCATTCAATTCGAACACGAATTCGAAACGTCGAGTACCGAACACACAATTCTAATTCCCATAACAAGCCAATTTTGATTGAAATTCGTAACACGGTGGGAGGATAATTTTTCTTATTTTCATTCCGTTTTCGGTACGCTTTTGTTTTATACATACGTAAGAAGAAGCTGGAAACTATCATCTTCGAGACACAAAAAAAAATAAGAGTAAAATAATGGAACATTATACACACACACACACACATATACAAACATGTCAAATGTACAACATTATGAATTAACAGACGGAGGCGGATTGAAACCATATATATATATATATACTGAGGGGGTATCGACAAAAGATTATCGATGAGGATGGATTTTTGTCGATATTTTTCACCCTTTGGCAATATCGATATTTGTACTTATATACAATTTCTGTCGTAATAATTATATACGGGATGAAAAAAAAAAGAAATTCATTATTTTTCTCGTTTTCAGTTTCGATTCCCATTTTGTGAGTCTGTCACGTATTATGTTTTCAGAAAATTGTCGTTATACACAGTACAAAAAACCAACAACAAAATGTGGAAGGAAAATGCTTTTTTCCTATTTCGTGAACTTTTTCAATTTTCATTTATTGAAAATTTTTTAATTTTTTTTTTATGATTTACTACGATAAAATTTGACTTCATATTTGTTCATTTTTTACACTGTACCGATCGATGTGTATATACAAAGTTGTAAATCAAAATGTTGAGCATCTTCGGGTGACAGTTTGAAAATTTGTTAGTTTCTTTTTTATCGATTTAAGATAAAAAAAAATATCACTTTGGGGTAAATGGGAGTAAATAGTTATTCTTAAAATATGAATTCTGGTTGGGGGCATCCATGTTACGTTAATATTTCGAACGAAACATTAAACCAATAGAATACCACCACACTATCCCGAGCTTGTCGCAGGAGGCGACTTAATCTGGTTGGATCGCTGGCCTGATGACTCACACCCGTAAAAAACGACAAATGTTTAACATATGTCAACAAACTAGAGACTCGGTGGCCTAAAAGTGACGACCCTGTCTCCCAGGGCTGAACGTTAAAATCTTGGAGTTGGATTTCTCATTGGGCCATAGGTAAAGAAGGCTGTACTGGACTTTAACCAGTACTCGCATGAGATTAGCCAACCTGTCAATGGTCTGTGTACATGAGGACACTGATGTAAGCCAACCCCAAGATAAAAACTCAATTTTCTATAATTTGGATAATCTGATGGGCCCGAGCACGATGTCAAATTGGTGATGAGTGACTTTAATGCTAGAGCTGGTCGAAATCAGACCGATTTATGTAATAATTTAGGTCCGTACTCTCGACACAAAATTGTGATCGAAAATAGGGAAAGAATGATGTACTTTACCATCGTCCATGATATCAAAGTGGCAAGTTCATCCATTCCTCATAAAAAGCTCCATTTGGAAACATGGACACACCCACGTATAACTTCCTGAAAAAATTGATCATGTTTTGATTTTTCATATCGTCAACAAAGTTCGTAGGAGGTGACCATTATCTGGTCTGATAAATGAAGAAACGCAACTATCAAGATCTTGTCGACAACATCATTTCATGATCTAATTACCAAAATGAAAGAAGTGAACAGGATCTGGGAAGTATTGAAAATCTCGGTTGTCGATGCTGCCCTACTGTCGCTGCCGATGCTGTCGGTATAGAAAAAACTACGCCCAAAAATGATTGATGAGGAGTCGTGCTGTTGGGCAATGAAATGTAACCAGCAATGAAGCGCAAACTCGGTTTGCAATTGCAAGAAGAAACATAGCAGTTCTTGCTAGGAGGGCAGCTTAACTCATTTGTAGACAGAAGAAGCGCGAATGGTGAAAGGCTAAGGTCTTAAGAATACAACAACTCAGCAATGAGCGCAATTCGCGTGGTTTCCTTAAAGGAATCACCGAATTGCTCTATACCTTAAGATCTTGGTCAACTGCCATTCGGAACCATAATGGAATCCTCTACCGAGTTCTTTTCTGTCACGATATCAGTGCAAATTCCTTATATCGTGCATGAAATCAAAAGAAAGCGAGTACACTGGCTCGGTCACGTTCTGCGAGTGGATCTTAACCGAATGATACAACGATTTTTGAAGGGAGAACCGCCTTGCGGTAGGCGAAGAGGTACTGTTGGTGAGAAAGGCTCCACGGCGCAGAGAATGGCCTTTTTCGAAATGCGGCTTTTCTTTTAAAGTTCGCTGTATCATTCGGTTCGGATTAGCACGTAGAACGTGACCGAGCCAGTGTTGTGATTGAAATGAACTCAGTATGTGCCATAAACGCCGCCCCATGTTGAACGAAAATATCAAATCCACTCATCAGGTGTACGGTTCGCAGTTGTATTTTATTATATTTGGCATGCATCGTGTTGCAACAATCCTAGCGAATTAGAGGTGTTAACTTGAAATATTATTCGAGTTATTATTTTTCACCATCTACTGATGAATAAATTGTATTTGTGATAAGAATGACGAATTTTCGGGAATTTGGTGATGGAATGCTACATAACATACCACTACCGTTCCTCATCCGAAAGTAAACCGCTGCCTTCCCACTAACTAATGATGGCAGCATGTGTAATTGTTTCAGCATCCTTCCAAGGTCACAGGGAGTCATAACCACTTTTAATGTGCGCTTCAAATAGTGCTAGTGTTCTTATAAGTAGTAATTTGCTGGGCCTCTTCCATTAATTGTAATTAATTATCACCATTTACTAAATTGTTGGTTTCACTATAGCTAGGCCAGAGTTTGATGGTGAGCGTGACGCACATTGAATGATGTTTGATCGCAAACATCAACTCCAATCTTATTAGGCGTATACAACTGGATAAAATGACGAATTAGGTAATGGGTTGTTGATTTCCACCGCTACTCCAGTCACCCTCGGGAGTCTTGAGTTCGGAGTCAGTCGGGAGTCTCCGGTTTTTAATGTATAAGTGTACCTAGTTGCCTAGTGCTATTGAGTTCTGGAATAATTCCACCTTCTTTAATTATTCCATGTGGGAGGACCAACGTCCTTTTTCATGAAAATTCCTCCTATTTTGAAGCTGAGCTCATCTATATCGGTTATAACATTCTATTGGTAGAAGTTATTTTGAACTACCATCAGTGTTGGTTGGCAGAAGAGGAGCGTTAATCGTAGTATTTGAAACTTGTGGAGGTCGTATTAGAAAGTTTTGCATACGTGTTATACTTGAAAAACAAGGTTTCAGGACGTCCACACTTTAGAAGTCTCAGATGACGAACGCGACTAAACTTGAAATCTGGTAATGTGAAATGGCGATCATTGTATTTGTAATAAGAATGACGAATCAAATACCTGGATGAGTTTGGTATGTCAAATTAGGACAAAATATTACTTTTAAGTCGAAATTTGAGAGGAAACTAAATCTATATCATCACTTAGGAAAATCTGTTCAAAAATCGGACAAGTATTTTTCTCTAAGCACACAGATATTTTTTATTGTCAAATGGCTTAACAACAACCACATAGATATACATGATGTATGTACATACGATATAAATCCACAACATAATGTCTAATATTTAATTAAAGAATTTTTTTTTTTTAACTGACTCGAAATGTTCAAAGTCATTAATCATTATTATTGTTATTATTATTTTGAGAACAACGAAAATTTTTCCACCCCCATCGTATGTACGCCCATCTCCCCCAAAGCACTCAGATACGTGTATATGTATGTATATGGATAAACAATACTTAACCCCAATTTTTCTCTCGACTCATCTCATCAGCTCAAAGCTCGACAAAACAAACAATTCGCATTGTATATATGTACGTACGTACAGTGACTTGGTGACATTCATATTTTCATGTTTGCTTTTCGTCGAGATGTGAAATCTGAATCATGTTTCAGATTTTGCTATTGTTGTTGTTTTATATATTACATATATACTGTGTATGTATGTATGTAACAATACAGGTAACCCTCATATAACATGGTGATTATGTGCCACCAAAATACCGGGAATACTTCTCCACCGATTGAATGGGCCATTTCAAAATTTGAGCCAGTTCATTTTGAATGGATGATATGACCATTGCTTCGACAATCTCATAATAGAAAATTCAATGCCCGATAAATAACTATTGGTCTGGTAATGAAATCTCCCGATACTTTACTGAACAGAAGTACGGTTTATCTATTGTTGGTGACTTTTAATCAATGAGCAAACTTGGTACGTGTTGGCATTTTTATCCACAATAATGCTGTTTCGTGTGTGTTAAATACTTGATCAGACGTATATCCTTTTTGTTGAATGATCTTCAACAGCTCTTCTGAGTCTAAATCGGCGAATGCAGATTCACCCTGTAACTAAAAAGTGTATCTTAAAATTTTCAAATCGCTACATTCTCGCCATTTGCCATGTGCATCTCAAATTCTCTTATTGGTTGAGTTCCACTCTTAACTACATCGGCTCGCATAATGGTTCTCATTGTCCCCTAATATAATGTTATAAAACTGGATCTATTATAAACTTTACCTTCTATCGTCAGGCTGTCTCCACCTTTGGCCAGATCATGAGACGCTTTTGATTTTGGATAGCATTCTTCAACGGACGCTTCTTCTTTCTCTTCCAAGGGTCTTCAAAATAATGGTAATCCTGTCCGCTCACGTCTTTTTTGCTAGCATTCCCTCGCGAGATGTGTCCTATTTTGTCACAAACCCAACATATTCCTCTTGCCATCCAAGCGCTCCGTTGTTTTTAATTATTTTCCGGGTTTGTTTTTCACTTCGGTGCTAATTTCACTCTCAGTACCATGACTGCTGCTTTGATGAGGTTGTTTGCCGTCACGTTTGTTAGTGCCCGTATGCGACGGTTTCTGCGAACGTGAATTTTGGAGGCAATATTGCCGTGCGTCTCGTATCCGAATCCCATATTCCATCGATGAAAGTTTCGACCTTGATTCGCTCTGTATATTCACAGTCTGTGGTCTCTTACATATTTCCGCTCTAATGTCAACATGATTTTACCGTATTTCTCTCGTTCATTCTCTGGCACGATCTATAGTAGCTCCGCAGTACTTCATTTTAAAGCCACAATTAATACTGTCAGTTGATCAACCTCATACCAACCGTTCGTTGTAGCCGCCATTTCAAACTGGAGTTTAAAGATGTTAAATGGAGTTGTTCCGTCGAACGGTGGTAGCTTTAATTTCATTGAACTGGTTGGTCGAGCAATTTGGGCGGACCCGTTGGTCTTAAATCAACCAACTCTTTCTCGATCTTCGTAATTCGTTGGTCTGCCGCTTCAAACTGTTCATCCATCTTTCGAAAATTTCTGTATTCGAACTCTTCAGTTTTGTTTCCATATCACTTTTGATGGTGTCAACTTTTGAAATTTTTCGTTCACGTCGGCCATTAAATCTTGCTGAAATTTTTCCTGGTGATTCATCCGTTCAATCAACCTTTTCTGATCATCTACTTCTTCAGGTCACTGTTCATTTGATCTTGGCCAATAACCAATTGTTGTATTACAGCCATTAATTGCCTCATATCGAAACATTCAGATGTATTTGGAGTGGTTTCCCTTACGGCGTCAAGCTCGTCCTCTGTTCTGCTAGGGCCAACATTTTTACTTCCATCAAAACAGCGTGAAGTCGAAACTGCAATTCGTTTCAGTTGCCCGAAGTTGGTAAATTACACTGGTCCAACTCCTTCTTCAAATGTGACTCTTTTAAGTGCAATAGTATTACTTTACGATATTCACAATTTCACCGCTGTCACCAATTATGACGATTTAGCCGAGTACTAATTCAAATAACTATCTGGTTCGATCACTGGATTGTTAATATAAAAACTCTCAAACTATAAATTTTGCACTTAAATTATTTCCCATTAAATTCCACAGATAGTTCACAAATATTTATTATAACACTTATTTTTCACAATTATAATCACCACTATTATAAAAACACTTCACTATCACTTATTAATATTATCACTTTCCAATGTAGTAACACTTCAAAATTTAAAACTGAACTGTTTCGTATCTCAAATCACCATACGACGTAAATCCTTGTAGAACATTCTATTACCGTTTGCATTTCTACATTTCGCGAAGTTTTGTTTCGTCGTATTTTGTTCGCTCGGCCTATTTCGTTATTCATTTTTATTTTGTTAATATTTGTAAACATTTGGTTAAAACAAGGTAACCCCTACACTACTGCTATAATTTTGAACTCTTTTTAATTATCACATGTGTCACTGTGGTTCGTCGCAATATTTTACGTTTTTAACATATAAAAAAAACTTTTTTGTAAATTACATGCTTTTAACATGTAAACAACCGTGTAAATTACAACGTGTAATTTACACGCACACAGCCGTAGAACCCTCGCCATTTTTAAAACGATCCAAAATTTTAAGTTTTTCTTTTGCGCATTTTGTCGACCGTATTATAGCGAAACCGTGTTGTAAAGATACCGTGTTATACGAGGGCTATTTGTTTATATATAGTACATATTATGTACATGCATACATGTTATGTGGAAAAAATCGCTGAGTTTTGTTGTATGTAGCTACTTCAAGTGTATAAAGTTGTTAAAAAGGTTTTAATTTTTGAACAGACGGATTATAAAGTATATGTTCTCGTCGTATATGTGTAATGTATGTTTAGGAAGTTGGAAATTTTTGGATGTAATATAAGGCGTGATGGATGAAACACCATAGTGTGAGATTTTTATATTTGTATCAGATTGGTAATATGACATACGCACACACACAATATGGAGTATATATACTATTATAGATGTGGTACGAAAATATTTGATGATAATTGTTTTGAAAAATGTAGCCAAAACTAATAGAAAACTATCTATAACCAAAAGAACAGTTTAATCAGTAAGCAATAACAGTATGCTGGAGTATACAAAAAGTGGTTCAAACTTGTCCAGTAATTTTAGGATCATGAATCGACAACGTATTTCAAACAACCACTAAGAATAGATATAGATACATTTAATTATTTAAAAGATAACGTTTATAAAACCTCGATAAATCAATAAATTTTCCTGCGCTCATAGCACCAACGAAGGACCATAATATTTGGACATATCTTCGCCGTAAAAAATGTTTACGTTATTTGTAGAATATCGTACGATGTTAGTAGCAATGTTACCAAATCGATATTTAGAACGCCAAGGTTCTTAGATTAGGTGCAATCGACTTTGATTAGGGTTTATTGTGTGTCACATACGACTCACTGTATTTAATCCTTTATGACCAAAATGTTTTTTTAACATATTGACGAAACCATAGGACTTAATCTATTTCAATATGAATTTAAAACAAATTTATTTCACATATTCAAGATAATCTGCTGTATTGAAGGAGATATATGATTAAAATTTTATTAAAAAACTGCAAGCAAAAGTTTTCTAAAACATAAATAAATAAAAATAATAATTATTTTGAATATTATGATCTGTACGAAAATTAAAAATTACATAATCCAATAGCTATCAAAAACAAGTGGTTACAGGCTTGATGTTGAAGTCACTATTTCTTCTCAGTTCATAACTTATGGAATACCAAAACGTTGGCACAAGATGTAAACTACATTTTGTCCAACGTTGCAGGTATCTTGCAATAAAAAATATTTTTCTATAATTCTTCGTTACTTTTTATTAACATAGAAACATGACAACGTTGTTCTATTCACAAGACCATTACATCTCAGGCCGACTCCCAAATCCAACTGACTGTAGTGTGTGTGTGTTCACACAAGCCAAACTGTATGCATTCATATGCTGTAGAAGCATATCAACCTTTAGCGGTATTGGTAAAGATTTTTCTATTCGTACACAATTGCGAATACACCACCTTAGTATTCCTATGCAATTCATATATATTTTATTTTGGTTTGAAAAACCTAACCACAAACCTAACCTACTTGAATTTACACAAAACTAACAACATCCACTCGATATTATCCACAATATTACACTATTGTGTATTATCCACAATATTATTATATTTATTTACACAACAATTAATCTATATTTATTATTAAATTAAATATAATTATTTTGCATAAATTAAGCTGTCATTACATAAATGTCATTTTCATTATTTATCAAAATTACAATTATCATTTGACATTTGTTTAACGGTTTAATAGAGATGAAAAAGAGAATAATAGTGCTCAACCTTTTGTAGTGTGCGTCGTTTACTCCTCATTTATGAGTTAGTAGGCGTAATTGAAAAGAAAAGAACAAAATTTGTACAACTCGTTCGTAAACTGTCGATTTCACGTACTTTTTTGACTTTGATTTGTTATGTCTTACAATAGAGGCCTTAACATCAACTTTTGTATAAGAGGCGTCTAAATATGATTATTTATCAACACTGCCGTACAATAATTTTCCCATTTATTGATACATACTCAAAATTTTCATTCATAAGAAATTTTCCTGGTTTTATTTTTATTTTCGGCTTATATGTAAGTTCGATGATATTTTGGGTATTGCCAGAACCGACTAAATAACAGAGCCTAAATATCAAAAACTGAGCTTTAATTAGAGGAGGTTGAATAGAAAAAAAACGTAAATTTTCATACAAAATATATGAAAAGTAAACATTTTTTTTAAATGAAATATTTCAATGAAAAGTATAACGAATTTAACATTTTGATCTTGAAATCGTATTAAGAATATTTATATTATGTGTCGTTTAAATATTTTTGCATAAAATCAATTAAATATATCATAAATAATGAAATAAATATATCATTGAATTCATATTTCGCATAAAAACTTTTAATATGTATACGCACAAATACATACATACTATCATATGAAAAAAACCATATTCTGTTGTATACGCATGTGCAATATGAAATATCGATCAAGTACGATCAATGAGAACAGAGTCATCTCCAATTGGAAAAATGAAAATTGCTATTAAAAAGCTACTTTGTTTTCGACAGTAAACTTTTTGTTTATCAAAATTCAAAATTTCGATATTAATTCAAAATAATCAAAAATAAAAAACATATTTATTCTAAATTTAAAATATTTCCTCATTCACTTATACTTTTATCGTAAAACGGTCAAACTACTAGAATCCCACTATAATTCTACAGGAATTAAAACTAGAATCGTGTAGTTGAATTATATTGAATCAAATTTTATCATAAATTTTAATACACTTAACAGGATTAAATACTATAACATATTTCAAAATCCGTATTAAATCGAGTGTTTGCTGATAAAACATGTAGTTTGTCAAGAAACTTATATTGTAACAATTTTAAGGTTAGGATTTTTTTCGAGTTGGAGGAAAATTAGATTTTATAAAGGTATATATGTATGTATGTATAAATGTATGTTTATATAATCTATATCATTGCCATATACTTGCATATAAAATTTAACCGTTAACTTGAATTGGTAAAACCAAATCCATTAGACAATTTTTTTTAAATCTTACGACTTTTTGTATATAAAAGAGTAACGCCCAGCTGACATCTATTGAACGATATTGAAAACACATCTTAAACTACATATTTTATCCTGAATAAATTATATTTTAATACATTTACTATTATCTATAATGAATATAATAATTATAATTAATAATTATTATGATATGTGAAACAAATAAATTAATTTTATTATGAATGATAGATGTCTCTGTAAAGCTTTGTAAAGCTTTTTCGTCATGTCATGTTTCTGGTTTGTTTTTTAGAGAGTTTACCAATAAACACACCTCATTATATTATTTTTTAAATTTTAATTATAGTAATATTTGAGTTTTATTTATGTGCTAAAATAAAATTTCTTATTGTTTAATATATTTCAATACAGCTACGGATATTTTTCTGCAAAATAAAAGTAAACGTGTGCGGGTTAGATTAAAAAAATGTACAACTCTTATCGGTAAATACTTTAACTTCAACATCGACATCACATACACATATAAATATTTTACTGTATATAGAATTTCTTAAATTCATATTGAATTTTAATTTATGTTTTATTAAATTATTAAGATATTTAGGTAATTGATTTTCAGATATAGTTAACGTCAACATTTTATGTACTTAACACTGTAAAAACAGAAATCAAACATATATTTTTTTATTGATAAAAATTATTTCGAAAAATGTGATTTTTACATTGATTCTTATGGGAAAGTGTAAAATGTACCTCCTCTAAAAAAAGCACAACAAAAAATACGTCATATTCTTACGGCTCTAACAAAGATGGCTCTGGTATTGCATATGATCATATAATCAAAATGGTTCAATATGATTCGACAAAATTTATAAACAGTGATTATATAACTTAACTCCTCTTTTGCATTTGATTATTGTATAGGAAAAATACTCTAGCACACAAAGAATACACAAACTCATAAAAATTATTATTTTATTGTTTCGTTTACGTTGATTTTTTTGTTTATTTTGTTTATTTTTGTTCTTGATAGTACATTGTCTGTTACTGTTTTTGTATTGTTTGTATTGTATACTTGTCAGAATGCAATTAATTCACCAAAAATATATTTAATTTGTGGAAATTTAAATTTTAATAAATAAATACATATAAATAAATTTGATATTATTCAATTCATAATTTTATTGACTACTTCGGGTGACAAAATTCGAATAATGGTTAATTCGTTAATTATATTCCGAAAAATTAAACAAAACATTAATTTAATTATTTTTGGAAATAATAAAGTTAACGTTTCGTTTAATTTATTTCCTTGTCAAAATTACAAAATTCAGATACAAACTATCAAAATCCTAATAAAATTGATAAATATCTATAAAAGGAAAAGAATTCCTAAATTAAAAAAAAAAGTATTCCTTCTATATATTTAAAATAAATTACGAAAACATAAAATTTATCATAAAAACAAACACATCCTCCCGCCACAACTGCTGAGTGCTGGTAGCAAACTAAAACAAAGCAATAAAATCAAAAATAAGTAGAAAAAGGAAACGAATGCACTAAGAGAATATGCGCTTTGGTGTCTTTTAGTGCATTCGATTCATTTTTAATTTATTTTTGATTAATTGATCAAAATATCAATTTTATAATTTTTATAAGGACTGAAAATAATTTAAATGGTTCAATTGAAACAGGTTTAATAATTCTAAATAGAAATTCCGTAAGCCTTAAAAAAATTAAAACTCATAAAATTTTGTGTGACCTAAAAAAATTACGAAAAAACAAAACCATACAGACAACAAACACGTGCTTTCGCCGCAAATGCTGATGGTAAACGAAAACAATAACAAAATCAAAAATAAATTGAAAATCAAAGGAAATGCACTAAAAGGCAACGAAGAACAAAACTGTTTGTATTATTGCTAAAAAAAATTTCAAACCAAGGAAAAATGAAAAAAAGAGCGGGATGCAAAATAAAATCATAATAGTAGTTGTATGCGGGAAACAAAACACAATATAACAATTATATTGCATTTAAACCCGATACCCGATATTACAAATTCATTTCGTTTTATTTTTCTATTCACGATCGAAAATATAAAAATATAGATTCTTAAATCTTCAACAACATGAATTAAAATATTGGTTTAAGAGCGAATTATTAAACCAGAATTGTTGAAAATAATCATTTTCGAAGTTCTGGGAAGTGAGTAATGCCCCAAGTGGTGTTGGGGCCTGCCTACCAAGTTATAGGAAGTCAAAAGTCCAAAAATGCGAAAAAATCAAAATCAAAATTTTTTTTCATACAATTGTTGATGTATTTACCACGTTCTAACCAATTACACATACGTAGGACTGGCCACATACCTAGGTCTTTGAAAAAAATGCGGTATTGACTGAGTCATAACTGTCATTTGCTCGTACTCATACACAATAAATATACAACAACAAAATACTTTTAGTCAAATCTAAACCTCCTATACTAAAAGCCGACCAAACTTTTTAAATCACTATCAGTATCATTATGATTTTCCAGACATTTCATAAAGCTAGTTACTTACAACAACAATGCAATGTAAATTTTAGTAGTAGTTGGAGTGGGAGGTACCGGGTTTGAATACCGATACGGGCAGGATGCAAAAGGAATTTTTTACCACTTGATTACGGACGGTGATGTGAGTGAACACAACTATGACCCCTGTTGAAGTGCAGAATCCATGGGTCGACCCATCTTCCATGTCAGTACTATAGGCTGGCATGGAGCTATGCAATATGCAGATGGTTAGGTAAATCGGACCTATAGCCGTTCGTCCTATGGTAAGGACGTAAATAAGCAAACCGCGAAAGAGTTGGGAGTGCCTTGAGCCCCAAAACGCAATCTGTTTTGGGGCTAAAATAAAATAAAAAAAAAATATTCACCAATACGCCTGAAGGTTGATAGTCACGGTAAAATATTTTTTGTTTTCATTTTTTATTTTATATTTTTATTTTTTTAGTTCAGTCTAGTGTTGATCGTCAGTCAGTGGTCAGAGATGCTTTAAATCAGTTCTGTGTTTTATTTAAAATATTAAATTAAATTCAAATAATGTATTTTGAAAATGAATATGGATAAGTACCATTTTATTTAGATTTTGTTTATCGTTTTTGTTGTATATTTTGTATAAACACACCGCCATTATTTGTATACAAACACAACACTTGGTGATTGTATTTGTATTTGTGTTTTAAGCGCTTTTTTGCTCTAAAAAGTGTTGGTCTCTGAGTTAAATGAAATCTGGAACAGACATGCGTCAGCACTTAAAAATAAGTGCTGTGCAATCGATTTTATAATTTTATTAGTTTTGACATGTTTTAGGTGCATTTTTGCTATAAAAATTTTTGGTCTCCAATTTGAATGAAAACCGGAACAGACATATGCTAGCGCTTAAAAATTAGTGCTGGTCAATTAGTTTTATAATTTTAATTGATTTGACCTGGTTATGGCGCTTTTTTGCTATAAAAACTGTTGGTTTCCGATTTGAATGAAATCCGGTACAGACATTCGTTAGCGCTCAAAAATAAGTACTGTGCCATCGGTTTTATAATTTTGTTTGTTTTAACCTGTTAAGTCGGTTTTTTGCTTTAAAAATTGTTGGTATTCGATTTAATGATATTTGGTAAAGACATGGGTTAGCGCTTAAAAATTGCAGGTGCATTTTTGCTATAATGAAATCCGATAATTGAATGAAATCCGGTGCAGACATGGGTTAGCGCTTAAAAATAAGTGCTGTGCAATCAGTTTTATAATTTTATTTGTTTTGACCTGTTTTAGGTGCATTTTTGCTATAAAAATTTTTGGGCTTCGATTTGAATGAAATCTGATACAGACATGGGTTAGCGCTTAAAAGTAAGTGCTGTGCAATCAGTTTTATAATTTTATTTGTTTTGACTTGTTAGTGCATATTTGCTATAAAAATTGTTGGTCTCGGATTTGAATGAAATTCGGTACAGACATTCGTTAGCGCTCAATAATAAGTACTGTGCCATCGGTTTTATAATTTTGTTTGTTTTGACCTGTTAAGTCGGTTTTTTGCTATAAAAATTGTTGGTCTTCGATTTTAGTACAGACATGGGTTAGCGCTTAAAAATTGCTGGTGCATTTTTGCTATAAAATTTTTTGAATGAATTTTGAATGAAATCCGGTGCAGACATGGGTTAGCGCTTAAAAATAAGTGCTGTGCAATCAGTTTTATAATTTTATAAGTAATCCGGTGCAGACATGGGTTAGCGCTTAAAAATAAGTGCTGTGCAATCAGTTTTATAATTTTATATGTTTTGACCTGTTTTAGGTGCTTTTTTGCTATAAAAATGTTGGTCTCCGATTTGAATGAAATCTGATACAGACATGGGTTAGCGCTTAAAAGTAAGTGCTATGCAATCAGTTTTATAATTTTATTTGTTTTGACCTGTTTTAGGCGAATTTTTGCTATAAATGGTCGGATTTGAATGAAATCCGGGACAGACATGCGTTAGCGCTTAAGAATTAGTGATGTGCAATCAGTTTTATAATTTTATTTGTTTTGACTTGTTAGGTGCATTTTTGCTATAAAAATTTTTGATCTCCGATTTGAATGAAAGCCAGTGCAGATATGTGTCAGCGCTCAAAAATTAGGGCTGTGCAATCCGTTTTATAATTTTATTAGTTTTGAACTGTTAAGTTGGTTTTTTGCTATAAAATTTGTTTGTCTTCAATTTGAATGATATTTGGTACAGACATGGGGTAGCACTCAAAAATAAGTACTGTGTAATCAGTTTTATAATTTTATTTGATTTGATCTGGTTTTGGCGCTTTTTTGCTATAAAAATTTTTGGTCTCGGATTTGAATGAAATCCAGTAGACATGAGTTATGTTTTATCTAACTAAAAAAACTTTATTTTTTATAACTGGATTTCTCCAGAGTTGTTTTAACAGTTTATTTCTATTTAATTAGAAATTATAATTTACGGTAAGACTTAACGAGTGTTAATTTAGAAATACAATATTAGAATCACCGGTTTGTTGCCGACGTTCCGATTATATAGTAGACTTATTTGCTTAAGTTGATTAAAGTGGTGGTCACGTTGATGATCACGGTGTTATGTGATATCTCTTCCATTTTGCTTACGACGTATGTTTAGCTGTCGTCTACGTCGTATGTTTGGCCATTCTGTTGTCTCTTATTGTGTTGCTTCATATTTCATTAAAATATGAGAATATGAGATGACAGAGTGGTATTTGATTTATTAGGGATTGGCGTAAACCGAGTGGTATGTAATTCCTCCCCCTTGGAATTGTCGTAGGCTGCTGTACAAATATATTTTTTCAAATTATACTTCGGTCAAAAAAATATCTGGTGAATAGCGTTAAGCTGTTAGATCATATTATATTTGTTGTGCACGGTCAGTACGAGATCAAGGACCAAACAATATAAAGTCCCACAAATTGTTAAGCATAACGAAACTCAATTTTAAATGATTTGTGCCATGTTTGGTGTTCCACTTCAAATTAAATCATTCCGAAATAATTTAATTCAATCAAATATTGAGAAACAATTAACTGGAGAGTATTAAATGAACTAAGGGTCAGTATCGTCCTTATATTACTCATCGCCATGTATATCGAAATAAGTTCGAAAAAATGCGAGTTGCACTAGCAGCTCAAATTTTCAGTCGCACAGTGGCTGTTCTAAGGAAAAGGAATTTTAGTTACAGAAACTACTGGGGCGATAATCCGCAACAAAGCAATTTTCTTACTTCATAATTAGTATAATCTGTTAGAAATTTACATATCATTTTTACCTTAAGCATTTGAGATTGTTGGGTATTGTTAGTTTTGTTAGTTGAATAGGTTAGAACCATTCTTAATTCATGAAATGTATTCGTATCGCCTCAATAGTTAAAATTAGCTGTACGCTGTGTGATAATATGACCCATAGATGATTGTTAATATGATATATTGCGTTAACATATTATGTGTGACGTATATGATGATGTGTCAGCGACAAATTTTTAAATGCTTTGTAATATATGCTTTATTATGATTTTGGGTATACAGAAAGCACGATGAGTGTGAATAAAATTAAACACTCTCGCATTAATGAGTTTCTTGTATATATGTATATCCTTAAGCCTAGCCTCGAGCTACCTCTTTGTTATAAACACTTTCAAATACGATTTTATTTTGTGTGGAGTATCCTGTGTTAGTCTTTTATATTTTATGAAATTTAATATTTCAAAATTGTCAAGAATATTTTTAGAATTGATAGTTTTTGTATAAAAAGCATAAAATTACTATATACATTTATTAATGGTAAGTCTCAAGAGCTTTTTTGTATAAATAAATGTCACAAAAGTTTTCTTTTCGTTCGTGAAAATATAAATTGAATGCAATACGAGTTTTGTGACAGGTAACAATGTATTATTCACTTAATCGAAAAAAATATATAATTTTTGCGGTAATATTTTTGTTATGGGACTGGCATGGCACATAAATAAACATAAAAAAAACTTTTACGATTTCAATGAAGTAAAAATACTGTAGTATTTTACTCTATACAATTAAGGTGTACTCAGGTTTTCAACGTAATTTCCCAAGAAGTAACTGAAATTGAGTTTTTCATATTTTTGGATTGATTATATATGCCATATAACTTCAACATAGATGAGATCACTAACATTACTTCTCTATTTTATTATTAAAGTTGACTGGAACCCTAAAGGTTCCGCACTCAATGCCACAAGCGGAAAATCTTATGCGAAAGCCAATAAGCTATCTTCAACATTTTCAATATATTTTGAAACGACTATTGCCGCAGTAATTATATAGAAACTTATATTCTCAAGTTGTCGTTTGTCATTGAAAGAACGTAATTGGTCAGCTTCGGGTTAAGTCCTTTGACAAAGTGTTTCGCTTTATGACGAGTAAGGGTCAACGTCAGCTTTAGAGTCTGCAATTTCGGTGCCCTCAATCAATTTTACTATCTCTACAAAATCAGCAGCGAGATTAAAAACTGAAATCACGAAGCAAGTTTCGTAATTAATGAATAGTACAGCATAGTTAATGAATAGTAGGGGTCCAGACTGTCTAAGATTGTCAGATCATGCGATGGACAGTAGTAACTTAGGCTGACAAGCGAGTCGGATATCTGTTTGAGCTGGTCTGGAGAGAACCACATATAAGGCAATGGATAAACCACCTCAAATGATCTGACGAAATTGAAAACAGGCTTTTGGCTAAGCTAGCTTAAATTCATTAAGAATTGATCTGTGGCCTGAAATAGTGTTGAAAGTATTTCCCACCCCAGCATTCTTTACGCAAAAGGCAGCCGAATAAGCAGTTTTAGGTACTGCTGAAGAAAGAGGGTGAGAATTAGCTCGATATCTAGGAGCGGAGAAGAAGACATGGCCTCAGTTAAAGCCCACCAAGCGATGTTTTGCAAACATTTAAGTTTACCAATTAAAGTTTTTACTTTAACCACTGGTCATCATACAGCAGATGCATAAGTAAGTATTGGAAGAACCAATGATAAAATATACCGCAGTCTCTTTTTGTTATTAATCCAGATAGTACTTCCAAGAACGTTTATTATTCAGGAAAACACCAAGGTATTTGACGCAGTCTTACAACCTTGTAAATATGATCAATTTGGGTTTAGACGCGCTCACATTCCAGACACCACTCTTCTATAATCAGATGAACTTGTTGAATTAAATCTGATCAGACATTCATGTTATTGCCTGAAACTGTTAGAACAGATTGTCAACATAACATTGAGTCAGTGACCAGAAGCCACAACAGGGGTGCAAGCACAACTTCTTGCGGGTACATTTTGGAAACCTTGACTGAAATAAGAGTATCCTCAACCACGCAAATCATAAAGCAAGATTTAAGCATATACATTTAATCCACCTGATGATGGCGGTTTCGATATCAAATTAAGTATGTACATGAATTCGTAATGCTTTCGTCTGTAAAGAGTTATTGCATATTTAAGTTGGGAAGGTAGTCAATACTAACTTAGTTTTCCAACAACAGATAGACACCCTTGTTTTGTTGAGTGTTGTCTGTCACTCAGGCTCTAATGGCCCATTGTGACTTCCCACTATATTACTGTACGTTCCGGCTATAGGTCCGATTTATGTAGAAACCATCTGCACATTGCATAGCTTCATGCCAGTCGATAGTACTGATATAAAAGATGGGACGGCACACGGATTCTAACCTCAACTGGGTCTCAGATGAGTTCATTCTCACCGATTGTACCGCCCCAAACGATCGATAGTGAAAATCTCTTTTGACATCCTGCCCCTATCAAGATTCGAACCCGGTACCTCCCGCTCCATGCCGCAGTTAGAAGTTAAGTTTTAAATAAAAAAACATATATGGGGTGATTTTTTTACTAACTGATAAAGCTGCACATTCTCGTGTGCTTTCAAATTGGTTAACAATTATTAGTTATAACAACTGATCACTACACAATAAAAGCGTAGAACCACTGTTTTACACATAAAAATAACATTTTACCGCGTCAAACCTAGGATTTATCAAAAGCTCTTTTACATTGCCAAAATAAGAACCGAAGCTTTTTAAAGTTTACACTCGAGATAATATTTCCAGATGAAGAAAATACCAAAATGATTAACACTTTTGTTCTTTTAGTACTACGACTCAACGAAACGTCTTTTGCGTTGCAATAAACCCTGTACATTAAAATCAGACTGTCCCAACCTAATAATGAGCTTGCAGGAACCAAAATCTAAAACATAGACAAAAACACACCTCTCCGAGTGCAACCTTTAAGGACTTTGTCAGATACTTCATTGAATGAGGCACAGTCAAAACCACCCTTAATATCCGTAAAAGTGTCTACTAGAATCTTTTAAGAAATCTTAGAAACAAGATTATATAGGGCTCATGATTCACCCACTCTATATAAACCTGTTGCATGTTACTTAATGAGAAGGCAGATAAATAATTATCTCTAATAAATTGATATATTATCCTTTCTAGAGACTTAAGAAAGGTGGATAGACGATAGCCTAATTGTCCAAAACGATCTGTGCTATCTAACTAATCAAGTTTTGGCATGATAAAGACCATTCTTTTCCACCTAGGTTTTAAATACTTCACAAACACTGTTCACTTCATCAGATTGGTAATTTGATCCCAAAATGCCTTTGCTTACAAGATCTTGATATTTTCGTTGCGTTTCGTCATTTATCAGACCATCACAGGAGAATCGCGTGGTATATTCCCCTGTCCTCCTTGACCTGTACGAAAATCTCCATCGTAGCTGCCTACGAATTTGGTTGACGACCGATACGATCTCACGTCTTGGACAACTCGAGCACGGCCTTTTTTACCGGTTGCCCAAAGAAAAATCCACCTCTAAGATTGCCAAAGTTATCTCTACTGTGTATGGTAATGTATAGCCTTGGGATAAACTGTCTTTTAATTTCTTGGAGAGCTTCGAGTTCTAACCAATACTCATTCAAACAAGTGATAAGGCTGACAAACACACCAGGTTTTCTAAGTGGATGCACATTCCACGTAGTGATTCTCAATCTCGTGTCCTGGTACTTAAGTAGGAGTTGGGTTTTTTGGTTCGACTTTGTTTTGTTGACATTTTTAACATTTGATTTTTTCAAATGTTCGTCAACCAATCGATCCAACCAGATTAAGTCGTCTTCTGCGACAGCTCTGAAAATTGTGGTGGTATTCTATGTTAATCTTATGTTTAATCCCACAATCAGAGGCATCGATCATTACGTCATCAATAAACATCATCATAACTTGTTGTGGACTTTAGAATGATTGGGATCTTTTCATAAGCTGTTTAACTGGCAATCTTTTATTTTTTATATTCGTTCGCCAGTGCTTCACAAGTATACTCAATTAACAACTCTATTAAAAAGTTGGATTCTTAAGGGTGTTTTTTATAGAGTTTAAATCATAATAAAACAAAGAAATAAATTTTTAATATCAATGAAATAGGCTTTATTGGATTGATAATTTTATGACATTAATGTTTAAATATGATTTCGGGCATGTGGCCACCACGGCGTGTACAAGGCGCAATCTGGAACTCCAATTTTCACTAACTTTTCGCAGCATTTGCGGCCGGATTTCACCTATAACTCTTCGAATGTTGAGTCTCAGGTTTTCAATTGTCTCTGGTTTAACCCCAACAAAAACAATCCAATAAGGCAAAATCATACGATCTTGGTGGCCTATTAACTAGACCATTATGCGAAATTATTTTTTTTAAAGTTTCTTTGAGTAAATCAACTGTAGCGCGCGCTGTGTGGCATGTGGTTCCATCCTATTGGCACCACATATCAGCAAGATTAATGGCAGCTAAACGAGGTAGAAAAATCATTCTAATCATGTCCCTATACCGATCACCGTTGACAGTAACATTCGTTTTTGGAGACATATGTGGATCTAATGGTGTTTATTTATGTGGATGTAATGGTGTTTCGACAATAGCTTGTGGATTATCGTCACTCCAAATGCGAATATTCTTCTTATTTAATCAAAAATGGGCTTCTTCAGAGAGCAAAATTTTGAACGGAAATCCAACATCAATATCATTTGTGATTCAGCCCATTCAGCCCATTCGGCGAATTGGCGGCGCATACAATGGTCATTTGGCTTTAATTCCTGATCAAGTTGAATCTTGAATAAAAGCCATAATCATTTCGTAAAATCTTCCTTAAAGTGGAAGGACGAATTGATTGATTTGGATCTTCTCTATCCTTTCCTGTACAGTTTAACAGCTTCTTCAGTGCGCACTGTTCGGCGTCTCACATTATTATTAAGAGTAAACATGGTTCGAAAACGATCTGTTGTAGATTATATTACGCGTCCTCCAATGGGATCATTATCCGAAGATACTCGACCGTTTCAATGGCTTTATTAAGACTTCTTAGGCCCGTATCCCCGTTCAAAAAGAGAAAACGCTTTCATTTTAATTGTATTAGATAAATATACTCGTTTCGTATTCCTTAAACCTTTACGTAATGCCAATGCTGCTATTCTTGTAGACTTTATTGAAGGACAAATTTTCAATTTCTTTTCGATTCCTGAGACGGTGTTGACAGAAAATGGTAAACAATTTGTGTCAGGATAGTTTAAGACGTTGCTAAACACCTTACTAAGTATACTCCTCAGCCTAATTCTTCAGAAAGGGTAAATCGGTGCATTTTGCATTTCCATATAATGGAATATATATTTGCAAGAAATTGCTTCTGCTCTGCGCAATGTTAACCACTCATCTTCCGGCTATTCTCCGCATTATTAAGTGTTTGGTGATCATAAAATTAATCATGGTGACGATTACAAATTACGTAGACTCTTAACACATTCTGGCGATAATGAGATATTTATAACATCGAAATCAGCCCGATTAAATTTAGCTCGCGATGCTGTGATAAAACACTTACAACAAGCATAGGCCACTAAAAGTAAGCAATACAATTTACGTTCTCGAGTTCGTCAATTCGAGGTAGGTCAACAAGTCTATATTAAAAATTTTGTGCAAAGCGACACTATTCGTAATTTTATTTCCAAATTGGCTCCTTTGACTATTCCTGATATATTGTCTAAACCTGTTGGAAGAGCATCTTATGAATGTTCTGATTTGAAAGGAAAGGTGTTAGGAGTATATCATGTCAAAGACATTTACAATGCGTCTTGAATACCAGATATATATGTATATGTTTATTTTTTTTTATATTTCTATTTTAGTTTTTTTCTTAACTTTGAGATAACCACTATTCTTATTTGCCCGGCTTTTGAGACATCGCAGTGGTGTGAGTCGGCCCCGCGAGTTGTAACGGCTGATTTTTGAGCCGTCACAAATTATATTTTCAAAAACAAAGCGACGCTATCTGCAGTGTATCCACCTCTGCATTTCTATTATTATTTTTTCATTCGTATAAATGTTGGTTTGTATTGCAACATGTTGCCTTACAACTTAAACTTAATTGCATGGTACTGTACTAGCAGGACTAAATCCTTCGGTGAACCTCAATGATGCTAACATTATCAAAAAGAATTAATCTTGAATAATTCATGTTGCGGTTTCAATAAATCTTTCGATTAACATCAATGATGTTACCCTGATTTACAATACCCCATGATCCAGATCTTTTAATAACCACATGATCCAGATCTTTGGGTAAGAGTTAAAATTTACTAATTTTCCTCATATTTTGCAGATTTTTTTTTTGTGTACTGGTCACTATTATATTATAATATTTCATTGTGTCAAATAAATATGAATAAGTGTTAAATAATAAGACTTGTGAATGGCAAATTATAATCTGGATGATTCACAACGCTGACATTGCATAGCTTCATCATGCTAGTAAGAGAACTCTTAATTTATTTAATCCCACCCCAACGCCGTAAGTCATTAGCCGGACACGTGCTATGCGAGGGACCTCCTTTACTGTTGCTAGTTTTTAAGTGTTGTTAATGGACCACATGTTCTAAACATTGGTTACCATTACAGTTTGACGAACAAAACCATCATTTTGAGAAAAAAAAATTAACAATTTACAATCGTTGCTCAAATGTAAGTCTGTTCATAATGAAATGTTAAACACCCAATGTGGTTTTTACTTTGGACCGATCATCACAAAGACATGTTTTGGAATAAAAAAGTTATGTATGAATTTTTTTCGGTCTACGAATACATATTGACTATGGTAACCGAACACTGTATCACCACAAGAACAACAGATCATATCAGTAGTAGGGGCTCAATTTTACGGTATCTATATACGATAAAGGTTATTTATATAAAGAAAGCGAATCCTATACACCAAAGATTTCAAGTATACGTATGTACATATATGGGAGGTAAAAATAATTGAAATGACTTACGTTTATTAAATTCGAAGGAATGTATATAGTCAGAGAGAAACACACATTCATTCATTCATATAGATCGGAGAAGCCGTTTCAACATAATAATCATAAATACATACATAATGGCATTCGAAAAAGGCAAAATTTCTCAAATGACAACAAGAGCAATAATAAAGTGGAATATATAATTCATAAGATAAACAAACGAACAACATTATGTATGAGTATTGCCATTGCGTATTTTTAACATTCAAAGTAAATCAAACAATATAAATAAAAATAAAAAAAAATCTGTTTTGTGAATTTTCTCCAAAGCAATATTATGTCTGAGTTAAGCTTTTATGTTTTCACTTCAAGTTATTTTTTTCGTTTTTATGATTATATTTGATGATAATACGAGACCTTAAACAATACATGTAAGGTAGTATTTATTTTCAATGGGAGCTTTTTTTAGCATGTTTAAAGCTTTTTTCATTTTTTTTATTTTTACAATCGTATATGTGGTATACATGGATAAATAATAACATCCTTTTTTCGTTAGTTTTGTGAAAATGTCTGAAATATTTGTTTGTCAAAGCTTTATCGTTCCAGTTATTATTTTCGAGAATACATATACGAGAGTAGTTTAGAAAATTAGATTTATTTGGAAAAAAGAAATATTTTTATGAATGATAAAAGCTTGTCGAGCTTTAACCTTTCGCCGTTGTGTATGAAAATTAATATTTAAATACCCACTTGGCTGCCCACAGATCAACCTACATTCACATATTTTTGGTGGCTGCTAAAGTAGGAATCGAACCCTACACTCGCAAATGACAGAGCTTTTACCCTACATTTTCTCCTTAGTAGAGTGACGGCATTAACTTTTTGTCATTATGCATTAACGGTAGTGGTGATAGTTATTTGGTCATTTGGATGTCAGAAGAGACCTTACGTTTCATATAATTTATGCATATCAGTATTAGGAAATTATTTAGATTTCATCGATTTGTATTCACCCTTTTTCGTTACACTACAATAAGGGTGAATATAAATCAACTCTTGCAAATTCACTAGCTCCAATACTTAGTATATCATTTGGACCTTTTATTATCAAATTTTTCGGTTTTATAAAGTTTTTACAATTACATCAAAAGACATAACTAACTATACCGACCAAGTGTTTAAAGCTGCGGTATTGAAGCGGGTGGTGATTGATGGTGTGAATGAACACATTCATAAGCCAACCCATCTTTCATGTCAGTACTATAAACTGGCATGGAGGTATGCAATGTGCAGATGTTTCTAGAAAAGTCGGATCTTTAGCCGGATGTCCTCGATTTAATTAATAATATAATTAATTAATTTAATTATAAACAAACATAATTAATTAATTTACAATTTTAGAATTATGAAAAATTTATATTTAATTTCATGTACTCATTCATCATTTACGCAAAGATCCGCCTTTATACTTCAATACTGTTCACTCTTATAAAATTTTACACAGCCTTACCTACTTTTACCTCTCTTTAATGTTTCAGTTACACTCCTTGCACTCATGAGGAAATCGAAGGTTACCCGATTTGTAGGAGGCACAGCTGGAACTAGATTATGGATGTCATATTTATGTTCATATTCTCCTAAATCAAGTAAATTCTTTGAGTTTTCCAAAAATCAATTCTTGTTCACAATCTGTCTATCATTGCATTCACTTAAGTGATACCTTTCAAAATCATTCACACAGTATCACGCGCGGAGAATCACACTCTGTCTTTAAGTTGAGCTTTGTTCACCCATTTCAGACCATAGAGTGTGTATTTGGGTTGAGTTTATCTCACCCAATACTCACATTTTCAACTTTTATTAACACGCTAACCCCAAGCTAAGAACCATACACGCTCATTTCACATGCAATTTTGAAGGCTTTTAACGTCTTCCGCAACAGTCATGTCAGGATGAGCTCCTCATTTTGGTTACTAGCCCTTTTCATATTCTTCAGTCTACTCTTACAATTATCAGTTAGTTGCATTGTGTGCGCTTTGCAACTTTAACGTTGATTTACCTAGATCCTCATGTACCTAGGTAGTCATAATCTTATATTCCATGCTATCATAATATATTTGCACAATTTTTGTGCACGCACTCCTAAGCTCAATCAGACGGCATCTCAATGTTTGGTCCTTGACCTATTATATCAAAGTCATCTGCAAACTGCAGAAACACTTAGTCTTCTGTGTTTAATCCTTGGATCGAGCTCGTATACAAATTGAAACGAGTTGGCAAAATTATATTCCTCTGTTGAAAGTCCAATATCACCTCTTCCTCCAATCTATAATCCCTTGCACACACAAATAATTTCTATTCTATCATAAAATCACACTCCCATTTATTAATTTATCTAAAAAAAACCCAAGTTCGAAAAAACTTGATAAAGTTTCCCTGGAACCATATGTCCACAAAATATCGCCACAAATTTCTTATTTTTCTCTCGTACTTACCACTAAAATGTTTGCACACATTTATTGGCAGAAACACGTTCAACATTGAAAATGTTGTCAGATTTCTATCCTAATCCCTTTTGGGAATGGGCACCATTCATTGCAATTTTTCGTTATTTTAAAACCAAATTCATAATCATTTTATAGCTCACTTGATAAGTTCCTGAAGTTGAAGGCTATAAAGTATCCATGAAAAATTCATCCCATTTAAACCCACATTATTGTCACCTAAACAATTTGGAACATCCATCCATCATTCGTACTCAATGATCTATCACTCTATTAAATGTATCCCATTCATTCTTGGTTGTGATTCTATATTTGTAATTTGAGACACATAATCCGGCCAACTTTTCCTATTTGCTTTACGGATAGCTTTTTTTACATTCGCTGAAAAAGAACTCATGTCTCGACCCATCTTCAATGGCCTCCCTATAGTCTGGCATGAAGCTATGCAATGTGCAGATGGTTAGGAAAATCGGACCTATAGCCGTACGTCCTCGAATTGGCTGTAATTGCCTAAAAGTTAGTACGCAAATAAGCGAACCGCGAACAAGTATAGAGAGTGCTTTGAGCCTCAAAACAGATAAGAGAATAAAAAAATAAAAAAAATAAAAACCTGTAACATAAATTGTTGGATTAAATTTTAATGGGCATTAAAATCTTAGGATTAGTCCTAAGATTTTAATTGGTAAGTGTTGTTCTAAACATACATTCTAAATTCTATTTAATTACGCCAGTGTTAATACACTGGCATAGTAACAGATAATCTAGAATGTATGTTGAGAACAACGCTGGTCCTACAAGAAAGATTTTGGAATACATTTATAGAAAAACATTGGCGTGGTTGGATGGTATTTAGATTGTACGTCTACAACAATACTGGCATAGTAAGATGGTATTTTGGATGTATGTCTATAAAAACACTAGCTCAGGAAAACAGAATTTTGAATGTATGTCGTGAACAACCAGGCCAAGTTGGGTGGAATTTAGAGTGTATGCTCATTACAACATTCACAGCCGAAGAGTTAATGTGAAACTTGAAAATGGATTTCTTAATTTTCTGTTTATGATTGTCTGTTTCTATCCTTACATTTTTTGGGAGTTCAAGGCATCTAAAATATAGCCAACTGCCAAATCGACTATAGGATCCGATTTACGAAGAATCATTTACACATGGGATAGTCAGCCTATACAACTGACACGGAATTCTGTATTCTAACATATCAAAGATAATATTTTTCATTCTGTTCTTATCTGTCTTTATTCATTCTGTGCCTATGCGGTTTCGTACCCGGTACTGTAACGATGAATTGGTAATTTATCGGCTTGGTTAAAGATGGCTACCTATAACCATATGACAGTTTACCATACATCATTAGCAGATCCCTAATTGGATTGATTTGGTGAAGCAGCACGTTGCCTGGCTAGGTGGCAGTCAGATGGGGGAGTTCTTTCAACATCCAATTAGAGCTTGAAATGCTGCTATGTAATTAAACTTACCGCACGATCAGCTAATCCAATTACAAAAGTTAATGACTTTTTAAAACTATTATATAGGTAAATGGAAGTACGCGTTGTTTGAAATGGCCTTGATTACGGTGATCTGCTGTTGATGACCCCCTTCCTTACCCTAACTCGAAACGACAACATTTTACACCACAGATATCGGTGTATTCCCATGTTTAAAAATGGAACTGCTTTAACTTAAATCATCACTTTATAAGTAGTTAATCATTCATTTCGAAACCTAGACACTATAACTGCCGCGGTACTATAACTGAAATAATCAGCACGGGATAAACTTAAGTGGCACAGTGTACGAAGCACAATTTATCAATGAAATATAAATATAAAAAAACTAGTCAACTTTTAGGCGCATGGATGTATATAAATGTTATGTATATAAGTGAATGTAATAAGTATGTTAGTCAATATTGTTAGACTTCATGCAATTTTAAATGTATATAATAATTTATATAAATAAATAAATATAATAATAATAATAAATAAATATAATAATGTATATAGTAAATAATTTTGTATATGAAATTCTAAATGCCTACGTTACTGAACCATGGTTCCCGAAATATATGCTATATGGACACTTATAAGAAATTTTAAATGCGAACATAAATACGTAATACAAATTGATTAACCGGATTAGATTAAAGTTGATTATATATCGCCTGATGAAAATTCGTTACCATGCGGTAGCCTTAAAACACTGTTCTGCACCTTTGCGGTAATCTAGTGCTAACCGAACTTATATATATAGTTTTAGCTTAACTATATTTTTTTTGCCAAGAAGAAACTCGCTGTTTCGTGGTATATGCGTCGCTTGTATTCGATTAGATTTATTATCTCACGGCGGTAATTAGTATTTTAACATGCAATAACTTACAGTTTTTTTATTTATTTGGAATGGATTGTTGCCACTCCTTGCACGACTGGCGGGTTCTTCTAGATACAAAAAAATTTAAGATAAGTTTCAGTGTTATGTACAAAGTGCTAAGGGTAAGTTCGTTTGAGAACTTATGTACATGTAAGAAACACAAAAATTTACCTTGGCTAATTGAATTGGTAGTTAAATACAAATGCCTTATGAGGCTTTATTTATGTTGGTAACTTTTAAAAAATGGCTTTTAATTTTGTTTCCTTTCTTTTTTTATTTTACAACTATATTATTTCACTTGTAAACCACGACTAGAAATGAGATATGCAAAATTATGTGTAATCCGACAGCAAAATGTTTTAAATAGCCGAAAATAATCAATCCGGTTTAGATCGAGTTCGTATTACGCTATTTATTACAAATACATAAATACATAGCTTTACAATACAAGTTTTAATCTCAGTTATCGCGTATGAATGAAAAAATTCAATCGTCAACTGTGCTGCGATTACAGTGCGTAAAATAACTACGTAATCGTGATAAATCCGCTGTGGGTGGTCAGAATGGTTAAAGAACAAATTTTAACAATGCAATTGTTACAGTACAACCCACTCCAAATGCCGCAGTTAAAACCACTGTGCCATTTGGTCGGTACAGTTTTTATTTTAGTTTTACATTTTACGATTTTTTACCTTTTTTACGTTTAGTTACGTAACACAGATTAATGGTCGTTGGATATGCACGGTAAACTATGTGCATTCTTAACTATGTGATATTATGCTGGGTTCAAAATTTTATTTCTAACTGAATTATCCAATATATGTATATTTTTCGATCAATAATCATTTAATACATTTCAATAATTCGAAAACTTCGCTATAATACACTTAAATATTATATATATATATATATATATATATATATATATATATATATATATATATATATATATATATATATATATATATATATATATATATGTATATGTATATATATATATATATATATAAATATATATATATATATATATATATATATATATATATATATATATATATATATATATATATATATAAATATATATATTTATATATATATATATATATATATATATATATATATATTTATAAATATATATATATATATATATATATATATATATATATATATGTATATATATATATATATATATATGTATATATATATATATATATATATATATATATATATATATATATATATATATATATATATATATATATATATATATATATATATATAATGAGTGAGTGTTATTGTTGAAATCATATATCCATGGTACTCGAATAAGTATCGATATGTGGAAAATTAATTAATTAAGTTTAGTTTTAGAAAATAATAAAATATTATATTACATATATCAAATCAATATAGAAATAAAACTGTGTATATAAATTAATTGAATGGCTCTGCAGTCTATGTATCTATATAGCCAATTATAAATTAAAATCAAAATCAAGTTAATATATAACAAAATTGTATAAGTAGGGAGAATCAATTGTATATATTGTGTCCATATATAGACAGTATGTAGCTCCCCATTAATTTCGTTGACAAATACCAAACGCTGTGATACATGTTTATGATAAAGCAAATCGATTCTATTATATTTGTAAAATTAAATTTTTATAATATTAAAATATTTAATTGAATTATTTATAATTTTTCATCCAGAAATAATTAATTAAAATTTTAAATGTTTTCACTTTTCAAAATAATTTATATGTTCTCCATACTATGGGGAGTATATAGTATAGGCCCTGATATCCTACAAATATTCCTTTCTACAATTCATGTACATCCAATACCTGGGGTATATATAGGATGTATGTATGTATACATCATTCCTATTTTGAAAAAAATAAGTTTGAAAAGCATAAAATTCATAACGAAATAAATTTTTTTATTCTATTTCATGTTTGATTGAAAAATTATAATTGAAATTGAATGGAAATGCTGGGAAAAAAAATATATTTATGGGCACCCAGGCGTAATCAACAATCTAGAATTAAATGATTGATTTACGTATTTTTTGTATGAATTTATTGTTGTACAAAATAGATCACAACTTTACCACAGTAATTAGTCGATGGGAAGTCAAATGAGTGCGGTACATCATGAAGTTGGTTCTTGTAGTCAGAACAGAAGTTAATCAGTTTTGAAATGATAATTCATAGTACGACTCGCAGAATACTATTTAAACAGGACTCAATGAGAAAAGTACAAAAAAGTGACAAAGTCTAGTGAGGTTGATGGGACTACTTCAAGGGCTGTTATGGGGAGTCGAATGGTCTCTATAATTGAGGACAAAAACGGATTGAAGACTTAAAAGTACAAAAATGAACTTACAAGTTCAATTAAGACTTAAAAGAACAAAAAAGCGACAAAGTATAGAGATGGGACTACTTAAAGGACTACTAATCGAAATGAAGCATACCTGTTATGGGAAGCCATTATTGAGGACAAAAATGTATGAAAACTTAATAGTAAAAAACGTGACTTAAAAGTATAATTGAGTATATTAGTGAGCTAATGTTAGTGAAGATTTCTGGAAGCAGCAAACAAAAAAAATGTTTTATAAAATTTTATTTTAATTAGTTTATAAAAGTTTAATTTAAATGTTTTGGTTTATTTATATTTAATTATTAATTTATTTTATTCCACGACACACCGCTCCGAAAAGGTAATGTTATCCACCAAGTGTAAAAATGGTAATGGCCGAAAATAATAAAATAGCTCGTCTGTCAACCAAGAGGAAGGACACACGCGCCACGATCGAGAAATACTAACACAAGAATATGATAATGCATTTGCGTTCTACTTTGAATAGATGTCGACACGAGAAAATATCTATTCAAAAGAAGTAACAACTGACTGTACTAAATATGCTATCGAAACGAGAATATTCTACAGGAATATAGATGGTGCACTTCTCACTGTGAATAGAACGTTACGTAATAAAATTCGGAATTAATGAAAAAATTGCATTTAATAAATAAGAAGCGGTTTGAAATATTATCCATCAAATATGTTGAACCGCTATAATGATGTACGAGATCCTTCTCCTGAAATATCAGCGCAATGGCAAGAATTTATAACTATGTCTTTATTGGACGGTGGCTTAAAAGTTGCTATACGCTGTTACAGTATATAAATAAGAACTACAACCTCAATTGTTTTATCATTTGCTACTAAGTCTTGACTAATGTCGAAAATTATAGCTTAGTCACCATACCTAATATAAGGCTATCATCGTTAGGAACCAATTCTTTATAAAATCAAATCCTTCGATGCAAATCGGAGTGTAAACTTATTAAGTCTGTTTGTCTGTCTCTTTCTTGTCTTTGCAATCTGTTTAGAGCATCATGGCTCTCCCCAATCTTTTGCCGTTCACTTATTTACATCCTACTTCACCATTACATAGTCAAACCGTCCTATAGCTCTGACATGGATGATGGGTTGGTTCATAAATTGAGCGCTTCAATAGTGAGTCATAGATCTGTTCATTCACACCACCGATGGTACTCAGATGGTTAAATATTCCTTCGAATTCGAACCCGATGCCTCCCGCTCTAATTGTCACAGCTTTAACCACTGCGACATTTGGTCGGTTTAATTAAGTCTAACACGATATCAGCATTTGATTGAAAACGGCAAAATAGAGACCTTTAAAGATTTTTACTGAAAATACTGAAAATTTTACTGAACACCTTTAAAGATTTTTACTGAAAATTGGTGTTTCATTGTAGTTTAAGTGAAATCCACTCCCCATTTTAATACACTATAATCCTTTTTTAACTCCCTTACTTTAACAGTGTGATTCAGAGAAAGCAGTTCAGCTAAGCATTGACAATGACTAGTTCAATATAATTGTTTAAATATTCTGGTCACGATTTTCAAACGACCTCATGACTTTATTTCGTCAGACAAACAATAAGGACATGAAACTACCACCAAAACAGTCTTTCAAAAATACTTCATCACGGTTAACGTATATAAGAAATATATTGACAGGGGGGTGTTGAATCTGTCAATGTCCTCTCGCAAGTGAACATTCTCAGGGCCGAAATTAATTTTTTTTTCGAATAGAGGCCACCAAAGTGTTCAGGATGTTCAAGATCATTAGTTGACCTTCAAATGTACGATCAAAACAATACAAACTGTGGCAAGTATATTAAAAACAGAACCACAAGCTCAACTGGTTCTTCAAACCAAATCGTTCCTTTGTGATTACTCAAAGATAAGTACGAGTAGGTCGGATTTTGCTTTAAATGAAGCCCACAGATGTCATAGTTGCAACAACACTCGGAAGGAATTGAAAAGGATATACAGAGACAAAACCTAAACTTGGAGGAGTTTTAGTTGATTTTCAGTAGACTGTGACACTCGCCACGTTAACAGTCTTGATCCAAGTACGTTGATATTTACGCTTAAGGATATGCTGTACACTAGACATAATACGTCATTATTGTTGCTGTTCTTTCTATGGTTAAAGAAAAGTTTTTGAAACTCTGAGAATATAAATATATACAGTGACTCAGCTTCAACATCATTCCGCAAGGAACCAATCTCAAACCTGAAATATGGTTTCTTCCTCGATAGGACGATAAGATATTCAGGATAATTATGATCATAAGTTGGTTGTCAAATGGTAATCACGATTAAAACAATGCAGACTGTGGATATTAAGCTAAAGACAGAACCACAGGAGGTCCTCAACTGTTTCTTCTTACCTCCCCGTTACACTGTGATTCCACAATATATATATAACGGGGCTTCCATTTGGGATTGACAACTTTAAACTTTGACTTGAAACGTATTCTCCAAAAAAACCAAACTTAGTGTCAACATATTCAGTAAAGATAACATTTTCATCATGGTGTACACGAACGAACTCATGATTAAAATTTACTACAAAGAATGTCGATTCGGTGACTGCAACTTCAAGAGCGTTAATTTATAGTCTAGTGAAAAAATCGAGTGTAAATATTCGCTACTGAATGTTTCCAAGCCAGTGAACCAACAAGTTGGTCAAAATGCCGGTAGTATTGCCGATCAAGCGTGTCGCAAACAAATCATAGACTCGTATTCACCGTACTCTTAAGAATTGGGCATCGATCAGACCACACTTTCAGAGTTTGCGATAAAATCTTGACTTGTATCCTTATAAAATCCAGTTAAACAAGAAACCACTCGATCATATAAAGCGACGTATACTTTTCCGGATTTAGATCTAAAAATATTGGCAGAAGGTGACTAATTTCATCGTAAAATCATATTCAGTGATGAACGGAATTTTTGGCTAAACGGCTTCCTCGAAACTCAGAATATGGACTATTGTTCAGGTGAAAATCACCATGTGCTTTAAGAAACACCACTTCATGCTCAAAAGGTAACTGTATCAAAAGGTAACTGTATCAAAAGGTAACTCAAAAGATAACTGGTGGTGTCATTGGACCGTTTTTGACGTTTTTGCAAATGACCGTCACGTTACAGTTAATTGACGACCCGCTACATAGGCATGATGTAGCGGTATATCTTTGGTCAAATGCACAAGCTTGACATTAATGATTTGTGTTTTCAACAAGACGGGTTTGACAAACTACTAATTGAAATCTAAATTCGATGAACGTATTACATACAGAAACCGTCCGATTGATTGACCGCCTAAATTGGAAGATTTAACACCTATTAACTTGTTTTCTGAGGCTAGGATCATTGGTCTATCTCAACTTAGAGGAAATCAAGGCAAATATTGAACACATTACTTAGGCCTTTTTCATCAATATGTGTGACCGAGACATCGAGATTGTTGTTCTCTCTCAACAAGCTGCATCGTTAGGGGATCTAAGGGCCAGTATTGAACAAAATACATTGGCCGTTTCCGACAAAATGTGCGACCAAGACATCGAATATTGAGTTCGATGAATCGACACTAGCAAACGTGTATTGTAGGTCCACAAGAATTGGTTGCTAGTTTATTGTCCAAGTACTAATTATCACCACACCGTTTTCTTGGATATCCACATTTGCATGTGCCTATAGGGAAGGCTGAATTCAATTAGACTGCCAAGTTGGTTTAAGGTTACAATTATTTTACAAACAAGATGAGGAAATAGAACAGTATCATGGGGCTTCTCCGTCCTATAGCATGCAGCTCTGTAGCACTACGTCGATGTACTTCTTCAGTAAATCATGTTGGATTTATCAATTTTAGTAATAAATCTAAAATAATTTACCGAAGAAGTACATCGACATGGTGTTGCTAGTGGTCAGATATGAGACCATCTACCGCCGTTATATTTCAAAGTTCTTAGCAGAACTAAAAAGTGATCCCTTCTACACAAACAGTCTTTGAAGGTGGTTCGGTGGTTTCCCTTCAAATTTGCTAGAAATATGTGGCAAATAAGACTATCAGTACCATGGTTGAGATTTTGTATGTGAACAACCCTTTTGCCAGTAAAGTTCGTCTTTTATAGCACTAGATTAGACTTTACCGTTTCAAAAGATCTGCGTTGAGAGTATCATGGATAAAGGAACATAAATACCAATTTTATAAGTGAATGATCTGGTAACTTTTACTTGGTACAAACATTTGATGGAGACATTGAGTATGACGCCACTGTACAACAGATTTGTTAATAGCATCAACTTCATTTAAACAGTATTAGAACATCTCACTTTAATTTGCAACGTTATCGGAATTCGGTTTGGCCATTCAAACAGATAAATTCGTATTGGCAATATTTGAGTTGATTTTGATCATATGAAGTTGTTTGAAATTTTACTTTCCGTCAAGCGAGTTAGGTGATTACAAATAATCTGTCTCACAAAGACTTATTGTCCAAGGTAAAGTGAACATGACCGGTATTATTACCACAGCATATACAATTATTTAACGTGTGAAGTAAATTTTCGCCACTTATCATTTCGATACTTCCTGTCAACATCTTGGAGGAAATTGTTTTCAGGAACCTGAAGGCAATGGACATAAATAAGGCCACTGGACCTGACGGAATTCCTGTTCGAATATTGAAGGAGTTTGCCAGTGACTTGGCTCCAATAATAACTCAAATTTTTCTCCTTTCTAATAAGAAAGGTTTTTTTTAAATCGCAGCAGGTTCTCCAGATATATAAAACTCTTATTAGACCGTGTATAAAATATATTGCAAGTTTGGGGTGGATCATATGGCACTGCTCTCCAGTTGCTGGATAGAGTTGCCATCCGAATAATACGACATTCCAGACTTGCGAAAGATCTAGACAGCCTACAACACCGAAGAGATGTAGCAGAACTCTGCGTGTTCTAGATTAATAAATTTCAAATGTTGTTTAGAATTAAAAGAGAAAATAACACCATTTGTTACGCCAGGGCGGGTAGCACGAGGAACGGTTAATGCGCATAGGTTTACGGTGAAGCTGCCGAAACCTCGAACTGAAGATGCAAAGCGCGAATTTATTTATCGAACATCTTAGAAGTGGAATTCGTTGGCCGGTTATCAGTTTGCGTTGAAATATAAAATACACAAGTTTAAGGCAGCTATCAACCTTTACTTGAAGGATCGCGCGTTGGGTGCAGGAACTCTGACAGTTACAAGGTGCTAGGGCAGTCCAAAAATCCGCCCTGCACTCAAATAAAACTAAACATAAAAAAAAAATTGTCAGTATTTCCTCGCAAACGTATCACCGCTATATAACTTGGAGACATTTAAGCTTTATAAATCAATTTCATTAACAACAGGAATCTGATCTAGATAATATAGAAGCAATATCAGTAAATTAATGAAAGTGTTCGACATTTAAGCAATTGCAAAGTACACTCAAGTTGCGATACATTTTATTTTACAGTTCTGAGAATTTTAGTTATTGTCTTAAAACAATATTCTCCTGAAGATTTTGAATCCTTAATACTTAGCACACCCTAGTATTTAAGCAACATTGAAGTTAGTATCCGAGAGAAAAAGGTCTAGCCATACATGAACAAGAACAGATTGTGCTAAATTATTTTTTACATATAAAATGTAAAAAAACAACTGATGTAAATTGTACGTGTTTTACACGTAAAAATCCATGTAAACTTCATTTTGTAATTTACACGCCCAACAGTGAAATGTTTTCGCCAGGTAGTTAGTATTGCGTGTAAGTGTGGGATGTAAAGACAGCATAGTTCTGTTTGACATTTGGGCTCAGTTGTTTCGAGTGACTTGGTGAATGGTACACCAATCAAGTCGTTATGTCATGTAACAGCCAAATACAATATTTCGACCTCTTCAATAACGTTACTCAACGTAGTTTGTCACTTCATGATAAGACATACCTCAACACTTAATGACAAACGACATCATTCAAATATATTTGATCAAATCATGATCCAAGTTAACTGTAAACCTAATTACGTTCGCTCATCATATATACAAATCGGTTGTCTTTCAATAAACACTGTGCTCGCAGACAAGAAAACATTCATGCGAAAAAACAGGTTGAATAAACGATTGTTAAAAACCATATGTGAATATGTCAATTTAATTCAATAAAAACTTAATTTTTCGAAAATAAAAAGCACAAAACGAAAAGCTATCGACAATGTCACCCTATGTATGTATGTATGTAAGTATATACGATTACACATATAGTTACTTTTCTATACTCGTTTATTCTCATTTTCTTTTCGTTGGTGATATCACGATAATTCACAAGAATTTGTTTTAATAAATCTTTGAATTTGGATTGATATGTGTGTATGTGTGTAAAAGCTGTTCACAAAAAAAAATTTTTTTCAGTCGCAATGTGAGGAGTAGTGTTCGGGTAATTTACATAAAGCACACCAAAAATAAAATAAAAAGTTTCGTTCCTCAAACTCAACAACAAAAAGTGTTCGCATATATTCATATTCATGTCAGGGAAATGATGAACATCCCCCATATTCAAAACCCATACATATATATGTATATGTATATACATGTAAGAGGATCGATGTATATTGAAAATTTGCATATATGGAAAATGGGAAAAATACATTTTTATTTATTATTATTATTATAACAGAAAATTTATTTTTTGTTCGATTTTTTTTTTTAATATTTAAGACACATATTTTTAGAACAACAATATGATATATTTATTGAACTTGTGAATGTGTATGTGTCTGTTTGCTTTTTTTTTTGAATGTGTGCGATATAATAATAACTTTTTCGCGTTTTTCGGCTATACAGTATCTCCATATAAAGGATTTTGGAATAAGAAGTTGAATATCCCGCTAATTGGGCAGCTAAAAATTAGGAAGCTGTCATTTTTTGACATTTGACAATTAAAAACTACGCCATTAATAAAAATGGTACGATACATGACTTCAACAACACTTTTTGGTCGTGAAGCATCTTCTTGTTCGGTAGAAGTAAATATCCTATAGTCATGAGCCCTCTACCAGCGATGAGCTTTACTATTTTACTAATTACCCTTCGAATAAGCAATGTAAGGTTTACGACATTTCTGTTTGAAGCTACGATTTCAGTACGTATACCGCACTGCACTGTTGGTCGTGTAAATTACACGATGTCATTTTTTTTGCGGTTTTTACAGGCCATTATTGGCCCGTACCGTGTCAACAATCTGACTCCATCGGTTTCGATCAAGAGCCAGCTCTTCAAACAGTTGTAGGCAGTTTGAAGATTCCAGATAGCTCTCTATGCCGTGGAGCCAACCTCGCCAACAGTGACCTCTCCGTGTACCGAAAGGCGGTTCTCCCTTAAAGGTACGCTGTATCATTCGGTTCGGATCAGCACGCAGAATGTGACCGAGCCAGCGTACTCGCTGTCCTTTAATTTCATGCACGATATCAGGAATTTGCATTAAATTCCTGATCTCGTGATTGAATAGAACTCGGTAAGTGCCATCGACGTCGCGTTTTGGACCATATATCACACACATGATTCTTCTCTCGAATGTAAGAAGCCATCTTTTGTACTCATCCGTCAAAGTCCAACTCTCACATCCTTACATGACAACGGGGCTGATCAACACTCTGTACAGTTTCAGCTTATCCGTATTTGCAAGATATTTTGAATTTCAGCGGTGGACGTAGAGGATACAAAGCCCGATTGCCAGCGGCAAGGCGAACCTTGATATCCTCTCCCACACTATTATCGTGAGTGATGAGAGATCCAAGATACTTGAATCTCATCACTCCTTCAAACGTGTGGTTACCACTACTGAAATCAATTGCGTCTTGGTCTCTAAAACCCGAGATTAGATATTTGGTTTTTGACTCGTTGATTTTGAGACCAACGGAAGCTGAACACTCTTCCAGTGAATCAAGTATCTCTTTCACTCCGTTGCCATTTAATCCAATCACACAGATATCATCTGCATACGCAAGAAGTTGATTGGATTGTCGGAATAAGATATTGTCCTGAGGTGTTGCATTTTTACGAAGGATGTATTCCAACATGAGATTAAAAAGGATCGGGGACAGCGCATCTCCTTGTCGAACACCGGAATTGATTGCAAAAGTTCCCGATAGCCTGTTCTCAACTTTGACACAGTATTGTGACTGCGTTGCTGTCATTTTACAGAGATGTACATATTTTTTCGGTATTCCTAAATATTCAAGCGCATACCATAGCCTCTCTCGATTGATCGAGTCATAGGCTTGCTTGAAATCTAGGAATACCTGGTGTACATCGCGAGATGTTTCGTAATACTTGGAAAGAATCATCCGCAGCGAAAACATTTGATCAGTGACTGACCGATTTGGACGGAATCCTCCTTGGTAGTCACCGACAATTTCCTCCGCTAGAGGAGTAATTCTTCCCAAGATGCTGTAAGACAGTAACTTATATGCTGTGCAAAGGAGAGCTATACCGCGATAATTCTCGCATTTCATGCGATCACCTTCTTGAAAATTGGGCATAACGAGGCCACTTTCCATTCTTCGGGCATAACTTCATTTCGCCATACCAATCGAACAAGGTCGAAAAGACAGTTCCTCAAAGTTAGCCCTCCGAATATCAAGAGCTCTGAAATTATGCAATCAACTCCTGGTGAACGATTTCTCTTTAGTCTTTGCATGGCCATTGTGAATTCCTCATAGGATGGATCCTCAATGAACATCTCCGCGGTCTGTATTTGAGGGTATTCAAACACAGCTTGTGATAAATGTGGAACATTAAGTAGATCAGAAAAATGTTCACGCCATGTATCGAGTACCGCATCGACGTTAACACAGAGGTTTCCATCCTGGTCCCGAATGGCAGTTGACCGAGATCTTAAGGTATGGTGCAATTCGGTGATTCCTTTAAAGACACCACGTGAATTGTGCTCATTGCTGAGTTGTAGTACTCTTAAGACCTTAGCCTTCCACCATTCTCGCTTCTTCAGTCTACAAATTCTTTTAGCTGTCCTCCTAGCAAGAACTGCTTTGTTTTTCCTTGCGATTGTAAACCGAGTCTGCGCTTCATTATAGGCTATATTTCGTTGCTCAACAGCAAGACGACACTCCTCATCAAACCAATCATTTTTGGGCTTAGTTTTCACTACACCGAGAATGTGCTGGGCAGCATCTATAACCGAGGTTTTCAATACTAACCAGACACTGTTCACATCATCACATTGGTAATTGGATTGCATAATGCTATTGCTGACAAGATCTTGATATTCTCGTTGCGTTTCTTCATTTATCAGACCTTCACAGAAGTATCGCGTTGTATATTCCCCTGTCCTCCCTGACTTGTGCGAAAATTTTCATCGTAGCTTTCCAGCAACTATAAAATGATCACTGCCTACGAATTTTGTTGACGACCGATACGATCTTACGACTTGGACAACCCGAGACCGGTCTTTTAAAATCAACACATGGTCAATTTGGCTTCGGGATGTTTTACGTGGATCTGTCCATGTTTCTAATTGGACGTTTTTATGAGGAAAGAATGTACTTGCTACTTTGAGATCATGAGCGATTGCAAAGTGCATCATTCTTTTCTCATTCTCGGTCGCAGTTTCGTGTCGGGGGTACGGACCTATATTGTTACATAAGTCGGTCTGATTTCTGCCAGCTCTAGCATTAAAGTCACCAATCACCAATTTGACATCGTGCTCCGGAATAGAACCCATCAGATTATCCAGATTATTGTAAAATGAGTCTTTATCCTGGGATTGGCTTACATCAGTGGGCGCATGTATACAGACAATTGACAGGTTGGCTAATCTCATGTGCAAGCGAAGCTTACACATTCGATTATCGACTGCTTTCAAGTCCAAGACAGCCTTTTTTACCTGTGGCCCAATGAGAAATCCAACCCCAAGATTTCCGAGGTCATCTCCACTGTGTAGCAACGTATAGCCTTGGGACACATGGTCTCCAATTTTAGGCCATCGAGTTTCTTGGAGAGCTACGAGTTCCAGCCAATACTCTTTAATGCATGTGATAAGGCCGTCCAACGCGCCAGGTTTTCTTAGTGACTGCACGTACCACGTGCCGATTTTCAATCTCATGTCCGGGTACTTATGCGGGGGTTCGTTTTTTTTGTTGTTTTGGCGGTATCCGATTTTTTTATTTTTGTTGACATTTTTGACATTTTTCCTTTTTTTACGGATGCGGGTCGTCAGCCCAGCGATCCAACCAGATTTAGTCGCCTCCTTCGACAAGCTCTGGATACTGTGGTGGTATTCTATGGGTCTCATGTTTTGTTCGTAATACTTACGAAACACGAATGTCCCCAACCACAGGGCTGATGGGCTGACGTCCCCAACCAATGTCATTTACACGGTTTTTCACATGTATAAAACGTATTATTAACATGAGGTTAATTTTTACATTCTATTTATAAAAAACGTAAAAAACGCTTTTATGTAAAAAAAACTGACGCGCCATCTATTATTAAATCTAATTGTAACTAAAACACCATCTGTTAAACAACCTTCTTACTATTTTACGAATATAATTTGTGAAATAATTAACAGTGTAGAATTTTTGTTTCGACTACATGCTGAATGTCACAATAATTTTTGATTGAGATTAAAATTATTAACAGATTAATTTAGTTAAAAATCATTTAACTGGCTCGGGTGAAAGTGAAAAAAATCGCTCTCTAACTTAAACACCGACTTGAAAACTAACTGATGTTGCAAATACCCGTTTATCAATTTTAATAAATAATGACGAATAGATGGCACTGCGAATGATGTCTTCTTGTTTTACATGTTACTTACGTTTTATGTAATTTACGCTTTGTTTTACATAATTTACATAAAAAATTGTAAATAACGTTTTTTACATGTAAATCTCAACAGTGCCGCACTTTTGCCACAAGAGAAGTGAAACAAATATACGCAGTTTTTCATATGAATTAGTGTATATAAGGTTGGTTCTATTTGATGTCACGAAATGCTTGTCCAAATTATCAAATGAAGCACACTTACATTCATTATTTTGAATCTCTCTTCGAAGTAATTTTACATCACGGAGCACGGATTTTATCAATAATTCTAAATTAATTTGTGAATCCGGTTGAAGCGGTAATGGTACCGAAGTAGAAATAGGTGCTTGCAAGGAACCAGATTGTATCGGTGTTGATGTTGAAATATTTTGTGGTGAAACATTTGGTTCGTTTTTTGGACACGTTTCACTATTTGCTGGTATAATTGATGATGAGGTTCCTGATTCGATGTAATTCGGTTTAAAGTTGCGGCCTGGAGTTGCGGTATTATATTGTTTGACAGGTGAATTGGCACAGATAATCAGTTATTATGAAGTAAAGATTTGGTTGGTATTGCAGTTTCTGCTGTATAGTGTTGATCATATTTGATATCAAAAATCATATTTGAGTCGAAACAGTCGGCTTCATTATGCTGTTAAAATTTTTAAAAAAGTTTTACGATTATTTTCAGAATCTGATTCAAATTCTTCCGTGTCTTCGTAAATCTGAAGCTGACTATCATACTCGTTCGAAAATAAAGGTAACTCACGTGTCTGTTAAGGAAATATACCATATTTTTTATTATAAATGTTGCATTAATATATATATATATATATATATATATATATATATATATATATATATATATATATATATATATATATATATATATATATATATATTATATATATATATATATATATGTATATATATATATATATATATATATATATATATATATATAAATAAATATATATATATATATATATATATATATATATATATTTAAATATATATATATTATATATATATATATATATATATATATATATATATATTATATAAATATATATATATATATATATATATATATATATATATATATATATATATATATATATATATATATATATATATATATATAAATTATCTATATACCAATCGAAGGTTCGATCACAGGATGATGAATAATAAAACCACTTGCTTGTTTTTCACTAAAATTTTATTAACAATCACCACAATTCACTTTTACAGTACTTTTATTAACACTTCACTTTTATTTCACTGTTACTAAAATAGTAAAAGTAAAAGTGAAATTCACTTTTATTTCACTGTTACTTTTACTATTTCACTTTTTCACTTTTTATCACTATTTCTCGATTTTAATTTATCGCTGCTCCAATTCAAACTGAACTTCTACGCTTATAATTCGCGCAATTTAAACTCATTTTGCCCGATTCTCGGTCATAATAGAAGCTTCCGTTTGTTTATTATTTCGCCTGTACACTGCGATTAATGCTGATTTCCAATTGCAAACATTTAGTTATTCTATTCAATCAGAGATGTCACCGTGTCCGTAACACCACCCTCCATCCAAGCCTGTTCGTCCCGAACAGGATCCAATTCTCTTCCTCTATAGAGAGCTAACTTTTCCAAATTTACAACCGTTGGTTTTTCTCGAATGCCCTTTTGTATTCGGTAGATTACATCATTGATTTTCGCAATCATCTTGTAAGGTCCTTCCCAGCCAGGTTGCAGTTTTGGTGATAATCTTTGGTGATAATATATGCCCAAATTTGATAACGGTATATGAAAAGCTTATGAAAAGCCACAATACTAGTATAGCATATAAATGTTCTTAATTCGGACGCTTTTAACATCGTGAAAAGTTCGTTGTTTGCGTTGGAACTTGACAGGAATACCTTTTCGAATTACTTGTAACTTGTGGTTTGTGGCTTCTATAGCAATTCGTTTTAAAGAGTATTCTTTTGTTTTGTTTTTATCTCTACAGTCTGTTTTTGGGGCTCGAGGCACTTCCAACTCTTTCGCGGTTCGCTTTTTTACGTCCTTAACTTAAGCCATTGCAGACAAATCGAGGACGTACGGCTATAGGTCCGATTTGCGTAGAACCAGCTGCACATTGCATAGCTCCATGATCGCCTATAGTGCTGACATGGAAGATGGGTTTGCCCATGAATTCTGCACTCCAACAGGAGTCATAGATGTGTTCATTCACACCACCAATCGTAATCGTATGGTGAAAAATCCCTTTATCATCCTGCCCCTATCGGGATTCGAACCCGGTACCTCCCGCTCCAACTGCCGCAGCTTTAACCACTGGCCGTTTTACGCCGCCTGGGCGGTTAAAGAGTATTTTTTCTTACTATATTTCAAAAGCAAATTAATCATTTGACGCATCACGCCTAAAAACACGCAGTTCATGTAGTCGACTAGAAATTGACTAAAGCAGCCAATTGGTAAATTATCTAATGTGACATTTGCAGTTTAACACGATGTTTGGTGTTCGTTTTGTTTCGTAAGTCCTCATCAGTTTTCAGTGTCTGATAAAATCCAAGAAAAAAAATTTTGTGCTCCATATAGCATCCTTTTATTTAGCATTTAGTGTAACTAACAGGGCCCGAATGGCTTTTAACACTTGTTAAGGAATAAACAATTTTAATAAAACAAATTTAATTAATTATTTACTCATACGAATATTTTTCTTACCTAGTAGACAAGCCGTTGCAGGTGCATCGCATATGAATGCCCTTACTTTTACAGCAATTTTTCGGTCATTGTATAGAATATTATTTCCAAGTAGGTGTTGCATTTCTTCAACGAATACTTCTAAAAATATATCAGCTCAATGTGGTTTTTTGTACCAATGGTAAAAGCCAACCACGAATACTTCCTTATGGGATATAACATTGGCAAGTATCGGCCAAAATGGCTAGTGGAGCTTTTCGTTAATAGATTTCCATCTATTCCAACTATTCCGCTCTTTCTATAAAAAATTTCAGGTGATGCTCTAACCCGATATGAGATTCGGAACCTGCACCGATCGATACTATATTATCATTTTTACGTAGCGTTTTTTCAATGATCTACATACCTTCTTTGAATAAATTCGGATGATACACCCATAGAATGTTCAACAAACAATATTTACAAATGTTCTATAATAGTTGTTTGTATAACAATTTCCTTGAACTACTGTAGCACTCTCAAGAAAATACAATCTAGGAGACATAGAGTTAGCGCTGGAAAGTATTCAAAAGTACGTCAATTCACGCAGCTGCTAAGCATAATACAATATTCCTAGAGGGACGTTACAAATTAAGATCCATAATCGCCCTACTAAAAGTTCTATGGGTTCCTCGATGATTTTAACCAAATTAAAAGAAACTCAAATTGTCAGTTGGATCTTTGAAAACCACGCACGAGGCTTTCCTCGCAGAAAGCATTAAGTTCGAGGGGTTGTCGAAGAATTCTTGGATGCTTGCCCTAGAAAAATATGTTTCTCGACAATTCCCAGGAGGCCAGAGATTGCTGTTAGAGTACCAGAAGCGGTTACGACCGTGAACTTGAGGATTATTTTAAGGCAAAAAGTTAAATCGATGTACTTAAAGGCCCATCTCGAATTTTTAATGGAGTAAACAAGATTTATGAAACAGATAAAGAGAGTGTAACAGTTATGTTTACATTTTCGATTATACTGTTTTACACTATAAACGAATACCAAAGACGGTTTTGGGTGGATACCGGAAGGAATTAAGTACACTTAAACTGATTCGGGATGGACGACGACTGAAGGAAAAATTTTATCCTTTGCTGAAAGATAACTTCATACAATTTCCTGTTGTGCTATATGTTGATGGTCATAAGACTCAGCTGACTTTTGAAGTTATGTGAGAATCTTAAGATAATTCTTATATACTTAAGATAACTTAAGATAATTCTCAAGATAATTCTTATACCCAAATCCTACGAGAATTTTACAGCCAGCGGATATTTCCGTCTTCAGACTATTAAAATTGGGTTGGACAAAATAAGTCCAGTTATGGCGAATGACGAACTAGGATGAACAGTACAGAAACTAATACTTTGCTCCATTTTTAAAACTAGTGTTAAATAAATACAAGAAACGTAAGCTATTACTAAAGGCTATTGATTTCTCTAAGTAGATATCATAGCCATCCAAGAAGAAACGTTAGACACAATAAATTTTTCAAAATTAAGTGAAAGTGTTGGTGCTTTCAAAATAGACATGTTTGAAACTTTCGAGCAGAGCCAGCTGGAGCGATTCAGAAGATTCTGCGTGTTTGAAAAAATATATGACATATTAAAGACCGATTCAGTTCCAACAGTGGTATATCAACACTTTGCATAAGCATGTTCGACAGACATTTAAATTCTTACCTCTTGGGTATAAAACTGTTTAAATCTAGGACGGTAGTAGCAATAATATTCACATTCTAGTAGAAACAGAGGAACCAATAACCCGATTAGCATAATATACGATTTTAAAATGTTGAGACAAGTTAATGATGTGTAGAATCAAAACCGTGTCGCTCAAAAACCACTGAGAGCTCGTGGTGTTGAAGAAATTTTTTTTTGGAATTCCTCGTCGATCTTTGGAATTAGACATTCCACAAACAACATTTCACCGTATTTTGCGTAAGGTCTTCGGTTTTAAGACTTTTAAAGAACAGAACTCATGCCGGGTATCGACGTTTATTTTGAGTAAGACGGCGCTGCGTGCCATACAAGCATCAATTTTGCAAGAAAAGTTTCCTGCCCGTGTTATTTATCGAAGAGGTGATCATAGTTGGCCACTGAGATCTTGTGATTTAACAACTTTAGTCTTTTTTCTTTGGGGCCACGTGAAAGATAAGGTCTATGCCAATTGTTCACAATCGATTCGAAACCTTAACGATGGAATTCGTGAAGTTATCGACAACACACAGCGGCAAATGTGCGTAATCAAAATGTAACCTCTTATTGAAAAATCCTTATGGGAGGTTGTAGGGCATGGTATAATAAGTGATGCGACATGTAACCAATCCGCATAAATAAATGTGAAGTAGGGGTTCCACTGCTCGATTTTTGGATTTAATTCAGTCGAAAATCCCATAAAATTTTCGATACCGATCCCATACCCAAAATCAATATTAAACGTGCGATTATTTAAAAACGATAAAAGCTCACGACAATAAAAGCTCAATGATAATAATAATAATATAATACACAGATTTCTTAGTATCACTTAACTTTTTAATTTCTCACAAAAAGAAAATCGTAAAAAATATAAAAGCTTTAAAGTTCAAATAAAATTATTTATTTAATTTTTAACTTTTTTTCTTCTTCTTCTTCTTCGCGTTTTTTTTTTACAAAATCAAGACGTGAGATGATTTCAAATCAACTTCATTATTATTATTATTATTATAGAATAAAGTAAAACGGAGAAAAAGCGCAACTTTTAATGAATAAATAAAAATCAGTATTTAGAAAGCTTTGCTTACCGTGTGCTTTTTTTTCTCTATCCGGTACATTATATTAAGGCAAAAAAAAAATATTAAATTCTATAATCTGTTCTAAATTACGTGATTTTGTAGCGTCTCAACGGTAAATACCGTATACGTTTAACACACACACATAATATACACTTTCGTCTTTAAAACTTGTGGAAAGTCAATTTTAAAGCTCGAACCGAATACAAAATTGTGCACAAGAAATTGTATTCAATTTTGAAGACGCGTCGCTAATTAAAAATTCTTAATTTTCTTCTTTTAATTAAAATAATTTTTTTTGTGTACGGAAAATGCAATGTAAAGCTCTTTTTTTTTACTGGCATGGCATTTCTATAAATTTAAAACTTTAGAAAGAAAAATGTTTGTAATTAATTAATATATTTGCTTTATTATTGTACAAAAAATCTAAGTGGGGAAAAACGTAAAATAGCTGTGTGAGTGTCTAATAAAATTTGCATTTTCACAGACATTTAGACATACCTTAATCTATGTAATTATGCTTGTATCTGTATATAAGGTGATTAATTATGAAGTATCGAGAATTGTTGCCAGCTGTGAATTTAACAGTAGTTCGGGAGTCCTGCTCCCTTCCATCTGTTCATATAATATACGACACAACTTGGATTTGTCCCGGAACCCACAATAAGTAGCTTACCTTAAACATATTCACTTTTTCGTGGTTAAACGTAATCAGATAATTTCACAGTGTTAAATGTAAAGCCATCGCGAACCTAGTTGTCTTACATGTGCTGAGAAACATTTAACTATTGCTTGTGAGAAACCCAGGACTACTGATACAGAATATTAATGCCACAAGCAATCTTTCTGAAAATTAACAAATATTGGGGCAGGGAACTTCTGCTATATTATTCTAATTAATTCTCTCAAAACGATACACCACGAAAACCTGAGAATTGTTTCTTGGAACGCTAACAACAGTATTAAAAATAAACAGCATGCGCTTGAAGCCTTTTTAAAAATGCGACGTGTGTCTGATATCTGCGACCCACTCTACTAGGCAATCTTACTGAAAAATTCAGGGTTACAAACTTTATGAAACAATTCATCTGGATTACCAAGTAAGAGGTGGAACTGATGTTATAATAAAAAACTATATTAAACATCATGAATGCCAGCCTTATATCAATCACTCAAAACCCAACTTACAATAGTAGAAATTTTCATCTACCAAGCAACGCATTCAGATAGGAGCGGTGTATTGTCCATCTAGATTCAACCTGAAGAAACCGAAATACTTGAATATCCTACAACATTTCAATCGTAGATTTATACTACGGGGGGGGGGGAATTTAATGCAAAGCATATTGACTTTTGCTCTAGGCTTACAACAACCAAAGGTAACAAACTTAAAAATGTAATAGTAGAAATGCAATGTAACGAACTTTCCACTGGCAAGCTTACATATTGAACTATGGACTCTGGTCAAACTCCCGAACTACTGGATTTCCTTATATAAAAACGAGTTTCATCAAAAAAAGGTATAAATTGTTCCTACCATAAGCGACAAGGTCATTCAATAAGTCCGTAGGATAAGTAAAAATAAAATTTTGGCAAAACTCGATTTTATGATTCAACAGAGTTGCCATCGAGAGCGATAAAACGAGTATAGAGATTTTTCAACTTTTCGATACCACTTTTATAGTACGAATTCTCTTCCTCGTCAAGGCCTCAGTTTCAGCCATTACTTCACCACTGGACTTAAATTTCTTTCAAGCAAGCATTCTCTTGAGATCTGAAAGCAGAGAAAGTCACTGGGGGCTTAATCTCGAGAATATGGTGGGTAAGTTAGCAATTCGAAGCCGAATCCATTTAATTTTGCCATTGTTTTCATCTATGTGACACGGTGCATTGTCTTGGTGAAACAACTCTTTTTTATTTTGCAAATGTGGCCGGTTCTGTGCCTTCAATCGATCCAAAAGAGCACAGTAGTGTCTTTGTTATGTAGTGGCTTTTGATTCGGTTCGTCGACTGCTGTGCACTCAGCTTTCTGTCCACTCATCTTTGAATTTTGGTGTATAATTGTGAAGTCATGTCTCATCCCTTGTCACATAGCGACGATAGAACTCCATTTTATTGCGGTTTAATAGCACCAAACACTCCTCGGAAGCATCGATTAGTTGTTGTTTTTAGTCGACTGTGAGCTCACGCGGCACCCACTTTGCACAGAGCTTTCGCATACCCAATTTTTATCTTACCCATGTATCTTAAGCCATATCTTATCCATTGTCACGTATCAACGATCAAATATTCATCAAAAGGCAAAGCTTTATTAAAGCTCGAAATCCACTTTTAACCATTTTTATTTTCAAAAACAAACCTTGCTTCACACAAAATGCTATAACTCACGAATCAATAGTCAGATTGCTGTCAAATTTATACAAGTATCGTTTGAAGGTTAGTAATAAATAAAAATCATGTGGAAAAAACTCTACTAACGCCATTTTTGTGCCATGTAACTGACTTATTGAATGACCTTGTAACTAGAAAAATACGAGGCCAACCCTTGTTAATAGAACCACTGAAAGAAGAGCTTCAGATCTGAATTAGAAAGCAATTTCAACCTACAAACACCACTTAAAACGGTACAGGCACTAGAAGAAGAAGAATTCTAAAGGAACTGCATCCAAAACTATTGCTAAAGGTTACCCAAGAGAAATTTGGAATCTATAGTCTTAGAAAAAAGGAAGCAAGGAGAACATAGCAACAAATGAGTCCATCTGATAAGACTATATTAATAACAAATCACAACAGCTTAAATGAGAAATTTTAAAGCTAAATGAAAAATCGTTTTCTTTGAAAACTGACCGCTGGTGAAAATACGAACTACTCACTATGGAAGTCAACAAACCGAATTAGTTCAAGAGGTAGAGATTACAATGAGAAGCTAAAGAATTTGCCGATCATTTAGTCGATATTTTCAAATCGAATGAGACCGAATCGGTTATTATAATCGAAAATGTAAGCTATTATGGGGGTGGAAACCCTCTCATAACCCAGAAAGTAGTTAATAGGGAAATAAAATCTGAGGACAACGAAGACTCCTGGTTATAACCAGCTATTAATGATTTTTTATTAGATTACGGCATGTTACTTCTAAACCGAAGAATGTATCTAAATCGTATCGTTCGTTATCAATGCTAATCAAAGCTAATGGAGAGACTACACTTGAGAAGAATGAAGACAATAGTAGAAAGTAGAGACCTAATACCGGATCACCAATTTGGATTCAGATGCAATCATTCAATAATTGATTAGGTTCATAGAATTACAGATATTATAGAAAAGGCGTTAGAAGATAATTAAATTTGTTTGACCTTGTTTCTGGATGTGGCAGTAGCTTTCATTAAGGTATAACTAATACATGAACCAAAGGTTATGCTTCCGGGATCATATGTTGATCTTTTGTGATCATATTGATCTGAAAGGCTTTTTCAAGTAAGACAAGAAGATCAGTATTCTGGACTGAGAGAGGTAAGGGCAGAAGTACCGCAAGGCAGCGTTCTGGACCCACTCCTAAACCTACTTTATACAAGTGATATATTATAGTCCGATCACGTAAGCATACGAACGTATGCTGACGACACCGATATACTAGCAACAGGCCAAGCTGTGGAAGAGACGTCGAATATACTTCCATGTGCAAATGATGATATTTGCCAGTGGACCAAGCGATGGAAAATCAAACTTAATGAATTAAAATCTGCCAATGTCAACATAAGGAATAAATTATTGGTTAATCCACCAATAATCAGTTTAAACGATGTGATAATGCCGTACGAGAACTCTGCTAAATGCTTGGGTATGACACTGGATATTAAGCTTTAATGGAAAGAGCATGTCAAAAAGTAAAGAAAAGAGCTTGATCATAAATATAGACAATTGTACTTGCTAATTGGACGAATGTCAGAATTAAACATATCTAACAAAATACTGATTTATAATCAGGTTGTAAAGTCGATCTGACTATATGGCATTCAGCTTTGGGGTTATACTAAGAACACTAACATCGAACTTATACAAAACTTCCAGAATATGGTACTTCGGAGTGTATAGTCAATGCACCCTGGTACGTTCGAAAAAGTGATTCGCATCGTGACGTGGGAATTCTGGATATGAAACACGAAATAAAACGATTTGAAACGAAGCAGGAGATAAGGAACATGAAAATCCGGAAGCCTCTCGACTATTGGTTAGGAGACTAAAGAGAATCAAACTATCTAACTCGTTAATATGTGAGCAGCTGTCTGCCAACGGACAGGCATTGCTGCATCGTTGGATCAATAGTTATAGATTATTATGTATCCTGTCGATTAAGGCTGAAACATAGTCATAAACCGAAACATCAAGATCTTGGTGAAAAATATGCATTTAAAAGCTTATGCTTCTATTATTGATTATTTATATTTTTGAGACCAACTGCAGTGTAATAATGCTTTAGTACGAACAAGCACCTATTTTTGTGGATGTCTGAGGTTTTCTTGATTTGAGACATTTCGTTTTTACGAACAAGAATTAATAAAATGTTGCTCAACACAGTTTCTTACTAGACTCAAATACTGGATTGCCTGATGTTTAAGACAGACTTTATCATAATACTTGGCAACAAATAATGTTGTCCCCTTTTTCTCTTGTGTTATTCAAAACAATTGGTTTTGGATAAAAGAAGCAACAATCTTCACTCTCCGAAAGCGCAAACTTCATAATTTTGTTGTTGGTCAATTCCAAAATAATTGGTATGGAGAAGCTAATCGAATTTCATTCTAGTGAAGATTTAGTAGGGTACATCATCTAATCAAGCTTCTCACATGCATACCAATCAGTTTGTTATGTTGTCCAGTAAAATACCAAACAAACATCGTTAACAATTATGACGTATAAACGATATACTTAATATATGCTGTAAACGGCCCTAACCCCGTCTCAACTGAGACCTTATGAGCCATAAATACATATTAATAAGCCCAACGAATGCTTTTAAACACAATCGCTTTTTATGCCATCAGGTGCATGTTAATTTGTGGTCAACAGAGAGAGGAGAACTCGAAACCGCGATGTGATGAGAAACTCAAGACGAAGCCGTGACCTGCGATACTCCAGACCCAGACTACAAACAGATTTATATCAAACGATCGTCTTCAAAAAGTCTTGTAAATTCCTGTAAATTTATGAATTTTTAATGGTACAATTTACTGTTGATTCGCTTACGATTTGAGGTTAGTAACGTATCTTGCAGAACAATCTTACTTGTTTGATATTTTCATTCGTTGTATCGATTATGACTTTGATTAGAAATTTGATTAGTGATCTATTCCTGTTTGTACTCCTTCCACTTTATTCCAGATATGAATGCTATTGTAATATGAGTTATGCTGCATCCAACTGGCTCAAAGAACTTGGATAAATCAGATACTATAATAAGTGCTTGATTAATCGCTGTTGTTTCTGCTTTTGCTCGTCATAATCGAAATTTTCTTCGATCGTAATTGATCTCGTGATAAGTTATAATAAAATGAGATTTTTATTTCAAAAACTGTAAAGGTATGAACGACGCATTGGTATAATTGGTTATAAGATCTAAGATAATATTAAGGCAACTTGGGGTTGGCACTATGATGGTATTCTGAAAAGCACGTCAAGTACCAACAATTTATTAATCCAGATCGAAAACTGAGCAAACTTTCAACGAGGAACCGATTGTTGAACGCGGCCGAATATTAACACGTTTTTATTAGCTCGCTTTGGTAACAGTTTGTCTGTCTGTTTGTCTGTTCGGTGCAAATCTCGCAACTCGATTTTCGACCACTTCCTGACAAGCTATCGGGCTGAAACTTTGAGAGTAGCTAAGAACCCGATGACAATGCAATCTAAGACCGTTTCTAGCACTTTAGAGCTACTACGAGTCGCCATTACTGACAAATCAATTTTCAGGTGAAGAACACGTTGAGGTGGAAAACTGGCCGAATTCGCCGCCCTCTGACACAAACTGTAAACGAAACTGAATAAACACGGGTACCGCCCACGCACGCACAAGGACTTTGACTTTGAGAACATGACACTTCTCGAGTTCGCAATGAAGTTCGAGCCGCACTATGCGAAGAAGAGCAACGAAATGGACGAGAATGTCGATGAAGATGCATACGAAGCAGACGACGAGGGCCAAAATGCGAAGAGTCAGAAACAGGCTGATCACTCTGACAGACCCAAAGAAAAGCAAGACGCTGATCAGGAAAATTCCTGCGGTCGTTCGTGTCCCGCACTTTATCATGCAAAACGATCCGGAGAACTTCTTCTACAGTCTCCTTCTCCAGTACAAGCCCTTCTAAAAGGAAAGTGAGCTGCTGGGAGAGTTTGACCACTCGAAGGATGCGTTCTTGGCATGCGAAGATGAACTGAAACAGCGCAGCAAGCACATGGAGACCTTCCGTGAGCGCGACAAACAACTGGAACACGCATTTAATCAGGCTCATGCGTTCCACCTCTTCGATCAGCCAGAAGATGCCAATGTCGACTTTGAGTACGAAGAGGAAATTGACATTCCTGGCATTACTGACGACCAGTTCGAGTTTGCAAAGGCAGCCATGAACATGAAACAGTGAGAGTTCTACAATGTCCTCACGCGCAGCGCACTGGAACAAATGACTGGAAGTGATCAACGCGACAGGTACTTCCTCACTGGTGGCGCAGGAGTTGGCAAAACATTTACGTTTAAGACCCTCGAGAACCAACTCAATCGCTGCTATGCCAAGAAGGTCGTGAAGGTGTGTGCGCTAACTGGCGTCGCAGCACAACTCGTGGGCGAATCGACACTTCACAGCTCGCTAATGCCGCCAATAGTTAAGGATGGAAATATGTCATTTAACATGCCATTCCTGACTGGCAACTATCTGAAGATTATGCGACAACAGTGGCGAGAGACCAAATACATCTTCATTGACGAAATCTCAATGGTGCCTTACGAGATGCTGTGCATGATTGACTCTCGCTTAAGGCAGCTGAAAAACCATGAAGATGAGCCTTTCGGCGGTCTCAACATCATCGTCTTCGGAGACTTGATTCAACTCTCGCCAGTTAAACCGAGATCACCAGTCTACAGGCAGGCAGCTCGCTTCCAACCCGCCACTCATCTCTGCCGTCTGCTCACACTGGTAGAACTGACTGAAAACATGCGACAAAAGGAAGACGACTAATTCGCGAACTTGCTTAATGCACTGCGTGAAGGCAAAATGAACATGGAATTATTCAACACGCTTCTGTCGAAGCAACTGACCGATGAAGTGGGAGATTTCGCGATCGACAAGGCCATTCGAATCTACCCCACTCGTGCACTTGTCGCAGAACACAACGCCAGAGTTCTTGCACCGACTCAATCGAGGTGTGCACATCTACAAGATCAAAGCACAGGACACAGTTGTTGACGCCACTCGAAACATGGAAAATGTTCAAATCGAGAACATCTTGCCAGAAGACATAAGTAAGACTGGTGGTCTTCCGTACGAAATCGAGATATTTGTCGGAGCGAAAGTGATGCTACGCTCGAATGTGAATGTCGAAAAGGGACTCGTAAACGGTTCAATCGGAAACATCGCGGAAATAATCTGGCCTCCCTTCCGCCGCACTCAGATGTACCCGACTGACATCCCAACACTTCACATCGACTTTGGAAGGATCGGCATCCACCTGATTGAACCTCGTGCAGTTCAATTCCCTGCGAAACGAAACTACGGTACGCTTGAGAGGAGAATGCTTCCGATCATCCTCTGCTGATCATGTACGGTGCACAAGATGCAGGGATGCACCGTCGACCACGCGGTTGTTTACCTGGGTCCTGTGCTCTTCGAGAAAGGTCAACCGTACGTCGCTTTGAGCCGAGTGAGATCACTAGATGGCTTGCGCATCGAAAGTCTAGACTGTGCCAAACACATTGGAATGAAGCCCTGCAACGAGGAAGCTCACGAAGAAATGAAACGATTGCGAGGACTCCAGCCGCGTAGTAATTAAATATCTAATACTAATGACCCTCTTCTTCTTCTCTATCTCGTTGCAGGCCTGCAGGTTGGTGCGGAAAGTATCTGATCTCATTGATGCTTTTAGGTTATCTCAATATTTGCTTATTGTGTAACCAAAGAGCATCAATTGCGATGAGATCATACTTGTACATTATGAAACTGAAAGGTCGTCATTGCACTTGCTCTTGCATCGGGACATGACAGCCTGAATCTCTACTTTGTCACGATGTTAAGAGTAAGCTTTTAAACGATAAATTCAGGTAGACACGACCTTCAGTTTGTAATTTACGAGCTTACTTTTCGCATTTCTCCCCTATCATTGTCACATAGAAATTTCTACCAGTTTTTTTACTGCCGGCATCTGCCAGGCTTTTCCTGGTAAAGTAAATAAAAGACCCAGCATTTGAATTTCGACAATGATAAAACAAACTTTGTGTTCTTATTCGGCTTTACAAACTCTTTTGTTTTAAGAAATTTAATCGAAAAGTTGCAAGATTTACTGACAACAACAAACAGACAAAACCTAAAAAGGAGAAAATAATATTATATATAGATAAAAAAAATCTAAATAACACGTTTTTATATGACCTAAAAAGAGGAAAATAATTTCTCTCTCGTCCCACAGACTCATTAAATTGAAGTCTAAAAACGTGGTGCGCGTCATCCAAATACAATTACCAATCCAACGATGTCATGAAAATGTAAAGCCCTAAGAATTACATTGATTCATACACAATCTCATCAGAATAAAAGCATAGTGGGTAGAAGAAGTGTAGTGAAAGAGAAAGATGGCACCGAGTTTATCGAAACACATAATTCGTTCTATCAAGAACATAGAATTTACCTCGGCTCTAAAGTGAATTAATTTCAGAATCACCCTTCATCAACATCTCATGTGATCAAAATAATTAATCAGTTAACGAAACAAAGAAGTGTGCTTGAAAAGAGACAGAGCGATAAACGATAAATCTGAGAAGAAGAGACATAGAGAGGACAGTTAGAGAGTAATCGAGAGGAAAAAGATGACGCGCACCACGTTTTTAGACTTCAATTTAATGAGTCTGTGGGACGAGAGAGAAATTATTTTCCTCTTTTTAGGTCATATAAAAACGTGTTGATTTAGATTTTTTTTGTCTATATAATATTATTTATACTTCTAGATACAATTTTAAAACCATCAATGAAATTCAAACGACTGGCAATTGATTTACAAACATAAATGGCGAATAACGAAACAATTCGATTTTTAAAGGTCTAAATATTGAATTATTAAAGAAATTTTACGGAGCTTTTCTTCGAAATAATAGAAGGGTTAGGAAATACGTTTGAACTACGAAATGGCGAAACGTTTAGATACAGTTACATAATTCCTCTAAATACGAATATATTGGAGGTGGCTAACAGAATTAATGGTCAGGTGCAAATTCTGATAACTAAGGTTTTAGCTGTAATAATAGAGTTGCAAATTCCCTTGACGGAAAACCTCGGTTTTAACGATCAAATGAGACCATTTAAAGCTTTATACAAACACAACTATTTATTTTTTTATGTACCAAGTTTGAACATATACTTCTCCTATTCCTTGAATAATTGGAGCATTGGCTCAGAGTAATAGGAATTTTATCAAGTCAATAAGTGGCTAATTCGAGTGATGAGTCATTTCTTAAGACTGTTGCTCAAATTTCATTGTGAGTGAAATTCCTACTATATCGTACTGTGAAGTGTGTAGTCGTCTTCACCTCGGTCATTGAACAAAGCCTATGCTATTGGAGAGATCGTTTGCAAGTACCTTCTAGAGTTTTACTGAAGAGTTTAAGTCTCTTATTCCCATTACTGAAACTGCAATCGACTCCTGTTTTGAACCTCCTTTAATCAAGATTGTACTAAATTTTGGTCGTTTTGTAATCGCCTCTATTATTCGTACGTCTAGCCTTGCTAAAAAATGTACTAAATTTTTACGTAGTTTTGCAATTCTAGCATTTCATTCTACCAAGAAACCTCTTTGGTGCTGTCTCTTCGTTTTACATCTGTTTATAAGCTGAATGTATCGAGTTATGTGGATGCACCTAAGAGGACTGTATATTTACTATCTTGTCCCGATCAATCAGTTTTGGTTTCTAAATTCTTGTCACTACAGCTTCTATATCGAACTAACGACTATAACGCAAGCTGTATCCAATAAGGTCTAAGATTTAACGCAAAAATTTGATTGTTTTATGTTCTAATTTAAAATAATCGGAATATGTGATTCAGATTTTAATGTATAAGTGCTCGCATCTCCGGTCGGGATTACTCATATTGAATATCAAATTTGATATGAACGTAAAGGGAACATTTAAGTGTTGAAAATCGATAACAAATATTCCCGTATACTCCGTTGAAGAAGCTTTATATCAGACTCAATATTAAATTTCATTTGTTTATGAACATCCAGCCCCTACCTGTTGATAAGCTCCATATTTTGATCATTCCATTGTTATCTATTATGAATTTTAATAAAGCATTATTAGCATCAAAATTATAATGATTCACGGAACTGTTATTCGAACAATACATAAAACTTTAAAATGAGCTTTGACTTACCGTATTATATTATATCGGATACTCAATCAGCATGAAGTTTTTTATTAATCAACCTACCTTTGATTAAACAACGTATATTCCATTCCTAGACTGAAAAAAATGTATTTTCTGTAACAACCTGTTGTTGTGTCTATTCAATCTATTCTAAAAGCTCACATACACACACCCATATATACACACAAAAGAAAAAACTTTCTTTTCTCAAGTTACACAAAAGAAAATCAATTATTCGTTATATTTCCATTTCAATAATTTATACATTGGGTATATGATATGTATATATCCTGAAGCTTTTTTCCAGCCCCCCCTCCAATTTTTCATAAACAAAAACTAATAATAATAAGAACAAATAAACTTTAAGGAGGAAATATAAAATTAAATCATTAAATCCTTTTTTTTTGTGTTGTTCGACTGAGCTCCAGATTTTTATTATCATGACATTTCATAAAATTCTAATTGGGCACCTATACAATAAAATAATCAGAACAATGAAACAAAAATGTATAGAACAACAATAAAAGTTTCAATTAATCGAAAAAAACTCTATAGACTTGTACCTATATATAGATGTAATAATAATAGACTTCAATCAATTAATTTATAAATTTAGGTGGGTGTACAGATACATGCATGCATGTGTACTAACAAATGTACGAGTATATGATCAAAAAACAAAAGCACAATTGAAAAATTGAACTTTTTGTCGAACTTTCAATTGATGCTTTGCAAATAGTTTTTTCGATTTTTCATTATATAGTTGCAAAGTTGTAGAAGAAATATATAGCAAACAGTAAAAAGCTTTTCAGCGTAAATATATACATATTTTTCCAAATGAGCTTTTTCTATAACACTCACTCGTCTATATGATGAATAGAATTTATTATGTACATAGTTATATTATTTAAATAAATAATGATAGTTGTTATATATATATATATATATATATATATATATATATATATATATATATATATATATATATATATATGTATATATATATATATATATATATATATATATATATATATATATATATATATATATATATATATATATATATATATATATATATGTATATATATTGTTTTTGTGAACTGCTACAGCTTGCAAACGAGTTCTAGGTATATTGTGACGGCACATTGTTGACACTTTACAGTATAATGTGCACTTGCTATTTACTTAATGAAACTATAAAACTATTTTTTTCTTTTTATAACTTGGTTTATTTGTTTTGTTTGTTTATTATTTATTACAATTTATTTTCATTTTTATTTTATACAATTTTAACATTTCGTTTTTGATTATTTATTTAGTTTATGTTATTTAGTGAATCGGAAATTCTTAAGTATTTTCGAAATTATATTTTGTTTAATGAATTTTTTTTTTGTTCCGAGATTCGTTTATTATTTTTATTTAGAAATTTTATTTATACAATTAATTTAATTTAATTTTATTTTATAAAGCACAGCATTTTTATGTTTATATGAATAAAGTTTTTCTCTTTTTTTTGTTTTTTTTTTAATAATACAATTTTTTTTACTGTAATTTATAAATGAAATTAAAAATTTGGCGTTTCTTATTCCTTTTGTCATTCTTTTTGTTGTTTTTTTTGTTCTTGTCTTCTAAGAATTAATTTAAATTTTACAATTAACTGTACAATTTTTTATTTTATATTACAAATAATTGAGCTTTTTATTGTACACATTCATACATACATTTTATGTACGTACACAGATACAACTGAGCATTTTATATATATTGTATATTATTTAAGGATTGCTTTATTAAAAAATAAATAATACAAAATGTTAACGTAAATATTTAAATTTATATTTTATTTTATAAACAAAAATAGAAATTCAACAAAAATTTAAAATCTAATAAATAAGACACAGCCCTGATTTTTTTTTACTTTATTTAATTTAATTTAGTTTTTTATATTATATATTTTAACTATAGAATAATTTAAATGTCTAATTTCATCTAATAAAATAATGCAAATTAATTAAAATTATAATTAATAAAATATTTATTTTGGTTACTATTAGTCGATTTGTTGAATGGTTTTTGTTGTTGGGATGATTCAGATGATTGTGACGGGAATCCTGGGAATTTTTGAGCGATGGTATAGATGAACGACGTGTTGGGGCTAGATAGTCACCATTGTAATCTGAAATTATTTTATAGTTTCAAATTAATTATTATTTGGACTTAATATAAGCAGTTCTATTTTTTTATATAAAATTGGCTGGAACATTAGAAGGTTCCACACTAAATGCGACAAAGGGGCCCATAGAACAAGGAAGAGACGACAACTATGTAACGCTTATTGATTTAGAATTGAACACTGAAGGATATATAACTTCAAGTAAGGTGCACTAACAAATAGTTTAGTGAGAGACCACTTCCTCTCTAAATCTGTTAGAGCAACTGTCTTTATCAATTTTTATCATTATAACTAGATTAAGATATGTCTGGTTTAGGACCAATGAAAGTGGAGCGCAATTGAAACAAATAAAACTAATTTAATACTTGCAGTTCTTAAGACAAATTAAGTAATAGTTAAGGAATTATTTAGTTAATTAAATTTTATCATTGCAAAGAAAAATATGCTTGCCTACAAGGAGATCAAAAGCTTCAATAACTCACTATGTTAAAGGTATAACATATATAAAAAATACTGTAGGAAATGAGAACCTAGACTGCTAGACATATATGTTCCAAAACCAGTACTTATAAAAGAGCCTGCTCCAAAAATGCTCAGGCGATTCAGACACCTTTTGAAGAAGTGAAACTAGGCTCATAAATCTCGAGATGAAATTGCGAATTGGAAAGTCAAATAAATAGTGCCACTAGTATTGCAAGCTCAAATACATTTGAAACGAAATGCAACAGATCGTGCAGAACGAATTCTATGACAACCAGGGATTTCAAAGCAATTACTCCAGTAGTCGCTCTATCTCCAATTATGTTCCTTGATCTAGCAATTGTTTTAGTTAAGAGTATAGGCATACAGAAAAAAATATAAAGGTTTTAGACATTCACACTTGAATTGTTTTCAGAACACTATCAATGATAAAATAGCCTCTCACATTTATCAGATTTAGCACACTTAGATGTTTATCTGAAACATTTTGAACAAGAATATTGTAGCCCTAGATAATAAATCCAGATTGCGCCAATCTAATAAGAACAAAAATGTTACAATCTGTTTTGGATGAAGAGAATCCACAAAGATAGACTTGGCAAAATACAAATACCAATAAGCCATTTTGCTTTGTCTCAGCAACGTCAGGCTTATGGTTAGACCCAATCCATTTGACACTGACAGTAATGAAATCAAAGTGGAAATAATAATAAATCGTATTAGGTACAGCCAAAGGCATCATCAATATCTGGATAATTGTTATACAGATGGCAGATAAAGGAAGATCACACATTAAAAATCTATATATTAAACATTTTTCAGAATTAAGACAACCCAGCTTCTGTTCCAAGATTGTCAAATAGTGCTAAACGCAATGGAAACTTGAAAACGATGCAGTAAGTTGTTACAATTGAAAGGCAACACATACTGCAATTTAGTATTTACACATACTGTAATGCAGTACGTCATGCGCAATCACTATGCCGGTTTTAGTTCATCAGCAAAATTATTATTTAGCCATGTCGTAACAGATAATGCGAGAATCAAATCTCAAAACCAATACTCTAATATTGATCTTCTCACAGAAATTTAAACAGGAATTTGTGAGCAGATCTTAGGTTTTTTAAACTCTTTTTAAGTGACAAGAATACTATTCCTATCAACCTAAAGGCTAGAAGGTTTAGCAAAATCTTAATTTTCCTATGGTTTTAAGTAACTTTATAAGGTAGTGTAGATATAATTAGAAATACAAAAATTTAAAGAACAGAATAGATCATAACAAGCAACTTGAATAATATTTAGAAATATAATTAATCTAAAGGATTCATGAGAAAAATTAATCTAAAGGATTCGTCCCAAGTATAACAAGCAAGTATAGAAAAAGACACAGTTTGTATTAGACATGCAACAATCAGTTTGGGAACATACCCCTGAAATAAAAAGGAAGAATACTGTAATACCAAAGGGAACAATATTAACTCAACTACCATTGGGAAATTAAAATAAAAAATCTCCAAAAATTTAACAAGAGTTCAAAAAATTAAATAATATCACTCCTCAATTAAACAAATTGAAAGACGAACCAGTCAGTTACATTTTAAGCAAATTAACTAATGAAAACAACCCCAATTAAGAATAACGAACACCTAGATAAAATATTCCAGCCACATGATGACAAACGATTGGTAACTGAAATCATTACTGAACAAATAATTCAAATCTGTATCAGATTAAAAACCTGTCGACCTGTGGTTGGGGGCAACCATGTTTCGTAAATATTTCGAACGAAACATGAGATCCATAGAATACCACCACAGTATCCAGAGCTTGTCGTAGGAGGCGACTAAATCTGGTTGGATCGCTGGGCTGACGACCCGCATCCGTAAAAATCAATTACAGTTAAAAATGTCAACAAAAACAAAAAAATCGGATACCGCCTAAATAACAATGACCCCCCGCTTAAGTACCCGGATACGAGAATGAGGATCAGCACGTGGAACGTGCAGTCTCTAAGAAAACCTGGCGCGTTGGACGGCCTTATCACATGTATGAAGGAGTATCGGCTGGAACTCGTAGCGCTCCAAGAAACTCGATGGCCTAAAAGTGGAGTCCATGTGTCCCAAGGCTATACGTTGCTACACAGTGGAGTTGACCTCGGAAATCTTGGAGTTGGCTTTCTCATTGGGCCGCAGGTAAAAAAGGCTGTCTTGGACTTCCAGGCAGTCGATAATCGAATGTGTAAGCTTCGCTTGCACATGAAATTAGCCAACCTGTCAATTGTTTGTGTACATGCGCCCACTGATGTAAGCCAAACCCAAGATAAAGACTCATTTTACAATAATTTGGATAATCTGATGGGCTCTATTCCTGAGCACGATATCAGATTGGTGATTGGTGACTTTAATGCTAGAGCTGGCAGAAATCAGACCGACTTATGTAATAACATAGGTCCGTACTCCCGACACGAAACTGCGACCGAAAATGGGGAAAGAATGATGTACTTTGCGATCGCTCATGATCTCAAAGTGGCAAGTACATTCTTTCCCCATAAAAACATCCATTTGGAAACATGGACACATCCACGTAAAACATCCCGAAGCCAAATTGACCATGTGTTGATTTCAAAAGACCGAGCTCGGGTTGTTCAAGACGTGAGATCGTATCGGTCGTCAACAAAATTCGTAGGCAGTGACCATTTTATGGTTGCTGCAAAGCTACGATGGAAATTTTCGTACAAGTCAGGGAGGACAGGAGAATATAAAACGCGATTCTCCTGTGAAGGTCTGATAAATGAAGAAACGCAACGAAAATACCAAGATCTTGTCAGCAATAGCATTTTACGATCCAATTACCAATCTGATGATGTGAACAGTGTCTGGGAAGTATTGAAAACCTCGGTTGTCGATGCTGCCCAGCACACTCTCGGTATAGTGAAAACTAAGCCCAAAAATGATTGGTTTGATGAGGAGTGTCGTCTTGCTGTTGCGCAACGCAATATAGCCCACAATGAAGCGCAGACTCGGTTTACAATTGCAAGGAAAAACAAGGCAGTTCTTGCTAGGAGGACAGCTAAACGCATTTGTAGACAGAAGAAGCGCGAATGGTGGAAGGCCAAGGTCTTAAGAGTACAACAACTCAGCAATGAGCACAATTCACGTGGTTTCTTTAAAGGAATCACCGAATTGCACCATACCTTAAGATCTCGGTCAACTGCCATTCGGGACCAGGATGGAAACCTCTGTGTTAACGTCGATGCGGTACTCGATACATGGCGTGAACATTTTTCTGATCTACTTAATGTTCCACATGTATCACAAGCTGTATTTGAATACCCTCAAATACAGACCGCGGAGATGTTCATTGAGGATCCATCCTATGAGGAATTTACAATGGCCATGCAGAGATTAAAGAAAAATCGTTCACCAGGGGTTGATTGCATTAATTCAGAGCTCTTGATATTCGGAGGGCTAACTTTGTGGAACTGTCTTTTCGACCTTATTCGATTGGTATGGCGAAATGAAGTTATGCCTGACGAATGGAAAGTGGCCGCGTTATGCCCAATATTCAAAAAGGGTGATCGCATGAAATGCGAGAATTATCGCGGTATAGCTCTCCTTTGCACAGCATATAAGTTACTGTCTTACATAATCTTGGGAAGAATTACTCCTCTAGCGGAGGAAATTGTAGGTGACTACCAAGGAGGATTCCGTCCAAATCGGTCAGTCACTGATCAAGTTTTTCGCTACGGATGATTCTTTCCAAGTACTACGAAACATCTCGCAATGTACACCAGGTATTCCTAGATTTCAAGCAAGCCTATGACTCGATCAATCGAGAGAGGCTATGGTATGCGCTTGAATATTTAGGAATACCACAAAAATATGTACATTTGTGTAAAATGACAGTAACGCAGTCACAATGCTGTGTCAAAGTTGAGAACAGGCTATCGAGAATTTTTGCAATTACTTCTGGTGTTCGACAAGGAGATGCGCTGTCCCCGATACTTTTTAATCTCATGTTGGAATACATCCTTCGTAAAAGTGAAACACCTCAGGACAATATCTTATTCCGACAATCCAATCAACTTCTTGCTTATGCAGATGATATCTGTGTGATTGGATTAAATGGCAACGGAGTGAAAGAGATACTTGATCCACTGGAACAGTGTTCAGCTTCCGTTGGTCTCAAAATCAATGAGTCCAAAACCAAATATCTAATCTCTGGTTTTAGAGACCAAGACGCAATTGATTTCAGTAGTGGAAACCACACGTTTGAAGGAGTAATGAGATTCAAGTATCTTGGATCTCTCATTACTCACGATAATAGTGTGGGAGAGGATATTAAGGTTCGCATTGCCGCTGGCAATCGGGCTTTGTATCCTCTAAGGCCACTGCTGAAATCAAAATATCTTGCAAATACGGATAAGCTGAAGCTGTACAGAGTGTTGATCAGACCCGTTGTCATGTATGGATGTGAGAGTTGGACCTTGACGGATGAGTACGAAAGATGGCTTCTTATATTCGAGAGAAGAATCATGCGTGTGATATATGGCCCAAAACGCGACGTTGATGGCACATACCGAGTTCTATTCAATCACGAGATCAGGAATTTAATGCAAATTCCTGATATCGTGCATGAAATCAAAGGACAGCGAATACGCTGGCTCGGTCACGTTCTGCGTGCTGATCCGAAACGAATGATACAGCGATCTTTAAAGGGAGAACCGCCTTTCGGTAGGCGAAGAGGTCGCTGTCGGCGACGATGGCTCCACGGCGTAGAGAGCGATCTGGCATCTTCCAACTGCTTACAACAGTATGAAGAGCTGGCTCGTGATCGAAACTGTTGGAGCCAGATTGTTGACACGGTACGGGCCAATAATGGCCTGTAAAAACCGCAAAAAAAAAAAAAAAAAAAAAAAAAAAAAAAAAATCAGATTAAAACTAATACGAAGTATTTTTTTGTTGTTGTAGAGTTATCTGTCACTCAGGTTATATTGGCCCATTGTGACTTCCCACTATATTTCTTTGCGTTGCACTTTGCATAGCGCCATGCCAGCCTATAGTACTGACGTAGAAAATGGGACGGCACACGCATTCTTACCTCCATCGATGGTGAAAATCCCTTTCCCATCCCCTATCGGGATTCGAATCCGGCACCCCCCGCTCTACGCCGCAGTGTTTTAACCATTGCGCAACCTGGGCGGTAAACGAAGTATTAGTAAACATATTATAAAAGATCTTCCAAGTTTTGATTTAGCTCACTCATCCAACAAGTGTAGCCTTTAAAAATAAGTATGCATCCAGTTTATGTGAATTTGGCAGAAGTGTTTATTATTTCAAAACTTGGTAAATCACATGAAACATTAATAAACTCAATATTGTCAATTATCTCTTAACTTTTTGAGACAACTTTTTGATCACAATCCGATAATTGAGAGAAATCATTTAATTAAAAATAAGCAGTTCAGGTTCAGACCCAATATTCAACAATCGATCAAGTAAACAGATCAAGATCGATTGATTCTTTTTTGGTATTAACCTGATCTTTTTGATCAATTGATTCTTTTTTCTTAACGGGATTTTTAATCCACAAAATTATTATAAAAAAATATTGTTCATCCATTTTCTAGCTAAAAATAATTACAAATAAATGAATATGTAGTACATAAAAATATCTTGAAAAATAATTTTATTTATATCATTAATCTTTTTGAAAAAAAAAATATCAAAATCAAATCAAAATTATTTCTATAAAAATTCAATCAATCACCACACCATTGAAACAGAATCATACTACAAAATTTCATAACAATTTTTTTTACGAAATCAACTCGTTCAAAAGAAACAGTTCGGTAAAATGATCAATTCGTTCAAAAAAATCGATTCGTTCAAAAGAATCATTTCGTATAAAAGAATCATTTCGTATAAAAGAATCATATCGGTCAAAAGATCAATTCGTTTAAAAGAATAATCTCGTATTAAAAGAACTGATCTTTCAAAAGAATCAGTTCGATTGAAAAGAACGAGACGAATAGACAAAACGAACTAAAAAGTGATTTTTTCTTTACGTTGTGATAAAGTTGAGAAAATTATGCTTTATATTTACTTCCCTTTCACATTAGTAAAATAAGAGTAAAGATAGCAATATAACATTAAAGGTATACAATTATATGTTTGTGCTAAAATGAGAAAAAGATTTTATGTGGTTTATTACGTCTCATTCGCAAAATAAAGTAAAAGAAAAAATGCGATATGATGGTTTTATAGAAATAAACGAATCGATTCATTTGGTTCTTTTTAACCTGATCTATTTAATGTGATATTCTTTGCAAAATGAGAGAAAAGAGCAAAGAATACGAAAAAATTGCCCTTTATGTCGATGTATTGGTGAAAATAAAATACAAATTATTATGCTACACAAACACAAATTTCATGGTATAGTCTTTTAAAATATATAGATTTATTTTGTTATAATCCTTTATTCTTATTGCTATTAACTTTTTATTTAATTTTGATAATTTCACACATTTACGACCAAATATAGCTCACAAATGAAATTCAAAATGGCGTTTTGTTTTTGTTTATATTGTTTTGACATTTAAAAATTTATATGTGTCGGTAAATCTGCGAAAACATCTCGATTTTGGAAAAGTGCTCGAGATCAAAAAAAAAGTGCTCGAGATCATTTCCAAAGAATGTGTTATGTCAAAAACGCACGTGTTTCGAGCAAAAAGCTTTTTCTGCTGTCAGAGCACTTTTTTTAACCAAAGAATATCGCATAAAACGAATTAATAGGTGTTTCGAACTATTTAATGATCAGTTTAAAAAGATTCGATCAGAATCGATTCGAACATCACTAATATACACACAGATGATCTCTCAAAATATAAATAGAACATGATCTTTCACCGTTGTAAGATAGACCAATATCTTTTTTATAACATATTTAATCAAATTTTGTTGCTTAAGTATTGGCTTAAAACTGCAGGGACTAATTCGAAATCAACATTTCTTGAGAGATAACCTATTGTCGGAAATAGTTTATTTTTTAAATTCCATTGAGATTGATGAATTATTTTGACGACTTAAAATATCATAAGCAATGTTTTAATCTCGTTTGCTTATGATTAAATGCTACTTCTGTCACTTACAACACTTGTCGTCTTTAATAATAAATAATAATAACACTCAATAGCCTCTGGTCACAATTGGAAGTCTTGTGATATCTTATAGGCATTATGATTATCGAAGCCGTTGGCTGATTATGATAATCTAGTAAAGTCTATCAATAAATTGTTACCGATATAATAATGATATCCGTATTACCAAATGTAGTAAATATGGAATTTTATCGACCACAAAGCACTGGTGCCATTTTATAATGAAGACACTCTACTATAGTAATATACAATAGTAATTTCAAATCAATAAATTTATACGAAAAGCATTGTAGCGAATCGTACCAGAACCGTCTAAATATATAGATGGCTCTAGTCGTACTCAAGATACCCAAGAATTAAGATGGCTCTGGTCATACTCTAGGTTACCGAGTAAAAAATGTTATTTTATTTTGAAATTCAAAGTGATTTTGAAACACTCAACTAAGAATGTTAAATCCTTGCTAAGATTATCTAGTATGATCAGACTATAGTTATTATTTATAACCGTTAATTACAAGAGTTCATTAACGAAAATTTTTAGCATTCAAATATACGCTCGTGATGAAATAGTTCATTTACACACATATGTGTGTAAAAAAATCATTTAGGTAAAATCAAAAAAAATATTGGGAAAACATTATTGAAACATCTCGAATTTTGATTAAATAGTAAACAGAATTATGGGCATTATTATCGGTTTTCTTGATACTATAGCAAGGAATAGGTGTAATGAAATGTCTTAGAAAGTTTCAGAATTTAAAACTAACCGAGAGAAGACCGGTTACACCAACTCCACTAACATTGCATCAAATACATACGATTCTGTAGGCAACAGCAAATTGAAAAATTGCAATAGCAACAGTAACAAGAGCATTAGAAAGTGAAAAAGCCATAACAAGGAGAGCAGTAGCAAAAATAACAGAGTCAACTGTCTAAAATCAATGATAAGCGTGAAGAACATTAGCCAGAACAAAATGAATATCTGTTTCAAAACCAAGAAGGACAACTGATGCAGAGAGTGGAGAAACAACTGGTTGGCCTTCTAGAAGCTTTCCATATAAGAGTAGCTGATGTTGATGTACGACTAGTCAATCTAGCGTACTCGAAATATAATGCTCAAGACTGAGATGACCTATCTGTAAAGATTCTTGAGAAACAGCTTGAGAAGCTGGAGACCACCGATCGTTTAGCCAAATCTGCATGGATAAGAAAGTTACTATACTGAAAATGGGCAGTTGGACAGAAGATCAAATTAAGATTTCTCAGAGAAAACTGCCGCCTGAGAGAAGGTGTTGGACGTGTCGGAAGCAAGAACATTTTCGATGAAATTGTAAACCAGCCGAATCACGACAACTGGCAGTAGAAAGGAATAGTTTTGAAAGGCGAAGCTCGCTCAACTACAAAGTTAGTGAAATTGAAAGCCAGATCCTAATTGGAGCAATTGTAAGAAAGATGTTCACACTTATGTTGGACAGAGCTGCATAGAAATTTATTCTTGGACCAGACGTAATTACACCACTGGAGATTGTTAAATTGAAGCGATTACTACCACTTGCGCAGATAACAACAGGTGAATCAATGGAGAGGAGCCAGAATCAGTATGTTCAAACTTCGGTTTATGCCAGCAGATATAGAAAACGAGTGATTCGGTCTTGATTTTATGCAGCCAGACCAGTTTGTGTTTGCACTTCGAAACCATACATTGCTATAAGTGCAAACTGAGATAATTCTACAGATTTGTACTGAATATAGTGAAACATTCGAATAATCAATGAAACAGAATCCGTCATTCCAGCAAGATCACAAGCAGTCGTATTGGCCAGACTACCGAACGATTAGAAACGACCTATAAATCTATTTAGTATTACATTGAAGTTCGAGGTGTTCAAGTTTCAAATGCAGTTAGCTGCCACTATATACTGCGGTCACTAGTTCGTTACCTGAGCTTCCAAGAGTGAAATTGTCTCCATAGAATCCACAAGCTCTTTCTTTAATTAATATTAATTTTATCTTTCTCATAGGTAGATTTCCAACTTCCCTTTTTCCTTGTTAGCTCCTCTCCAACAATAACTTTGGTACTTCTGTGAAAAAATGTTCTCAATTTTTATCCTATCAATCTCCAATTCAGTTGTTTCTAGGAACCAACAGTTATTGTTATGTGATTCTTATTGTCTCACACCCACCCAAAGAATCTATTTCACATACAAGTTTATGTTTCTCAGTTTTGAGAAATAGCTCAGTTACATTCCTGGTTTTAAGTAGGTCAATGCATACTTGGTTTTCGATGCATACTTGGTGTTTGTGTAAATGAATGCGTTACTATAGTGACAATGCACATCCTTGCCTAACTTTGGTTATAATATCTGGAAGCATATTTTTTTAGGAATTGAGTCATCATGTCTGTTTCAAATTCATTGTCGTGCTCGAATTCAAAAGGTGTGCTGGTATAGTGTAGGTTAGGTTAGGTTAGGTTAGGTTGAGTGGCTGCTACAGCACACTTAGACCGGCAACGGTCCGTTGTGATACCACAGGATCTTACTCCCCTTTTACCCCTATGAGAACCAGTTAGAGCTGCTTACGTAGCGTAATAAGTCTCGCACATTACAGTTCTCGAGATCGGAAAGGCAGTCCATTAAAAACTTACCCAGATATTCATGTCTTTTGTGTGCCAAAGCCGGGCATGAGCATAGGAGGTGGACTAACGTCTCTTCCTCCTCCTCGTCCCTACAGCTTCTGCAAAAGTCATTTACTTCCAGACCCAGCCTTCTCGCATGTTCTCCAAGAAGGCAGTGTCCTGTGAGTATCCCCACGATCGTTTTAAGTTCACGTCTTCGCAGGGAGATAAGTGCCTTTGAGCGTTTCAAGTTCAGCTTTGGCCAGACTTGTCTTGCCACTCTACATGAGAGGGTGTTCGTCCACCTATTGTTCGCAGAGGCTTCCGCCTCTTTTTTAAGCACAGTCCTTAGTGCGTTAATGGGTCTCCCCAACTTCGCCCTTTCCGGTAGCAGTTGGAGAGTTGTACCGTGCCTCGCTAGTTCGTCCGCCCTGCAGTTTCCCATAACGTCTGAGTGGCCGGGGACTCAGACTACCTGGATGTTGAAATGCTCACTCATCTCATTAAGAGACGAGCGGCAACCCAACGCCACTCTAGACGTTAGAGAAACAGAACCCAGCGACTTGATTGCCGCCTGACTGTCCACATAAATTGCGATATCAGTCGAGGATACCACATTATGTTTCAACCAGTTCAGGACCTCTTCAATCGCTATCACTTCTGCCTGGTACACACTGCAGTGATCAGGGAGGCGAACTGCTATATCTACCTCTAGTTTATCACAGAAGACTCCAGTTCCTACTTTACCGTCTAGCTTGGAGCCATCCGTAAAGAACTGCAATGCTCCCGTTTCAGCTGCCAACCCGCTCCTCCAGGATTCCCTTGAAAGGCAGGTGGTTCCGAACCTTTTCTCGAAGCACAGACTCGGTGTAACATAGTCAAGATTCGCCAGTTCTTTCCTCAGCGATCTGACTATCGTCGAGTGTCCTATTTGAAGACATTTCCATTGAGATATGGCTGATAGTCGAGTGGCCGTAATCGCCGCCATCTGCTTACCATAAATGTCCACGGGGAGAAGGTGAAACAAGACCTCTAAGGCACTTGTAGGTGTTGTCCTCAGTGCCCCGCTTATAAGCATGCAGGCCGTTCTTTGCACCTTCTCAATCCTTTTCCTGTATGTTATTTTATCAAGAGCTGGCCACCACACGCTCACCCCATACATAAGTACAGGTCTTACTACGGAAGTGTATAGCCAGTGTACCAGCTCCGGCGTCAGGCCCCATCTCTTTCCGATGGCGTTCCTACACGAGTACAAAGCTATATTGGCCTTGTTTACTCTTTCCAGAATGTTGGGCTTCCAGCTTAGCTTACTGTCCAAGATTACGCCTAGAAATCTTGCCTTGTCCGTAAAAGCTAGTCTGTTACCATTTAGGAGAGGTGGATCTACTACAGGGATTTTATATTTCCTCGTGAAAAGTACCAATTCAGTTTAAGACGCGCTAATTGCCAGTCCACATTTGGTGGCCCACCTCGTTATAATTAGGAGGGCATTTTGGATTACCTCCGCCACTGTGCTTATGTATTTCCCAGTGACAGCTATCGCTACATCATCTGCATAAATCACTCCGATCCCTTCTCTCTCCAGCTTTAATAGCAGCTCATTGATTGCTATGTTCCAGAGCAGAGGAGACAGAACACCTCCCTGTGGGGTTCCCCTAGTCACCCGTCTCCTGATGGTGGATTCCCCAGCTCTGAGTTAATCATCCTGCACCCAAGCATATGATTGATTAACCTACTTATAGGGTAATCCACACCTAGTAGCGACAATCCCTCCAGAATTGCCTCCTTCCTTACATTGTTAAAGGCGCCTTCAATGTCAAGAAACGCCACCATACAAAACTCTTGCGAGAATAATGATTTCTCAATTGTACTTACCAGGGCATGCAGAGCTGTGTCCACAGACTTCCCTTTACAGTAAGCGCGCTGAGTCTGAGCCCAGTCACTAGGTCTAATTTTTGAGCGTATGTAGATATCTATCAGCCTTTCCAAGGTTTTCAATAGAAAGGATGATAGAGTTATGTGTCTTAAGTCTTTTGGGTAGCCCTGCGAGCATTTACCCGCTTTCGGAATAAAAATCACTCTGACCTCCATCCACTCCCGCGGAGTAAGATTGGTATAGTGTAAGATTTCATTCGTTGGGTTTTTGTACGATTCGCAGCCAGAAGCATTGCAAGAACTGCCAATGCATCTCGACAGTGCGATTATTACAATTTTTATTTTACCCAAAATTTACCATTGCGAAACAATGGCCCAATTGAGAAGCTAGTTTGGTGAACAGTTTAGTTCACGTTTAGGGCCGGACAATTGGCCGTGTAAATCGTGCGATTTAACGTCATTAGACTATTTTTTGTGGAGTTATGTTAAGGTTCATGTCTATATCGCATCGACTCAACTAAAGATTTCATACATTTCAAGAAATTATCCGTTACAACCTCGTTTCTCAATTTACCCAAATGTTTCCAAATGTGTTTTCTTTCGATTGGATTATAGTTCTGACGCAGGTTTAATACAAAGTGTTTCAAAATTTATACCAAGATATCAGTAGTAAATGATTTAACAAAGTCCGCTTCATGTCAGCTTTGACATTTGTGAAGTAAACAGATTCACAATTTTAACGATGGATACTTACATGCTAGAAAAACGCATTTAAGCTACTCAAACTTATTAAATGAGCCAACAATTTCAAGGTTAGTCAATACTTTGGAAGACTGGTTCTGTCGAAGATTAGAAAAGATCTGACAAATCAAAAAGTAGAGGTTCTAGTGAGAACAATGCTGCTGTGGCACGACGTTCTCAGGAATAAAGTATTTTACATTTCTTACATGTCATTCCAGTTTAGTAGATTGAATTTTTTGATCTACTTGAACGTGTGCTTTTAAATCTACCCAGAGGGGCGCTATAAAATAATTCGATATCGAATTTTTTTCGATGTCGAAAAATCCGATCCGCTTCGAATTTTCCCATTATGAAATGATTTAGTCGAACTTGTCAAATGTAAGTTTGAAGTTAGCACTAACGAGTTTGGTTATTCACTTGACGTTGTTAAATTTAATTTTGTTGTTGTGTTTTAATTGACTAATGAATAATGAAATTTTGACCCTTAAACAGTGACAAATGAAATCTTGTTACTAACGAGCAGTTGGATTTTGATATTTGGTTTTTGGGAAAGTTCGATCTCGTTTGTCTTTTTAGTTTCAAAACAGAGAATTTTCGGATCCGGAATCGAATTATTCATAATAGCCCTCCAGTTGATAATTATTAGGAATATCTGCATTAACAACAAGTAAAGGAACATGAATTAACAAGTAAAGGGTGTTTCTTAGAGGTTCACAACTTTGAATTGGCAACACTCCGATCCCTTCGGTTTAACGGTTGTTTAACAGCTAATAGTCGCTATTTGTTCAGCTTGGTTAAACATTTCATTGTGTGCGACAGAGATGTTGAATTTCCATTCAAAATTTTGTTATACTATAAAGCTCATTTTTTGTGGTTAGAACACTGTGGCATAGCGGGAGGTACCGCGTTCGAATCCCGATAGGGACAGGATGCAAAAAGGGATTTTCACTATCGATCGTCTGGGGTGGTACGATCGGTGGTGAAAATGAACTCATTCGAGACCCAGTTAAGGTTAGAATCCGTGTGACGTCCCATCTTCCATGTGCAGTACTATAGGGTGGCATGGAGCTATGCAATGTGCAGATGGTTTCTACGTAAAATCGGACCTAAAGTCGGAACGTACAGTAATATGGTGGGAAGTCATAATGGGCCATTAGAGCCTGAGTGACATACAACACAACAAAAAAAAGCTCATTTTTGGTTGAACGGGTACAGAAGCAGAATTTTCGCATTTGGAGTGAAAATAATCCACAAGCTTTTGTCGAAATAGTTTGTTGCGCTTCATGGGATGGCGGACCCATTGGTTCATGTCTTCAAAAACGATGATGGTCAGAATGTTATTGTCAATGATGAGTGGTAAAGGGACATGATTAGACATTTTTTCGTCCCTCGATTACCTTTCATTTATCTGGTCTAACCAAAATACTGTCACACTAGCTTAAGGGTGAACATAGATTGATTAGTGTCGGAATTTTGAAGGAATTGACAAGTGTATGGAAATTAACTGTTCGCGTCTTATAAAGTATCGCTTAAAGTAGATATTCAACCGACATCCGAAAACTTGGTCGTGGACTAACCATCCCCAAAAAAAATAATATTTAATAATTTTATCAATTTAAAAGAGAACATCATCAAGTTAAATGTCATATTAGAACATTGCTTATTAGAATTGCATAATTTCAAAATAAAAATGACAATTTCGTTCGTTCTATAACTGGCAGGCAATAATTGACATAATAACAATAACATAAAATTTAAATAATTCCACAAACAAATTTTGAGAATTTAAAATTTCGATATACTTGAAAGCACTGGTAGAGAACTTTAAATTTTGTACAATATTTGCATTATATATATATATATATTGTATCGTCTTATATCGATTTTATAAAGTTCACGCCCCTGATTTTTCCACTCTTAGATAATAAATTTTTATAAACACAAATTGATTCAATTAAAAATTTCGTACAGTTGTTGTGATGAGTTCTGTAAAATTCTAGTTCGAAATGGAAATCATGTTTTTGTTGTCGCATTTTTACGTTCGAAACAATGACACAATATATAAATCATAATGAATCCAATTAATTCGTCATAAAACACAACATAAAAATCCAATTTAACATTCCACTCATCTGTATAAGATTGCCGAGAAAAAAGTTTCTCGAACACACACACACCAAAAACTGAACGAACACCGAATGTCAATTCCCCAAACCACGCACTATATTATATCAATAAAAATTAAAAAGTTTTTATGCGCGTGGCGACTCATCAACATTCATCTTTATATAAGACTAACTACTTACCGTCTTTCCATTCCTCCATGCCAAAATCGCCGATCATTTGCATATCGTGATTTTTATGATGATTTGTTCGCCGTCCTAATTATTCCGCGGGATGAAGAGAGCGGGCAGCGTTAAATAAAACAAGCAATGTAAATGTATAGGTATGCGTACAGGGTACAGGTACTCGAGTACCGCGAATTATATTAAATCGGTACAATATTATAAATACATACCTTTACTTCGATTCGATTGTGTCGATTCCGTTGGGAGTACGGTGGTTGGTGCTGGAATTTCTGTAAATAAAAAATTCGTTTCGGTTTTAAATGATTAAAATCAATTTTGCTAAAAGCTCAACGATACAATAGGCTGTATATACATACCATCTAATTTAATGAATCCATCCGTTTCCCCTAATGAGTTTTTGGCCACGCATCGATACGAACCGTAATCATTGATACCGATGTTATGAATTTTTAATTGCATAAATTTACTGTAGCCACTGCTTGTCGATAGGGTTTCGTATTTCTCTCCTGCGCGTGAAGTGTCTATCATTAATTCACATGTGTTGAGGGTTTATTTATTGGTGTTAGTAAGTGTGCTTATGTATATTATTTATATTATAAAAGGTTTTCCAATAAGAGGTTTCATTTTGAAACGCTTTGAAATTGTTAATATTCATTACGAAAATGGTGAAACCTTGTCGTCCGGCAATAGTGAAACTGATGGAAAAATTTGAACTATTGGGACATGTTAGTGATGTGAGCCAGGTTTGTCGATCCCTCGTCGATGTTAGGAATCATAGACATTCTGATCCGGATTTTTATCGAAAAACCATCTTCAGTGATGATGCTCATTTGCAAGGTGCGGTCTTAGGGTTGGTGGTGTTATTGGACCGAGTGAATGGATTGTGCTACCGAGCTATGATGTTTGTGATCGGAATTGGAAGATAGTGATGTGAACGGCGTTTATTTTCAGAAAAACGGAACAACAAAACAATCACAATTTTAGCAAGAAAATTTCCTAAGCGTGTTATTTCTCGAAGAGGTGATCACAATTGGCCACCAAAATCTTGTGATAATATGATAGATAAGTTCTATGCCAATGCTTCACAAACGGTTCAAGACCTTAAATATGGACTTCGTAAATTTATCGAGGACATTCAGCCGCAAATATGCGAATTGGTCATGGAACAAACACACAGCACTACTAATAATAAGGATGGGAAGGAATAAGGAAGGATGGAGGTTGAAAAGGACTCAAGGAATAAGGGTTGTAGTCTTCAAGTTTCAGCCAGATGTGTTTTTGGTACTCTTGCCCAAATGTGAGAATTATACTCTAGTCTGGGTCTTATATATGTCTTGTAAATTGAAAGTGTTTCAGATGATGTAAAATAAAACTTACATAGTTCGTAGAAATCCAACACATCTAGCTGCACTAATCACTGCTCTGTTTATTTGTTCATTCCAGAACATTTTCTTTGTTAAAGTCAAGCCGAGAATCGAAAATGAGTCAGATGAAGCCAAACTGGATTCTCCTATCAGAAAAGATGGCGAATAGCCATCATTTCGGCCAGACAAAAATCAGGACTGAAATTTGTTGGGATTGAATTCAACCCTGTTGGCTTCAACCCATTTCAGAACTGTAATGAGATCACGCTTAAGGCGATCCTTCATAGCAATTCTTTCTGCGAGAACATCGTTTCGCGATGGAGTAGAAGGTAAGCAGTATGAGGAGGAGAGTGAGCTGTCATCAGCATAAGAGTATATTGGATGGAGCGTTGATGATAGAAGATCATCGATGATAATAAGAAAAAGAGTTGGAGAAAGGACGGATCCTTGAGGGACACCAGCGTTTAAAGAATGTGGAATGGAAGTCGTGCCATCCACCACCACTTGGATTTTACGACAGAAAAGAAAATTTCAACACATAGAATTAAAGAACCGTGAAGGCCAACTGCCCTATTCCAAATATCAAGCGCAATGACTTGTGATTCACCAGATTGATGAATACTCCTGTTCCATTTTTCAGTGATGACGTTAATTAAGTTTCCGGCTGAGCGTCCTCGGTGAAAACCATACTAACGATCTGAAATTAGATGGTGATCTGCCAAAAAATTCATCAGTTGAAAATTGATTATCGTCTCAAGTACTTTGGAAAGCACCGAGACAGTAGCGATTGGACGAGAATTCGAAGGGTCAGACTTGGTGCCTGGGATGTACGTTAGCAATTTTCCAAATGGAAGGAAGGGAAAATGCCAGAAGACATAAATAGATCGGTGGAACAAACATGAAAGTGTCTTTGACAAAGATTTACAACAATATTTTACAATAATTGGAGAAATACCATCCGGACCGGCTGACTTGTTGAGGTTAATGTTTGCAAGAACTTTGGCGACAACTCTAGGTCGGAATCTAATGCGACGCATCGACGAGCTGACATGCAATATAACAGGTGGTGTTGAATTAGATTGAGCTAAGTTGGAGTTAGCAGCAAATTTTCGAGCGAAGGGATTAGCCTTTTCATGGGCAGTGGAAAAAATACTATCGCCATCTTTGAGAGGCGGTATAGAAGATTTCCTACTTTGCAAAAAGTTTTCCTCGACTTTATGAGTTCGTGTTGCTAGGTTTCTAACCACCTTGAATTCGGATATATGTTCAGCTGTCGGGTTTTGGAGATACTTGCGGTCACAATCTTCTTTAAGGGTTGCTTTCCTGCAGTCATGACTGTGCCAAGGATTGTTTAACTTTTTTGGCTTAGTGAAACTAGAAGGAATGAACTGTTCCATTCCTGTGAAAATGACAGTAGACACCAAAATAAATGCCCGGTCAATATTACCGGAGGCGAAACAAGGACGCCATTCGAACTCTTGAAAGAACTTGTTCATTCTCTCTTGACAAGTCCATGACGTTGTCTCCGTTGTAATGAGCCGATGGTCAGAATTCCCCAAAGGAGAACCGACATAGATAATGTATTTCTCATGAGATGTTAAAAATAGATCAAAGAGATGACCTGTATCGTTGACCCGATCTGGAATTCTGGTAGTTTGATCCACAAGCTGTGTAAGATGGTTTAAAGCTGAAAACATTTCGGCCACATTACCAGCCGGTGTAACGAATTTTGAATATGGAAGCCATTGTCACTGTGGTCGTTGAAATCACCTGCCACAACGAAAAGGATATGGTGCTGCAAGCGAAGCCGTGGACTCCATTTGGCTGACATAAGTTCGCAAAACTAAAGCACTTTTTGGCCGTCGTTAAGCATGTTTCCGGCCGGTGAAAAATTTGAGCACTTGGGACATGTTTGTGATGTGAAGAATCGAAACCCCAGTTTTGTTGAATTCTCGTCGATTTTTGGAATTATAGACATTCCCCAAAGACATTCCACCGAAGTTTGCATAAAAACTGCAGACGTATATAAAGTTAACACAAGAACTCAAGCCGGTCGATCACCATAAAAGTCGTTTCTTCGCCGATTGGGTCCTTCAAATACATTAAAATGATCCGGAGATTCTTCGTAAAATAATCTTCAGTGATGAAGCCCATTTGCACCTCGGAGGCTCAAAAAATTATCGCTTTTTGGGCTCAGAAAATCGAGAACATTCAGCTGCAAATGTGGGCAAATTGGTCTTGGCGAATTTCATAACAAGGATATGATACTGTAAGCGTAGCCGTGGCGGCCATACTCGTTTTAAAAAAATATCAATATGAAACCTCTTATTGGAAAGCCCTATATATAATTTATATGATTTGGTTTTTGTTTTCCAACATAATTTGCATAACAATTTAACATACATAATACACATATATAATTTTGCTGTATACATGATTCAATTTATGAGCTTTCACATATTATGTCCGACCCCAAAATATCGTTTAAATTGCGGAAGGAATATACTTAAACATTTCGATTTTGTTATGTAAAATTTATGAACTTTTATGCGGGAAGGCACAAATACATACTATACATACATAAGAATTTATAGAATCGTAAATTTTTATGTTGGCCTCAAAAATTATGTTGTTAAAGTTTTATGCAAAAAAATTTAGTTTATCTCGATAAAAAAAATTAAAGTTTTATACCCGATATTATCATATCCCCTCGTTCCGTTGTCCAATAATTTATCGACTGTGGATACGCTTCCGTATGACATTCGAGTATAACGTCTTGGCCGACATACGCCCCCTCTAGTTGGTTTGCAATAGACAGCATTGGTGGAACTAAAACACAATAAATAATCAGTAAACCTGAACATTTCCCCCACCCCCCCTAAAAATTGTTGTTATTACATTGAACACGAAGATGAACACGTTTGCTGATTGATGGTGGTACACCATTCGAGGCAACACACAAATATGCCGCCATATGCAATCGGCTGACTTTTGTGATCGACAACATTTCACCATCGACAACATTGACACTATCACCGCCGATCACCATTTCGTTGCCATCCTCGCGACGCCACATAACGTACGGTTCGGGATAACCTTTTGCCTTACACGTCAGTGTAACGTTTGTACCCTCGCGCACTACCATATCGCTGCTCGTGTGCGTTTCAATGATACCCGGTGGGACAACGACTTGTAAATAACCTTTGCGTGATCGCATCGGATCGGTATTCACCTGACACATGTACCAGCCGCGATCGTTTTCTTCGACTTCTCGTATGTGCAGATACCACGAACGATGGTCGTTGTACGATAAACTTATACGATTGTTTTGTGTGATTACGTTGTGGTGTATCGATAGTATTGTTTGGGTGTCGACTCGTACCCATGCCACCTGAAATTGTACAAAATAATTATGTTTAAAATTGGAATAAAAAATGTTGTAATTTCATCCGGTTCAAGCTTTAACTGAAGCCTACAATTTTTTATTAACATTTCAGAGGCCTTGAATTGGAAACACACGGTCTCTCCTTTTAGCCCATCGAGTTTCTTGGAGAGCTCTACGACTTCCAGCAATATTCACTCAACTATACATGACATAAGGTCGTAAAACGCGCCAGGTTTGAAGTGAATGCACTGTCTCATCGTTAGACCAACGATCCAACCAAATTTAGTCACCTTCTGCTACAGCTTTCGTTACTGATGTGATATTCTCATGATCTTATGTTTCTTGCAAAATTTTACGAAACATGGATGCCCCAATCTACAGGGCTTCAACATGGTTATGCAAATGCTACTTATAAAGACGTCAGCAAACAGTGATTGCATCGATGAAAATTGAAAACAGTACAAATCTAAGGGCCAAGATGGGAACCTTGTGGAAATAAGCAGGTATTTGGTCAGTACCTCAACCATCGGCGACTATTGAAGTCCTGACCAAATACCTGCTTATACGTGACATTGAACGTGGTGAACGTTACGTGGCGTTACATTGGTACCGTTACGGCCCGGTTTCCTTCTGGAAACATACCTCCTAACAATTTCATATTACGTTTTGTCTAATCTATAACTTGGCCACTTCTTAATGTCTTCTTTCTTCATCAATGAACTTCTAAGGCACAGTTATTTCCAGGAAGTTTGTCACATGCTGCAACACAGCCAAATATCACTAAGGTGGGCGAATGTGAGCACCCAAAAATACAACATGCAGCCAGTCAGGTTCGTTTCATGCTTCAACAACCCTAACATCACTAAGCGGGCAAAATCAGGCATCGCAACACAATTACGGCATTAGAAAGAATTACACATACACAGAATCATAAATATTAAAAATCGGTGGGAAAAATCACTTCCGGAGGAAAGTGCCAAAATAATTAATTCCTCAAATTAACGCCCACAATCGAATTCGCTAGCACTGTTGCGACACGATTAAACATTACATAAACGAATCGCATGTGAGAGTTGGACCTTGACGGATGAGTACGAAAGATGGCTTCTAACATTCGAGAGAAGAATCATGCGTGTGATATATGGTCCAAAACGCGACGTCGATGGCACTTACCGAGTTCTTTTCAATCACGAGATCAGGAATTTAATGCAAATTCCTGATATCGTGCATGAAATCAAAGGACAGCGAATACGCTGGCTCGGTCACGTTCTGCGTGCTGATCCGAACCGAATGATACAGCGATCTTTAAGGGGAGAACCGCCTTTCGGTAGGCGAAGAGGTCGCTGTCGGCGACGATGGCTCCACGGCGTAGAGAGCGATCTGGCATCTTCCAACTGCTTGCAACAGTATGAAGATCTGGCTCGTGATCGAAACCGTTGGAGTCAGATTGTTGACACGGTACGGGCCAATAATGGCCTGTAAAAACCGCAAAAAAAAAAAAAAAAAAAAAATAAAAAAAAAAAAAAAACGAATCGCATATAGGTACGTACATCAAGTTCGATAGCATATGGTGTAATGAGATGGATTTTGATCTTTTCAATCCATCAGTAGTGACGTCATCATCATCATCAGAACAATAATTTAAAATATTATTCAAAGTCCTCCAACGTCACATGGGCATTACATTGGCGGCTTTTACAGCCCTGTAATAAAAAGGATGTTTTTAGAAGCTCACAATTTTGAGTTGGTAACACTGCTTTATTTGAAAACCCATTTAACAATTTTAAGTTGCTTTTTATTTGGTTTAATTTGACATTTCATTATGGATAGACTTACATCAGCAGATCAGAAAGAGTTGTTCGGAGCTCCACTGCTTTCAACCTATAGTTGGGTTAATTATGCGAGTAAATTCCACCTGCTGACATATTTCACATGTGTCAAGCCAGGCTCTGGTGTTGTTGTCAATGGCTCTTCTATTAAAAAGTGTCCTTGTGTTAAAACTGAATCATCATCTATGTCATTGATTAACGGCGCTTAAGGTCTTGAATTAAGACACGCTTCTATTTGAGCTAATATGGTTGAAAATTCTTCATAAGTCTGTGTATTGCCTTCAAGAATCTGTCTAAGACGTATTTTATCGACGTCACTCAGGGCCCCCATAGTCCTCCATAGTATGACCTTCCTGGTGGAATGAAATGACATTCGGTTCTCGTTTCTGCTAGTTTGGCTCCTAATTCTTTACTTTGATGTTGAACTTGCATATTTAGTGTGCTATTGGCACCCAAAAAATTTGTGCCGTAATCACTGAATAGTTTTAGGCAAAGACTTCTTCTGGATGTGAAGAGTTGAAAAGCTGCTAAGAGAGCTTCTGTTGTTAGATCGCTGACAAGTTCAAGGCGAACCGCCTTTATGGCAATGCATATATGAATACAGCGATATATCGCTTGCAAATCTTGTTCCAACGCTCTTTGTACAGCTTCAAACTTATGGGACCATCATAATCAACTCCACTGTTGGTGAATGCGTTTTATGACTCTTTCAGTTGGTAGTATTCCCATTAATTGTTGTGAGCTTTTGCTCTGCTACATAACAAACAGTTATGACTGACGTGTGGTTACATTTTAAGGGCCGACGTTGAATGTGAACCACACCTAAACGTCAAGTTTTTTCTGTCTGCTTTTAATTTGACATTTCTCAAATTAAAAGCAGATCTGCTACTTGCACCTCTCACGCTCAACAATTGCACCTCTCACGCTCGTCGTTGATGAACATTATGCATGATTTGCATTTACACGCTTATAAGATGCAATTGACTCAAGAACTAAAGCCTCATGAACATTCCAAACGTCGTCAATGGTCAGAATGGCGGCAAGAAATGGCAACAGTGGATGATCAATTTTCGAAGAAAACCATCTTCAGTTATGAGGCACATTTTCACCTCAGTGGATTTGTCAATATACAGAATTGCCGCATTTGGGCGAATCATAATCCAAGAGTATTTTTTCCAAAATGAGGCCGGTAGATATGAATGTGGACGATATGTGGTCTCAACAGGACCGTGCCACTTACCACACAGCTAACGAAACAATATAGCTCTTTTGCGCGACAAATTCAATGGTCATGTTTTCTCACGTGGTGGCAATGTCAATTGGCTGCCAAGATCATGTGATTTCACAACGTTGGACTTCTTTCTTTGGGGTTATTTGAAAGAAAAGGTGTACGTCGATAAGCCAGCAACAATTCAAGAGCTAATGGATGAGATAGTTCGGTACATTAACGGAATAGAACCTTAATTATGCTTAAGCGTCATCGAAAATTTTGACCATCGGGTGGAGGTGTGCCGCCAAGGTCGCGGTGGCCATTTGGCCTCTTTTTGTTCCATACACAATTGATCCATACCATATTATCATAATAAAAAGAATTGACAATAATTTCCTAAATAATTTGTTCCAACATCGGCCCTTAAAATTTAACCACCCTTTATAACAGATTGAGTTTTTCGCATTTAATATCCAATAGGCTTCAGTGGCCTAAAACCCATTCCTGATGACGTATAGGCAGTTGGTTGTTGTATCGTGTAAAGTTTTAATTGCAGCAGCGGACTATGTATTTATTCAATAAAGTGTTTAACAGATACAGAAAGCCTGCGTTTGTTGAAGCGGTGTTCCAGAATCTCCCCGGCTGTATCGTAGTTGTTTCAAGTGGGTTCCAAATGGTTTAATAATTTTCCAGCTGAACCTCCTACGGGACTTTTAAGGTTGTTGATATTGTTCGTCTTGGTTAGCTTGTTGTTGTTATGAACTAACCGTTTGAACGTGTCTGAGAAATCCACCCATTCCATGCAATCCCTATGAAAATGTATGATTTCTACTAGTGGTAGACGAATTTCCAGTTGCTTCACTTAGCCCTGTTATTCTTCCAACAATGTTGTTAATTGTATTACTACCTTTTCGTATTGCTCGATTAAGTTTTCAGAGTGTTGGTCTTTAAAATATTTTTGGTTAGTTTCCTGTTCTTCTGAAATGTCTATGCAAATTTCTTCATGAAGGTCCCTGATCTGCGGCATCATCCTCTGCATGTTTTTTAATTTAATTTTTAAGGATTGGCGGCATTCATAATTTGATCCAACCTTTGATGCCTCGGCTTTTCGCTTTTTGATGCTTTTCGACTATCTGTGCCGTTGTTACTGGCTTTCTCAGATGGGACAAAGATGAATTTTTAGTTGTATGTACGGGTGTCCGCCGAGAAGGTATACTAATTTCGGCAATTATGTATGGAGTACAATATCAGATAAATGTCCACCTCTGTTAGCCTCACAAATGGAAGCCCTTTGAGCACATTTCACGCGGTATTTCATTAATTTCATCACGAATATTTTGTTTGAATTGCTCAAGCGTTTCTGGTTTGTTTGTATAAGCCTTGTTTTTCAGATATCCCCACAAAAAGAAGTCCGGAGCAGTCAAATCAGGCGACCGTTGAGAAAGAGGTCCCGCAGTAATTCCATTGTAATCCTGGGTGTATACAATGAGGCACCACATGTTAATAAAGCCCAAAACATGCAGTTGTGGCGTTAAAAAGTTTTCAATCATATCACGATATTGCTCCCCAGTCACAGTTACCGTTACGCCGTTTTCATTTTTAAAGAAGTAAGGCCCAATGATTCTTCCTGACCAAATTGCACACCAGACTGTCACTTTTAATGGATGTAAAGGTGACTGATCAATAATTTGAGGGTTTTCCATTGCCCAGAACCGACTATTCTGTTCATTCACATATCCATTCAAATGAAAATGTGCCTCGTCACTCATTATGATTCTTTCACGAAAATCGGGGTAGTCATGGGCGACCTGTAACATCCTATTGGCATATATACGGCGGCGTAAATGGTCTTGTGGAAGAAGCTCTTGTGTCAACTGAATCTTAAATGGAAACAAATGCAAATCCTGGTGCAAAATTGTGGCAAAACTTGTTCTTTGAACTGCAGTAATGTTTTCAGCCGATCTTGCAGGACGTTGTGGCCCATGCTTGGCACGTTGTTTCTCCCAAAAATTTCACGTAACTTTCGCATCGTCACAGTAATCGATAATTGATTTTGATAAAATGTTTTAACGATTAAAACACGTTGGTTTATCGAATATTTTTCCATAATAAATTTGCCTCGTGTCTACTTCACGACCACCAAATATGAACTGTCAAGACTAACGTTTATCAAAATGGCGGCAAAACAAAATAGTATACCTTCCCAGCGGACACCCTGATATGATTTTAGAAATGGTGGGTGAAGGTGGCAATGACGGTCGGTTAAGACGTTGGCGCATACCTTCAATGTTTTTGTGAATATGTCACATTTTGTCTATCCTTGAAGTACTGGTTCGTTGATTTGAGTGATGGATGGAACTCTCTGATTTTATCGTCGACATCTACATATTCATTTTACAAATTCTTGAACCAATACATTTGACTAGTTTATTTTTTGTTGAAAGCTTCATATCCAAGCTGTTATAAGAAATGAAATTTTTTATAAATTTGGTTAAAATAATCTTGTGTACTGTGGCTGTGGGGTTCCAACATCCAGTCCTTCTTCCTGAAATTGTGGTAAGGCGTTTAGCTCAAGAATTCAATCAACAGTGAGCTGTGTAGCTTATCAAGTCATGTATATGGCCCCGATTACCAAAAACACCGTTGAGACACACTTGACATAAACCATAAATATTAGCTAATTGGCCGTTTATACCCCGCGTATACATGGCATGAAACACAGACGAACAAAGTGAGAAAATTATAAATTCACATCATGCTAACGTGTGTGGTGAGGATATAATATGCTGTGCCTATACTACCATACATGGAACATACACAAAAGGGTAACATAACCAATTTGTTGAAGATCGCGTATTGCGCGCGCTTTTCATATTGTTTTTCACGAAATTTTTTTTATTTGTTCTTTTATCGCACACAATTTATCATATTACATAAAATATAAATGTATAAAAAAACGAAAAAAACGAAAGAAAATGGGAAATGGTATAAAGAATTATTGTGTTCAATAGCCATGCCGTGCCAACCATAAATATGTGTATTGAAAAATATAAATTATTTGCGATGCTTATTTTTTATGGTTCGAAGAATATTTTATTCTTATATACATAAGATTATATATACGGAATAATGATATTGATAATAATAATGTAGTGAAGTGGTGGTAACAATATTCCCGCGTTCCTATATTTAAATATCGAACGAAACGCGAGACAGTGTTTATGCCACTATACAGCTATACTATATATAGGCTATATATGTATGTCGAATCGAACAAGAATTGATTTTAAATTTATTCAATTAAATTATGTATTGATACGATTTTGAAATATACTTCGTATATAATGTATATCGAAGGCATAGCAGCAATAAGGTCCTTTGGGAATGGAGATTTTATACTTTATACGTTTTAAGCTTTTTTTTTGTTTGGGGGTAGATAGATATATATGGTATAAATCAAATTTAAAATATGCCAATTATATCAACAACAAAATATTTTACCTTATATCCTTTTAAATTATCAACAATACATGCTAGTAATGCATCACGTCCTATTGTTACGGTTATATTTGGTATTGGCTCAGCAAATCTTGGAAGAGTTGTTTCTGCAAAACAAAACAAAAAAAAATTAGAAATAATCGTTATATTCTTGTATCATTGTAAGAGCAACTGCTGGACGTCTTAAATTGTTTTACTGTAAAGTTTTAACGTAGTTAAATTGAGTCACCTACACTGACTGTTGTAAGCAGAATGGAAAAATGGAGAATCCATCCAATTTGTTAAAATATAAGGATTTTTAAATCGGCGTTTTAAATAAGTGAAGTGTTAAAGACTAGTGTCATAGCTCCCATTAGTGGCAAGTATAGCTCCCACCAGTGACCAGATCGATCTCTACGCCGTGGAGCCACCATCACCGACAGCGATCTCTTCGCCTAAATATGACTGTATCATTCGGTTTGGATCAGCCACTGACAAGAATTCAGTAAGTCGCGTTTTGAGCCTTATATTCAACATCGCTTTTTGGGCCATATGTCACACGGATAATTTTTCTCTCGAATGTTAGAAGCTAATTTTCATACTCGCCAATCAAGGTCCAACTCTCACATATATACATGATAATGGTTCTGATCAACACTCTGAACCATTTCATCTTATCCGCATTTGCAAGATATTAAGATTTCAGAAGTGGACGTAGAAGATGTAAAACACAAATGCCTGTGGTAAGGCAAAACTTGATATCCTCTCCCACACTAATTTTGTGAGTAATGAGAGATCCAAGATACATGAATCTCATCACTCCTTCAAAGTTGTGGTCACCACTACTGAAATCAATTGCGACTTGGTCTCGAAAACCAGAGATAAGATAATTGGTTTATTTAGTCTTGAAGATTTTGAGACCAACGGACGCTGAATACTGTTCTAGTGGATCAAGTATCATTTTAGCTCCGTTGCCATTTAATCCAATCACACAGATATCATCTCCATATGCAAAATTTGATTGGATTGTCGGAATAAGATATTCAAGGGCATCCGTAGTTTCTCTCGATTGATCGAGTTATATGCTTAAATAAAATTTAGGAATATCTAGTGAACATCGCAAAAATAATCGTTTGTAGCCAAAAACTTGATTAGTGTCCGACCGATTTGAACGGAATCCTCCGCCATCGGTAGTTACGGATTATGTCCTCCGCCAGAGGAGTAATTCAACGTCATTTCGTCATACCCATCGAATAAGGTCTTCTGTCGTAAAATCCAAGTGTTGGTGGATGGCACGTCCTTTCTCCAACTCTTTTTCTAATTTTCATTGGTGATCTTCTATATCATCAACGCTCAATCCAATATATTCTTATGCTGATGACAGCTCACTCTTCTCCTCATACTGCTTACCTTCTTCTTCATTGCGAAACGATGTTCTCGCAGAAAGAATTACTATGAAGGATCGCCTTAAGCGTGATCTCATTTCAATTCTGGAATGGGGTGAAGCCAACAGGGTTGAATTCAATCCCAACAAATTTCAATCCTGAGTTTTTCTGGCCGAAATGATGGCTATTCGCCATATTTTTTGATAAGCGAATCCAGTTTGGCTACATCTGACTCATTTTCGATTCTCGCCTTGACTTTAACAAAGAAAATGTCCTGGAATGAACAAATAAACAAAGCAGCGATTAGTGCAGCTAGATGTCTTGAATTTCTACGACGATGTAAGTTTTATTTTACACCATCTGAATCACTTTCAATTTACAAGACATATATAAGACCCAGACTCGAGTATAATTCTCACATTTGGGCTGGAGCACCAAAAACACATGTGGCTGCACTCGATTGAGTCCAAGGCCGAGCATCTCGAATGATCGCGGATGTAAATGTATCTTCAAATCTCGATTCTCTTTCCCCCAGGCGAAATGTGGGAGCTTTATGTGTTTTCTACAAATACTTTCATGTGGTTATTGCTCATCGGAACTTTACGAACTTATGCCTGGTTTATCAGTCCCCATGTAAATGGCCATAGGCTCGATTTACGCAGATCATCTGTTCATTACCTTACTACATGCCGGTCTATAGCAGATGGTTAAGTCCATGAGTTCTGCTGTCCAACAGGTGGTCATAGATGTGTTTATCTTGATCGTATAATTTTTAAGTCTTTACCAATGTTAAGTTCAATATGCTTCACAAGACTTGAAATGTATCGTCGTGTCCCAAAAATACAGCTACGTTTGTTCAAATCATGGCATGACGCATGTATTCATTAACACCATCGATCTTAATTAGATGGTGAAAAATCCCTTTTGCATTCTGCCCGTCTAACGGGATTCGAATCCGGTACCTCTCCCGTTCCAACTGCCACAGCTCTAACCACTGAGCCACCTGGGCGGTAAAATAATGTTAAGGAAAGGCACAAATTTAAAGATTCATCAGTCCAAATCGGTCCTTATATTTTTAAGTCGTTTACATCTCTGTTATTTAATATTTCCCAGACATGGGGAAGCACCTGTAATTTTTTATAATATTTCGAACTGTGATCTCTTGTAGTTTTCTTAATAGTTTTAATACCATTGATGTTGGTGTTTCGAATAAACGAATGAGCATTCGTAATACTGAGCATTAGTTCTAGCAGTTCTCTGTTTAATGCACTGGCTGATACCAACTGAATATACCTTTGGTTCACATGGGCATAGTTATCGTAAAGCTCGACGTTTTGTCCCATTATTGAATACATTTTAGGAAAAACTATGGTTATTTGTTGGGACTCCGCTTCGATAGGATGTGTCCAAATAAGTTTTTCGTCAAGGGGTAAACGAAAAAATTTTACCTTTGTTCAATGAAGTATATTTACACGGTTTAATTTTATTATTGTGCATTGATAGTGAAAATAATGTAAGTTCATTTCTTTTTATGCACATTTCGATTTTGAACAAATGATTTTTGTGACATCAAGATGGCTGCATCATCAGCAAATGATGATATTTTTGGTTTGAAAATAATAGAAAAATCGCTTGTGTATATCAAAAACAATATTGGTAGATGGACCCTGCCTTGTCGATCACCTGCGATATGGTTATGAACCATTTTATATATTGATCCGTCATGCCATGACTTGCTTAACTACATCCAGTAAGACCTCAGAAAATATAACTTTTCAATATTAGCAACATTGTTTTCAAAAAAATTTTAGATGACTGGACGCAGTTTTGTATTATTCTGATAAGGAATATTTCCCATCTTCAATATGAATATCATTTATTTTAAGTCAATTCATCAGGTTCTTCTCTTCAAATTTTACCGATAATAAGATCATATTCCGGAGCTTTTTCCGGTCTAACATGGGTTTTGATTATATTTTCTTTAATTTGGTTTTAACGACAAATAATTAATATTTTTTTCAGGGAATTTGAAATAATTAGTATTTGTGCAACTATTTTCTATGGATGAACCAGTTTTTCTATTTCCTTTTCTATTTAGTTACAAAGAGAAATCTGTTTTCTTGGTTGGTCAATACATATTTTGGACGACTTTGTTTGGTTCTTCCTTGAATGCTAATTTTTGAGTTTAAATAGAATGATACAATTTTCACTTTTATAAAAGAGAAATGTACTATAGTTTACTTTCTCATGAAGCTTCTCAGCTCTTATTATCTCTATAGCCTCTTCAATTTCTGCTGTTGTGCTAAGTGGAAATTTTTAAAAACATTTTTGCTCGACTAGCCTTTCTCGTTACTCAATTAACTATCAGTATTACTATCGGTAGTTGATCAGTTGATATATTTTCGTTTTAGTTACAGACCAGTACGTTCATTGATCACCTAAGAGGAAATCTAAGGTACGTGACTCTTTAGTTTTATAAAGTTCTCTCCCTTTCAGTGATGTAATAAGTGTTCAGTATTATTTCGGCCCTGCAAGAACTTCAATACTCAATGGGTTAAAATAATACATGAACAGAAATTTTATAGTATATAAGGGTACTGGTATAGCACTGTCCCCAGAGCACTTCTCAGACAGATGTAAGTTGATTGAATCTTTTTCATACGATTAATACCTCAGCCTACGTCAAACATCTAAATGTTTTTATGGATAATCAACATTATTGGAAGTATCATCTGGATCTTACGCTACAAAAAGCACACTGCTATTTTTGACAATGCCGTAGAACTTTTAGTTATTCTTGAGGATTGCCCCCAAAAATGCTATATTTTATTTACATATGACTGGTTCTACCAATACAAATATAAGCATCAACTTAACTGTTTTTAAAATATCGCTTGTTGGGCTGTAATTAAAGCCATGTTTCCTAGCCTATCCTTAGCCCTACAAAGTACTTTATTCTCGGTACAGCTTGTTCGGCTGACTTTTGCTTGACATGGTTAAGGATAGAACTCTGCCGGTTTTATAGTATCCGCAAATCATGTAAGGTGGTTTATTCATCCAGTGGAAATTGGATTTCACCAAATATCCTAATTGTTTTCTCAATCAGATATCCGAATCACTTGAACAATCCTCTAATTAGCTCTAAGTTCATGATAGCAGTAGCAATCCTTACTTGTGTAAGGCGAAATCTTTATCAGAGGGTTTCATCCGAAGCTGACCAATTACGCTCTTTCTATGAAATAGGACAATATGAGAATATTGGTTGGAACGTTTCAAAATTCATCTTCATTACAACAAACTTGCCGGTGATGACGTATGTGCCAAATGCTTTGAGGATGTCCATGATAACTTACATTTCTTCATTACCTGTACGCTTTTCGATCTCAATAGGTCCCCTTATGTTCAATTAGAAATATTTCTATGGGTAAATTGGTTCAATGGCGGTGGGATGGCAGAAGCAGCAAAGAGGGCACAACATTCACTAATACGTCAAGCAACCATTGCTTTGGTTAGTACAAATTTGGGTGACCGCTTGGGAACATCAAAGAGGTAAAAATGCAAAACTGAATAAGTGAGAACCTATCTCTGATAGGCCAGTCTACCTTATCCAGCAGCCCTGGAATTTAAAAGTGGAACATAAGACTCTAACGGAAACATCAAGGTTAGCACAAGTTGAAAAGAAATGACTAGAAATAATATAGATATTCTCCACCTCAGCAAAGTAGGATAGAAGGTCAGTGGTGACTAACAATCAGCGCAGGAAATTGCATGATGTTCTCTGACAGAACTGACACACATGAACAAGGTATACTAACCAACTGCTAAAGCAAAGAAATCACTACTTGAGTCGAAACCAATAAGTAGCAGAATAATAACTGCACGATTCCATTCAAAAATCAGATATTTAACAGTCATTCGCCCACAGAAGAAGATGGCACAATTAAAGATGAATCAAATTAAATTAAATTAAATTAAATTAAAGATGCAGCTACAAGCAGCCATATCAAGTGCACACCAAAATGTCATCAAAATTATCCAAGGTGATTTCAATACAAAAATTGGAACTGACAACACCGGATTAGAGAAAGCTATTCATAGGCGGCAGCAAATTCCAACACAAGAATACACCTGGAAATCTCCAGAACAAGAAATCAAATTGACCATGTGCTGGTCAATAAGAAGTTTATATCCTACCTACAAGATGTCAATGAGAGGAGCAGAAGTACACAGCGAGCACCAACTAGTAATTACAACATGCAAAATCAAACCAGTCGCTGTGAACAGAACAAGGACCATTCGGAGAAAATTCAATATAGATAGATTGAGAAATACAGACACAAGAAATATCTTCAATGAAACGCTCCAAATCAATCTACTGAATAACGAAATCACTCAACACTCTGGATCAAAAATGGGAAGAAATAGAAAACGCCTACGTAAAAACTGCTACAATGAGTGCTTGGCTACCAAGACAACACAAACTGCTACAATGAGTGCTTGGCTACCAAGAAAACAGTGGATTAGAGATGAATCGTGGAAGAAAATTGCGGAACACCGCCAACTTAAAATACAACTAGGTAATCAAAATGCGGCAGAAATTCAAAAAGAATATGAAGATACAGCTCGAGATGTAAAGAAAATGGCAAGGAGTGATCGTGGGATACAAACAGAAGACATTCTCACGACTGCCGAGTCAGCGGCAGCAAATAGAAATATGCGCACATTACACAAATGTGTAAGAAAAGTCACCGGATTTACAAATGTATCACCGATAAAGGATTCACAGGGACAAGTCTAACTACATACGACCAACAGCTAAATAGATGGAAGGATTCTTTTGAGAACAATGACATAGATAGCGAATCAATTGAGGAGCCTCCAAATGGAAACTATAACGAAACCTTAAATACCCATCCACCAACGGAGCGGGAAGTTACAAGTGCCATAATGAAATAACAAAGTCGCTAGAACCGATAACATACCAGCTGAAGTACTCAATGGAGACGCTTTTACAACTGCAGGAACACTAACACCACTATTAGTAGAAGTGCTTATTGGGAGAATTCCGCAAAAATGGAAAGAGGACTTAACCATAACAATCCCAAAGAAAGGCGACTTAAGAGAATGCAAAAACTGGCGAGGCATCTCCCTGCTCAACAGTACAATGAAAGTATTAGCAATGGTCATCTAAGAACGAATCTCACCAACTATGAACCAATACATAAAAAACGAACAAGCTGGTTTGAGACCAGGAAAAAGCTGTACAGACCACATCAACACAGTCCAAATCATCGTCGAACAATTCAACGAATGGAACTCAATCTACTCTTCGTGTACTTCGAACGCGCATTCGATTACATCAATAGAAGCGCAATCTGGAAAGCACTCTGTGAAATAGGCATCCCAAGGAAAATAACCGAACTCATCCGAGAAATTTACCGGAATGCTGGAAATAAAGTGCAACACAAAGGTAAGCAGAGTGGCACATACTACAATACACGAAGAGTTAGACAAGGATGTGTACTATCTCAACTACTGTTCCTCATAGTACTGGATAATGTCATGCGCAAGCTAGACATCGCATCACTAAACGGGATTCAGTGGAAGCTATATAAAACTCAACGATCTCGACCACGCAGATGATATATGCCTGCTAACTTACAAATACACAGACATGCAGCAAAAGCTACAAAAGTTATCAGAAAATCACAAGATGTCGGGCTTAAGATAAACAGAAGAAAGACAAAGGCCATACAGAACACAAGCATAAGTACACCGTTTTGATGCGAAACAAGACACAATAGAAGATGTCAAAAATTTTGTATACCTTGATATTAGACATTACTTGAAGAAGACCAACGCACGAACAAAGCAAGAAACACTTTCAACGTCCTTCATAAGATCTGGAATGCTTCCATGTCAAGATACACCAAGATTCGAATGTTTAATGCCTGTGTAAAATCAGTACTGCTGTATGGATGTGAAACATGGAATTATACGCAGAAAGTCAGAAGAAGACTTCGAGTGTTTGTGAATAAATTCCTTCGACAATTGATAAAATGCTTCTGACCAAATATGATCACAAATGAAGAATTACTGCGACAAACAAACCAAGTGGACATTGAAAAGGAGATCAGGAACTAGAAATGGAGATTGGATAGGACACACGCTGAAAAAGATACCAAATGACATAACCAGGATGTCGCAGGAATGGAATTCGCAAGGGAAAAATTAAGTTGGAAGGCCAGCAGTGACTTGGAAAAGAACTGTAGCAAAACATCTTGGAAAAACATGGGGGAAACTAAAGAGAATAGCCCTAAACAGAGTTCGATGGTCCAGTCTAGTAGACGCCCTATGCTCCTTTTATAAAGAAAAAAAAAGAGTAGTTCAATTTTACTTGTTTGGTGACATCATTGCATGTCAATTATAGACTGGAGAGCCACGAATTGACACCAAACAAATTAGGTCAATTTAACCAAAATCTTAGTATTTTTCAACCAACCAAATGCCCTAGTAAAATAAATAACTAAAATCTTGGCTAAAATAATTTTTAATTTCAAATAACAAAACTTTGGTTATTAACATAAAACATTTAGTTACTTTACACAAAAGTATTTGGTTATTTTTTAAATATAAAATAATTGTTTTTAATAACCAAATAAAAAAGTTAAATTAATCAAAAAAAAGTAAATTTTTTATAATATTTAGCCGTTCGTACATCCCATATTCGTACAGACTCGTCAAATCTGCCCGTAACATTTAAAACTACAACAACATACGTAGTTATTGTGCCCCTCTAGTGTCTTAAGACATTGACTGAGCTTAATTCCCATATTTGAGTGTTTTGTCATCACTCGCCGATACAAGATGCCGACTGTCACTTGACCATACAACATCCTTATGCCCAACTTGTGTGCTCCCTAAATTTTTATTAATTCATCGACTGATGAGCAAGCTTTTGAATAATTTCGTCGTTTTTTATTCAACCTGCAAAAACTTATTAATCAGTGTCTAATTTTTTCAGTTTTATAGGAAAATGCAGAAAAGCGTTATAAGTTTTTGTTTTTTGACAGTTTTTAGAGCAGGTCGAATTTTTTTTTGATTCAATTGGGCAGGTTGCACATTTGTAAAGAAATTTGTTTTCTTGCTATTTATATGAAATTGTATAAAAGTTTTTTAGTGATCTGAATTAAAACTGCAGATGTAGGATTATTTATAAGAGTCAGTAAAGACAAATATTTCATATATTCAAAAATTTTCTTTATTTCAAGAGTAATACATTTATAACAAAGGCTTCCGACATTCTACACAAATCTTTCTGGTTACCCTTTCTCGTTTCCTTTTATTTTTGAATGACCTCGATCATCTACGTCCGCCACAAATTCATCTGTATTGGGATGACTCATACTTTCAATACTTTAACCCAGCATACATTCATGTGCAGCTCTAGTTGGAAAGTAGACGGTCGTTCCAGAGTTTTGGGCCCTATTTCTTATCACTGGACGGCATAAATTCTCAGCTAATACCTGAATAAACTCCCGACGTCGACCTAAAAATAGTAAAACTTACAATAGCAATTATTATAATAAGTAGTAAAGAAAAACAAAAATTACATGTGATGGATTATTTTCAGCGGCTAACATTTTGTCAGTCGTTTTGTTGTGTACTGGGATAACATCTTATCCATTGCGTCAACTACTCCTTTTGTTGCTTTATAAAATAGTATTATTTCGGGTTTCTTTTTTATTTCACTAATTTTGTCATCAAAATGCATGGTAGAGGGCAAAACTACAGCCTTGTTCTTTTTAGGAACATAGACAAAACTTGACGAAGCCTTAAATTCAGGTGATGTCTTATTTTTTTATGGTTCCTACCATCGACAACTTCCAACTTAGCAGCGTGTCAGCTAATGATACGGTGGTAAAAAAATTATCAGTTGTGATATTCCTTCCTGTATTTTTATAGCATCCAACTTAATCTTTAACAACCCCCTCTCCCTGGCTTATGTACCTGGTATTTCCCACTTGCCAGTATAAATTTGGCCTGTCAATGGATAACACTTTTAGAGTCACAAGCCCACCATAATGTGATACCATATTTTGCAGGTTTCGATGGTATATTTTGGGTGAACTTTGTACGACCACGAAAGGGATATAATTGTTCATCAACGGTAATATTTTCATATGGCCGATAGCACCGACGCAGGTTAACATTGATCATTCGATCCGCTCTAGTATTTTGTTGGTCGAACCGAATGAACCGGGTTATATTCCAAAATCTTTTAGCCGACATTGTTGCTCTATAAAGAGGGTAAGCATTTTTTCTCCATAAAGAGTGTAAGCGTTCGTAATTCGACCGATGGTTTCCCATGCATAAAAGGATCCCAAAATATGCCAACAGTTCCCGTTCGTCTAATTTTCGCCACAGTTTTTCGTCTTATCCAGGTATTTGTCATTATAAGTTTGTGCATAATTTTTCCATATCGCTCAGATTTTTTGTTACAGGATTGGGTCTTTTAATACGTTGAAGTGGTGGTACTTGCTTTTGCCATCGTGTGCAATCTTTTCCAGTGAAGTAACCTCCAGTTATTTCGTCTTGCCCGCATTCATGTGATTGCTCTGCCTCACTGTCAGTTTCATCATCGCTGTTACTGTCGTTATCGCTTTCACCTCCATGACCAATTTCAACTTCGGCCTCCTCAAAATTTACCAAGTAGCAAAATTTTTGGTTTTTAAGTTAAAGTAGAGTATTGGTGAATATAACCAACAAAACTGGTTTTAAAGTAACCAAATTGTATTACTTAGACTTTGGTCATAATATTTTTTCTCAATGTACCATTGCAATATCATCGGTTTATCGGATACGATAATTTAATCATTTCTAATTTGAAAAAGTTAAATCAAATCAAAATCACCAACCCGATATACATTGATAATTATACACAACTAAATTATAATACATAAACGATTAAAATTAACTCAATTATTAAAGTCATAAAAATTATGTAAAACATTCCACAAACAAAATTACCATTTTAGCATAAATCTATATATGTTACTCACATCCTAGTTTGCTCGTACACAAAACATTACCTGAGGCTAAAATCGATTATGCTCTCATATTTATATGGTACATATACGAGCTCATAAACAAATAGAACATGGTTTTGTGTGTGTACAACCCTAACCCTAAACCAATTTAAAAAAAATTTTCCTAATAAATGAAAAATGAAGTGAAATTTTGTTGTATTTCTGTGGTTAATGATGATGGTGCTGATGATGATGATGATGCAGTGTAAATCGACAATGCTATATATATGTATGTAGACGAATGAATATAAAAATTTCATTATGCACAATTTTCCCAGTTTTTCGTTCATGATTTTTGGTTTTAGTTATATAAGGAAAATGAATAATGCAGATAACTCAAAACTACCACTGTAATAAAACCAACAATAAGTCGAAATGTAAATCGTGACCTAAAATCATCTTCAATCTATCTACTGTATATGTATGTATGTACAAAATTGTGTACCGATTCGGGATTCCAATAAATTTGAATATAAATTTTATTTTGTTATATCAAACCTGGATTGGTTAAATAAATTTGAGATAAAAAGAATTAAAATCTGCACACTTTGTATATACTCCCGATGCACCAATCTTATATCGTTTCCATCTTATAAACGATTGCCGGATACATTCAGTCGAGCATATGCTTAAAACCAATAAATCTTATTCTCACCTTCGTTTAATGGTCCATCACCAGTTCGTGATTGTGGTTGAAATTGTGTTTGGTACGTTGATGTTTTTTGCTGTTGCTCCTGCTGTAATTGCGGTGTGGGTTTCGTTTGTAATTTGCCTGCAAACAAACAAAAAAATATAACAAAAACATTATTTATAGGGCGGCAGTAAATCAAACATAATTAAACACCTCATTCTGTTCCCACCCAAAAAAAAAAAAAAAATTTGTTTATGTGTATGTATGTGTGTTTGTATTAAAATGAAAATTGTTAGATAATTTTCCAACCTTACCGGTATAAAAATTGAATAAAAATAGCATTTTTGATTACCTCATTAAATTCGTGATTCGCAAATAAAAAGCACACGGGAGAAGAATGTGAAAGAAAAGCAATATTTTTTCCATTTTCACAAAAGATCCATATCTCATCATAAAATTTAGTACAACCGAAACGAGAGAGTGAGATGAAAAACGGAAATGAATAATAAAAAGAAAATTATAAATCTAAAAAAAAAAAAATTGCGCTTCGACGATATATACATACAAACATATAAATTACAAAAACAACACACAGCATCTTAGATCCATTTTAAAATAAATTGATATAAATATTTCATGAAATTTACAACAATAATAAAATCAAAAATATATGTTACATACATCTCAAAAGATGAATAATTACATCAATAACGTTGAAAGGAAAATGATAACGCAGGCACACGATACCGACATTTTCTTATATGTACACATATCAGCACTCATAAAATTGAGATCAAAGTTGTTTTTTTTTTTGGTTTATGCGACACACTTAGCATATTTGAATCGGATACATGTATATTTGTCATCTACGTATGTCGCCTGTTTTACTTTGATTGCGTATCTCCTTCAATTAGCTTTGCTTTAATTTATGATTATATATGTACCTTAAGATTCGTGCGAAAATTACTTGAAACGAAAAGGTGTATGTCAGTCATCATCATATACATAATGTATCAGGAAATTTTAATCAGCATCTTGATTATGTATGTACTTTGTCGAAACAAACAATCAAACGTACATCTCGAAATGATAATTGAATTGAAACATTTTTGATTTTTCTCGAAGTAGGTACGCTTGTGTTAACTTCATCCATATTTCGTAAATATTTCAAACGGAACATAAGACCCTTAGAACACCACCACAGCATCACCACCACAGAGCTTGTCGTATGAGGCGACCTAATGTGGTTTAATTGCTGTGCTGACAACTCGTATCCGTAAAAAACAACACGGCCCGTGAAAAGTATACTGTCACTAAAAAAAACCTGGAAAGTGGAGACCATGTGTCCCAAGCCTATACATTGCTGCACAGTAGAGATGACCTCGAAAATTTTGCAGTTGGATTTCTCATTGGTACACATGTCAAAACTGCTGTGCTGGACTTTCAGGCAGCAAACCTGTCAATTGTCTGTGTACATGCGCCCACTGGTGTAAGCCAACCACAAGATAAAGACTAATTTTAAATAACTTGGATAATCTGATGGGCTCTACACCTGAGGTCGATGTCAAATTGGTGATTGGTGACTTTAATACTACAGCTGGCAGAAATCAAACCAACTTATTTAATAATTACTTAACAAGTCACTGAGCAGGAATAATACCTTTAGACTTGATTCATTTTGTCTACCTAATGGCAAGCTTACTTCCTCGAAAAAGGAAGTAGGTGATTTACTTCTCACTACCCATTTCCCGGGATGTAAAACCATTACTACCGACAATTCTGGTGTAGTCATTAACAATTTTGATGTTAGTCCCAATTGAAACTTAGATTAATCAATTATGAGGTCCTGTGTAGGAGCGTGTTCTCTTTCGAACCCTTCAAATCTGCCGGTCCTGACGGTGTATTTCCTGCTGTATTACAGCATGGATTTCCTCTCATTAAGGAACATTTACTACATTTGTTCCAGGCATGTATCGCTTTTAGTATCTTGGAGCAGAAGTAAAGTAATTTTTATTCCTAAAATTGGCAAGTCGGACTACACCGACCCCAACTCGTTTCGGCCTATTTGTCTGTCATCAACGTTTTTGAAATCTTTAGAAAGGATTCTTGATAGATTTATTAGAGGCCAACATTTAGTTACCGTTCCGCTCAGTAACAGGCAACATGCTAACAGAGTTGGCAAATCCTGTGAGACTGCCTCACATGAACTCGTAACTAGAATTCTATCTATGGTAGAAAATCTATGGTGTGCTTTCAGAGGTGTGCTGTGGCTTCTGGTCATTGACGAAATTCTTGTTAATCTTTGTGATTCCGGTTTTGTCGCCCAAAGTTATGCTGATTATCTGGTTATGACAGTTTCAGGCAAGCACCTGAATGTCTTATCAGATTTAACTCAACACGCTCTTCTTATTATAGAACAGCGGTGTCTAGATAAGGGTTTACATGTGAACCCATCTAAGACCAACTTGGTTATATTTACATAGGAGCACTGCATCTTTTTCTGTACCATCACTTTTCAGTGGTAAGGTTAATAGCTCGGCCTATTTCAAACACCTTGGAGTTTTTCTGGATAACAAACTCTCTTGGAAGTATCATCTGGACTTTAAACTACAAAAAGCCACTGCTATTTTTTGGCAATACTGTAGAGCTTTTGGCAATTCTTGAGGATTATCCCTCAAAATGTTATATTTTATCTACAAATCACTGCTTCTCCCAATGCTAACTTATGCATCTGTTGTTTAGTGTCCAGGGGTTACAGTTAAATCTTCGATTGTTAAACTGAATTGTTTGCAAAACTTCGCTTGCCCGACAAGCAACTGGAGCCATGGCTTCAACTCCGCTCCTAGCTGGGGATTTAATTCTCTCCCTACCCCAGTTAAAATCCTTCATTTTAGGTACAGCTTGTTCGGCTGCCTTTCGCTTGAGGAGTGTTGGGGCGTGGAATGCTCTCGGCACTATTTCAGGCCATACACCTATTCTTAATGAATTTAAACTGGCTATGCCAGAACGTGACATGGTTAATGATAGGCTTCTGTCATTCGCATGGGACTTGCCAGTGATGCCGTATGCGACGAATGTCTGAAAGATGTTGATGATAGTTTACACTTCATCAGCAGTTGTCCAGCTTTCGACCGCATTAGATCTCTTGTGTTTAGATGCAGGAATATAAGTGTAAATCTACTGTCTTCTCTGCCCTGGTTCAAACTGCTTCAGTTTGCTAAGGTTGCAGAACGCGTCTGTGCGCTTTGATGAAATCCCAGGTTTGCACCATGGGTCCTTTTGTGGCATTGAGTGCGGAACCTTATAGGGTTCCAACCAACTTTAATAATAATAAAATATTGCGACCGGAATTGCACGGAGAAAAAAAATATGGTTTCCTATGGTTAAAAGTACCACAAATATGGTGATGTTGAACATAAGTATGTTTGATTATTTTTCGGCAATCATTTTATTTTTACATAATGTATTTTGAAAATTATAATATAATTGAAATTACTACAAAGTAATTATTTTCAAACATAATATAACTAATATATTTGAAAATCATAATATGCTTGTGACAACCCATAAGATTTAAACATAGAATGGATAATTATTACTAAACATTAATGCTTTTAAACATATTTATAAATGATATGTTTAGCTTGACCATAAATTGATAAGTTTCAGTTCCACCTCAATCATTAAAATGATTGATATATAGTGGAACTATTTTATGATAAAACTATACCGAAAATGTTAATCATATCATACTAGGTTGAGATGATATTATGGTAAATTGAATTATAATGCTATACGGTATAATCAAACTATTTTAAATTAAAACCACGTTTTTATTCTAAGTTTCATTTTAAACAAGTGAGGATTTATTAATATTCATAAGTTTTAATTTATCAAAATATGTATTTATAAAAAAGTCATAAAAAATTTAAAGTATTTTGTGCAAGTGAGAGTTGTGAAAAAGAAAGACCAAGTGAATGAAAAACAGTAGTGAAATAAGTGAAAATTTAACTCAAAGCTGAAAACATAAACTGAAGCGGCTATTGAAGTGGATTCTAAAACATGAAGAACTAAAACTGATATGGCAATAAGTCAGGTAATAAAATAAATGTATATAGTGTTTTGTAATTCGTATTATTTGTAGTTCAAGATTATTTATATGATTTGTTTTAAATAAAATATGAATTCTTATTTCTTTTACGATGTTTAGAATAAATAATCACCTGGCGTCTCCATTGAACACAAATGCTATTACATTATAACACACAAATACGTAAGGATCATTATATGGATTATGGAATCATCTTTTATAGTTTTTCAAGTAACCAGTGATCTTTGGGAGACGGGATAGTTAACTTGCTTCTGGTAATAGTGGCTAGCTGATAGTAACATATTTCAAATAAAACTAATTAGTTTCTTAATTTATTTGTTTTCAGATTTAATTAAACAATTGATTTTAAATTGTTGAACAATGAAAAGCAGCTAAATTCATTGGAGAGTAGTAGTGAAATACAAGTGTTAAGTAAAGAAGTGAGAATCTTTAATTGTTTGAAGAAATATAGAGTTTAAGTAATTGAAAAGAATAATTAAATATATTAATTAATTATATTATAATATAATATTATAATATAATAACAAAAATTAATTAATAATAATATTTTTCAGTGTATTATCACAGAAAATGGTCTGTTATGTGTTATATATAAAAATAGTAATTAAGGAAAATTATTTTTGTTAATACATATTTAACTAAACTAATTTTAAATATATATATTTATTTTAAATAAAATATATTTTTTGTTTTATTTTGATTATATTTCGCTGGATAATTTAACGCCATCTCCATTCTGCAATAATATTATGGTTCAATCAACTTCATGATTATTTAATAATTCCAATCACAAATATTGTGATTCACTTAATAAATATCATAATAAATATGATTAGATACCCCATAAATAGTGACTATTTAAATTATATTATATTTGAAAAATAAGTACAATATAATTAAGTTACTTGAATTACAATTATAGAATATTTAAATGGTAATTTCATTATGCTTAGGCTTGACAATTTATGGTAGTTTCACAAATATATTATCGTCAAAGAATAAAAGTTTCAAACATAATATTTTAGAAATAACCATAATATATTTAAAAATATCAACAGTAATTCAACTAACAATAAATCATAATATATTTAAACTTAATGATAATAAGTTTATAAGGTAACCATAATATTTAAAAACTCAAAAATATTATGTTAACTGTAGCAATGACAATATGTTTCCTTAAAACCTTTTTTTAAACAATTGTAACCATAAAATATTTGCTCTTTGCACAAACAAAATTATGGTTGAAAATTCATCAACCATAATATTGTTCCTGCATATTGTGGTTAAATTTACCATATTTTTTCTCTCCGTGTGGAGAAAGATATTGTACTTTGCGATCGCTCATGATCTAAAAGTAGCAAGAACTTTCTGCCCTCATAAAAACATCCATTTGGAAACATGGAAATGTCTACGTTAAACATCCCGACCCCAAATTGACCATATGTTGATTTAAAGGGCGAGCGCGGGTTGTATAAGACGTGAGATGCTATCTGTCGTCAACAAAATTCGTAGGCAGTGACTATTATCGATGCGGTACTCGGTACATATTTTTCTGACCTACTTAATGTTCCACCTGTCTCACAAGCTATGTTTGAATACCCTCAAATACTGACACAAGAGATGAGGATCCATGCTTTAAGGAATTCACCATGGCCACGCAGAGACTAAAGAAACATCGTTCAACGGGAGTTGATTTAAATCAGAGCTCTTGATATTCGGAGTGCTTACTTTGTGGAACTGTCTTTTCGACCTTGTTCGATTAGTATGGCGAATTGAAGTTATACCTAAAGAACTCTTTTTGTGCCACATTTATTGTGACTCAAATAAGAGCGAGACAAATTTTAAAATCAAGTTCTCCAAGATGCAGTGAAGAGGCCATGATCTAGGCCAAAATAAGCAAGAAGCATACCGTTCGGTTGCCCCTTTTGGCCAAAGATATTCATTTGTCGAAATAGGATACACTCCAGTTCTACCCTCTCCTAGTGACGTAGAGTCGGTTCACCCATTCAAAGACCCATTTTTATCATTTGCACACCGTAAGCTAAACATGCCATAATACATACCACAGCTTTCAAAAGCCATAACATCTACAGAAGCATAAGGTAAGTTTATCAATTTGAAAGCAATTTGCTGGAAAAATGATAAGCGTTGTCCTCCATCAAGATGCTTGCCTTTGACAACGCTCGCGCTAAGTACAATTTCCTTGAGATTCAATTCGGAATTTCCAGAGGATACCTTCCGTTTGTTGGTCTGGTTCTGAGAGTACGTGGTGGTATCGAACCTCAATCTTTTTTCCATCGAATGTATAAGACTTTTACGTCCCTGACAACTTCAGATTGTATTTTTAATTGAAGACATTTTAAACGAAGCATCTCCGATGGTTATTGCGTTATACATATATAAGACTACGTATAAGCCGGAGGGCACCTGGTATCCGGATACACCGTTAACAGCTGCGCAAATTTTTAGACTAGACCTCAATATGGTGCTTATCGGCACAATACGGTTTACACCGCAAACCGGTCCGGTTGTTCAGCACTGCAGTTTTGCCTGGCTTACCACATGTCCGAAGTAAAGCAGCTGGCCGGTGGTTATTACGAGGTAACATCAATATTTGTGCAAACTGCAAAATAAGGAACTGACCGCTATTGCCAACTGGTTTCCCCCAATGCGTTTGACACTTTACCACCCTTAAAGTTAGTAACAAATAGATATTATAAACAACGCGGAGATAAAAAATAAATTTGACCGAATGGAAAAAATTAATCGTGAAGCTGACCAATGAAATTGCCATACTACAGAAAGAAAACTTCATGCTAAGAGAAACAATAAATAAATACTACAGAACTCCAAGAGAGCAAACAAGAAACTAAGAAAAGAAACAAACCTAAGCAAGAGAAAAGCTGAATCGTCACCAGAAATTGAGACAATTGAAACCCACATTAAAAGTGCCAATGCAATTACTGTCCAAAAAGTGCGTGACCCAAAAAAAAAACAAGTTCCACCCCCGATCAACATTCTAGGCACGGTTCTAGGAACAAATCACGGCAGTATTCAGAAACTGATGAAAGAAGTAGTAAGAGATGACTACAAAGTAATAATAAACACAACGGCCTTCAAAGACTTCAAAGCTCTAGACGAAAGTCACTCGACTAATATCTCAATGTAAAAACTGTCAAGATTATAATCATACATAAAAGTTCTGCCACCATGAAGCAAGGTGTGTTAAGTGTGTAGGAAAACATGCAGGAAACGACTACATTATTCCCCGAAATACAGCACCGAAATGTATCAATTGTAAAGGCCAGCATCCAGCAAACTACAGAAGGTGTGAAGTTGCAGTAGAACTACAAAAAATGAGAGATAAATAACGCAAACCAGATACAATAAGAAATATACAACCTATTAGAAAAACCACGGAACCAAAACCGCCAATTCCTAACATGCAAAGAGAGCGAGTAATCGAAAACGTGACTTATGCACAGATAGTCCAGCAGACAGAGCAGAAACAGTCTAAAGTGTAGCTCGTTCTACAAGATATACTGAAAAACATAGAGAACATCAACAAAAGACTTATTACGCAGAAAACAAGTCTGCAGAAAACACTAGAAGAAATGAAATCACAAACTAGTTTCAATAAAAGAGTAGACGGAACCCTTGATCGAGTGATTGACAATATAAATTATATAAAATCAAATTATAAACAAAAGAAATGAATAAAACATTACGCATTGTAACCTGGAATGCAAATGGGCTATTGCACCACACTCAAAATAAAAGGATATAACTGCTACCATGCATTACATCCAGAGAACAAAGCTATAGGAGGATCAACTATCCTCAAAAAAGATCATGTAAAACATAACGAAGAACTTTAAGTCGAAAAGTTCTCCATGCAAGTCACAACAATCAAAATACAATTAAACAATACAAAAACCTGCAGTATCTCGGCAATATATTGCCCCCCAAGATACAATCTCAAACAAATAGAGTATACTGATCTATTCAAACCACTAGAAAGTGTCGTTTTAATTGGAGGTGACCATAATGCGAAAATTACTTATTGGAGATCACAGTTAACGACTGCTAAGGGAAAGAATTGTTCCCAGTAAGCAAACAACTAAAATGCGATCAGTAAGACTCCAGATCATAAAGAGCACTTTATTGCAAGAGGGATTTCAGATAATTATATCCATATATAGAGAACAGAAATAGTCTGTCATCAGATCATTCACCAGTTATTATGATTCTTAGCCAAGCCATCATTATGCAATGTGAAATTAACAAACTACAAAATCAATTGGGACTTCTCCCAAACACAGTTAACAAAAACAATAAGTCTGCAGAACCCAATACAGGGACCAGTCCAAATAGAAAACGAACTAGATAAGCTCATTAATGATATCCAAAGTGCTGCGTGGGAAAGTACTCCAAATTATAGTCAGGAAATGACGCTATAAAAGACATTAAAAAATAATCAGTTAATAAATACCTTACCACTCTAACTGGGCAAAAAGGTACTGATTATTCATTATGGTGGCATTGTCGCTCTGGTGGCAGAGAAGGTAGCGTACTTGCTCTGTCATTCGGGGGTCTCGGGTTCGATTCCCGGGGTGGTGACGATTCATCAATCACGATTGGGTGTTTTTAATCTGTATGTGTATGTGGGTTGAACCGTGGGCCTCTAGTGGCATTGAGTTCTGGAATTATTTCCGCCTTCTTTAATTATTTTTATATTTTTTTATTCATTATGGAAAGCAACTAAAAACCGTAAAAGGCCCAAACTCCAGGTTACTCCAATTAAAAATAAAGCAAATTGAGCTCGAAATGCTAAACAAAAAGCATATTTGTTTGCCAATCACCTTGAAGAAACATTCCAACCTTACCCCAAACAAACAGAAGAGGGAAATATTACTTCAATATATAAACAGAATTAAATAAAAATTACACCTGTTACATTGAAATTAATAAATTGGGAAATCAAGAATAATCTGATTGCACATAAGGCTCCAGGGAATGATCTTATAATGGGTCAGATAGTAAAATCGTTACTAGAGAAAGCATTGAGGAAACTAGTGCATATAATAAATACAGCATTTCGACTAAGATATGTACCAAGATAATGGAAAGTTAAGCCGAACAAACCTCCGAATGATAAAAGCTTCATAAAGGTCAATTCCTTTGTTACCAACATTATCGAAACTATTTGAAAAGGTTCTTCTTAAAAGATTAAAACCAATTATCGAAGAAAGGAATCTCATCCCCACACATCAGTTTGGATTTAGGGAAAAACATTCTACGATGCAACAAGTACATTGAATTACTGATGTAATCGAGAAATCACTTGAAAACAAACAAATATGCTCAACCGTATTCCTTGATGTAGCGCAAGCATTCGACATAGTATGCCACCAGGGGCTAGAATTCAAACTTCACTGAGATCTTCCGGAGCAATTTATTCAAATTTTAAAATCATACATATCAGAGAGGCACTTCCGAGTAAGATATGAGAATGAATACTCCGAATTAAAAAGAATAACAGCAGGAGTACCACAAGGGAGTGTTCTTGGACCAATGCTTTATCTCCTATATCCAAGAGATATACCAATTACTGAAGCAACATTGGCCACTTTCGCCGATGACACGGCAACACTTGCAACAGCAAATAACATCAATGACTCCACTAGTAAATTACAGTGGGTTACTAACCTGATATGTAATTGGACAAAGAAATGGCGAAATAAATTAAATGAAGCAAAATCAATCCAAGTGAACTTTACAAATCGAAAAGTTAATCATATACCAATTATGATAAACTCGATAGCAGTACCGCATGCAAACACTGCTAAATATCTCGGCATGACTTTAGATGCTAAACTTAGATGGAAGGAACACATAAAAAAGAAACGACATGAACTAAACATAAAATTCAAAAAAGTGTATTGGCTCTTAGGGAGACACCTGAACTAGCGACAACCTCCATCGAGATCTAAAGGTCGAGCTTGTCGTGGATGAAATTAATTATCATATGCAACAAAACATCTACAAAGTTTGCACCAGCATGAAAATCTGGACATACGCTGTATGCTGACTACCACTCCAACAAGAAGACTGCAAAGAACCAAACCTTATCGCTGGACTTATCGCGACCGGGAGGTCAGTAGACCTACTGTGGCCATAAATCTGAGGAGGAGTAAGACGAAACTAGAGATAATCATGTGATTACTCCGACTAATGACATACGTATTATGCAATGTAAATTACTAAATGGGTACAAGACTCAGACGTAATATGAAATATAAAAAAAATCTACTAAGTTTGAAAATTGAGTTCAATCAGGAAACGCTATCAAACGTCAGACTATCATTTACAAATGTCTGTGTAGTCACTGTTGTTGCTGTTATAAAATCATTACGTGGTTATTCCATACAGTGCCGCTACATAAGGTTATCTTATAAAAACTACTTTAATTAACACAATTATCATCCGCATTTTTGAATATTGGAGGTTTTTTTTACGGTTGATAAAATATAAACATTAATTTGCGTTAAACAACATTAATGAAATATTTGTAAACGTATGTATTTCGATAAACATGCTAACATCAATCAATTAAAAGGTGAGCTAAAAAGGAAATTTATAAAGTCATGGACAAATCAGTCGAAGTAACTCGCTATGGCGGAAAAAGTAGAGTGTTTGCTCTATTATTGGGAAGTCTCGGGTTCGTTTCTCAGTGCTGGCCAGTTGTGTGTGAATGTAAGTTGAACTGTGGGCCTTTCATGGCATTAAGTTCTGGAATACTTTCCGCTTTGTTTTATTTAAAACAGATTTATTGTTCGGCTAAAAGATAAAACATGTGGTGCTTCGGTCACGTTTAGTTTTTTCGTTTTAGCTAAATTTTCAATTTTTTAAATTGTAATCCTACTGTGCATTCCAAATTTCTTTTTCGGCCACTGAACTCAGTAAAATTATGGAAGTGCACTTATTTTTCTTTTGTATATAGTAGCCTCTTGTTTTAAAAAAAAAAATTTGTAGTTAAAAGAAAAGTTTTATTTTATTATTCAAAAAAGGCTTGAGTTGTATATACACAGAATATAAAAATATGTACAAATTGTTAAAATATATAAAACAAATAATTAATTATATATTTAAAATATAAATCATTTTTTTATAATAAAAGTAGTGTTAAATATATTGTAAAAAAAACAAATTGATCCGAAACTGAAGACAAGCCGATTTATAAAAGAAAATATATAAAGAAGTATTAACAACATATCCAAGGCCTACATTAACTCCCAAATTGGTGACCCCGATGTGATCTGTTTAAAACCCCAGCGATAAATCGTTTCAAGGAAGTAGACTGCTGGGATTTCAGGAGCAGAACAACCTACTAAATTAGGAAATTGTAAAAGTTCTACAACAGTAGAAACTTATAGCGGCTGTCTCAGAAATTAAGATACCAGCATCAACGGCAGCTCAAGCAAAGGTAAGTGCTCTTTTATATTTTTTTTGAGTTCAGAATATTTTTTTTCTTTTATTGTCAATTTTTTTTAAATTTTGGGAAAACTTTTGTTTTACATTTGATTCATTTTGTTTTTCAAGGTGCACAGAGGTATTATAGTTTAATAATTTTACTTATTTATTTATTTTTTTTCTCACTCCAGTCGTTGCGTTTTTTTTAAAAAAAAAAGGTCGGTCTATTAAATTAGATTCTTTTTGGATTTTAAAATTTGTTTTTGAACATGGCTCCCTACACTTCAGATGGAGTTGATGGGGAAGAGAGGATTTTTATATCAAGGTCCCAGTTGAATGATTTAATTTCAACTGAATTTGAAACCCCACGGTTGTTCCGGAGTCTGCAGGCTGTGTCTCCGGTACCAGTGTTCAAGACCACCAAAATTGAGGGTCTGAGGTTACTGGTGGGGGTGGAAGTGTGAGTCGTATTGCATTTAAACCTCCACAACCACTATATAACCAGAACCCCACTATGTGGTTCAATTTACTGGAGATGCAGTTTGGATTGGCCGGAATAACCGGGGAGGCTACCAAACTGGCACATACAATTGGCGCTTTGTACGCTCGATTGCATAACCAACTTGCAGACCTGATTATCAAGGACAAGGGTCCTTTTCCATATACTTTTTTTAAAAAATGAAGTGCTACGAATTTTAGGCAAGTCACAGAGTCAGCGATTGAATAATGTGCCGCATAACCTGACTCTTGATAACAAGAAGCCGTCGCAGTTGTTGGCCAATTTCAGAATAAATGCTGGTACTACATTTAGTGATGGATCATTAAAACAATTGTGGTTGCAACGATTGCCTCATCACATTCAACTAGTTTCGACAACGTTCGAGAATGATGTTTCCCTTACCGTTTTGGCGGAGAGATCAGATCGAATGTTGGAGGTAGTGTCGTCTGGTCGGAGCATTCAGCACCAGCTATGTACATTGGAGAAAACATCCGCTTTTGGAGAACCGTCGCGTTCGGCGTCCGCACCAGTAACATCGGGCTCCAACCCATCGACAGAAAATTTCAAATTAATTGCGGAATCTTTACGCGAAATATTATGTGAAACTAGATCCGGTTCGTTTAGTGAAAAAAATTCGTGTTCACGTTCAAAATCCCGGGGAAAGAAAAGTCGTTCATCGAGATCGCGCAATCGTTCGGCTTCGCGTATTGATCCTAAATTCGACCAGCGCTATTATCATTTTAAATACGCGGATAAAGCACTGCATTGCAGACCAGGTTGCAAATTTTTTAATCAATTTAGTCAACAGAAGCCAAATTTTTGAATTCGCATCGGAATGTGATTTTTCGGAATGTGATCCATTCCTGATGATTTTTCGGCTAGCCGTTTACTTATTCGTGACAAAGTTTCAGGAATTAATTTTTTAATATATACTGGTGCAGATATTTCGGTCGTTCCTGTTTCGAATTGTAAAATTGTTAAAGCGGTTTCGACTTCAAAATTATTCGCGGCGAATGGTAATCCGATTCGGGCGTTCGGTACCAAAATTTTAAAAACATGTCTAAATAATAAAAATGGCTTTTGAAGGCTTTCGATTTGGTTCGATTGACATTGATAAGGCCATAAGTGAGACAATAAGTGAGACACGCATTCCAAAATTGGAAATATTTGAATATTAGGTCCTCATAAAACGATTTAAGAGTTAGTATAGCAGAATCGCTTATAATTACGTTTTATAAAGCCAAGTATTGTATTTGATTTATTAATGTTTAAGTCAAAAAGTTAAGTCAAAAGGTAAAATTTTTAAACCCTGCTGTCTTATATTTGACAACATCGAAATATTATTTACTATCGACTGTCGCTCTAAAGAACTCGTCTGCGTAAGGAAGGTTCGGTGGAAACTTAAAACTATTAATCCTGTATATAGAGACATTCCCTCCAGGAAAACATAACTGCGCTTGATCTAGTCATCTTGAATGTGGCCAATGGACCTACATTTTGATACCCGCAAGCGATCTTACGAGGGCGGATTGAAAATGAAGCTACCTTAGAGGAAAAAAAATTTTTTTTGCCAAACACCATTTATTTCTCAACATAGTCTCCTTTTACTTCGACACACTTAGTAAGACGATATTCCAACTTTTTTTCTACCATCTGAATAATACGATTTCGGGAACTCCCCAAAATACATGGTCGTTTTTCCTTTATTACATCAACCACTTAATTCAATAATGCACGATAATATTTTCCTGTGATTGTGGATCCTTTTTCAAGATAATCGAGGAGCAATATTCTGTGTGCATCCCAAAATATAGTGGCCATTTCACTGCCTTTGCCTTCTTCGGTGCACTTCCACCAGCTTCATTTGTGAACCCAAGTTTCATCAACAGTAATTAATCGACGCCAAAAATCAACAGGACTTTATCATGCCCAAACCTCGTTGTGAAGTGGTCTGTCGAACTCGTTTTGGTTCGACACTGAGCAAACGCGACACCCATCTTGCCGATAGCTTTTTCATATCCAGAATGTTGAACACACATTCATATGGTATGTTTAACATTTCAACAATCTCACACAACTTGACCCGGCGATCATTCATAAAGATATCGAGGATTGCTGTTGATGGTATTGTTGTAGTGCTTCTTTGGCCGCGTTTAAATTCAGCATTCCAATACTTTACCATGTAATCTGACGGATCAGACTCACGTTGCTTACTTCAAACGACTACAAATTTTAACAGCGGACGTTTGACAAATTGCAATTTCAGTTTGTCGTGCCATCTAGCGCTAGGTAGCATCATTTTCAATCCGTCCTCGTAGATGGTGCTAGATAGACCCGCTACATCTTATTAATGACTGGTTGAGATGTAGTCTTTATAGACGTCATTTCTATCTTCAGTAATGAAAATCAAAAAGTTGGGAAGAAGGGCAAGGGCACAAAATTCTAAGGTCAAATTATAAATCCGGCTTGCTAGGTATTCACTCTAAAAATGGTTCACGATAATTACCTTAAATCGAGTAGGCAGTTGGAATGAAGCTATATACTTCATTGGATACTCAGTCACATGGATATCACAACCCGTTCTAGGAGTGACGTTATTATCAGTTAAGCGAGGTATCGACTATCACTTTGGTGATCTGCACCAGAAGAGATGGGACAACTTTGAGGATCTTGCTGGCTGAGGTAACAATGTATGGTGAAAATAGGGCATTATTTCCTAAATAATCACAAGTCCCAAATGAAATTTCGTATACAAACGTCAACAGTGTCGGAAGAAGAAAAAACTGTTGAGCTTTGCTTGGGCTTTTCATCCCAAGGATACCGGATATTTTTGGGCTCCAATAGAACAACAAACAGATTTTGGGACTGAATGGATGTCACAATGGGCCAATTATTACGATAAGCGTTTTATAAATTTAATCGAATTCTTCACAATCAACAGCTATTATCAACATCAACTTATATTTAATCCACGTGTCAGAATCCACGTGACAAGAGTTTACTTACCAGTTTAGGTAACAAGATATACGAGTATACGATTTATAAATGTTACCAACCTTGTCGAATTGTATAATTAACAATTATTTTTGTTAACCTTTTACATGACCCTGTACAGGTTCGAATAAATTTATTGCGATGTCTGTCATTGGCAATGGTCGATCTCATAATAGTTCATTATTTATACGACGAATGAGATCATTGAACGCTCATTAAGGAAATTAAACATGGGTAATGAGCTTACCCTAATTTGTGTAGTCATATACTCGTATATCTTAAGTACAATTAACAGTGTAGGTCAAGTTGTTACTTTTGAAAAATAACACCTACACTGTTAAGTGTATTTCCAGCACATGACAATATGTTGCACGATTATCCACTATAGACAAGAGTGTATAAAGCAATTCTTAATACTGTGTGTCGAATTCATGCGTTGCATAAAATGACCTTGACCGAAAGCGAAACTAAATTAAATTTAAGACGTCGTTACGTTCTGAATTTAATGCGAAACAAAAATCAAAGATCACGCTGCAGACGTTAAATGGTATACTAAACTGTATGTAGCTGTATATAGTCACCTTGGCAAAGAAGAATGACAAACATAATACAAATATAATTATGTATACACCATTTATACCTATATATAAGACGATCTTAAACTGGAGCTATAAATACAAGTTGGATAAGAAAAAAATTATCAATCGCCAGAACGATACCCAACCGGTCGCATTCACAAACCAAACAGAATGTATAAATTATTAGGAACATTTTGTCTTATACTGACATGTGGACTAGCAGCCCAATATCGTAAGTTAAATTTTGTGCCATCACCGGCCCAAACCCTTTTTAATCGATAACATTTCATTTTAGCCTCGGACTTACCAAAATGCCGATACGGCGATATTGATTGCATTAAAAGTGCGATCGAGTATATATTGCCACTAGCACACAATGGTCTACCATCGCTCAATATAGTGCCGTTAAATCCGATCAAACTAGAACATCTTGATCTGCAGCAGAACGACATTGGCCCAGTGACCATAAAAGTTATATTGCGAAACGTTGAAATCTATGGGATTGATTCTATTCGTATACGCAAATTGGTCGGCTTTGGTGAAGATATCGAACAATCGAAATTCGAAATGTATGGCGATATTCCGCTGATGAGTGTGGTCGGTGATTACGAAATGAATGGTCGGATATTAGTTCTCCCAATTACGGGTAATGGAAAATTAAATGTGACCACAATGAATAGCGATTATAGTATTAAGTTGCAGCCGAAATTTGTCGAGAAGAAGGGTAAGAAGTATTTACAAATCAAGAAAATTATTTATCGAGCCGAACCGAAACATTCGAAGATCAATTTAACGAATTTATTTGGCGGCGACGAACAACTCGGACGAACGATGAACGCATTCTTGAATGAAAATTGGAAGGAGATTTATGGTGAAATGCGGGGTGTTATCGAAGGTGCAATTAGTAAAGTTTTGATACGGTTGATGAACAACATTTTTAGTAAGATAGAATATAGTGAATTGTTTATCACTGAATAAAACGTGTATACAGTACAAAAAATATTAGAAGGTTAACGTGTCTCGTTTTGATAAAATATCTAAGGTTAATACATTGTGACGGTCAAATTTTTGTTTGGTCCAAGAACAGTTGATAATATAGTTACATAAGATAAAAATACCGTTATAATTGTGTCGAAATAGTTCCGTGTAATCTCATACGTTATTCCTTTTAGTTCCAGTAATACCATCTGTATCGTGAAGACAACTTGTGGTAAGAGGTAGAATCATTTATGTAACCTAGTGCTTTCGGAAGACCTTATATATCAGGTAAGTACTCGATGTACAGTTTATAGCTACGACCCAATACACCGCCCAGGTGGGGCTGTGGTTAAAGCTGCGACAAATGGAGTGAGAGGTACCGGGTTCAAACCCCGAAAGGTGCAGGATGCAAAAGAGATTTTTTACCATCAATCGTTTGAGTGGTGCGATCGGTGTAATGAATGAACACATCTGGAGCCTCTGTTGAGTTTAGAATCCATAGGCCATCCTATCGTCCATGTCTGTACTATAGGCTGACATAGAGCTATGCAATGCGCAGATGGTTCTACGGGCCTAAATCGGACCTAAAGCCGTACATCCAAGATCCTTTGGTATCACAGCAGACCGCCACCGGGCTAAATGTGCAGCCATACAAAAAAAATAACGGCCCAATGCATAATTTGGCAACCGGAAATATAAATAACGTGCCATCATCGGTTATACCTTCTTATGTCTTGCATTCAACAATAATTGTATCGAAAAAGTTTTATGTCCCATATAAGCGAATTTGTAAATAATAAAAGCTTAAGGGCATCAAATGATGCTATCAGAGACACCGGATATCCTCAACCTACCAGAAAGGAGATCGTAACCTCAATTCATACATCATTAAATAGGACATTATACTAAAAACAATTGAAATAGTCTTTGGTTGGACATGGACTGCATTGCTGCCATTATTCGCAATCTCATGAATTTTCGAAATCTGTCTACAAAGCATAGATTTTCTTGTTAAAATCATAATCTTTCTATATCTTCATGTATGTTTTGACTCACTTTTCTATTACGTCACACATTGCCGTGATCAAAATAGTACAAATTATTTGAATGTTCGTTGTAAGATGGCTTCCTTTAATCATAAAAGTATCAGGGTTGGAATATGTTAAAAACCTCTCCTATTCTTTTTCGTCACAAATTGTTATGATCAAAAAAATGTAAATTAATTTGAATGTTCGCTGTAAGATGGCATTTTCGTTGATCATAAAAAACACAAGGTTGGACTTTGCGAAAACCTCTTCTTTTCTATTACGTCACACATTGTTGTGATCAAAATAATGCATATTAATTTGAATGTTCGCTGTTAGATGGCTTTTCCTTTAATCATAAAAGTATCACGGTTGGACAATGTGAAAATATTCTATTTTTCTATTACGTTAAACATTGTCGTGTTCAAAATAATGCAAATTAATTTGAGTGTTCGCCGTTAGATGGCCTTTAATCATAAAAGTCTCAAGGTTGGAGTATGTTAAAAACCTTTCCTTTTTCAATACGTCATGTTGTGATCAAAATATGAATGTTCGCTGTTAGATGGCGTTTCTTTTAATCATAAAAGTGTCAAGGTTGTAGTATGGATAAAAGTTAAAAACCTCTCGTTTTCTATTACGTCGCACATTATTGTGATCAAAATAATGCAAATTAATTTGAATGTTCGCCGTTAGATGGATTTTCCTTTTATCGAGATTATCTTAATCATTGTAAAATAAGACTAATTGGCTTACATCAGTGGGCATGTGAAAGCATATCTCATGTAATTCGATTATCGACGGCTTGAAAGTCCAACACACTTTTTATCTGTGGTCCAATAAGCAATGACCTCCAAGATTTTCTAGTTGTAAATCCTTTCGATATTTGGTCTCCAGGTTTAGAAGTCTTAATCCGACCGATCCTTAATCGCCTATCCGGGTACTTGTTTGGTTTTATTGCTGGTGATCGTACGAGAGATCAGCCCATCGATCAGACCACAATTACGAAACATCCTTGGACGCTCCTACCGGACTGAATCAATATCATCAATATCATATTCTAAACGCAAGTGTTGCAGAAAGTGAAAACCCCCCGAAAAGATCATTAATAATAAAACACAAAACGTTCAGAATCAAACGGACGTGTTCATCCGCAATACTTTATTCGTCGATAAACAAATCACTGTACTCTAGCTTACTAAAAATGTTGTTCATTAATCCCAACAAGATTTTTGCGATCGTCTCTTCAACCACACCTCGCACTTCACCATAAATCTCGCGCCAATTTTGATTTAAAAATTGATTCATGGTACGTCCCAGCTGTTCATCGCCACCAAACAAATTATCCATTTGGACTAGAGAATTGCTCGGCTCTGCCTTGTAATTGATCTTTTTGATTTGCAAATACTTTTTGCCATTCTTCTCCAACACCTTTGGCTGAATTTTTATACTGTACGTGTTGTCGATCCATGACATATTTAATTTGCCGTTGCCCGTTATTGGCAGCACTAATATGCGACCGGCCATTTCATAGTCGCTAACAATATTCATTAGCGGAAGTGTACCGTGTAGTTCGAATTTCGATTGTTCAATGTCTTTACCGAAGCCGACAACTTTTTTTACTCGAATCGTGTCGATACCATAAATATCAACGTTCTTCAATGTTAGTTTAAATGTGACGGGGCCATCCTCGTTTTGCTGGAGATTGAGTTGGTTGATTTTGATCGGATTCAATGGCACTATATTAAGTGCTGGTAGACCGTCTTTTGCTAACGGTACGATTTGTTCGATTGCACTTTTAATGCAGTCGACGTCGCCGTATCGACATTTTGGCAGGTCCGATGCTAAAATAAAATTTTACTGCGTTATGCTCATCTCTATACAATCATTGGTTTAGTGAACTTACGATATTTGGCTGCTAGTCCTCCGGTCGTTACGACACACAATACTGCTAACAGATAAATCATTATAAAATTGAAAGTAACTGCTTGTGATTGAACCTTACAAGTGAATGTTAATTTTTTGGATTATTTCTCGAGTTTTTATAGCCACAGTTTCAAGTCTAGCATATTTGTCTTTCTCGCTCAAGGTTAACTTAACAAGATTCTGAAAAGTATATACATTGTAGTTTTGGCCAGTTTGTCACCTTGTGCTTGATTATTGTTTATAATCTTGATGTCGATGCAATTCGGGAATTCTTGCATTTCATTACTTATAACAAGATTAAATGATAATCTCTTTCGGTCAAGGACGCATCACTTTCTTCTTCTCTAAACAATGTAGAATTCATGTGACGTTGTTTTGTTGACATTTTCAACATTTATTAATGACTTGTGAACTGAAAGATGATATTGATTTTATATTATTTAGGCACACACATGTAAAATGACGATATTTGGTTAGTGGTCGTGGGATAACAATACAAAGAACCAGGTAAGTTTCGTGTTATTTAGGAATTCTAAGAAAATCACTTAAGACAACACTATTAATATCTAGATTTTACAGTACACCTACGATTATAGGACATGAAAGCAATCTTTCTTTTGTTAAATTGCTAACTGGTGTCTTCGCAATGGGCCATTCTAGCTCCTTTGGTGTCACAACATATACATTTTGTGGGTTTGTTTTGTCCACTTAGCTTTCAAACAACAATATGTCCTCTAAGTGAGTGAGGGCAAACCTATATAAAACGTGAGTCAAAAGTGAGTTCACAAATCATTAAAGGTGACCCATCAGTGATGGAAATTTACTACAGAAACTCTTTTCAAAGATGAAACAGATTCGTTTAACGATATGCAAATTGCAAATGCAACTGTTAAGCAGTACGTTACTGTAATCTGTCTAGAAATGCCATCAAAGACAAAATATGACACTTAATAGAAATATTCGTCGACTTCGCCTTAAATGTTTGGGGAGTGGCCATTAATAATTGATATGCTGATATAGTTAATTCCAGTTCCAACCTATAATTCTGTCTCATACGTAAGTCTATGCGGGCATATTTGGAGGACTTAATGAATCTCATGAGAGTGAGGTCAAGGATATCTAAAACTTCATCAACAGCTTAACATGGTTTGCACTTAAGCACTTTGTGGAGTGGACGCCTCAAATGGTAAATATAACCAGTTTCAAGGGATAACACTACTGAAGAGATTGTCTGCACTACTACAATCAAGCATAGAAGTATTGTAAATCTAGTGTTATTTTAACCATTTTTCCCCTTCCCTCTCCCCGTCACTCAGGGTCGATTGGCCCATTGTGACATCGCTTTCCAGACGTGGAGTCTCAGTCTCAAACTATATTTGTTCTTCTTATCAAATTCAAGGTATCGTCAAAATCGTCAGTTGATCCTCAAATAGGAATCATCATCCAAAACAGTTCAGTATATGGAAGGAGTATGAAGAACAGAACGACAAGAACTGCTCAACAGTTTCTTCTTCTTCTTCTTCTGTTTACTTTTTGCGCTGTTGAAAAATGTGATTTTTCAGGGCTACGTCCCGTTGGAATGGTCCCGTTGGAAGATCGTCAGGGTCAAAACAAAGGTTATTAAAGGGGTTAAAGTGAAGTGAAAATTAGTGGAATTGTTACCACCAGTGACAAAAGAATAGTCTCATATAATTTATTGAGTACCTCTGCTATTGGTATAAACCTGATTCGAACCGCCAGAGGCACACTTTGATGTCAGAATTACTACGATAGTATCGCTCATATACATTCAGATTGACTGAAGTCCAGTAAATAGAGTAAGGCAATTTGGGGCGATTTAAGGTGATTGAAAGACAATTGAATCAAAAATATGGAAGATACTCGAATATTCAAACTATCAAATTAACTGCATGATCACCAGATCACGAAGATTCAAATACCAATTGGAAGAAAAATCCTAACTCAGGTACATATTATGGAAAAATTAACTGTACTCTAGTAGTTTTGGTATTGCCAGATTCTTAATGAAACCTTAATCTGAACGACTGTAGATAACCTCGCAGGATTAAGATCTCTTCGAAACTGAATACGGTTGTGAAGTATTTCCTAAAAAAAGTTATTCCTAAAATCAAAAACAATAATAAAAATGTATATATGTATAATTTGAAAATACGTAATACAAAACAAATTCGAAAACTACATAAAAACGGGTAGTTGTTATCCCATTGGAAAATTTTTGACAACTGCCCATTGGAAAAATTATAACAATTTATAAAGATAACGGAATAATAATATTTTAACAAAAAAACATGTATTTAAAAAAATTGGTTTTTCCGAGTTTTCCGATTATAATAAACGGCGGGAACTATAGCGACAAACATTTTTGAGTAGGTCTAGACCTATGCAAACGGAAAATCAAATAAAATTTTCAAAAAGTAGGGCTTCTGGTAGTTAGGATTAAGGATATTTGAAGACATTACCATATATTTAAAGAGACACATCGGGTTTTCCGAGTTTTCCGATTATACTAAACGGCGGGAACTATAGTGGCAAACATTTCTCAGTAGGTCTAGACTTCCCTAGGTCTAATTTCCATCCAACATACTCAATTTTATCATAATCGTCTAAAAAATATTCGAATTCTGTCCCAGGTGGCCATATTTCAAACTTTGCCCAAAAAACATTTTCCAATCTCATTTCCATCAAACATATTCAATTCTATCAAAATCGGTTAAGAAATGGCCGAGTTCCTTCCCAGATGGCGTTATTTCAGAACTTTTTCAAATATCATTTTATAATCCAATTTCCATCCAACATAACCACTTCTATTATAATCGATAAAGAAATGGTCGAGTTCAATCCCAGGTGGTCATATTCTAGAGCTTTTTTGAAAAACCATTTTAAATTTCATCTTCTATCCGACATGCCTAGTCCCATCATAATCGATTAGGAATTGACCGAGTTTTGTCTCAAATGGAAAAATATTTCGGAACTTCTTCTGAATGGATTCTAGCCGCTGTACGTCATACAGGAAGATCCCGACTGCGTTTGCGTGACGAAATCGAACTATACCTTCGTATACTTGTAATTTCGCTACTGAAAAGCTCGAGTTATGAATCGAGATAAATGAAGGACCACATGCTGTATTTAAAGTTCATTTGTGGGTATGATAGCTAAAGAACGATGGTGAGATAGAGAGTCGCATAATTGCAATTTGTCACTGCCACTCTATCAGAATCCCCAAAGGAATAGACGAAAACAAGGCATAATGTAATTCGATACTGTATATATTTACTGACGATATTTACTGTATATATTTACTGAAGTGAGGAGAATTATTTACTTATACGAGTATTTCAATACTAAAATGTATTAATTATATTCCTTAACAAATGGTTCTTCTCAAAATGATGTTTTTCCTCAGAATGTCCATCGTTTAAGAATAACAGGAAAATTCGAAAAAGCCGACTTCAACAAATTCTGTACAGTAACTTGAAAGATTTCCTTAATTTTCCTAACTGCCTAAAACTATATGTTTTAAAACATTTAAATTACTCTTCTACAGAGCATAGATCTTGACTTATACAAAATGTACACGAGGAATCTTGGGACAATTAAATTTACCACAATTCAGTACTGAATGCTTCGAATCACACTGTCATCACTTAACTTGCGTTATTTTTAAGTTCGATACATATCTATGAAAATTAGAAGGCAAATATTTAAAAACAATAATTAACATATTTGAATTATTTTACTCAAATCGTAATAATGAATAAATAAATTATTACATAATATTTAAAATCCATATTAAACGAAACATATCGTTTAATATGGATTATTAAATATTATTTACACTAACACATTCGTATTTAATTAGGATTAGGAAAAACTTCACATTCCTACGCACATACGTGAAGTATATCCTAAAAATTTTCCTAAATTTTTTTGTTTTTTATTTTAGGAAATACTTCCCGTCAATAACTGAATGATGTCTCGGGTTGATACAGTGACTACGTGATATTTCAATAGAATAATATTTGAAGTTATTCGGAGAAAATAATCGAGATCAAGATAGCAACAATATGCATTTTGATGTTAACCCAACGTTTGCCACCTATTAAACTCGTTTTGAGCATAAACGGAATCGAAAGTGAATTTTAAAATTTTGAAAAGAATGGAAGGATGCGCTGCGTTTAAGACTCTGCAATCTCATAGGAAATATCTGTTTCTAAGCTTACGTTCATAGAAAGATTGAAACAGCCATTATTGTTATTCGCCTTGCGATAGTAGGATTTAACTATAATCGTGTGGAGAGATACCGTCTGTCACTTTGATCATGGAATAGCCTCACCTCTTTTTGACTATCCAAAATCTTCTTTGGATCAATAAATAAGCAAAGATTCCATTCCCAGAAGAGATCCAACTATGATAGACGCATTTTGAGGATTTTGCTGGGCATTCTCACGGGAATTTTTGTCTAAATAATCACATGCTCCGAATGAAAATTCAGAACATCGCAAACAACGAACAGTGTGAGGAAGGAGTAGATGAAACTGCATCTTATACTCCTGTTCTTCACACTATAGACTACATAGTTTTGAATCACAATTCTTATTTGATGATCAACTGACAACCTTGTGAAATCCAGATATCTTGAACTTCTTTAGAACAACAAACAGTTTTTGGGCATGAGAATGTCCACATGGGAAGGGATGTTACAATAGGCCAATCGAGCCTAATTGGAAGAAATTGTAATAATCGTGTGGCTCACAGGAACTGGTTTAGTTCAGGCGCCACTCATTTGAGAATAGGTTTAATATATTGTGGCGTCCAGAGCAACTCAAACAAATCGCAAATTAGCTCACGTCACACGCAATTAACATAAAATCGATATTTCGAGTTAAGTTCTTGTAATTCACTAGTACTGTCGCATCACAACCGAAAGTATATATACGAATCGCACAGTATGAAGTATCAAGTCCGGTAGCATATGTCTGATGAAATGGATTTGGTCTTTTCGATCACCTAGTCATTCAATGACGTCATCGTCATCAGATCGAAGCCGGCCTAGAAGATTACAAGATACAAGCAACAACTCGGATTTACAGTTACAATTAAAGCAACACACACACACATTCTTCATTGGTGACCCTTTTTAGGAAAACAACACGTCAATTCCTTCTGACACAAACTCCCGATATCCTCCTGCCCTAACGGCAAAATTTAACTTCCCACAATGGAATTTCTGCCTTCTCTCTCAATACGTGGCGCTTTCAAGGCACAGAGATATATCCAGGAAGATTATTGCATGTCGCAACAAGCCTTATCACTAAGCGGGCGAAAGGTTGGTTAGTTTCATGTGCAAGCGAAGCCCAGCGATCATAACCAGATTAAGTCGCCTTCTCTGCTACTGTGGTGGTATTTATACTAAGGTGATATTCTATGGGTCTTATTTTCCGTTTGAAATAGTTACAAAACATGGATACCCCAAGTCACAGGGCACTTATACGGGTAAGATTTATAAAAGCAATCAACAAAGAATTGACGACATAAGACGATAGGTGTGTAAATAATTAATGATCATGTTAAGGCCATCGACTGTGTAAATAAAGCTTACTCGAGTGGTATTCAATTTAATCGACTGAGAACTGTACTCTTTATCATTACATCTCAGTCTAACTATAATTTTTTGGTATATTCTTTGGCAAACAGATGGCGTCTAACATAGCCACAAGACTAACGGCCGTGTCTCAATGGAAACACCTTAAGGCAGGTCACACGACAATAACTGGTTCGCTAAAAAAGGAAATGGCGAACCTTGATTATATTACACCGATACTTCGAAAAAGATTTTCAAAGCTTAATCCCTTGAAGAGAATTTTGGGGGAATAAGCTAGCACTGGAAACCGAAGCTATACAATTCTACACGGACGACTCAAAGCTAGATGGTAAGGTCGGAGCTGGGCTGTTCTCTGGAGCATTAAATGTAAGCACTCCCGTTCGTCTCCCTGACCACTGCAGTGTGTACCAGGCGGAGATAATAGCGATTGAGGAAGCCTTGAACTGACGTTATATCCAAGAAGGATATCACTAACGAGATGAGTGAGCATTTCAATATTCAGATTATCTGGGTCCCTGGCCACTCTGACGTCGAGGGTAACTGCAGGGCAGACGAACTAGCTAGGCAAGGTACAACTCTTCAGCTGAAGCCTGAAAGGGCCAATGTGGAGAGGCCTACAGCGGAGCTTTGACTGACTCTGAGGAAAAGGGCAGAAGCTTTAGCACTGGAGAGGTGGTCCAACACCCTCACATGCGAGAGGGCGAGACTAATGTTACCAAGGCTGGATTTGAATCGCTCCAAGACCTTAATCTCTCCGGAGAGGAGAGATCTAAGAAGGATAGTAGGAATATTAACGGGACACTGCCCTTTCGGTGAACATGCGAGAAGGCTGGGTCTAGAAACAAATGACTTCTGTAGAAGTTTATTGACGAGGAGGAGAAAGAGACGCTTGTTCACTTCCTGTGCACTTGTCCTGCACTGGCACTAAGAAGGCATTTACACTTAGGTAGGTACATAATGCACAACCTTTCAGATCTTGCAGATATTAAGGTGCGGGACATTTTACGCTACATTAGTAGCTCAGGATGGATCCAATAGAGTGTAGGGGTATTAGGGGACAAGATTCTGTGGTAAGATCCAAATAATGACCGTTTGATAGGTCATGCACGTGTTATATTTACCACAAATATTAATGGATAGGCTCATATCCATGTATAATGCCTTATGTCATTCAAGACGCAGTAGTTTTTTATCGTTAGAAATCCGAATTACATATTGTTTTGGTTTGTTATCTTAATAAGCTCTACAAAAGTTGACCGTCATCGTGAGAAAATGGACGGTCGAGTTTTTTGTTTCATTTTTTTTAATTAATTCATTAGTAATTCGAATAAATCATTTTATATAGTTTTTTGCTATAACTTATACAGGTATATAAAAGCACAGCGCAGCTTTTCCCATCATATTTATATAAAATACGTCCAACCATAATGATGTTAAAGTGCTGCATAGTGTTTGTGATTTGTATTAAGTTTGGATTAGCTGCAAAATTTCGTAAGTTGTTTGTTATAATTATATAGATGTCACCATCGTCATGATAACTAAAAGTGAGATTTTATCTGTCCTAGCATCTGATCTGCCCAACTGCAACTATGAAGACGTGGAATGTATTAAGGATGCAATAAATGAAATTCTGCCACGAGTAAAAGACGGGCTACCCGAATTGAATATAGTGTCACTGAATCCGCTCGAAATTGACAAAGTCGATATTGTTCAAGAAACCGGCCCGGTGCGCATAAATGGAAGTGGTCTCAATTTAAAAATTCACGGCCTACCCAACGTTCGTATTACCAAAGTAATTGGTTTTGGTGCCAATCCGGCCGAATCGAAATACGAACTGCACGCCGAAGTCGATCGTCTCGAAATGTCCGGCGATTATACACTGAACGGGCGTGTCATTATTTTACCAGTCGACGGGGCGGGCAAATTTAATGTTACGGGCCAAGAAACAACGGTTAAAATTAAACTATATCCAATTGTTGTCGAACACAATAATAAAGTCTATCTGCAGATCAAGAAGTTGAGCTATCGGCCAAAAACCAAAACCAAACAAATTCGATTGACGTACAATAACGATGAAATATTTGGGCGTACATTGGAAACGTTTACAAACGAGAATTGGTCGGAAATATACGATTCGATCGGTGGTGAATTGCAACGAGTTGGTGGGAATATTTTGATACAGTTATTTAACAATGTTTTGAGGAAGGTGAAGTATAGTGGATTTTTTAAGAAAACATAACCATATGCTGTGTATTATATAAGAACGCATCGAAAATATGTAAGACGAATAAAATCTCAATTTATCATTTTCATCAATCTTTTTCTTCATACTATCGGTTTTCATTCAACCGATGTACCACAACCACACCCATCCACTCAATTCATGAGATTACATTCCAATTTTCTTAGAATCTTTTACCAACACTAAACTACCAACAACTCACGAACCAATTTAAAAATACATTTTTTTTGCCAACATTCGAAGAAAATCTAAAGAAAAAATTTATTGATGAGATCATCAATAATAGTACGAGATGAATATCGAATGGCAATCAAGTTGTTTTTGTGTGTGTGTGTGTGTGTGTTTCTTTATATCTGTTTTGATTTAACTAATCGTCGTTTGTTTAAATTCTCCGTATATTGTGGAACTAATCTTAAGCATCTACTCAACATTGACCGGTTAGGCGGTTAATTTAATTATTTTTTGTTTTGTTAGAGTTGCCCAATGACAATGATTAATGGGCACTAAACTTGAAAGTCACTGTCACACGACATTTCTATGATATTCATTGTCATCGGTCGGGCGGGCACAGGGTCATCATTTTAATAGCATTTTAGTTCGTTTTGTCTTCAAATTAAATTTAATTAAATTAAAACTAAATTTAAGTGTATTGCCTGATATGCGCTGCCACTTCCATACCCAAAATATTTATGTTTGAATTTTATGACACGGACTTAAAACCTTTTTCGAAACTCCTGTTTGATATGATTAAAACACTAAACGTATATGTGTATAAGTTAAGGGACGTGACCCATGCTCTTGTATTACTATACACAGATCGTAATGATTTTAGTTCGTTTCGAACGGTGCGGTTGACCGTTCCTCTTCTTATATATGGTATATTACAAGATGTTTATTCAATAAAATATAAAATTACTATCTACATCATGAATCATATGTGCGGAGAGATGCGGTAATGTCTTATATAGAAACTAATCTATGTACGACCCTTTTCGAACTTTTCTGGGTTGTTTTTCAAACTTATTTATTTTAATAAAATAACGAACAAAAACTGATTAGTGGCTCGAATTACAAAAACAACATTGTGGATCAATACATGTACATCGAAAATGTTTATTAAAATTCAAGTTTGATTCTCAAGCTCGTATGACCTACATAAGCTCAAAAATATATTACCAACACAATTTCGCCATCTCTCGGTTTTGCACTCCGACTATAGTGGCCGGTCACATCAAACTAATCAGATATTGATATATCTCATTTACATCTCAAACCGAGTGCTTTTCGATTTGAGCTTCGTGGGAACAGTATCAAATTTACTTAAGTCGGTTGTGCTACCTTAACTAGAATATTTTATTAGATTCGGATGAACTTTGGAGCAACAATTGTTCAATTTTTTGTTTCAAAAACATTATGTTGGTCAAAAAGCGGTCGAGGTTATCTAACACAACAACTGCAGTGAATTTCGATTCAAAGTCAAATATAGGCCAAAATTACCTTGAAAAAATTTATTGAAGAATCCATAGGTGGGCGTATATCTGGGTATTCGAATACAGCTTGTGATACATGTGGAACATTAAGTAAATCAGAAAAATGTTCACGCCATGTATCGAGTACCACATCGACGTTGACACAGAGGTTTTCATCCTGGTCCCGAATTGCAGTTGACCGAGATCTTAAAGTATGGTGCAATTCGGTGATTCCTTTAAAAAAAACCACGCGAGTTGTGCTCATTGCTGAGTTGTTGTACTCTTAAGACCTTAGCCTTCCACCATTCGCGCTTTTTCAGTCTACAAATTCGTTTAGCTGTCCTCCTAGCAAGAACTGCCTTGTTTTTCCTTGCAATTGTAAACCGAGTCTGCGCTTAATTGTGGGCTATATTTCGATGCTCAACAGCAAGACGACACTCCTCATCAAACCAATCATTTTTGGGCTTAGTTATCACTATACCGAGAGTGTGCTGGGCAGCATCGACAACCAAGGTTTTCAATACTTCCCAGACACTGTTCACATCATCAGATTGGTAATTGGATTGCATATTGCTATTGCTGACAAGATCTTGATATTTTCGTTGCTTTTCTTCATTTATCAGACCTTCACAGCAGAATCGCGTTGTATATTCCCCTGTCCTCCCCGACTTGTACGAAAATTTCCATCGTAGCCTTGCAGCAACCAAAAAAATGGTCACTGCCTACGAATTTTGTTGACGACCGATACGATCTCACGTCTTGGACAACCCGAGCCCGCCCTTTTGAAATCAACACATGGTCAATTTGGCTTCGGGATGTTTTACGTGGATGTGTCCATGTTTCTAAGTGGATGTTTTTATGAGGAAAGAATGTACTTGCTACTTTGAGATCATGAGCGATCGCAAAGTACATCATTCTTTCCCCATTCTCGGTCGCAGTTACGTGTCGGGAGTACGGACCTATATTGTTACATAAGTCGGTCTGATTTCTGCCAGCTGTAGCATTAAAGTCACCAATCACCAATTTGAAATCGTGCTCCGGTATAGAACCCATCAGATTATTTTAAAATGAGTCTTTATCCTGAGATTGGCTTGCATCAGTGGGCGCATGTATACAGACAATTGACTTGATATACCACATTATATACTCTATACTTATATACATCGCCTCCTACCTATTTTGTTTTTTTTCTAGTCTCTTATCTGTTTTAGGGCTCACGCCATTACAGCCAATTCGAGGACGTACGGTTATAGGTCCGATTTTCCATCTGCACATTGCATAGCACCATGCCAGCCTATAATGCTGACATGGAAGATGGGTCGGCCCATGAGTTCTGGACTCCAATAGGGGGTCATAGTTGTGTTCATTCACACCACAGATCGAAATCTCATGGTGAAAAATCCCTTTTGCATCCTGCCCCTATCGGGATTCGAACCGGGTACATTCCGCTCCAACTGCCGCAGCTTTGACCACTGCGCTACGTGCCTCCTACCTATTTCATACCTGTTTTTGTAAACAATTCTAGAAGATGCTAGATCGATTTGAACCGCTTAAGGCCATGGTCACCGATAAAAAAACAAGTTAAACTTCTTTTATGTGCAAAAATCACGACCCACCTTTGTATCTCACATTCGTACAAAATCAACACTTATAGTTCAGCTAATCATCATTTGAAAGAAATTAGGATTTCTGAAATGTCGATGGTGCACATTTTGTGTATTGTATGTACACTAAATCTGGGTTATAGCTTCCATAAAAACTTATAACACGCGAACTACAATTACCATACAATGACATGCAGAAAGGATAGTTCCATTCCCAAAGCAAAGCGTTTAAGGTCTAGTTCTTAATATACAAAATATACAATTCCATCGGCCAATGTATATATAGTCAGATAAAATAAAATTAGGAAAAATTCCCCAACTTTTGTTCGTTTTATAAAAGCTCAAAGACATAAGCAACTAAAGCTTAATATTACCCAACATGAGTGACTGCTAGAACTTGCTACGACACATTTATTATAGAATTAACCTGCTAATCGATGACGAAGGATTTAATGTGATGAAAACCGATTCGATAACGTCATTTATGTCGTACGCAATAAATGACGTTATCGTGATAAGAAAACTAATGATATTGAGACGTGGAAAAACAGAAATAATATCATCTAGACCAGTGCTCGAGATATAACAAGTGTTCGAGGTCATAAAAACATTGTTTCAAATCGTGGGAACGTTCCCATTAACCCTAAGAGTCTCATGTAATTAGCATATTTTCTGAGAATATCACGTACTTAGTATAGCTCAATGTCTTTACCAATACTATTCGACTTCATTATGGACCACATTACCCACCCTTGTGTGAATAGTCCCAAGTTTTAACTTTACGGTGCAAGTTTGGATGAGAAATGTTTCGACGCTTGACTTCCCTGATTCGATTTCGTAGATTATATCTACCGAATATAAGATTACACTGATTAGCTTCATAACTAGCTTTTAACAAACAGTTAATTGATCAGATTTGCCTATTAATTGAAAATCACGTTCATCAAACATATTTAATTTTTTTAGTAACTTATATGCACTCCTCCCCATGACGAATATAACGTTGACCGTATACTTAGTAGTAGGGTAAAAATTGCATACTACTGTGCACAGTGTTACGTAGAACATAAGTGATTTCGTAAACATGTTGGTCCCATAATCGGTGATCATCGCTAACATACATAAGAATAGCGTGGATCAGACTATACGATTCACCTTCTCAGCAGCATTTCGTTGATGTGTATACTTAGGCGTTCGAAAGTAGTCAACCCCGCAGTATTAAATCAGCTTTTCAAACATGTATGAAACGAACTGCAGAAGTTCAGACCATTATCTGTTATATGAATATTTCATTTTCTAAATGGTCAAACGTTATCAACAAATCAGTATTACTATTGACCGATTTGAGAAGCAGTCTCAATATATCAACATACAATGTTTGGAATGAACGTTCACTAGTTAATTGATTCCCCATTGAAAGACTTACAAGCTATACAGTGTTGAATAAATGTACTAACATCTGTTGCCATTTTCAACCCAGAAGAAAAACAACGAATTAGTTCTTCAGTGTTTGTCATACCCGAATGTGCTAAAGATACTAAAGGTTTGTGATATTTTTTACTTATACGATTACGTAAGCCCATTGGAATCAGTAATTAAACAGCCCCAAACATATAATAAATTTGGACAGATCAATCGGCGTTCTGGACATAGAATTCGAACAATCAAGATTAAGTGAAATCGTATCCATAAATACCCTAGATAGAGGATCCGATACTTAATGTGAATTCTTGCATCTTCAGTGATCAACGTGCTAAACGATCGGAAAGGTTTTTTTGGGCCATTAGCCATTTTAGGCTGGCGTGATTAGAGTTAATGGTATAGTTGAGGATATACGCTCGAAATTTCTTGAACAACACAGCTGGTAAACCTTCAAGCTCAGTGATTGAATATGCGATAGGATGCTGTTGATCATCATCACCCTCCTGACTCAATACACCACCGACACAAAAGAAAGCAGTTTGTTTTTCAAGTGATCGTTAAAATTTGATACACTTTTTTAAAAGGGTAGACAAAGGAGCAGTGGTGAAAGCATAATGATGGATGAACTAATTATACCAACCAGGCCTATCAAGGAATTACCAAAATTTCGACAGTATTAGGTTTCGGAAAATCGATACTTAACATTTTTAAGTTTACTGTACAAAGTACAGTCAGGTAGCGTTAAAGCGGTTTTATCTCGCGATTCTGGAGTCAGAGGAATTTCCAAAAGACAACCTTCAAATCGTTACTTTAATTATATCTGGTTTCAAGTCGAGTGACCTCAATTGGCAAAGGATGCTTGTCCTTGACCGTCACTTCGTTTCATTTTCGAGCGAACTAATATAAACGATTGTCGTGGATCATCCGTTCGTAATTTTTCTGTCATGTTATTTAATACGTTCGAGATAACAATCTCGAATATAAACAATTTTAAACTGAATTTTAAAACCAATATTTTTGTACACTAGTTTAAGAGGATTCAACACCTAGTTGAACGGTGAACAGCTGTCAATAATTATCACGTCCTAAACCATAACAACATTTGGCTCCGAAAGCTCATTAGCAATGGTGTATTGGTCAATGTTATAAGATTATACTCTTTAACGACCGCACCATAAAGTCGCTTTTTGATGGATATTACCTACCATCTATTTCGGGTTCGAAGCACTCTTGAGAAACTATCACGTTTTGATTTCAACGGCCTTTATTGTAGCATTAGCAACCATACAGCTCGAATTTACTAAATAATAGAGAATAACATATATATAGTATTACGTATATATGTATAGTAAATTGATATATGTTAGATTAGTCATCTTATTGATTCTTGACTGCAACAGAGCAAATAGGATTTGTAGCAAATCGAAGTTGATTAATTTAGATAACCTTTTAACTAATCAATTATATATATATATATATATATATATATATATATATATATATATATATATATATATATATATATATATATATATATATATATATATATATATATATATATATATATATATATATCACTATTAGTACAAAACAATTTTTAAACCACTCACTCGTTTCCTCGGTTACCTGCTCACAAGTAAGATTATCACAGTCACTTTTACGACTATTAGTTTGTGATTGAATTGTAAGGATTTCACCAACTACTATCAGAGCTGTCACTAAAATTAATTTCATTTTTAATATATACACTTTGAATCGTAAACTGAAACTAAAAGTACGAATCTTGATGTGATCTTATGAAATCATTTCAAAGCTCTAACAAATTCGTTTATGTAGGATGTTGTTGTTTGTGTGATAAATGAAATACAATTTATATGGTAATTGATAACAAATATATGTACATTTCCAGCAATAATATTTTTGAATGTTAGCTTGATAACGAATACGTTCATAATTCTTAATTTTTTCAAGATTAACTTCAATGACATAAAAACTCTATACAATGTGTTTCTTTTGATAAATTGTGACCACTTTAATGATAAATCCGTTTCGGAAATAAAATAATAATAACGGTTTATACGAACCAGTTCCGTATTAACGTTCCGGCTCAGAACAAAATATAATGTTTTAGAAGCTGCTATTCGCTCTGGATCAGGAAGGAGTCAAATCAACACTCTGTACAATTTCACCTTATCTTCATATTTACAAAATTGTCAGCGTCTCGGTAGTTACGTATAGAGGGTTCTTTACTTAACGTCTCATAATTAAATCTTTCGTTATCACTTTGTTAAAATCCTTTGCATATTAGGATGAGTCCAGATCGTTTTGGTTTTAAAACCAATAATACTACTACTGAAAGAACACGAAGTAGTTTTTCAATCTCACTCGATTCGACTTAACCAGGTGGTGTCGTACAAACATTGTGATAAGGGGAGCACTATTGGCCTTGCATTGCAGAACGATTCTTTCACTTGGAAAATCGTAGCATAGTGTAACGACCTTTCAGTAAATGCAATTGTTTAATCCTCTCAGCACAGTTTCATCATATATTGGACGATACTTTTGGTCTTGTATTGTAACAACGTCTATGTTAGTACTTTTCTATTGTTGATGGAATAAAGATGATTTATGCCTGGATTTCTAAACGATCTATTTAGGATTGATGGCTTGATTAAACTTCAGTATTCCTTGTAGCCACATAGGAATGAAAATCGAGGTCGCATGCTGGTTGGAGTCCATCAAGGTTCTACACTTAATGCCACAAAAAGCAAACCTTGGGTTCCATCTTAACAAAAGGAAGTAGTTTAAACCAGGGCAGAAAATATAACAGGAAGAAGTAGCATGCCATGTTAATGTCTGTTGTACTCCCCGTATCTCCTCACCACACTAGCATTTTGAAGATAGGTGTCAAAGTAAGTCAAACAAATACAAATATAGCAATGTCAAACTAACGATCAAGGACATGATCTGATAAGAGGTCAATTCTACCGGAGAAATCCAACAAATTAATAACCTCACACTATAATGAAAACAGGTCACTATCCAGAAATCTAAAAAACTTCAATTATTACAATGATTCCGAAACATGGTAAAGATGAAACAGAATTTAACTCATACCGTCCAATCAGCTTACCCACTCTCTCAGAGCTTTTCGAAAAAATGCTCCTGCAAACACTTAAGTCAATTTTGAAAGAGAAAAAAATCATTCCAGACCGCATTCAATTTGGATTTAGAGAAGAACACGGAACCTTGGAACAAATTCACAGATTCGTATCTGAAATCAAATTCAAATTCAGTTGAACAAACAAAACTAGCGTTTCTAGATATAGCACAAGCTTTGATTAAGTATGGCATAAAGAACTTCTACATAAAATGAGAACCCAATTACCGACAAGCTTCTGTAAAATTACTAAAAATTATTTCCTCATCGAAATTTTCATTGAAATATAATATCGAATCTACAGATTTATATGATATTCATGCAAAAGTACGTCTAGGCAGTGTACTGGACACAGTCTTATACTTGATCTACATAGCAGATCTACCAACATCGCGGATGATACTGCCATCCGAGCTATGCACCAAACTCCCGCAACAAAAATTCTACAAGAGCTTAAAAGCAAAATCAAAAAATTGCTAACAAAATGGAGGGTTAAGACCAATGACCGTAAATCGGCTCACATTACATTCACACTTCTTAAACTCACCTGCTCGTCTGTGTGACTAATTAAAATCATTCTGTTACAACACGAAAGCGTTCAATATCTTACATCAAAGCTTACATTTAGATAGAAGGTATATTCTGTACGTGGAAAAAACTCATCAAAGCTTAGCATCAACACAACAAATCAAATCAACCTAAAAAGGTTAGGATTTGCTGTACAAAATGATACTTAAGCCTAGCTAGAGATATGGTATAAACATTATAAAACTCGAAAGGATGCAGTCACGAATACTTTAAACAATGGTAATCGCACCCTGGGATGTACGCAATGCAAACCTATGCGTCGAGACTTACTCATCGAAACTGTAACCGATACAATTCATCAGTACAGTAAAAAATACCAGTTAAACCTAGATGGTCATCCCAACGAACTAGCCAGGGTACTATTAAATAGGATATAGGCGACTAAACAAAGGGATCTTCCATTAGTGTTTAAGATTTTATTACATCTTGTTAGTTTCCTAATCAGTAAAAAAAAGGTTAACCATATATGGCTTGTTATAGAGTAATTATTTGAAAGTGTGTCCTCCAAAACTCATACAACAACCAGAATACTTCAACACAAAATATTTAATAAATAAATTATGGGACCACTTGGTTCATTCCAATACACTAGACTTGGTAAAAATCGAATCTTAAAACAAGCAATATCAGTAACTTAAATCTTTAACCATTAGTGATTTTCAACCCCATATATACGAGTATATACAGATTCAGTCGGTGAAGCAATAAAATCGATTTCGCATAATCTTTACGGCAAGTTTAATTTCGTAATACATATCTATGTATTTTATGCTTTAGTTAAATTGTCATCTAAATTTATTACTGTACATATCTATATTATACATCCTCCCCCTCTATATACATTTATACATAGTTTTTTTCCTTTTCCTCTGCATCATCTTCGAAATTTCCTCGAAAGATTCGATGAATAAAACTTATGATGATCATCACAAAAAAATAATTGGAGACAAAAACCAGAATAAAATATAAAATAGAAGACTTGGCGTCTCCATATTTTATTACAATAATTTTCTTTTGGTTTCTTAGAGATGCTGCTGTGTTCTATCTTCAGTACAAATGTCTGTCTGTATGTTAGCTAGCTGTCTTTCTGTATGGTTATAATTGTACGAGTACATTTATACATTTTATACATAGTTCGGAGCGCAATAATTTTTTTTATTGCTTTCGATTAATCATGAAATATAAAAGAAAAATCGGAAAAAACTTTTCGAGTTTATTTGATGTCATAAATTTAATTTTAATTTTTAATTTTATCTCTCTAATACCTACTTCTTATATATACACTAGCGACCGTACAAATAGTTTGTTGTAACTATAAAGTAAGGCTGGTTCGTATCGCACTCAGTGATTGCAAAATCGGCCCCAATTTTGTACTCCGGTCTTAATATAAGTCTAATCAACCAACCGCTCGTGGTCGGTTCTGGTATTTGCTATATTAAAATAGTTTATTTAGCAAGGACAAAAACCTAACTACTAGCGGGTACTAGCGGTTTTCTATTGGAAAGCAATTATTTGCTTTCCAATCGAACAACTGCTAGTACCCTCTAGTGAACCCATTAGTAGTTCGGTTTTGGCATTTGCCAAAATAAAATGGTTTATTTAGCAGAAAAAATAACCAAACTACTAGCGGTTCACTAGCGAGTACTAGCGGTTGGTCGATTTGAAAGCAATTAATATCAAATTTTCGATTAATAACCAACAAAAATATTAAAGCAAGTTGAAACCTATGTATGTACGAAAGCCAAGGCTAGCTTTCATATAATTAAAATTAATAGTCAGCCCTAAAAATTATATTTCTTTATGGCAGAAAAAACTATCATGATAGTTGCTATCATTTCAAAAAACTATAGCACTCTATTTAAACAAAATATGAATTTAATTGTTTTCCTCTTCTTCATATATCTCGTAACTTAGGATCTAACCTTTTTCAATATCAGTGCAAAATATCAAGAAAATATCAAGAAGATCTCATAGTCTGTATGCCATTAAGATTGTTTGTTCGAGAACTATTCATTTCTTTTAAATCAAATTTCGCTCTTCTTCATATATCTCGAAACTTAGGATGTTGAACACAATTCTAGTTATGATTTTTTATGAGTTCTAACCTTTTTCAATATCAGTGCAAAATATCAAAGGAATCTCATAGTCTGTATGCCATAAAGATTGTGTGTTCGAATACTCCTTTCTTATAAATCAAATTTCCCTCTTCTTCATATATCTCGAAAGTTAGGATGTTGAACACAATTGTTGTTATGATTTTTTATGAGTTTTAACCTTTTTCAATATCAGTGCAAAATATCAAGAGGATCTCATAGTTTGTTTGGCATTAAGATTCGGTATTCGAGAAATACTCGTTTCTTATAAATCAAATTTCGCTCTTCTTCATATATCTCGAAACTTAGGATATTGAACACAATTATAATTATAATTTTTTATGAGTTTTAACCTTCCTTAATATCAGTTCAAAATATCAAGAAAATATCAAGAGGATCTCATAGGCTGTATGCCATTAAGATTGTGTGTTCGAGAAATACTCATTTCATATAAATCAAATTACGCTCTTCTTCATATATCTCGAAAGTTAGGATGTTGAACACAATTCTAGTTATGCTTTTTTATGAGTTCTAACCTTTTTCAATATCAGTGCAAAATATCAAAGGAATCTCATAGTCTGTATGCCATAAAGATTGTGTGTTCGAATACTCCTTTCTTATAAATCAAATTTCGCTCTTCTTCATATATCTCGAAAGTTAGGATGTTGAACACAATTGTTGTTATGATTTTTTATGAGTTCTAACCTTTTTCAATATCAGTGCAAAATATCAAGAAAATATCAAGAGGATCTCATAGTTTGTTTGGCATTAAGATTCGGTATTCGAGAAATACTCATTTCTTATAAATCAAATTTCGCTCTTCTTCATATATCTCGAAACTTAGGATATTGAACACAATTATAGTTATAATTTTTTATGAGTTCTAACCTTTCTTAATATCAGTTCAAAATATCAAGAAAATATCAAGAGGATCTCATAGGCTGTATGCCATTAAGATTGTGTGTTCGAGAAATACTCATTTTATATAAATCAAATTACGCTCTTCTTCATATATCTCGAAAGTTAGGATGTTGAACACAATTCTAGTTATGATTTTTATGAGCTCTTACCTTCCTCAATATCAGTGCAAAATATCAAGAAAATATCAAAGGGATCTCATAGTCTGTATGCCATTAAGATTGTGTGTTCGAGAAATACTCATTTCTTATAAATCAAATTTCGCTCTTCTTCACATATCTCAAAAGTTAGGATGTTGAACACAATTCTAGTTATGATTTTTTATGAGTTCTTACCTTTTTCAATATCAGTACAAAATATCAAGAAAATATCAAGAGGATCTCATAGTCTGTATGCCATTAAGATTGTGTGTTCGAGAAATACTCATTTCTTATAAATCAAATTTCGCTCTTCTTCATATATCTCGAAAGTTAGGATGTTGAACACAATTCTAGTTATGATTTTTTATGAGTTCTAACCTTTTTCAATATCAGTGCAAAATATCAAGAAAATATCAAGAGGATTTCATAGTTTGTTTGGCATTAAGATTCGGTGTTCGAGAAATACTCATTTCTTATAAATCAAATATCGCTCTTCTTCATATATCTTGAAACTTAGGATGTTGAACACAATTCTAGTTATGATTTTTTATGAGTTCTAACCTTTTTCAATAACACTGCAAAATATCTAGAAAATATCAAGAGGATCTCATAGTCTGTATGCCATTAAGATTGTGTGTTCGAGAAATACTCATTTCTTATAAATCAAATTTCGCTCTTCTTCATATATCTCGAAATTTAGAATGGTGAACACAATTATAGTTATGATATTTTATGAGTTCTAACCTTTTTCAATATCAGTGCAAAATATCAAGAAAATATCAAGGGGATCTCATAGTCTGTATGGTATTAAGATTCGGTATTAGAGAAATACTGATTTCTTATAAATCAAATTTTGCTCTTCTTTTATCTCGAAACTTAAGATGTTGAACACAATTCTAGTTATGATATTTTATGAGTTCTAACCTTTTTCAATATCAGTGCAAAATATCAAGAAAATATCTAGAGGATCTCATAGTTTTTATGCCATTAACTCTGTTTTCGAGTAATACTCATTTGATTTATAGAAACGATCATTCTTTTTTATATATCTCGAAACTTAAGATGTTGAACACAATTCTAGTTATGATTTTTGATGAGTTCTTACTTTCCTCAATATCAATGCAGAATATTAATAAAATGTGAAGAGGATTTAATAAATAGGATTCGAGAAACACTTTTTTCTTATATATTTCTTATAGAGACGCCATTGTTATAAATACGCCTCATGATGTTGTCTGTGTGTCTGGTTAAGAAAATAAAATCCATTGATGGACGAAGTATTATAAATCACGAAAATTTAAGAATCTACAATAAAAACGTGCTAGACAGTAAAAGAAAAAGTTGATCCAGCAGAAGTAAACAAAATTGATAGTATTCCTGTCTGTTTTTCAATTCGCATTCTTGAGTTATCGAACATGAGTTCTAATTTTTATAGTTCGTGTTCTAAAGATTTTGAGGAACACAATCATCAAAGTTGACGAAATAGATCACATTGCTAGTGTGTGTTTATGTCGCGTTTGAGAGGTAGATTATACTGTAAATGCCCTTCAACAACTATTTGCATTCAAGGCACTATCAACCACAATAGTGAGCGATAATGGTCCACAATTTACATTTTATGGTTTTCAACACTTCTATCGTTCTAATTATATTAAATACCTGACGTCTGCACCATTTTATCCTGAGTCCCATGGTGAGGCTAAACGATTCCTACGCTTATTAAACGAATCTAGAACATTTTATATTACTTCGATGGAAGCTCTAATGCTGTTGTTCTTATAACATTTGTAGATTGTATATTTTTAGATCGTACCTCAGGACAACCGCGATCAATCTTCTGCTAAAATCCTACTTGGTAGACACGAACTTACGAACTTCATAATAAATTGCAGCATTTATGCAAATATGAATGAATTAATAAGAAAGTATGAATTTTATCACTGTCAGTGGTGTTTGTTCAAAGTTATCGTCTTCCAGTGATAATTTTAGTATCTTTTGAATGTGAGGTTGTGTGAGGTTGGTATTTTCGATTTCAGTTTATTTAATCGATCACAATTTAAACCCTGCAGCTTTGACTTCATGAAGAAGATTTCAGTATATCAGAAGTCATCTTTATTGTCTCACGCACATTATTCCTCTAATAATATCCAATAATATATTGATGTTCTGACCCTTTAACCCCTTGAGTCGAGTTTTCATTACCTTTGTTAGTAAAAAACTGGGTTTGCAATCGCTTATCGCAAATGATCAAGTACCATAATGGGCTAAATTTGACGAAACGTTTTGTCAGAAAAATAGTTTATAGATGTCGGACACATTTGAGAAATGAATGTACTTCAGACAAATGGCCGATCGAGATCTGTTCAATATTTATACGAAATTTTATGCAAAAAATGGAGTTGCTTGTTGTGAAAAACGAAACAATGTGTAATCTGGGGATAAGCAACTACTCATGCAATGAATAAGTTCAAATCAACGCTGTTGTACTGACACCGAACTCCACTATGGTCTAAGATCATCACCCTGTTATTTCAAACAGATTTTTCGAAACATATTCACAAAATATTATTTATGATTCAGCAAAATATAAGCTTATAGCTAAACAAGAAACTTTTTATTTTTAGTTAATTAGCTGTATTGTGATTAATATACTAAGAAATGAAAACTGGAATAACATTTCGTTGGAAGAGGAATGTTTTGTTTGCTTAGTTGATTTGTTTAGTTGGTCTAAAAACTAGCAAGAGATGGTGAAATTCATAATAAACGAAGTATTTTTTAGTGTTTTGGTTAGTGTCTCCTGTGGTGAAATAGGGCAGGCTCCTGTGTGGAGTTAGAGAGGGCTCTGAGTTCAATTCTTAGTGGGTGCGCGAAGTTTACCCTACAAATAATTATATAGTAAGCTGTTGTTGTTGTGTATTTTTTTTATGTAGAGAGCTCTGAACTAGCATGGGGTTATGCTTTGCACGATTCCAAAAAGCCCGAAAGCATAAACCTTAACCAAAACCCCTGGCTAGTAATGTAACTTTATTAGTACTTAGTAATAATAATGAAACTTCTAAAAGAAACCTTCTCTAACAGTGTAAATATAAGTTCAAGAATTACAAAGCTTTTCCTTAGTAGCTACCAAGTTTAACTGGTACTTATTTATATAAAACTTTTCTGAGAACTTTTTAATATACGAAAGATCTTTTGTGCTTATACATTTCAGCCAAGCCGCAGTTGAAATAAAAACCTGTAAAAAATGAATTTACATCTTTTATGTAAATTACGTAAAAATCCGCGTAAATTACATAAAAGGTAAATAACATGCATAAAAAGAAAACCACTTCATTTGCAGTGCCATCTGTTCTATAATGTCAAAAATTTACCGACCTTCGGTTTGATCAATAACATAAATAGATGCGTATTTGCATAATCAATTAGTTGCAGAACATGAAGTCTACGTAATTAGTTGGAAAGGGTTGGATTTTCCTTTCACCCAAGCCAGCAAGGTGATTTTTAACGGAATTAATCTGTTAATAATATTAATCTTAACTTAATTATTGTGACAGTTCAATATTTAGTCGAAAAAAATTGTACACAGTTAATTATTTCATAAATTCTATTCGTAAAATAGTAAGAATATTTTTTAACAGATGGTGCTTAGCTCGCAATTAGATTTGACAAGAGATGGCGGGTTTGGTCGTGACGAAAAATTTCCAGCCATGAATATATAATATAGAATATATAATGTATAGATATTTTGTTAGCTTCAACTTTATTTACAGATTAGCGTTGGGAGATATTTCTTAGTTGTGTTTATCACTATGAAAAGATTGTCAAACAGTCAGTTTCCACTTTCTGAACTTTATCATGTGTCATTCAAGAACGAAATTTGCTATTGGATTGATGAAATACTAAAAGCAGCCTATTTTAATAACCAGACTAAACTCCACCATCTGAGTTTGGATTGTCTCATTATTTCGAACTATTAAAATAATTATATGAATTTATCCATCATCGGATGATGTCATGAAATATTTGACTAGAAATTAATCATTCGAACCAGTTTTGTGAGATTGAATTCCGAATGACTCATCACTATGACCTCTATACTATTTTAATTTACACATAATATGATGTGTAATACTGGAAGAATCCACTTATTCAGCAGTCGCAATTATTCCAGCTCTAATAGCGTATATTAAAGTTGTTGCGATTGAAACGTTCGTAGCTGACTTGACTTGTGTAAATCACAGGTGGTACACCGTAACTGGGTTCGTACATCAGCTTGATACTATTTGACAAATTACTGTAGTGTTTAAAACGTAAGTTTATCCATGTAATAAATCTTAATTAGTGCTCTTCACTGAGTGCTGATCTATATCAGTATACAATTTCTTTAAACAAATTGAAGTGCTTAAAGCATGCCATTTTTGCCTAAATATTCTCTGTATGGAATAATGAAATTAGACATCTGTTCTATTTTCAATTGATTTTTAGATCAAGACGTAATGATTAAAAGAAGCATTTGGGGGCATTATTATTACGGCGCGAGACGTTAAATTCGTGTACCGTCGTTAAACTAACATAAGCAGAAGCATATGCCAAAGATGTTTTCATTAATCAAGAACAAAAGTAAGAGTTTCAAAGATGATCAAATACCACCCTTGTTCATAAACGACGCCAGCTAGCAATTGGATATATAGATGGGTGTTTCAGTCACTTTACAGGAAAGCAAAGCTTTTGGGCTCTGGGGAACTATGGTGCAAAGTTAAAACTTAAAGGAATTGACTCAAGACGGGCAAACCTACCAAATCCGAACATAAATGAGTAAGACAGATTAATAGCCCTTTCTTGAATCTATAGATGTTTGCAGGAATATCACGCCATCTGATTGGAAAGAGTTTAAAGTCCAAACGTGTATAGCTCGAATTTAACATCTTTGCGTATAGCTGTGTAATTTACTGGCTACTATCGAAATAATGTCAGAATGAGGAAGACAAGTGGTATGGCTTTCAATCCAGTCATAAGTATTTGTTATCGTCTCCAAATATAAATTATTAAACAACTTGTAATTGAAAATATGTTTCATCTGTAGCCAAGAAGTGAATCTTTCTTGCTGCTCATTAGGCAGGTCTTGGTCCATCGATCATAACAAATTGATTTTAATCAGTTTTGTAACATGTGACCGACCTTATATTGCGGTCGGTAACGATCTCCCATGATAGTTTCGATTGGTTTGTGCAACTTATAACTAATTTACAGTTTGGATATTCGGCTTTGCCACGACATTCGATGTACCGTGGCCTAAAACTTTAACCCATTCTATATATTTGTCCATTCGGTTAGTTTTTGACCATCGGTTTTGTTTCCTACGTCACCCTGAATCCATTGTATTCAATATATCATACACAGTTCGATAATGTTGTGGCTTCTGCTGGTTTATATCAATGCATCCGAAAACAAAACAATGCACATACAAAAGATTCATCCCAACTTAACCCCAATAAAAGTTTTTCCGAAAACAACTCAAGTTTTACAATAAATATTTTATAGTTGGTTGATAGTTTTTGTCTCAACAATCGAACATAAATAAATAACACATATTTATAGGGGAGATTTGGGAGTCGAGAATCTCGAAATATATTTAGGGTACGAGGGATGGTATAAATATTACATATAGTTTCACTGATAATGCTACTGCTTTATGCTGTCATTGTTCGTTTATGTTATTGGTATAGTATGTGACACACTATATACATATGTATAGTGGAATCGACTGTACATGTATCCAAACTATCTCAATTCATGGTAAAAAAAAAAAAATAATCGAAAACTTTTTTTTTTTTAAGATTTGTGATCATAAGTGGTACATTTATCAAATGAATGAAGATGATTTATTATTTGACAAAGTTGGGTTTTTCTTCATGCCGAAGATTAGGTCTATTGGATTTTACAAATTGTTTATGTTCCTTTTGTGTGTAAACATATAAATAATTGGGGAGACGGAAAGTTGTTTTTTGGGGATGCTGCTGCCTACATAATATGTATGTATATGGTACACTTTTTGTCAATTTTGATGAAATATTTTTGCTGACTGAATGTGTACTTGAACACGTATGTATTATATATATATATATATATGTGTGTGTGTGTTGAGATAAAACAAAAAGTTTTATGTGAAAATTTATATCAGATGATTTTCGAAAATAAAAAATGTTGTGTATAATGGGTTTCACAGGTCGTCAATTTTTTTTTTTGTACAAAATTTGATGGGATTTGACATATGTCACCAAATTTATTGTGAAAACCTGAAATACATTATATTTTCTATTGAATGGAAACAGACCCAAAAGTTTTCCAATATTGGTGTATATCGTATAGGGACATAAATTTTATTGCATGTCAATATTGGAGCAAACCTAAGCAGTAAAGAATCAATTTTGATTATGTTCAAATCATATTATGCCTTGTGGTTTTTTCAAAAGTTTTTCTTCTGGTTTCTGAGATCTCAGTACAGGCCTTCGATTATATAACAAAGTGCTATATTTTATATTAATCAAGAGTTGACAGGTCGGAAGAGAAAATGTTGTAGAGAATCAACGGAGAAAATTCAACCCTTACTTTGTTACATAGGACTCGAATAATTTATTTCGGATTATCGCAACAACAACTTCGATTACTGTAATAGTGTTAATGGTCTATGGGAATGGAATTCAAGATATAAAAGAAACAAAATGCTTACTTTCTTATTTATTATTTCTACCATCACATTAAGGAGCTCACAGCGTTCATTAGACTATAGTGTAGTCACCATCTCAAATAAGTGACCAAACTGAAGGATTGAGATGCCTTGTGTAAAGTAACCGTTCAAGACTATTCATATACCTATAAAATGATTCGTGACCATCAGCGTAGTTTCAACTCAACCGATCAACCACAGATCACTGTTCTTTTTGTTAAATCTTTGTGTGCCAGAACAGAATTGCTGTCGGATATAGTGTTTCCTACAAACTTGTTAATTCACGACAGTGGGACTGTTGTACAGTAAATAGATAGAAAGAACCTTCAATTTATTTATAGCCTGAGAAACAGAACTGGCTTCAGATGGACCACGAAGCTAATTAATTTTTTTGAATATGGAATATTGTTCCATTCAAAAGCCAAGATTGGCTTAACGTGTTTGAGCAGGAACTGCATCGGATGCAGAATGTTGAAACTGAGGAAAAACGGACATCAAGAAAAGGCAAATTCTGCCATTAGATGTGGATGACCTAGAAATAGATAAGAAATGAAACCATCGTCTAAAAATTTGAAACCCATTTGTGCTACTACATTAGAAACGACTTTCATTTTGGTTTGTTCTTTTAAACAAACTAAAGATGAACTTCATAGGATTAGAAATTACGAATCAAGTAAAGTTTTGAAGAACAAACCAACAGAAATGGGGTTATAAATCCAATATTCAGATAATTAAACTGCGGGTACTACACAAGCTTTGTGTACCTAATGTTCATCGCTGAGTAAGAAAAGTAATACGTGTTTGTCTAGCCGTCTAACAGTATCATGCCGTTCAACAAGAACATTTAAATGAAACTTACGTATTCTTTAAATATTTAAGGAGGCAAAGTGAAGATTCCAATTATCTAGCTTCTATTAGTGGCCAAGAATTATTTTGAAGATTAATTGTAATGGATTTCGATCACGAGCCAACTCTTCATATTGTTGGAAATAACTAGAAGATTCCAGCACTCTCCACGCCATGGAGATATAGCCACCGACAATGACCTATTCTTTGACCAATGACGACTCTTACCTCAAAGATTACTGTACTATTCGTTCCGGATCATCACGAAAAACTCGACTAAACCAGTGTAATCGCTGTCCGTTGATTGCATGCCCAATATCTGGATTAAATTCCTGATCTCGTAATTGACTAAAATTCTGTATGTCCTCTCATCTGAAATGTTAGAAGCCAAATCTTGTACTCAACCGTCATGGTACAACCGTCACAACTGATCAATACTCTGTACAATTTCAGTTTTTCCGCATTTGCAAAATTATTCGATTTCAGAAGTGGACGTACATAGATAGTATAAGGCCCAAGGTGGACCTTGATATTTTCTTCCACACTATTACCGTGAGTGATGAGAGATCGATAGCCCTGTGATGAGGGCATTCGTGTTTCGTAAATTTCACAAACGAAACAAAATACTATAGAATACCACCACAGTATCCAGAGCTTGTCGTACTACCCGCATCCGATAAATACCATAATTGTTAAAAATGTCAACAAGCAAAAAAGTTTTCTCGAATTTGGGAATTTAATGCAAATTCCTTATATCGTGCATGAAATCAAAGGACAGCGAGTACGATGGCTCGATCACGTTCTGATTGATGACACGATACGGGCCAACAATGGCCTGTAAAAGTCATTAAAAAAAATTCAGATAATTAAACGGTGGATACTACACTATCTTTGTGTACACAATTTCATCGATGTTCGGTTTAACAACGCGAAAGATCAGAAAGGTTTGTTGACAAATTGTAAGGTACTCGAGAGAAGAGTTTTTACTGATCTTAACTCATTTAGTTGGCCAATACAAAAGCTGTTTTCTAAACACTCCATCTTTTTAGAAGTAGAATGTCAGCAATGTGTAAGCTCTATAGCTTAAAATATTTAAGAAGGCAAAGTGAACCTTACAATTATCTAGTTAACATCAGTGGCAAGAGTATTTTTAGGATTTATTGTAATTGGTTTCGATGACGAGCCAAGCTTTCATACTGGTGTAAACAATAAGAAGACACCAGATCGCTGTCGAGCTACAGTCGCAAACAGCGACCTATTCTGCTACCAACGACACTCGCTTTAAAGAGTGTACTCCTTGTCCTTTGATTTTATGCACGATATCAGGATTAAATTCGTGATCTTGTAGTTGAATAGAATTCTGTTTGGATCACCAACGTCGCGTTTTCGACCCAACACATGATTCTCAACTGAAATGTTAGAGACATCCGTCGAGGTACAACTCCATACATGAAAACGGGTCTTATGTACAGTTTGTACAATTTCAGTATAGTTTTTCGATTTCAGAAGTGGATGTCGAGAATAAAAGACCCGTTTGCCAGCGGCAAGGTGGACTTTGATGTTCTCTCCCACACTATTATCGTGAGTAATTTTTTTTTTGTGTTGTAAAGAAATCTATATTTCTGTATAATATTACAACTAATCTCAGTGATTATCTAGTAAATGTTTTGTATTTTTAAGCGCTATAGCATCTTATGGGATGAGAAAAATCGGTTCATCCCATTTCGTCCAGTCCTTTGGTTTCAGTAGTTCAGGGAACCACTAATTCTAAAGGCTTTGTTCTTTTTAGGCGCTTTGGTCCATTGGTGTGATCCAGTAGGTTTCGCAGCTCCTCGTTGTCATAGTCTTTCGTTGTTGCTGCAGTCGCAGTACATGATTCCTTGCAAACTTAAATATTTCATCACTGACGTATTCCATGTTAAGGTCTCGATGGAGGTTGTCATTTCTAATATACCATGGAGCGTTAACAATGCTACGTAGTACTTTATTTTGAAATGTTTGTATGATTTTAACTGTAGTTTTCTTTGCACAGCCCCAAAGTTGAATGCCGTATGTCCAGATAGGTTTAAGGATTTGTTTATATAATAGTAGTTTGTTTTCGTTGTCAGCTCAGAGTTTCTTCCAATAAGCCACTGCATTTGAATTTAAAATTCAATTCTTGTCTTTTCTTTTAAACATGTGCTTTCCACCTAAGCTTAGTGTCTAGTGTCATGCCAAGGTATTTCGCATTGTCTGAGTAAGGAATTTGTTGAAAATTCAGTCTAATCGGGATGTATTCCACTTTCTTGTTGGTGAAGTTGATGTGTGTTGATTTTGATTCGTTTAGCATTATTCTCCCAAGTTTTTCTCCAAGTGTTTACTGTATTCAGCATTTTGTAGTTTCCGTGTTGATTCGAAAATACTAATATCAGTGGTCATAATTGCAGTGTCATCAGCAAAAGTCGAAAATAACGGTCATTTATGTATGACTTAAGCAATTCAAAATTCTAAATTCAAGTTCTAAATTTAAGAGAAAGTGAGTTGTGTAATTGATCTGTAAAAATATGATCGAAAATACAAGTAATTACAAAAATTAAAACTTTTGACACAAGTACAAAAGTGTAACAATATATTTACGCGTACTCATTTTGACTTTTTGTTGTTGTATTGTTTATTTTATTTTTGCATTTCGTGCATTTTTAATAGATAAGTAAGTGAAGTCAGTGAAGTATAAACTTTTTGTATGATTGTAATAAAACAGTGGACATTATAATGTCGCAGTGCGATAAGTGCAAAAAAGCTACAGACTCGAGAGAAAGAACCACGATTAGATGTTTTTGTAGATGCAAAAAATTGTACCATTACACCTGCGTTGATTGGAATTTTGAAAAGTTCGGCAAACTGTTTAAAGAATGCCCTTATGTGAGATTTGTATGTTTAGACTGCCAAGGTGTAGAAGAAGATACAGTGTATGAAGAGTTCAATAAAATTAATGAATTCATATGTGAGTTGAAACAACACTTGACTGTTAACCATTTAAAACTGAATCAACAATTAGGAGAAATAAAAAATCAAGTAGTAGAGATCCAAAAGCCTGTGGAGCAACCTACAACATTTGCAGCAGTAGTTAAAACTAATCCAACTAAGTTGGTTTTACTACAACCGAAGCCACCACAAGAAAACAAGAAAACTAGAGATGAATTATTAATGAAAATCGATCCTAAAAGCATACCAGTAATGGGCTGCAGAAACATTTCTAATGGAGGAATTATCCTACAGTGCGATACGAATGATGCAAAGGAGAAGCTTAAAACGAATATTATAGAGAAGATGGGTGCTGAATATGATGTGAAACTTCCAATGGAGCGTAATCCAAGAGTTAAAATTCTTGGTATGTCAGAAAAATTAGAAAATGTGAAAATAGTGTCGGCGCTAAAACCACAAAATCCTATTCTGGCAAACAGTGAAATTAAGGTTGTAACTACTTATGTTAGACGCAACTCTCATAAGGTAGACACAATTATTGAAGTTAACGCGGAAAATTTCAGAAAAATTATAGAAGCTGAAAAGTTAAATATTCATTTTGACCGATGCCATGTAGTGGAGTCAATTGGGATATCACGGTGTTATAATTGTAATGGATTCGGTCATCACAGTAGTAAATGTTCGAGTAAACTTTGTTGTCCAAGGTGTAGCGAGAATCATAAAGAAAAGGATTGTAATAGTCAGGAGGTAAAGTGCAGCAATTGTATTGCTGTAAATAGCAAACTGAATATGAATATTGCTTCCGATCACTCGACTTGGGATAGTTCTTGTACGGTATATCAACGAAAAATTAAAACGTTAAAAAGTAAAATCAGCTACCAATAGCAATCCATAAAAAAAGATTTGCTCTATACAAATATTCGAAGTCTACCCTCAAATTTCTTGGAATTACAGTTAATGTTTAAATACTATGAACCAGCGATAGTACTTCTCAGTGAAACACGAACAACTGTCGATATGTATGACGCAGAATTTTATATTGAAAATTATAAATGTGTAAGATGTGACTCGGATAGTCGGCATACTGGAGGTGTTATCATATATATACATGAACACATAAGTTTCACAATTATTTCTAATTATGAAAGGGACCGCACTTGGTTTTTAGCGATTCAGATCATAAAAGGTTACCATACAGCTGGAATATTTGGTGTAGTATATAGAACATTCCAAACAACAAACGCAGTATTTTTAAGTAATTTAGAAGAATGGCTTGAACAAATTATCAATTATAATAAATTAAATTTTATATTTGGAGATTTTAACATTGATTTCAAAAGCAACGATTTTTATAGTTTAAAATTAAATCAGCTAATTAAAGATTATAGATTGACGCAAGTAGTTCAAGAGTACACTAGAGTTACGCAAACCAGCAATACCTTAATAGACTTATTATTGACCAATTCAACAATAATTCGGTGTGAAGTTATTAAAGAGCAAAAAATAAGCGATCATGGTATTTTGAGTGCGGGCATAAGCAATGGGAAGATGAAGATATTAGAAGAACGAAAAGGAATCGAAATTAGATCATGGAAAAACTACTCTGAGAATAATCTGAACTGTATTCTTAATCAACAATTGCGGCAAGTTCGAACGAAATGTGATATAAATGAAAATGCAGATGAATTAATATTGGTGTTAAAAAATGCCGTTAATAAATTAACTCAAGCAAAAAATAGTGAAAGTAGAAATACAATCCCTTGGTTCTCAGAAAACTTAAAATTACTGAAGGAAGAGAAGGTGCGTAGTTATAATATTATGAAAATCATAAATTCAGATGGCAATTGGGAAAAATATAGAAAAGTGAGAAATTTATATAAGCTATCATTAAGAAAGGAGCAATCTGAGTACTTTAAGAACAAATTTATGGAACACCAGTACAATCCGAAAGAGCTGTGGAAAACACTCAAATCCATGTACAAGTCAAAAAACTCGACACAGTGGAATATTGAATTGGATAGTAAAACAATTACCGACAAGCAAGAACTAGCTGAAGCACTAAACCATGAATTTGTGTCTAGCGTGACAGATATTCACAAAAATATTCCGGAAATATTGGATTGGAATTGTTTAGAGTCTAATAAGGATTTTGGACAGCTACATTTCCATGAAATCACCCAACATGATATAATAAACATATTAAATAAAACAAAGTCTCAATATGGAATCGAAGGTATTAACCGAAAAGTCATGCTAGATGCGATGAAAAATCCAAAGTTCGCTGGAATTTATACTGATATAGTAAATCAAAGTCTATATGATGCAATAGTGCCCACCTCTTGGCAAATATCAACAGTAATTCCTATTCCAATAACCGTAAAACCGACCACATCAGAAGACTTACGACCTATCAATATGCTCCCAAATACGAACGTGTGCTGGAATGGTTAATTAAATCCCAACTAGTTAATCATATTGCTATAAATAACATACTAGTGGACCAACAATCTGGATTTAGAGAATTTCATTCCTGCGAAACAGCATTAAACCTAATGTTGGATAATTGGAAAATGCAAATTGACAAAAATAAATCAGTGATTCCAGTTATTTTAGATTTCAAACGAGCGTTTGAAACTATAGATAAGGAAATTTTACTCAAGAAATTAAACAAGTATGGAATTCAAGGAAGAAAAGTTAAATGGTTTAATAGCTATCTGCAAGGAAGACAACAATATACAAAAGTCGACAATTTTGTATCATCGAAGTTACAAAATAATCTTGGAGTTCCTCAGGGTTCAGCACTTGGGCCATTACTATTCGTATTATATATAAATGACATAGTAGATGTTATAAAACACTGTCAAGTAAACATGTTCGCAGATGATACATTAATCACAATTTCGGCCACAACTTATTCTGAAGCAGTAAGAAAAGTAAACGAAGATTTGGAGAATCTGAGGAAGTGGTTAATGTTTCATAAATTGTCACTCAATATCTCAAAAACGAAATACATGGTATTGTCAATCAAAACAAAGTTTGAGGATAATGCAAATATAGTAGTTGGTAATCAAAACATTGAAAGAGTAAAACAATATAAATACCTTGGAGTTGTTTTAGACGAAAACCTATATTTCGACCAGCATCTAGATTACATCGCCAAAAAGATGAATAAAAAGTTAGGTCTTTTTAGTAGAATTAAAAACCAGCTACCAATGGAGACAAGAATTATATTTTATAAATCACTTGTGGCTCCTCATATAGACTATTGCTCATCTGTTTTATTTATCATGAATCAAACACAAATAACACGTTTGCAAAAGATACAGAATCGATTTATGCGAGGAATCTTAAACACGGAAAACAGGACGCATATAAAGGACATGTTGACGAAATTAAACTGGAATTCAATTAATCAAAGAATACAATTTAATGTGTTGAAGCTGTTATTTAGAATTGATAAAGGAGAATTACCAAAATATTTAGGCAATTTGCTGTCTACCAAAAGTGAGATTCATAATTATAATACTAGAACAACACATTTTCGTTTACCAAAGTACAGCAAATCATTTTCACAACGTTCAATAGGATATAATGGGGTAAAATTATATAACTCATTGAGTAACTATTGCAAGCTGGACGATCTTCCATCGTTAAAGTATAATCAGTTTATTAAAATATTACATAGATTTGTAGAGGAAAAAATCAATATTTAATATAAGTTTTTAGTTAATTAATTCATAAGAAATTACAAAATGTATCAAAGTGTCAATATGATAAATAAATAAATAAATAAATAAAATTCAAAACGTTGTTTTGGTAGATCTCGTTGAAGCTTAAATTCCAGACCATGGTGCCAAACCTTATCAAATGCTTGGGCTACGTCTAGGTATACTGCTGAACATACCTTCTTCTCTTCCAACGCCTTTTCAATCGTATCAGTGATTCTATGTACCTGTGCTATTGTTGAGTGGCCTTCTCGAAACCCAAACTGATGTGGTGGTATAAGTTTCCTAGTCTCTATAATTGGCTTGAATCTCTTGATGTGGTCGTTAATGAAGAGATTGGCCTGTTTGATGTTTTGTCATTTAACGGTTTATTAGGCTTAGCAATCATTATTATTTCTGCTACTTCTCACTGTCTCGGAACATAACTTTGTCTAAAGACAGCATTGATTATGTGCTGTAGCTTCCGTAGTGCTTTTTCTGGAAGTGCTTTGATTATTTTTGCTGTTATCAGGTCGTATCCAGGAGCCTTTTTATCTTTAAGATTTTTTACTTCTTGTTTGATTTCTTTCACAGTGACTGGTAGGAGCAGTACCTCGTCTATTTTGTTGACCGGTGTTAAATATTCATTCTCTAACTGCCCAGTTGGTGGTTTGAAGGTAATTTCTAGGTGTTCGGCAAACAGACCAGCTTTTTGTTTATCGCTGCGAGCCCAGGTTCTATCAACTTTTTTTATGGGTGGCACTTGCAGTTTAGGTCTTTTCAGACTTTTAGTGGCCTTCCACAACGAATAGTCCGTGTCAGATTTACCTGTCTGGTTACTTAGTAAGCAAGCTACTGACTCATTCTTGATCTCTTTTACAAGCAGTTTAAGTTTGTTGCACATATTATTTAGGATTGTTTTATCTTCAGGAGCTTTAGTTCTGTGCCAAGTCTTGCGAGCTCGCCTTTTTTCGTTAACCAAGTCTCTCACTTCAACTGGGTAGCTTATACTTTTCTGTAATATACCATGCTGGATGGGGGTACTTTCCCATGCCGCTTTCTATATATTTTCAATGAGATTTTCCAGCTCTTCTTCTATCATATAATCGTTCGAGATCGAGATTGACGCTTTCTTCCACTAGCTGGCGAAAGTATTCTCAGTTTGTTTTGTTATTTGTTAGTCTTGGAGGGCTTGCTTTCCTTATTGCCTGGAACTTATTGTCATTAAGACTGGAGAGTGATCCGATGATAGTCCTTCTTCATTTTCAACTACTAAGTAATTTTCGGAGATACCTCTTGATATATAGAAGTCTAGAAGATCAGGAATTTTATTTACGTTTGTAGGCCAGTAGGTTGGCTTTCTACTGGAATGGAACTCACATTTGAATATTCTGTCTGCTTCAAATCGCTCTATTCCTTTGGAAGTAGTTCGATTTGATCCCCAAAATATAGTTTTTGCATTAAAATCGCCTCCAATAATGAAATTTTTACCAAACGATTTAAAAAGTTTGATGTAGTCTTCCTCTTTTGGGTTATATCTGGGTGGACAGTAGATTGCTGATATAGTGTAGCTCTTGTAGTTTTTGGTTTCAATAGAAACAGTTGCTACTTGCATAGCTTCTTCCTCTATTTTAAGTCCTGCTAGATGTTTAATATTTTCCTTGATGAAGATTGCTGTTCCGCCTCTAGCTCTTTCTGCTGGATGAAGAGCTTGATAGCACTGGTATCCACGAATTTTGAAATACAAGATTCTAGTAGAGTGACTTTCTGAGATTAGACATATATCAATGTTTTTTGTGTTTAAAAATACTTCTAATTCTGAAATGCGTTGCGCAAGACCATTTGCATTCCAGGTAGCAATTCTGAAATTGTGTGTCATTATTTTTTCTTGTTTAATTTGAATGGATTAGAATTAAGGTAGTCAATGATTTCTATAGTTTTACCTGTCGTGTCTGTTATTTTTTTATTTTGGTTCATCGATGTATTTTCCAGTGTTCCTAGTCTTTTTTCTTGTTGTTTAAGTATGTCACTCATAGATTCTAGTCGTTGATCTTGCGTCGCCAGATGAGAATTTACAGTGGTTAACTTCTGCAGTATTTCTTGCAGGACATGATTTTCCTGACTGGGTGCTTTCTTGGCATTTTCCTTTTGGCCAACCATTTGGGCATATGTCGTGCCTTCTCTTACTTTCACACTATTAAGAGGGATTTGGTTTGGATAGGATAGCGTCCTAGGTTGAGAACTAAGAGTTTCAGCTGTTTGGCAACTTCACAGCCTCTGTAATTTGCTGGGTGGTGATTCCCACAGTGTATACATTTCGCTGGTTCACTTCTACTTTTGTTGCATTCTTTTGATGGATGTTTCCCAGCGCACTTTACACATTTAGGCTCCCTATTGCAGTATTTTTGAGTATGGTTACACGCCTGACAGTTGTGGCATTGTGGAATTCTACTGTTGTTGTTTTTAATGTCTTAATTTTGACTTTCATGTTCAGGATTGCTTTGATTCCATATATCTTATCAATGCTCTCGGTGTTGTTAAATGTTAAATTGTGAGTAATGAGTGATCGAGAACCTTTGAATCTAATCACTCCTTCAAACGAGTGGTATCTCTATGCGCTTCTTCTGTTATCTTCCTAACAAGAATCGCATAATTTCTCTTTGCTATTGTAAATCGAGTTTGCGTTTCTCAACATCAAGACGACAATCTGCGACGGTCTCACGTCTTGGTCAACCTGTTAGCTGTGCAATTGTTGGTTTATTCACATAAACTTTACTTTACAAAAAACTTTTAAGAAAGTAGGCTAATGGCGTTAAATCGCATGATCCTGAAGAAGAACGGATCAAAGATTCCGGCAGCTCAAATACCACACCGAACATTACATTTTTGTAAATGTGATAATTATTCGAGGATTTTCTCCCGAGAAACGAGTTTTATTTGCTGACGGAACCATCCAAAATGGAATAGGCTTTATCAATAGAGATGAAGATTATGTGTGAAAAACAGCATCATGTTGTAATCGATGTTAAATCGATGATCCTTCATAGATCTCCCAATTTATTGGGTTAGATTTGGTGATCTGCACCAAAAGAGAAAAGATAGCCCAATCTCTTGTCGAATATCCAAAATATTCTTTGGATCAATAAATCAGCAAGGGTCCCAGACTCAGTCCTTTTTGAATTATGATAGACACACTTTAAGGATCTTGCAGGGTATGAAAATTCGGAACAACGCAAACTGCGAATAATGTGGAGGAGGAAAAGATGAAACCGTTGAGCACTTCTTATGCTCCTGTTCTTCATACTCTTTCTACTTCAATGTCTTGAATTTCAATTCCTACTTTAGGATCAACTGACGACCTTGAGGATACCAGATATCTTGGATTTCATAAGAAGAACAAACAGATTTCGGGACTGTGAGTGTACGTCTGAAAAGAGATGTCACAATGGGCCAATCGACTGGGAGAAAAAGTCCGACAAAAGCGTCAGGTTTGTCCAGGATATATTGATATTTTTGACAATCTATGTTTTTACGGATTCTGAACGTCAGCCTAGTGATCCAACCAGACGCCACATACTATGGTTACTGTGGTATGGCTTTTTCTGGAAAGATGTTGAGCGTTAAAGCTCATACATACAAATAATTTTATTAACTAGGCCAACAATTTTTTTGTGTACCCAACGCACCTGATTAAGGATCTATATACTCCACAAAAAAATTACGAGTGAGTGCACAATAAAACGTTCGTATAATTTAATCGGTAAATTTGATTTATTTCGAGAAGAATATCGATGAGATTTGATTAGGTTACGAATCGGAAAACCAAAACGAACGATATGTGAATGTAATTATTGTGAAAATTTAAGAACTTAAATCGACGTACTCGTGTACCCATAAGAAAATTCCAAAACTGTATAGTTTTTTGCTGTTGTGTGCTCCCGTTATCTGATTTTATTTATCTCGGAAAATGGCACAAACAATTGAATTACGGGATAAATAAAATCAACGTTCGATTCGATGTGTATATACGAGTAGCAACACAATATACGCCTGTTGTGGGTGGGTTGACAGTACAATTTGGATTTCATCCCACCACCGTGTATAATTAAATAGTGTAATATTGAGGGACATTTATTACGGGAATCAAGGACACTAATAATAAAAAGTATTTTTTAATTGGTCGTAAACAATTTGATTTGGGTAGACTTGGAGCTTTTATTGGGCGCCAATTACAATTCACCTTCAATTTATATACTAATCGGACACATCTTGTCTATATATGTAAGATTTCACTATTCACAAGACTTGACTTGTGAATTATCTTCCACCCGTTTTCGTCTTAATTAAATGTTTAAACATGAGCACAACACTGACAGTATACGAGGATAGTATATAAAGAAACAAAAACAAATGAAGAAATAAAATATAAAAACTTTAAGATGAAGAGGCGACAAAACTTTTAAGTCAAGAAAGCAACAAAACGAAGATTGTGGAAAAGGGAAAAGTTTCACTTTTTTTTAGTGGAAAATTATGTATTATGTATATATACATATATTTTATTATGTTTTCTTCTTGATGTCGTCGTCATTGTGTTTATGTTGTTCGTTCCACGATTTTCGTCTTGATATGAGTCTTCAAAGATATGAATGCGATGATGAATAGCGAAATGACAATAAAAATGAAAATCATTTTTCCTCTTAGATTTTCTTGGTATTTGGTTTTGGTTTATGTTTGTTTTTGTTGTTTGTGGTGTATACGAGTTTATATAGCGCACCAGAAGGATTTTTTGTTGGTTTATGGGGACCAATGTTCTATTTTGCGTGAATAGGGTAGAGCAGGCGCGCACACGAGATTTATATATATATACGCGTGTCGAGAAGAATGGGAAAGCTATTTTTTTTATTTAAGTATTATTATTATTGTCATTTTTCCGTGTTTGTGCTATATACAATATGGTTGGGTTATATGGAAATTTGACGGCGAGATTTGTTAGTTTGTTATATGCATTCCGGAATTTATACATGATATTTATGTAGACAAGCGGGAAATGAAAATGGAAATGTGATTTTGTGCGAATTTTATGGAACGGAATTTGTATAGTTTTCATTACAAAAGATTTATTTGGAATGAGTTTAAAAGCTAATTTAAAACTGTCATTCCATTTGTGTTATGGATAATGTGCAAATTGGTTAAAAATTCCTATCTCAAACCTTCCAGACCAATACACACGACTCTTCTTAACAAACATCACACTAAACTATCTCATTACAAGATTTTAACAGGATTATGCATCATTTTGAAAAAGATACGAGTAAGAACAGTTTACGACGATGGAACAATAATTGGAAGAGCTTTGCGATTAAATTTGAATAATTCTAAATCTTTTCAATTCAATTTTATTCCCTACTCATAAGTATGGGAACGAAATTAAGTATTTCAAGCATACCATTATTCGGAATAACACCGAATAATGATATTTGATAGCGATATGTTCGATTTAATGTTTAATCTTCAAAAGGTTAGGTTAGGGTTAGAGGTTTAGTGGCAGTTACAGCACACTTACACCAGCGACGGTCCGTTGTGATACCACAGTATCGTGCTTTGCCATATTACCATTATGAGTTTGAGCTACTTATATAACGAGATAAGTCTTGTACCTTACAATCTTCGGGATCAAGGAGGCAGTCCATTAACAATTTACTCTAATATTAATGTCCTTTCTGTGCCAAAGCCGGGCACGAGCATAGGAGGTGGACTACCGTCTCTTCCTCATCCTCGTCCATACAGCATCTGCAAAACTCATAAGCTTCTAGACCTAGCCTCCTCATATGTTCTTTAAGTAAGCAGTGTCCTGTGAGTATCCCCACGTTCGTTTTAAGTTCACGTCTTCGTAAGGAGATTAGTGTCTTTGACCGTTTCAAGTCCAGCTTTGGCCAGACTTGCCTTGCTACACTACATGATATAAGGTGTTCGTCACCCTATCATTCGCTGAGGCTGATACCTCCTTGTTTGGCACAGTCTTGAGTACCTTCGTTAGTTCGTTTGCCCTGCAGTTCCCCGGGGACTCAGACTATCTGAATGTTGAAATGTTGACTCATCTCATCCATAGACAAGTGACAACCAAACGCCACTCTAGACGTCAAAGAAACAAAGTCCAGCGATTTGATTGCCACCTGACTATCCATATAAATTGCGATATCAGTAGAGGATACCACATTATATTTCATCCATTTCAGGACCTCCTCAATCGCATCACTTCTGCTTGGTACACGCTGCAGTTATCAGGCAGACGAATTGCTATATCTACTTCCAATTTTTCATAGAAGACTCCAGCTCCTACTTTACCGTGTAGTTTGGGGCCATCCGTACTGAACAGCAGTGCTTTCGTTTTCACAACCGACCCGCTCCTCCAAGATTCCTTTGAGGGGCTGGATGTTCGGAACCTTTAATCGAAGCATAAGGTGGGTGTAAGGTATAGTCTAGATTAGCCAATCCCTTCCTTAGCGATCCAATTATCGGCGAGTGTCTCGTCTGAAGACATTTCCACTGATATATGACTGATGGTTGAGGGACCGTAATCGCCGCCATCTGCTTACCGTAAACGGTGGCCGTTCTTTGCATTTTCTCGATCCCTTTTTTGTACGTTATTTTTATCAAGAGGTGGCCACCACACACTCACCCCATACATAAGCACAGCTCTTACTACGGAAGTGAATAGCCAGCGTATCAGGTCTGGTTTCAGGCCGCATCTACTTCCAATGGCGTTTCTGCGCGTGTTCATGGCTATATTTTCCTTTGTTTACTCTTTCCAATACAATGGGCTTCCAACTAAGCTTGCTGTCCAAGACTACGCCTAGAAATCATACCTTGTCAGTAAAAGCCAGTCTTCTGCCATTTAAGAGAGGTGGATCGACTACCGGGATTTTATATTTCCTAGTAAATAGAACCAGTTCAGTTTTGGACGAGCTAATTGCCAGTTCTCATCTGATGGCCCAATTCATAATGATTATTAGGGCGTTTCGGATTTCCTCCTTCACCGTGCTCAAATATTTACCAGAGACAACTATCGCTACGCCATCTTCATAAGCTATCACTCCGATCCCCCCTCTCTCCAGCTCTAACAGCAACCCATTGATTGCTATGTTCCATGAGAGGAGGAGACAGGACACCTCCCTGTGGGTTCACTTAGTCACCTGCCTCCTGATAATGAATTCTTCCAGCTCAGAGTTCACGACCCTGCACTTAAGAATGTATTTGATTAACCTACTTCTAGGGTAATCCATCACTAGGAACGACAATCCTTGCAGAATTACCTTCGTCTTTATATCGTTGAAGGCGCCCTCAATCTCAAGGAACGCCATCATACAAAACTCTTGTGAGAATATTGCTTTCTCAATTGTACTTAACAGGGCGTGCAGAGCTGTGTCCACAGATTTCCCCTTACAGTAAGCATGCTGAGTCTGGGCTCAGTCACGAGGCTTTATTTTGAGCTTATCTGTAGATATCCATCAGATTTTCCAAGGTTTTTAGTAGGGAGGATGTAGACTTATAGGTCTTAAGTCCTTTGGGTAGCCATGTAAGCATGCACCCGATATCGGAATAAAAATAACTCTAACCTCTGCCCACCTTCGCGGAATACAACCGCTAGGAAAATACGCTAGAAAAATTCGGTCATGACCAGTCGATTAATAGGGTTTGAAACCTTCAAGGGCCCATAGGATCCGTTCTTTGGTTACGATGCACATATAGAAGATGCGCAGTGAGTGTGCTTCTCGATAAGTACAAGTCTCTGACGAGTCATCGAAGCTTCCTGAAAAGTGGGTATCGATGAGAAGTTTCATAGATTCCTCATAAGAAGCAGTTCAGGATCCATACCGTTTAATAAATAACTGGGACTGGTAGAACTATTAGAGACGAGAGGTCTCGGAGACTGTTTCCATTTTATCACAGAAGAATCTCCATGACCTCCTTTGTGGCTTCCTTAATTCTTTTTTGTTTACTTTGAGGTTCTACTTGTAGGAGTCCCAGTCTTGAGCCTCTATCGTACTTTTGGCTCTATTAAAGGATATCCTTCACGCCTTTCGATAGGTTCCTAATTTCTTGGCCCACTATCCCGGTTTTTGCTTACTCCTGGGTCTAACTACTAGGCAAGCAGCGTTGAAAGACCAATTGATGTATGTGTCCGCTTTGCAGTTAAGTTCAGAAAAGTAATAACCGATAAGTTGCAGTAGAACTTGATCTAGTTTATATGATCATCAGCAGCACGTTATCAGTGATTGATTCTTTAGAGCCAATTTTCAATGACTCTTTCACACATATGGGTCGGTTCGTTGGCAATTTCACGATCAATATTGTATCTGATATCTTCTAACGATGTTGGCATATAAACCAACGACTTATCGTACCCCCACAAATAAATCCAATGACATTAAATCGCGTAGTCGAGGTGGCCATTCGATCAGATCGTATTTTGAGATTACATGATTTCCGAAATTTCGCACAGTAAATCAATTGTTTAAAAGGCTGTGGGGCGTGTAGGATCATCTTGTTGGAACCACATATCAAAAAATACCAAAATCTGTGTTCCAACCCAGTATATGATAGCGAACTGAATGATAGTGATCAACGAAAAATTATGGCCAAATTACCTCTCCGGCAAGAATTCCACGCCACATGGTTCCATTTTGTGTTTGTAATGGCGTTACTTAAAGCCCAGATGGCACAGTGGTTTACAGCCGCAGTGATTAACGACCTAGATGGCGCAGTACGTAAATCTCGAACCTCGATAGGAGTGAAAGGGATTTTTTCGGCAGTGTGATCAGTGGTGTCGATGAACACATCTGATATCGCCTGTTGAGTTTAGAATCCATGGGCAAAATTAACAGCTTATAAATGTCTGTAAACGGCGGGAACAGCCGTTGTGGTGTGTTTTGAACTGAGGCAGTTAAGGTTGCAATATTTTTGGTATTATTTGCATACTTCGACCAACGACTTAGAATACCTAAAAATGTATATTTTGACTCTAATTAAAGGGAACCTATAGAGAGACGATGTTGCTGATGAGTTATAATATATCAGCTTTAAACTTTTGGTCCCCAAAATTAACATATTTAAATTGCTCTAATTAGAGACGGTTAATTAATACTCTTATGTATTATTTTAATTATAATTATCCACAACGTGATCACGGTCCATGCTATCAGTATTGTGATTACTTACAGGGTATGCAAAGATAGGTTATTGTTAACACTCAAACAATTAGGAGGAGAGTTGATGAATGGTGAGAGTTTATTTAATCTGGAGAGACGTTAATGCGGGTGCAGTGAACCGTATTTAAATTCCTCAAATAATATGTACAGTATATGTTCAGCCAAGACTCCAACTGACATTATAACCTAGACATGAAACAATTGGTTTCTGTTTTCACGGATCAAGATGTAAAATAATGAACATTATTCTTGAGGGGATGACCACTTCCTGAGGTGATGCATGACCTGTGCTTATTTTACGACACTTTGAACTGTTTCTCGCAAAATATCGGGCTTATTGGTTATTTTGTTGTCAATGTTGCCTTTTTCAAGACTTCCAAGGTTTGTGGTTTGTTTTGGGTACGAAATACTCTTCTTGCTTTAGTTTTTACAGAGCACGGAAGTAAATTAATATGGTCAGCAGCCAGCAATTGATGATCGGTTTTCACTTTGTAACGAAACATCTTCTTTCCTGATACCAAATTCTTTGCATTGATATCTGGTCAAGACCAGAAAATTGGCAAATTGGTAACTGTCAAATAATTTTCTATCTGTCGAGAGCATACATTTCAAAGCACAATGATATTGGTTGCAATTTACAAAATTCTGGAACATTAATTGATTTAACTAATTTGGTAATCGTGTATCGGTCATTCAATGGTGAACGATCGTTTATATTAAAATTGGGCACCATGTTTAGGCCTATCTGCCGAATAATTAAAAATCGCTGTGCTCATCAAAATCCAATAGAGTGACGATCTCGAAATATTTTTGAAACTACCTTTTAGTCGGTTCACTTATAGGTAGACTTAGGCCACCCCAAGACGAAATGGCATTACAATAAATGTACGTGAACAAGGATAACTTGAACAAGGCAATATGCATAGGAAAGGAATGAATAAAGACACATCAACTAACTCGAGGTTGTGGTCATTTCGAATAGAAATTAATTAATAGCAAATCCGTTCTCATAATACGCCACTTACTTTAATTCAACATCAAATCGAATCATTTGATCGTCCTAGCAAACATGACATAAAAGATTATCCAGTAACAATGTACCTAAAATCACTCACTAATTTAAGGTAAACCACTACGTTGTTGTTGTGCACGGGCATAAGCTCAGGTTCCTTAAAAAGGAACTCAACGAAGAAATGCGGTCAATCTACTGACTCTGTACAATCGCCAACAAAGATCTTCGCTGCGTTGATTTTGGACCTTTGTCTATCGTGTCACGACAGTGCCAAGCATTAACTTCAGGGCTATGTTGTGGATCCATTGCGTACTTAACTCTATCGAGGAAAAACGCTATCCGGACATTTTCTCGCACATACAAAACTCTACAATTAATGTTTTAACATGACGTCATTAGGGACCGATGGTGTTCTTTGTCAACCCGGTTACAATCCCATCTTTAAGGTTATGAAGTCACAAAGGACATTTTCAATGTGTCAAACCGAGAGATAATCGAAGAACTTGTATGTCTTTTGCATGGACACAATGCGCTTGTTCATTTGTTTAAATCTGCTTTGAGGTTCGATGATCACAAAGTGCAGACAAAAGATCAACTCATGTACGTCAGAACAATGCTTTCACTATCAATGAAGTCACATTTGTGATTGTAAACAACAATTTAGGATCATGTGATATTTTGATCAACCGGCTTGATGATGGACGAGTGGGAAACACATCGAGCTTGCAGATAAAGAAACAAATAAAAAGATCAGTTGCATGCATTTTTATGCTAATCGGTTGACGATGCAACAAGGGGTGGACAATAATCTTTTGAAATATCTTCGATTGCTTGAACAGTATTGCTTCGATATGTATGTCAAGGTCGGAATTTTTATCGCATTAATCAAATCTATTTCTCGACCAGTATACATTCATCTGCGCGATGATTAGTTGACCATTCTCCCAGTGACTTATTACATATGGCCAGATTTCCTCATGAAGTTCACAAGCAATCCAATCGCCATGACATTACCACACGTGTTGAAACCAAATGGTTCTTATAGTAAACCAAGTAGTTTTCGGAGTTGTTCGCAATAGTCGCACCAAACATGATTTACGTGTCGTGCAGATATCATAATTCAAATTCACCTTGTATGGCTGATGGGAAATGTCCACAATTAGTGGGCATGACGATTATCCACTTTTTCGACATTATTCACCCACAGATGGTAGCAGAACGGTTACGATGACAATGAAAGGAAAAGATGTTTTGGTCGATAATCGCTGGATCGTTCTGTATTGCAAGTTTCTATCGAACACATTCGCTATACACTGCAATGTTTAGAACTATAATGTGTAAAATCTAAATTAGTTGATAAACGCCTCACATTGAGGTTTAACCCTAGTCAATATCACTGTTTCTGGACATATATACCAGCAATAATAACGCAGCCAAGACAGTAGCATTGAACTCGTCTCGCCTAAAACTACAGAACAAGAACATACTCGCCTATATACTAGTATTTGGATCGTATCCAAATAGGTCGGATGCAGACATTTGCCAAATAATACTCACAGTTGGTCGGTTTAATGCTCTCAATTTTTTTTTCTCACATAAACTAAATCGCGGATTACAGTATACTCGTACATGTCATACACTATATATATGAGCAATGACGTTACCATATATTTGATTCGATTACAGCATTGTATGTACTGCCGAAATAACATGCAATATGTTAATTACGTTTGTCATTCGATTTAATGTTGGGGGAGTACGTTTGGGAATTTAATGGCACTGGTTTTATATACGAGAGATTGAAATATAGGTGGCAATAAAATAATTAGTTCACATCGTTATTGCGAATGACAACAAAAATATAAAATGTCATGTTGACAGTAAAATAAACAAAACTAAATAAAAAAATATTACACGCAGTGAATCAATGAGGAAATAATAAATTTGTCCCATGTCATTATGTATAAACAGAGCGACACTGTGTAAATGATAAAGTTTATATGTTTACCGAAGACCCAAATTTCCTATTTTGTTTTAACACAGATAAATAATTAGTTTTACATTGTCAATTTATGTGTGGACCTATGTATGTATGTACATACATGTATATGCATGCACATATTACATATACTCGTACATTGTATCGTACCATCACAACTTATGTTGAAATGTAAAATAAAGTTTTCGAACTTTATGTAAATACTGACAATAGTCACTGGTAACATAATTGGATTTGAAACAGACACAGAACACTATGACTATAGTTTTTAGGTGAATGTGACACAATTTAGTTTTAATTTACAGATATATGTACAAATATTCAAATTAAATACGGGCTGAGTGCATTAGTCCTTTAGAAAGACAAGTATCACATAATTACATTTGCAAGAACTCACAGTTGGCACATTATTAGGAAAAAACGTCATAAGTAAACTGAGGAACGATATGGTAGTGCCTAGAATCCCAGACCAATATAATATTTATGGCCAAATTACAACTGGTAGAGGATAATGACTGGCACAGTTATACATTTTAAGTAAGCCAACCTTGTTCCACTAAATTTTCACAACTACGACAGTTGTGAACGACAGGATATCAGTAGTCCAGATTTTGACTGATCTATAGTTTTATGACACACGTGTTACAATAGCTCCATCTATGTAACACACAGTTTTTTCAGTACATTGTTAAATACCCTAATACTTGCGATAGGTAGACATGAGTACCTTCCAAAATCTCACAACTAAACCCTTTCATATAAACCCATTCGTAAAGAAGTTCATAACCCCACGTTTCATGACTGCATCACCTTACCAGTGACAAATTTCTTCATAAAAGACGGTGATTGTGTATATTTTACTCGATAAGGGACACTTCAATATCGTAGGATAGATGGGTGCTTTATCTTATTACATGTCGACAGGGTTAAAATGTTCGTGTATCTACATCATAGACTTAAAGAAGGCCACCAGATAACGATATACAAAATAATGGCTCGTATATGACTAAACTCTAGAGCCAATGTACCATTCGGGGCTACAACTTCCAGTTGTTTTACGAATATTTTATTTTATTTCTTTTCTATGAATGACTGAACGCTGTATACCAGGTAAGCTGTATGCCATATTTACTTTGAAAATCTATTTTTCAGATTCACTATAGTTTTACATCAGCTGTACCTCGAAATAGGATTATTTTGACACAAAGTATGATTCGATAAAAGATATCGAACATCTTGTGACCGGGGGTTGTTATAAATTATTATTAGTTGAACGTTGATTCAAAAAGTTTCTGGTAAATATGGTCGGACTCCAAGAACCATCCCTTAATTCCTATTAATAATAAAACTAGGTTTTGTCAGAAAAGGTTTAATGGAAGTAAAGCCGATCACGATTCTTTCAAAACTATAGTAAGTATTATAAAAGTGTAACAAATAATCATATAGATTCCACTTCGGTAGAGTGGTTTGGTTGGTTCAGCTTTAGCAAAATTTAATACTTTTTCATAAATTTTTCTAACATCTAACTAACCTTGTTTGTCGACATAGACAAGTGACTTTACATAACCACAAAGAAAATATTCCATTGGGGTTAAATCACACGATTTTGGTGGCCTTGACCATTACGCGAAATTATTCTTTCATCAAAAGTTTCTTTGAGTAAATCAATTGAACCGCGCGCTGTGTGGCATGTGGCTCCGTTTTTCTTTATCTCTAATCTGTTTTGGGGCTCAAGGCACTCCCTACTTGTTCGCGGTTTGCTTATTAACGTCCTTACTTTTACGCCATAACAGCCAATTCGAGGACGTGGGGCTATAGGTCCGATTTTCCTAACCATCTGCACATTGCATAGCTCCGTACCAGCCTATAGTGCTGACATGGAAGATGGGTCATCCCATGAGTTTTGCACTCCAACAGGGGGTTATAGTTGTGTTCATTCACACCACAGATCGTAATCTCATGGTGAAAACTTCCTTTTGCATCCTGCCCCTATTGGGGTTCAAACCCGGTACCTCCCGATCCAAATGGCGCAGCTTTAACCACTGGTGGCTCCGTCCTGATGAAATACTATATCAGCATGATTAATGCCAGCTTATCAAGGTACGAAAAAATTTCTAATCATATGTCTATACCGCTCACAATTGACAGTAATATTCTGACCATCGTCGTTTTTGAAGACATATAGATCAATGGCTCCACCAGCTCAAACAGTAGTTTTCTGTGGATGTAATGGTGTTTCGACAAAGACTTGTATAGCTTATTCTCACTCCAAATGCGACAATCCTACTTATTAACGTACTCATTCAACCAAAATTCGATTTCATCGGAGAACAATTAAAATGCAACAACAATATCAATTTGAACTTCAGCTCATACAATGGTCGTTTGGCTTTAATTCCTGCAAAAGTTGAATCTTGATAGCTTTTAAGTCAAGATTCTTTCGTAAAATCTTCCATAAATTGAAATGACACGACTCCAGCTTCTAAGAACGGCGAGGAATTGATTAATTTTGATCACCTTCAATTCTTTCCTGTACAGCAACAACCGCTTCTTCAAGCACAGTGTTCGGCATCTCACGGAATGCACATTATCATTAAGAGTAAACCTGGTCTGAAAACGATCTATTGTTATTCGAATTGAAGGTCGATTGTGTACGCCATAAAATGAACGAAGTGCACGATAACTTTGATGAAGTGAACCATTAATTTAATAAAACATTTCAACAATTTGCAACCGTTGGGTGATGTAAGAGGAGATAGCTTTATGGGTCTCGTTACTCTTTCCACTACGTGAGATTCGAGAGAGAATAGCTCACAGATGTTGAAAGATTCCGGTCAACAAATGTTAAATTTTTTTTAACTTACCAATAGTTAAGCTGTATGTAATATTCTAAAGCAAATATTGCTGGTTCAGCTTTCCCACAATTAACACTCTTTCATAAGTATTTTATAACATCTAACTAACCTCTAAAAATAACAAATAATTACTTACAAACAAATCTAACCTCAAAATTCTTATTTGTATTGTTTGTATGCAAAACTACAACCACACATTCGTTTGTTTCTTCTAACTTAGTATAATTTATGTGTTTTCTTTTATTTTTATTTCAAATCAAACATATTGTCATCGTTTCTTACAAATAATAATTTCAGTAGGCCTTTTCATTAGTTAACTCCAATTTGTTTTTTTTATTTGTTGAAAGACTCTATTCCATGATAAGAGTTGACTGTCAGTTAATATTAAAATGGGACAAAAATATAAATTTAATAGTCGTGTAAATGAAACAAACAGCTATCTCAGTCAACCCAGAAGGAAATATATTTGTGTTTTTTGTAAGGTGTTTTCTTTTATTCATTCCAAAGAAGATATGGAATAGACAAGTATAATGATCTAGTGAGCTCGGTTTATTCCAAACGAAACGTAATAAAAGAATAACTTGGAACAAAAAGAATACAATACAAACTATATCGAAATACAAACTGTAAACAATGATGGAAGTCGCGACCCACTAAATACATAACATTACATTACTTAATTTCTCACATTACATAGCCTTAATAAGTATATCCTTTACAAAAAAGATATTCCAAATAATTTACTTTATTAAGTAATTACGCACGCTTACTTTCAATACAATATTAGTTTCTATTCCAGATTTAATTGGGTTCATTATAGTTTATGTTAAATTATTGCCCATATGATTTATTGCACAAAACTAAAATAAACATATTTATTCCAATCATTCTACCTTTTGAGCTAGAACAAATAGAATGCGTTCCGAACGTTTGCGTTTAATAAAAGCTTTTAATAGAAACAATAGCAGTTGGAATGGAATGAATTGAAAAACGTTTCATGTCAATTTGGAGACGTCCGGAATGTTTGGAATGAATAAAAGAAAACACCTGTAGTGTGACTGCCGAATTCTGTATGAAATCGAATATTTCTGAATGCAGTCGCAAGTTTGTTTAAGACGAGAAATTGTTTTCGCACACAAACAACTAGCCCATACTTTATGTTGGTGTCTATATTGGCCGGACCCAAATACAAACTAGATCGATCTTTAGCAGACGTACTATTAGAAATTAGCAGTTTATAAAAATTTAATAAAAATTCAAACAACCGACAATTCAAAGTCCGTCACAAAAAAATTATGATTTTTTTTTTTGGTAATGTTACAATAGCTGTCAATATTCTCAAGGATGTTGTCTTGGTCTCTTATGGTGGGTACACGTACGCGATCAAAAAATGATTCGCGAATCAAACCAATCAAATCATTGGAAACATATACAAATTTCCCCGCCTGTGATGAATCTATTTCAACTTTGGGCAAATTTTGATCGCAAACATCCAACATAATGAAAAAAAAGAATATTATGAGCAATAATTACGCTCATTATATACAATTTTGCTATTTTCTGACATTTGTTATTCTTGTTTTTTTTGTGTGTATATAATAAAATAAGATATTAGCTGCGTTTTATTGAACTCTGGAATAGGAATAGGAATACGAATGAAAATAATGCACAATAAAACGACACGGAATAGTTTATATGATTTATGTAACAGTTGTCATGGAAACAGCAACGAACTGCCAAAACTTACTTTGTAACTGCCAAAAATGACATTTATGACAAAGAAATGTTCATAAGGGCGACAACATATAGAAACAAAAACACTCTGGTGTTGAACATAAAAACTAAAAGTGGAATAGAATTAATCCAAAACCAACAAAAGGTTGGAATGAAATTATTCCGGTATGAATAAAATATATGGTAATAATACCAATAAAATACACCTATTATTATATAACATATAATAACATAATTACAAAAACAGCAAAAATGAATAAAATTAATAAGACAAATACAGTAAAACTTATTGAAGAGGTTGCGGATGGAATTTAGGCGATGCGATCGATGGTGTGAATGAATACGTCTGAGAACCTTAGTACTGTACGCTGGCATGGAACAATGCAATTTGCAAGTTCAAGTGGCATGTTAAAATGGGCCAATTGACCCTGAGTGACGAGATAACAAAAAAAAACATTAGAAAAAAAACATTTCGCCTATACCGAAAAGATGCTCTCAGCCGAAAGAATATGAACGAACCAATTACCTAGTCGTTTGATTTTAGGTACTCGTATTAAATACCAGATATGGTGATTGAAAAGAGCTCGATATGTCATCGTCGCAGTACTGATCAAATCGGCATTACTGATACTACTCTTTCTGCTACATTGCAGACATTTTTGCTCAACCAATTAATCTGAATTAATTAACAACGTTTGAACTTAACTTTAACCATCTGGTTGAGTGAACTGATGGAATATCATTGGCCGGCAAGAATATTGATATTGATGCTATAAATTTCAGATTAGTGGATCAATTACGTTATGATATCAAGGGATGATAATGTTATCGATGCAAAGTATAAGTCATAAATGAAGACTAGAACATGTCGTACGTTTTTATGGCCAGCCGTGGAAACGGCATGGTATTTAACTAACAGAAAGAATTGGTGAAACGAATAGAAAATTACAACAGAGACTCAATAGAGACTATAAATTTGCTAACACAGCTCAATATGGATATATTTTAACTATAGAACCACTTACACATTTTTAGGAAAGTATTGGCGAATCCTATACCCGTCAAATTGTTACAAACATTCCTAGAGAATTGACTAAGATCGTCACCATTTATAGTATTAACCTACTAAATACTGATCTGAAACTAAGCTAGAAACATGTATACTTGAAATTGACATTGTAATGTAGAATATTGATTTCAGCTTCACACCATACATTGGGTCTACCTCTAAAGTTTTGCCTATTCTAATTGTATGGGTTTTTTTATGAATGTTTTTGATGAAAGTTGTTCACGAATGTTCCGAGAAACTTTAGCTTTTTGAAGTACATGTGTGATTACTTAAATTCAAAAGTGTGAACAATTTGCTATCACAAATACGATTGATATTGAATCCACACCCACCATCCACATCCATTTCGGTTCCCCAATTTAGAGAAATCATATGTTACTGCCCAAAAATTAGAATAGTTTAAATGGTCTTGGGACCATGAAAGAAATTCAATTCACTGCTTAATTAGCACGCTGAAGTTTATCTTGAGTAGTTCGCGCAATGGTGATTGTTATGTTTCAACTATTATATGTATATGGTAGGGCCGACCCATCGTATGATTCTATTACCTAAAAAGCGAAGAATGTAATTGTAGAGAGATTTTACTGACGTATGGTTGTTGCTGGAGGTGTAGCCAAACTTTTATTTGGTACCAAATGTTGGAAACTGTTTATTGTCGACCGAGAGTCAGGGAAGTGAACATAAATAATAAGTAGAGCATTCTCGAGATCAACAAATCAACCCCACCATATATATATATATATATATATATATATATATATATATATATATATATATATATATATATATATATATATATATATATATATATATATATATATATATATATTAATAATATGGACAAAAACGACCACAAGAACGTGAAGGTGAACCGTATTATGACGTTATATTATATTATTCAAGAGGTGCGGATTTACACCAAATCATGTACCACTAATACGCAACTTCAGCGATATATGCTGTAAGTAATGAACAAGTCAATGTTCAAGTCTCGTGACAGAATGTTTATCGAGTTTTGTCTTGACAAAGACATTTTGAGTTTACTACCGATAAAAGATGTAAAAACAGAAAAACACACAGCAAAAATCACTTGGAATTATCCACCACAGCTAAACTCAATACACAAATTTAAATGATTGAAAATGGCATATGAAACGTCAAATAAAATAGCTTAATATTTAGAGCAATATCTTTTATTACTAACTTCATATTGTGATCAATAATTTTTGATCACGTACGAGAACCCGCCATTATAGATGGAGGATTTCGTACACAGTTTAGAAAAAACAAACAAACGCACACAACCAAAGTAATATTATGTAAAAATGCAAAGTAAAAAAGCGAATGAGAATATCATTTTCTCATTAGTCTAAAAAATATATATAATCAAATTCAACATTCTCATTTCGACGCAATCGATCTTAAGTAGATATGGAAAAGAGAATCAAAATGCTCAAATGGTACTAAACCTATCGTAGTGTACGTCTATTTTTCGAAATAGACCTTAGTGTTAGTAAGAAACGAGTTACTTTGATTGAATCAGTTTTATATAAACTTTTTTGTTTACCAACACACTCTAAGGTTAATATTTTCTTTTGATTGGGCTCGTACGGGAAACAAAAACAGGCTTGTGTAAACACACACTTGCAACGGTTTCGATCACAGTTGTCATAGTTTCTTCAGCTTTCAGATATTAAAGTACGAAACAACAAAGCAAACAAATACCTCTGTTTGGTCACAGCATGGCTTTTGTCAACAGTGTTGGTCGAATGTAAATAGATTTCCAGTAGATTTGTAATTCAATCAAAATTCAACTATAATGCAACTCATGTGAATATCGGTAAATTGATAGCGAAATTTATGGTTGCATCGAACTTGTGAGTAAAGTGCACCAGTAGATTACTCTTTAATCAAATGGAAAGCATTTTAGGATATAGTAACTGGTTCAAATCTTTTTTCCAAAGGCATCGGTAGATGAGAGTGCGTTAGTTAGTACAAGCACCTTTATCGAGAGGAAAAACTATATCCTATTCGAATTCATAAAATTGACTTTAATAATAATAGATTACAAGATATTCTCGATTCATGGAGATAAAGTTTTTGGTGGAGCGATGGCTCTTGATATAATATTAGCCGTTCAAAACTATTTCGTAACGTTGAATTATTTTTGGTGTAAGCGGAAAAGACTCGCATTTCAATATATAAAAGGGTTCGTCGCTTGTGCAAATATTCAAATAAATCTTCGTAGGGACAAGTAAGTGTAATTATGGTTTCCCAGCTTAAAAATGCTATGGATCATTTTGTAGTAGATAACTGGTACTGTAAAAGCTCTTATTTCTGGAGAAGTAAGCTAGAAATATAGAAAATAGATCATAAATAATTGAGAAGGTGCAAATGAGGTAGTATATTTCAGTAGAGTGTTGGCATCAAAAAAAGATAATTTTCCGAAATGACAAGTGCATTACGGATCGTAACGATACGTCAGTTACTTATGAAATATCGCGTTACTCGATGAATTCCTGTAGCTTAGCAAACTGAAGAGGGAACAGAATCACTCGTATCCAGAAAATCACAAAGATTTTGCTTTAATTAAATTATTTATTTTTCGCAATTTGTATGAGCTTTGCAATTTTTCATATAATATGTTACATGCATATAATATGGATACATAGTCGTGAGAATGTAAAGTCAAATATTTAATTCATCTCACGTTCATACCTAGTTAAAATGTTCCAAAACAGAATCGCGAAACTATATACGAAAAAAATTTAATTTTTTTTTTTTGGAAAAACAATATTAGAAAACTTTTAATTAAACTTCTCTTAAAACTAGAGCGCAAATTTAATTTTAAAAATGCAAACAATGATAAACTTGGATGCAAAATTTATAATCTCGTTTATTTTAGTGTTCTACCAATTAAAATTGGAACAAATATTCACAAAACTTTAACAAAATCTTGAGCACATCAAAATGTAAACCTATAGGTTTAAGATCTTTGAGAAGTTACTCAGTTGAAATCGCAAAATTAAAAAGTCACAGTGACAAGAAGATTATATTCAATCAAAATAGTTGTGAGTTACGTCACGTTGAAGCTAATTAATTAATTTGGTACTTGTTCTAATGTAATGAATATTGTTCTATTTCATCTCAAACTTGATTTTGAACTCCTTTAGGATTATTAGGACGCTGGCCAATACTATCTTTGTAAGAAAAAATAGTTCTTTTATCGCCATCTTTACAAGTACACCTTCTACAATGGCGGCACCTACAATAAGCACCAGCTAAGAGAACACTAAAGTTAATAATTTAAAAACGGAAATCGAGATTAGTTGAAACAAAGAGGACGTTTTTGTCTAAGAATGACTATGACGATTGAAGGAAGGTATTATGATATACCGACAATATAAAGCATGCCGAAGCTGTATGTACGAGAAGTTCAGAACGTGTGAAAATAAGTTGTTTGTACTATTACATTAACGGAAATCCTGCAAGTTAAATATATGCCATGTCAGAGTGTTTTTTGAGAGCTTCCGAAAGCTCATTTTTACAATGATAAACTTGACAGATTGGTGTCCATCTTTGTCAATGAATCGATTGGGCTAACAATATTCAAAAAAATTTAAATTATAATGGATCCTAACGAAGGGTTGCGCTTCACGTCGATGAGGTTTAAAAGCTCAGCGAAACATAAAATAATATATTCTATTTGTTTGTTTTGACTCAATACATGGAACGCAGTACAACTGAAAATAAAAGCAGTAAAACATTCACAAACGTATCATGACTAATTTGGTAAGTCCCATAGAGTCACCCTAGTCAGTAAATATTACTCCATATAATTTGTATGCCAAACCGTTTACCGAGAAAAATATCGACGTTGCTAGGGAGTGGTGACACAAAATACTCATATCAGTCATAGGAGGATTGCAATGATTACAGATGAAAATTGCAGATTTAATTCAAAATGATCATAACATCGAACATATACCTGCACTCCTTCAACAGACTTCGTTGCTAAGAATCGATTTTAACTATATCAACTAACGACCTTATAGATCCGAGCTATCTTGGCTTTTATTCGATTTTTTCTTGGCTTTTAAGGCATTCTTTTTGGAAGGGATGGCACACTGAGCCAATTACTTCTGAGTGGTACAGAAAAGAAAGGTAAGAGGTTAAAATGAAACTTTACGTTAGAATTGGAAGTGTTGCAGCCCCAAAACAGATAGTAGAGACAGAAACATGTGTGTTTTGTATCTGTTGGTTTGAATTTAAATTCATTATATCAGGTTACGTTGTAAACTTGAGAAAACGTGCTTTCATCTGTTGAATTATAGTTGGTGTAGTTGCAATTTTTCTAAAAACTAATATTAAAACTAGTATATCCGATGTGGCAAACTATAGATGAATATGAAGTATTGAAGTATTATAAAAAACTGACTCATTACAGGTTCATTAGTCTCAAATACTGCCCTTCAACTAATGATTTCCACTAAGCAACATTCTTTTTTCTAAAGGGTACAGAATGTAAACGATCGGTTATGTCAAAGAATGGATGATCAGCCAATTAGGTCAAGTAGAAGATCGAGTTAATGTATCAGATAAGGACAGATGATGTCCGTCAGTCGAGTTGACAATGTGAAGTTTTACACCTCAATGACCTTAGGTAGTCAATGGTAAAATAGATTCCTAGTACTGAATGTTTACCGATCGCGGATAGAAGAAATTGGTGAGTCACTCTATATTCGGCCTCAATAAACCTGAGTAGTGCTTGAAAATCAGGTCCAGCCGCAGTTTCTATGTTCTCGACAACATCCTCAATATTATAGTGCAAATTATTAAAACACATCGATCTGAAATGTTTACAACCGCGTTCCTTCTTAAGCTTATACCATTTGGTAATTTATTTATAGATGTTATCAGACTCAAACTTCCCACTACGTTATACTAATTGTGCAAACGCGACTGATGTTTAAAAGAAGGTAATTACAATATAATTATGAATTATGAACATTGAAGGCGTCAACATATCTTAATTTAGTTGTTTTGTCAGTGTACGTCATTCGAAATAAAGGAGTGACAATTTCGTTATTGATTTAAGATGAGCATGAAAGTGGGTAGGTATTCACCTTTAATTATATTGCAATTCAATTACTCATAACTGTGCAATTTAATGACGTCAAATACATTGTCCATACGTATGACTGTTTGAAGTTAAAGATAATTGTTTGTATGAGTAGATACATGACTAGATACTCGACGTGTTTCCAACTTCACCATGGAAAAAATGCCATGAAAGTGAGCATTCAACAACACCGACATCGCCAGAAAAGATTTGATAGGTGATTTAACACTTCTATAAAAGGCATTTTGCCTGGCAAGAGCAAAGGTATTATAACACTTACACTTTGGTGAAATAGTGGCGAGCTTGAGAATTTGGTATTTCCTAATTAAAACATTTTAACGGCTCAGCAATATGTATACAAACAAAACGATCGTGTTTGATTAGAATACAAATCCGACAATTTAGACTCGCGAATTTCTCTGCAAAAGCAAGCACCTGCATCTGTGATGATTTGGGCCTCAGTAAATGTCAGTAATGATTAAGGCATCAGGAAAATTATTCATTCGACAGCCTTCGTCACTGTTTTCCTATTTTAATTCTAAGCGGACAGACATATCCACTCTATGTACACATCTAATAGGCTGAATGCAAAACTTTTTTGGCAGTTTGGTTATTAAGAAATTTATCTGTAAACACTCAAAGGTGGATAATCTCTAACTGGGCATATACAATGATTGACCATTCTACATATGGCGAATAAAAATTTGGACATTAATCAAATTTGTAGTACCTTATGATGTCAAAGAAAATGGAACAGTAAAATTTGAACCTTTTGAAATGTCACGGTATCTTTGCCGGGCTCCTTTGAATTTCTATCGATAAACTGTAAGAATATTGCATCAAACCAAACCCGCTGTGAAAATTTCATTTAAGATTCACTTTACAATTTTATATATTCCGATTCGTCACACAAAATCCCCTAAAATCGAGAGAATAGGATGTGAAAAAGATAAACATTTCGGCTCAATAGATTAGCAAATATCTATAACTAAGCACTCGAGGAACAAAGTCTGGATGGATTACGTATCAGATGGTCAACTGATCGACTATCTGATTAAAGCAATCAATTGGAATAATCTGTCACCTGATCATTCACCAGTAAAGTACCGTATCGTACCGATGTTCTAAAAATGTTATTAGAGTTTTGAAACATCTTACTAAATGGTATCAAGGTTATATGTATTCCATTTAGCACCCCCGCATATATTGTTAATGCTAAGGATATGTTAATGCTAAGGTCAGTAAAAATAACTACATCCCACATCATTTTTCTGACAAAAATAATCAACTTCCACGTAGCATCATGCAACTTGTTCAGGAAAAAGGAAAAATTCGAAGAAACAGTTTTACTGTAAAAATCTGCTTATTAAAATGGATATTGAATTGCAGCATTCAAACTTTAACGTTCGTATTGAAAGTGAACAAAACCAAGAAGTCTAGAAATAAATAAGTAAACTCTTGTTACCTGAAAAATGAGACTACTATATGTAGAAGGCATCGAAAAATTCAAATTCAAATTCATCGTTAAGACTCCCAAGTAGATTTTGCAGGAGAATCGAAGAGGAATAAGCGATACCTTCTGCTGTCATAAGTATTCTCACTTCATAGAGTAACAACAATATTTAACATTTGGTGGTAACACAAGATACTGTCAATCAAAAATCACATTTCTTAAAGGAATCACCTTGAATAACTGCACATGCCAAAATATCTTATTTTTTACGTGTAAAAGGAATCTCGGACATACTAAAAGGGATAGGTTCCACGGTGTATCTAGAATAAATCTTGAGAAAACCACCACCTTTGTTTAAAGATGAGTTGAAACCAGAGACACACAAGCTTAAATCAGTTTTTTAATGTACCAACTGTCAAGAATATGGCCATTCACGAAATTATTATAAACTCCCAGTTGTGTGTATTATATGTGGCAACTAACATGAAGCCAGCAACTGTGAGCTGGATAAAAAACCCAGAGGTCTGAAAATTTAGCATTTGTTAAGGAAATCATACTGCAAGCTTGTGTAGTGTACAAGGAGTTAAGTAAAAGACTAAGGACCAACGTTATTTAAAAAAGTCAAACCAGTGAAAACGTCTTGTCTCGTACCATTAATCCAAAAATATCTAATGTAGAAGCTGTCAAAATCAAAGGTAATTCTTTCAATACAAACACAAACGATGGCCATGGTATTTATAAAATTATCAGTGCTCTCAATGAACCAATGAACAAATTTATGTAGATGATGGATACTAATATGAGTCGTATGCTTCAAAACGTGAATACTCTCATGCAATTTCTTATAAAAAAACAAATTTTCGTATTGAAAACGATATCGATATTCTATTGATTCCCGAAGCTCACTTTACCAATATGAGTTATCTCAAGAACTCAGGATACACCATCTACGATACTGAGCATCCTAGTCGAAAATCTTATGGTGATTCCAAAATCAATTTCAAAAATATTGAGAAGAACATATTCAAGGAACTATCATCTGTCTGGAGGCGTTGTCTGGGAAATGCAACATATCTGCGGTTTATTGCCCACCGAGACATTTAATTAAGAGTGAACAATTTGTGAATTTCTTCAAAACTAGATTTCTTCAAAAGGTCATATCAGGAGGATGTTTTATTCGAAAAAAAAACAACTGTAGAAATGTATACAGAATGCGCAGATGAACCAACCTCGTATCTACTGACTTGCGAAATTTTTTTGATTTACTAGACTTTTATATAACATACGGTATACCTAGAACATTATAGTAAAGGCTGAAACGTGCGACGATTTGTCTTCTGAACACTCCGGTATTAATAAGTCCTCTCACGTAAGTTCTAAACTAGTGCCATCTAGATTTCTATCAACATATTAATTGGTCTCTACTTAAGTCTACAAAAACCTGAAAGTGCTGGTTAAATAAACCTTCAAACACGTTGCAGTACAACAACTAAATATTGTAATCTATGGCAAGTTGCTAGGATCACTACTCCGATTAGGTTTCCTGAATTTAAACATTCAAATCCACATGTCATCTACTCTAAAATCAAGATTAAATAAAGCGATAAAAACCCTGAGAACCGCTTTACTAAAACAACGCGACGAAAGGCTTCAACAATACCTTAATGGACTTACAGCTACTGAAGCAACGGAGTTCTCTTTATGGAAAGCCCCAAGTAAGCTGAAACATCCAATACTTTCAAACGACTTTCTGACGAAAGCTGGGCTAAAAGTAATGTAGAGAAAGCAAATATATCTGCTAAACACTTTAGTCAGTGCTTTAACCTAACCGGGAAACTTGAATTTTGTATAGATAGGCCTGAAAGTGTGGCGTCCAAAAATACAATGAAGTCACGCCATAATATAGTTAAGTAAAAATAATCTCAAAAAGGTTTCGATTCAAATTCTGTAATTCGCTAACACTGGTGCAACAAAGCCTCACAACATATATAAAAATAAAATGCAACATACATCAAGTCCAGTAACATACATAAGGACCTTTTCGATCACACAACAAATTAATGACGTCATCAGATCGAAACCGGCCTAGCGAACGAACACTAAAGATCACATATAATTGGCGCAATACCAAACCTGGACATGATCTGATAAGTGGAAAAATGTTATCAAATCTTCCGGACAAATGTATCAAGGTACTAACTTATTTTTTCAACTCTATAATAAAAACAAGTCACTATCCAGAAATCTGGAATACTTTTATTGTAATGATTCCGTAATATGGCAAAGATAAAAGAAAAGTTAACTCATATCGTCCAATCAGCTTCTAATCCACTATCTCAAAGCTGATTATGAAACAACTTAAACCAATTCTGAAGGAGAAAAATTCATTCTGGACCATCAATTTGGACTTAGAGAAGAATACGGAACCGTGGAGCAAGTTCACAGAGTCGTATCTGAAATCAAGAACTCCCCTAAGCAATGAGTTTCTAGATGTAGCACAAGCTTTTAATAAAGAATGGCATAAAAGATTAAGATTTATGGATTGCGGTCACGGTTGTACTTGATCTATACACGAGACCTACCACCATAAATCTCCCTCAATATCAAAATGAAATTTTGCAAGAACATTTGGGCAAAATCAAAAAATGGCGAACAAAATAGAGAATTAAGACCAATGAGCTTAAATCGGTGCACATCATTCTCCGTAAACTCACTTGTTCCCTTTGAGACTAAATTAAATCATTTTGCCACAATATGAAAGCGTTAAATATCGTAGACTACATTGAGATAGAAGACTAACGTGGGAAATACATTGAAAAACGTCAACAGATCAAATTAAAATGCATCAAATTAAATGTTTAGTTGCAAAACGCTCGATGTTAAGTGTAGACTGTAAGGTGTTATACAAAATGTTATTTAAGCCCAGCATATGGTATATACTCGTACATAATAAAATTGGTAAGAAAGCAGTCACAAATTCTTCGAACAATTTACTAATCGAAACTGTAACCGATACAATTCATCAGTACGGTAAAAAATATCAGTTAAAGCTAGATTATAATCTCAACATCAGTTAAATCTAGATTGTCAGTTAGATAGGCTAAGGTATAAGCGACGAAAGCGATCCTCTGGATCTAGCCAGGTAATTCAAAGATTGTACACGTTAATGTTAAGCACTAACCTAGGTTATGTCATTTAACCAATCATAACGTTTAGCCAAAACTCAAACTCTTGGCTACATTTAAATTATGTACATAAATAGTAGAGATTGGGTTCGAATAAAGTTCATTAGAACAGTATTATATTTATACAAAACCATCTAGATTAAAAACACTAAAGCATAGTTAATCTGCTTCGCAGAAACTGATTGAAAATTCAAAACACCAAAATAACTTGAAGAAAAAAATAAAAAATAAATCTCAATACTCGATTGAATATTAATTCTAAACCAACAACAACCACAACGACTCGAAATAAATTCCGAAATCCAAACTCAATCAAATATTACAATTTTAATCCCAAATTAATTATATTTTTTTTTTCGAAAATCCATAATTTTAATTAAAAACCAAAAATGTTACCATTCAATATTATTACTAAACATACACAAACAAATATGTACATACACACACACACACACACACACACACACATATAGTCGAAAAACCAAATTTAATATTTTCGTCACGTTGGAAAATACAATTTTCTTTTTCTTGAAAAAAAAATTTTCTTTTTTTTTTGTACGAAATTTTTTTTCTTGTTCCAGTAAGTAAATAAATCATTTTCACTTTTAGTTAAAATCACGACATAAGGAGCAAAAAAAACGGTTATATATATACAAATTATATAAAACAAAAAATTTTCACACCTAATGAAAATTCTGACAACAGGATTGATGAAATAACGATAAAAATCCACAAATTTGTTATTTTAATTTTCATTTTCATATTGTTTTGGTTTTTGGTTTTTCTTTTGGTGGGGGTGGTTTATATGCAAAGCTTTTCCAAAATTATTCGAAAAACAAATTTTCTTCCGTTTTTTTTTGTTTTCTTCACTATTAATAAATTATGTACAACAACAACTTTATCACAATGTACAATATATTAAATCACTTTGTGCGGTTAAAATTTGAACTTAATTTTCTTTTTCTTTTTAATTTTCATTACAAAATTTCCACATACACAACAAAGCACACAAAATTTTCACACAAAATTTCCTATAAACAATTGATATAATTTATTAATCGCGAAATGTTCACTATCCAAAAAAAACAAATGAATAAAAATTAGCCCCGATACGATCGGTTTGACATTCACGATAGAACTAAGCAGAAAATTGAAATTGAAAAACTGATTTTCCGTTTTTTATACGTACGTAACACAAAACAAACACAAAACTTTGATTTTCCAAAATTTTAAGAGACGGCATGGAAAATAGGAGAATTGTTTTTCAGTGTTTCACACTGCTGAGTATATGAATCGAGTGCGCCGAATCAACAACTCTCGGAACGAGGGGATAGAACTCATTCAAATTTGGTTGTTGTTTTTTTTTTCAAATAGTTTACTCGTTTGCTATACGACGAGTATTATACACGTAGACGTGAACGAGTTGCATTGCATACATATATGTACATATACAATTGGTAGAAAATACGAAGATTAAGAATATTTTTTACACTTACACATATCAGGTCACGGCCAATCCTTCGTAAGAACATTTCAAGTAGATATATAACGAACCATATTCCCATGGTGGTTCTTTATTTTTATTTGAAATGAATCTATCCTTTCACAAATAGATCCCTAATTTACTTCAATTGACAAAAGAGAAAGAAACGAGTATATACTAGACACCAGTAGATACGGCAAATGGCAGTACCAATTGCAACAGAACATAAAAATGTAAAACGTATATACAATGGGTATATATATATGTGTGTGTATCGGATTTTTGTGTTCTATTTTGAAACCCTATTGGGAAATCACCTTAAATGGAAGAAAATGTGGATTTTATTATATTTTTCGTTTGAAAATTTACAAATGAGGATTCGTGTTTGTTACAAAATTGTGCAAACAAACTATATGTACGATATTATAGTTTTTTTTGGGGTATAGGTTCTTATTGAAAGTTTACTGATAGTATTCAATTTTAATTTTAAATAGATGTCAAAAAGTTCAAGGTACTGATTTTTCACTGTATTAGTGGGAGGTAAACTTTATCTTATTTTGACCACAAACATTACTATATAGTAACAAATTCTTGCGAATATGAATATTAAACTTGATAAATTTGATTACATAAGCTTATATAAATAATGTCGTTTATAATAGAATCAGTCGGGCTATACATTATAACTCACTGTAGAAAGGACGGGTGATTCACTTAAAGGTAGGGATTTTATGAGTCATGGAAAGACATTCTACAAATTGTTCAGTTGTATGACGATATACGAGGATTGTGTTTCGTGAACTTGAGATGATTTAAATCATAAGATAATTGTGGCATTCTTGAGCAACTCCAACAAATACAATTAAATTATCTCACGCCACAATTAATTAATAAAAATATTTCGAGTTAAGTTCTTGTAACTCACTAGTACTGTCGCGACACAACTAAACATATATATACGAATCGCACAATATGAACATCAAGTCCGGTAGCATATGCCTGATGAGATGGATTTGATCTTTTCGATCACACGGTCATTCAATGACGTCATCATCATCAGATCGAAATCGGCCTAGTGGATTACAAGATACAAGGAACAACTCAGATTTACAATTACATTCAAAATTTACATTAAAGCTACACGCTTTTTTCATTGGTGACCCCGACGGCCCTGTCTAGAGCATTACATGTCAAGATCTTCTGACACAAAATACCCGATAATTTTCATCCTACCTCCTGCCTAACCTAACACGGCAAAAGTTTAACTTCCCACAATGGAATTTCCCGGCCTTCTCTTTCAATACGTGGTAGTTTCGTTTCACGCTTCAAGGCATAGATATTTCCAGGAAGTTCGTTTCATGCTGCAACAAAGCCAAATTCAATAAGGTGGGCGAATGTGGGCACCCACAAATACAGCATGCAGTCAGGTTCGTTTCATGTCGCAACACAAGCCTATACTTACTAAGCGGGCGAATTAAAGGCACCCCAACCATTTACGACACAGATATTCATAATCATCTTTCGGAGGGTGGAATTCACTTTCGGGGGAGTTAGGTGGCGTTCGAACGTACTGAGTGGACTGTATTTGGCTGGATTTGGAAGACGCCCTCAATAAGATTTACTTGTGGTTGGTATGGTGTCCAAGATTATAATCCGGAATACAGGTTTTAATTGTCCTTTAATAATGAGTATAATGATGGACTACTCGCTCGACTTTTCGCACTTGATTTACAATTGTATTTGATAACGATCTTGATATACACTTAGATTTTATAACGATCTTGATTTACACTTATATTGGATTAGTTGGTAAAACAATTTTTTACTCGAGGCGATCGTTCGACTATTCAATTCAATGATAAAAAAATGGAATGGCTGAATTTTGCAAGATGACTTATTTTTTTTCGCGGTGATGACAAGCACTAAATATTATAGGGTTGCATGAAGTTTATAATTCAATTGCGTTCGGTTTTTGTCATCCACCTGCATTGCGTTCTACATTAGTTTTCATCTTGCAACATTCAATTAGAAATATAATCACATAATAACTCGACTGTACGTAATAATTGACAGTAGTGAATGATAATACAACAATGGACGATTGTTGTTATTAGTGTCAAATTATTAAATAAGTGAATAGTGTTTAGGTAAGTAACTAACAATTATACAAACATAAATACTTAATTAATTTACATAATTTTAGGTGATGAGAAACTCGAACATCGCGGCCGCCTTGAAGATCGCCAGATTTCAATTTACGGGTAGACGACACAACTAAGTGATGGAGCGACGGATTTGTCCCTGGCTCGTATGAATCTCTGCAACTCGAACCTTACCATCATTTCCCGGAAACACTTGGAGTACCCTTCCGATTTTCCATTGGTTAATTATAGGGTTTTCTTCTTTGACAAGAACGACATCATTGACCTGGAGGTTTTCTTTCGTGACGTTCCATTTGCCGCGAGCTTGCATGGTGGTTAAGTATTCGTGATGCCACCGTTTCCAAAATAATTGTGTCATCTTTTGGACTGCGGTCCAATGTGACAATCGGTTGAAGGGCACAGCACCGACGTCTGGCTGCGGTATTACTGTAACGGGATGACCGATTAAAAAATGTGCTGGCGTTAAGGGATCCAGTTCATCTTCAGATAGTGCACACATCGGCCGGGAATTCAGCAGCCCTTCAATTTGCACCAATAACGTATGTAGCTCTGCTTGGGTTTGAATCTTTGCTCCCATTACTCTTTCCAGGTGTGTTTTTGCCGACTTAACACCTGCCTCCCAAATTCCACCGAAATGTGGAGCATGTGGTGGGATAAAGTGCCATTGAACTTGATGTGTCTTTAAAATAGAATTGGAAATTAATTGTATATTGGTTTTAATAAAAATATTTAATTCTTTTAATTTTCGACATGCGCCTTTAAAGTTGGTCCCATTATCAGAGAATATATCGGTACAGACACCTCTTCGCGCAAAGAACCTGTACAATGCGCTCAGGAATGTATCGGTGGTTAAATCTCCTACAATCTCCAAATGTACGGCCTTGGTGCTCAGGCAAACTATGAGGCAGATATATGTTTTTGAGGTCGCTGACCGCGACCGCGCTTCAGATACGATTGGATTGGACCCGCAAAATCTACCCCTATCTTTAGGAACGGGCGGATGAACTCAACTCTCTCCTTCGGTAGACTGGCCATTAATTGGGTTTCCGTCTGGGGTCGTTGTTTGATACAATCCACGCAGTTTCGTAGTAGCGACTTAATCACATCCTTCCCTCTGATGATCCAAAATTTCCGTCGAATCAGGCTCAAAAGCAACGCAGCAGCACCGCAATGGAATTTTGCTTTATGGTAATGAAGGATTATTCGTTTGGTGATTGTGCATTTGGAGGATAGGATTATTGGGTGTCGGGTGTTATATGGAGCAATAGTCTTTTCAATTCGTCCACCACTCGTAATACGCTTGAGTTGTCGAGAATTTTGGATCATCAGAGGGAAGGATGTGATTAAATATATAATTGTAGAAAGCGTGAAGCTTTAATGTAAATTTTGAATGTAATTGTAAATCTGAGTTGTTACTTGTATCTTGTAATCCAACTAGGCCGGTTTCGATCTGATGATGATGCCGTCATTGAATGACCGTGTGATCGAAAAGATCAAATCCATCTCATCAGGCATATGCTACCGGACTTGATGTTCATACTGTGCGATTCGTATATAAATGTTTAGTTGTGTCGCGACAGTACTAGTGAATTACAAGAACTTAACTCGAAATATTTTTATTAATTAATTGTGGCGTGAGATAATTTAATTGTATTTGTTGGAGTTGCTCAAGAACGCCACAGAATCTTATGATTTAAATAATCGGCTTACCGAATGCACAATTCACTATACACACACAAACCTAGCACGTAGTGAAGAATACATAGTGGCGGAAGCTGAGAGTGTATGCGAAAAGTGTATGTAACAGCATCATAAAAACTAAACTCATGTACGAATTGATGCCGGGTGACCATCAAAAACGTCATCGTATCAGTCACTAGGCTCCTCAAAAGTTTTAAGGAGATCCAATATTTTCGACAAAATGTTTTTGCGATGATGCTCATTTAAGGCTTAATGTATAAGTGCCTAAGCAAAATTGCTAAATTTTGGCTGAAGAGCAATCAAAAGAGGTTCAAGGGCTATAGTTACATCTAGACAAAACAACAGTTTGCTTATAGGCTATAAAATCATCGATCCATAATTTTTATAAATGAGGCTGGCCGGAACGTAGCTATATGAAAGTCAGTGAAGTTAGCCCGAAAATTTTTGGTTCGTTTCCTTGCTAAAATGTATGTCAATCCCGAAAAAGTGTAATTATTTCAAACAATTTAGCCCCATCCCGAAGCGAATTTAATACATTAAAAATTGAAACCAAAAAAAATATTAAACTGAACTAACTGAGAAATATAAATTTATAAGACTAATTCAAAAATAATAAGAAATGCGTTTCCATTATTATTTTTAAAAAACCTTCCGTATACTTTTCTAATCATTGATAAACAAAGATATATACCTTAAATAAAGAGTAAGAACCATTCGTCTGATAAAGTTAATATGCAAATGTTACCTTTAAATCGCCAGATCCATATCATGGAGACACAATACAGTTTCATTACGTCATATATTACCTTTATTAGTGTAGTGTATGGTAATGGGTACTGGCTTTACTAGAAGTGTAATATATTTATTTTTTATTTTATTTTTTTTTTAAATCGAGAAATATTTATTTTTCGGTGGGAGTATAAAACGATTTTTTTTTTCAATATTCGTTTCATTTGCATTCCAGACTTTGTGCTGTGGACATCTACTTTGTTTTGTACTCGTTACTATTTTGTGTGTTTGTAAAACAAAAAGATTTTTTTTAAAACTATCGACTTTTGCTCTCTCTCTTTGGCTATTATTTAAACTGATTCGTAAACTATATTTTGTTGTTGTTTTGCATTGTTGTAGTTATCGTTTTTATTTCGTGGTTTCTTACACGGTTAAATTATGTTTGTTTCAATTTGTTATTCGTTTGATTGATTGATTGATTGATAGGACTGTAGGACCAAGCGCTTGGCAAGATTCCCGGATAACGCCGGGCCTATTCCTACAGCCGTTTACATAAAACAATAGGTAAGGATAGGAAGGTGTGTTAGTAAGGAGAGAACGACGCGGTTACAGACACCTGGCAAATAGTTACTAAGCTACTGTTAACAGACAATCACAAGACAATCAAGTCGCTCAGTAATCTGTAACTTAATAAATATTAATTTTATTATTTATACAGTCCACACACCTATCTTATTTAAAAGATAAATACAAACTATGAAAGATAAATTGTTAACTTATGATTCAGAAATCTGCAACAGTTAATTTAATTATTAATATGATAGATTAAAACCAGCCAAACTTAACGATGATGTTACCATAATCTTAGAATATGTTCATCAGAGATTCAAAATAGATATCTGAAAACTTCGTATAGTCTAAAATTATGCAAATTACATCTCAACAATAAAGGTCATAAGGAAAAGGAATTTAGTCACAGAAAAAAATACATACATAAACACATACATACATACATACACATATACACGACTATGAAGTTCCTCCAGCTAAACCTAAACCATTGTGAGGGTGCACAGGACGTATTAGTCCAGTCCGTGCATGAAGTTAGAGTTGATCTCGCTATTATGTGCGAACAATACAAAAATATTGAAGGGTGTAGCTGGGTAGCCGACGCAACAGGTGAAACTGCTATATGGTCCTGTGGTAGATGGATCATGCAGGAAAGAGCTAATATTCCCAATGAAGGATTTGTACGAGCGAAAGTGGTCGGTTTGTATATCTACAGCTAATATGCACCACATAGTGCCACATTAGAAGAGTTTAAACACTAATTGGACCGATTGATTACTGATGCCCGATTACGAAATCCTGTTGCTATTGCTGGCGAACTTACTGCCTGAGCAACAGAATGGGGAAGCAAAAATACGAATAGAAGAGGCACACATGTTGTGTTTCTTAACACTGGTTATATACCGACTTTTCGTAAGGGCGGTGGCTCCTACATAATTTTTTTGACATTTGGTAGCAGCTGCTTGACACGTTTGGTGACTGCATGGAAAGTTATTGAACACTACACGCATAGTGACCACCAAGCTATACTGTTTGAAATAAGACTGGTACAAGAAGATGGACGTACAAAAGTTATAAGGAACCCGGTTGGCTGTGACTTATTAGACTTATTCAAGCTCTTCCTTGTAAAGCCCAACCTCTCTGGTATGGCCAATGCAAAAGCGACGGAGATGATGAACGTGATTACTGATACTTGCTGTAAAACTATGGTAGAAAAACAATTAGATAACCATTGTCAACCAGCATACGGGTGAACTGAGCAGATTGCACAATTGAGCCGGATGTGCCACCATGCAAGGAGCAAATGCCAAAGGGCCTGGTGTAGAGAATCCTATCCTGGTTCACGCAAAACATACTAAGATGTCCGAAATCAGTTTAAGCACACAATTAAAGTGAATAAGCGTCAATGCTGAAAGAGCTGTGCAGTGAAGTGGACCGTCACCCATGAGGGAGACCCTATAAAATCGTAATGAATAGGCTAAGAAATCGAAATGCATCGCCACCCACTTGTCCAGTAACACTTAACAGAATTGTTACCGCTTTATTTCCGGAACAAAATAATTTGATCCCTGCAATTGATATAATATCTGACTCAGAGGAAGTACCTTTAGTATCTACAGAAGAACTGATGAGTGCATATCAACGATTTGGGAATTCGAAAACACCTGTACCTGACAATATTCCAAATATCACTTTAAAGGCCGCCATCCAAGCAAGATCTGACGCCTTTAGAGAAGTTTACAACTCGTGTCTGAAAGAAGGAGGTATTTCCGAAACGATGGAAGAGGCAGCGCTTGGTGTTGTTGCCAAAGACAAATCGTGAAATCATATATAATAAATCGCGGACGAAACTTCGTCATAAATTATGCGTTACTAGTTGTTTGAATGCTAATAGCGCTGCTACATCAGAGAGCAATACTTTGAAAGTTACTAACGATCATAATATAATAAAATCGATTAAAACTCTATGCTCAGATTATGCACTAAATAATGATCTTAATCTTGATTAGGATTCATTGATAAATGTTTCGATGAAACTGAAAATAATTCGTCATTAGTGAATACTACTTCAAAAGTTAGAGGTTTTCAAAGTGAGCAATTGCCAATTATTTCGAATAAAACAATGAAATACAAACATGAGATGAAATCAAAAGAACCTATAAAAATATTTTAAGTCGAAATATTAAGACCACCATATACCATAATTGATTTGCCGGTTATTAACAATATTGCAATCTCTGATTGTATTGCAATAATTAGTACTGTAAATTATAATGAGTGTCAGACACTTGAAAATGTCGAAAATTCTATAATATTGAACACAACTAAGTCTGTTTCTGATTACCAAACATAATAATGATAAATGCTTCACGACCGCTTGTATAGGCCGAAGTGTACAAGACAATCGGTCGTGTGATAGTGATGATGAATTTTAAAACAAAAACCGTCAAGTTGCGGCTAAAATCAATGAAGGTCCAATACGGCAATCTAAAATTTTTAAAAGAAACTCGGTTAAAGGGTTAGTTATGACTTATGCCACGATGTTCTTAATGTAACAAATATAAGATAAACTGGAACAAAATAGCCATTCAAAGTATAACTTCAATAACGTATAACGTTCAATAGGCTTATACATTTGAATACAGTTTCAAAAGCTACATATTAATATATCAAATTTATGAATGAATAGACAAATTTAGTACAGAAGTAAAGTATTTTCTTTGTAATGGGGAAGCACCAGCAAATTATAGAAGTTGAAGTGTACAGGGCCATCTATTCTATTAGTAAATTTTTTATTGATAATGAAAGGTCTATGCCATTTATGTATGGAAAACAATATCGTTTATATGCCCACCACGGCCTCGTCTATATAGGCTTGCATTCGAACACCAAAATTTATAACGGCTTTCTATTCTTTCTTGAAATTATGCAATCAGCCAATATTGTTAACAATAAATAGTTGCACTACTTGTGTGACATGTTACTCCGTATTGACGTCGATAAGAAGTTAAAAGTTGTCTGCTGAAACATTCAGTTTCTTGAAAATGCCGGGGTACACTATCTACAATACAAATCATCCTGATGAAACAGCACACTTCGATAATAAAAAAACCATAATTAAACACCATGAATTAGAAAATTAGCAGAAGTGACATGCAAGCAACTACTGTGATAATAGAATAATTGACTTTTAACTGACCAAAAGATGTTATAAATTTAGAAATATTTAATCATTTTTATAATGATTTAAGTCACCCAGAAGGTGACCACAATGTGCAAAATTAACAGTGGATCAATCGCTAAGTGGATTAAATTGTAAGCTTTACATTGCTTGCAACATCTTAACCGATTGTTGACAAACAAACAAATCAACCGATACGGTAATACTGACCATAATGATAGTCACCATTATTTATTGGGCAGATCATCTGGAAAAAATATTTTTACCATATCCATCAGAAACCACAGACGAAAAAACACTGTACCTATTTGGATACTTAGATAGCTATGAACAATGAGTTAAAACCTAAAAAGGCAATAAAATATGACCTTGTCACAGGGAAAGTTTGTCATCTTATTTCGTTACTTCCGATTCCAGTGGAAGATCTCTTAAATAATATAAATACAAAAATCACCACAACAACTTACATCTTACAGACCTATCACTATATCTAAATTATATAACAAACTGTAACTGAACGGTCTTAAGCCCACTTTGCTTGAAAATAAACTGCTACCGCACCATCAGTTTGAATTTAAATTTCTATTCAGCTCGATTCATGCCAGAGCTCGAGCTTTTGATTTAAATGAAGGGCGCGGCGTTGCAGTACAAAATAAGCAGTATGTTTAGCAATATATTTGCTGCACGCAGGTTAGATATGCATACAAGCTACAACCAATCAAGCAACCTTTACGGATGATATGGCAATTCTCTCTTCTCATGAAGATCATAACCCAAGTACGACTACAGAAATCGTTGGGCAAACAGTTAGTCAAAGTACAGATAATTTATGTAAATAAAACCTCTCGCTGTGCACTTGAGTCCGATTAAAACAAAAGATAGCAAGTGAAAAGCACATTGTCAAAGACTTATAAGTGCTTCAGCCCAAGAACAGATTGTAGAAATAAAACTTCATTATAGATTAATTTTGAATAGACAAATTTCAAAAGTTCGTCAGTTTGAAAAAAGTATAGAATCGTAATTTTTATTGTTAAAGTTAGCACAAACTTGAAACTAATTTAAAAACTTTTCAAGGCGTGCGTGACCTATATAGCAGCCAAGTGAACAGCAAACCAATTTGAAAAGTTTTGTTCAAAATGGTAAAGAACAAAAATGGTAAAGTTTTGCTCAGAATTCTGAGCTCTCAGATTTCATAAAATGAATGCTTCAACAAGACAAAACGAATGGTTTCACAACTATTGAACTTTCCACTTATATATAAGCTTAGAGTTTTGTTTGATATATTTTTGACAGGCTTAACCAAAGCATCCTAAATATAGAAGCAGCAAGCATCGAATACAAACTTAAAAAGTTTAAACCCCATATTTACTAACACATCAATAAGTTGTGACGTCATTAAAAAAAACATAAAATCGCCCTACAGTTCAAATTTATTACTAAAAAATTTCGGACAGTGTACAGCAAAGAAAAAATAAAAAAATATTTTATATTTTTGTTTTTATTTGCTGTCAAAAATTGTTTACAAAATTTTTATAGTTTATACCCGTAGACAATAATAAATTATTTATTATAATAGAATGTTTCTATTATAATTAATAATTAATATTGTATCTAAATAAATGAATTTTAATAAAAAAACAATTCAAATACTTAAAATTGTTTTAAAAATTCACACAGTTAAAAATCGAAGCGACTTTTATGATACCATCTTGTATCGAGTATAACAATAAAAAAATTATAATTATAAAAAAATTTAAATAATTTTTGAAGTATTCACTTTCATTGACATTTTTGGGTATTTTAACTGTGTACTTCGTATGATCGCATTAACAATATGGTTTAAAATATCAATAAATACGATTTATATTATTAAAGTTATTAAGTGCCATCTCTCATCCAATATTTGAAGTATATGTTTCTTCTTCGTAGTTCATACGTCATTGGTCTCGTTTTATATATTTTTATATGACGTTTAGAACCAATACATGTATATACATATACATGTATAAAAATTGAATAAATCAAACCGTTTTTATTTTAATAAGCTCGATAAATTTTAAGGGTCAACGTTGCTGCTTGTATATTTAGGATGCTATGGCTTAACTATCAATTTAAGTATGTATATTTGATTTTGGAGCGAAATCCATTCCAAAATCAAAACCAGTAGAAGATAACAAAGAGTTGATGAAATCGATTGTCAATATAGATGTGACAGCTAGATTTTATGGAGGAGTCAGAAAGATAGGATTTTATATTAGAATGGTCAAATAGTGATCTTCAGTAAAAAAATAGATTAATCTTTCCTCTTTAAATTACTCTCTGGGTTCCTCACTGGTCACGTGCAGTTCTAATGGGCGTTGAAATTTATTAATATATACACTAGCGAGAGATAAGAGGTTACTAAAAGCCTGAATAAAGATTAAGAGCCAAGCTTATAACTTAATATAGCACAAACAATGTTTTAGGTCGTGGTGCTCAGTGGCAAAGAAATAATCTGGTTTACATTCCTTGGTGATTTACAATCGTATGACACAGTACAGTACACAAACAAAACTGTAAGGAGATTAACCAGATATCTGTCAATATTATTTACAGATAAAATATTTAAATTTTCCTGAAATGTAGGTCTTATATAAAAAAGTTATATGGGGTGAGTTTTTTTTACTAAGAGACGGAGATCAAACATTGAATTACTAAATATGTGTAAGATTATATAAGTCGATTAAGACTTGTTGTTATAGTTTTAAATCACAAGATTGGTTTTATTCAAGTATATTTGTGGTGTAGTATCGTTTATAGTCAAAATATATTAATGGATTGATTATAGATAACAAGCTCATTAGATGTGTGGACTGAGCTTAATAGGCGTAAAACAGCCGACCATTATACATATGTTCGTTATTAATGACCCAAAGAATCGAAATGAATAGAAAAAAGATCAGCAGATCAAGGATGTTTTGATGACGAATCTGAACATTTCATTCAACGCAACCGTCACAAATATTAAGCCCAAGTCATTTGTGTAAATATAATCTCATGTCATGTACCTAGATTTTCTCATTCAACTTTCAAGTATGTCTAGCTTTAAAGTGGAAGTGTTATTTATGGCGCGATCTTAAAGACAGGTTTTTTCATAGGACGTTTTTAAATAGAATTAACAAAATGGTATCTGTTTTACGGGCACAGTCGCAGGTCAAGAATTACTGATATAAGTCGATACAGGATCATATATGTAGCATAATTTAAATTTATGCATCTTTTATGAACAGTTACATATCGTTTAGCAGAGCCATCTATTTATATTCAAACCAGAAGTTTAATATCTGGTTTTCTATCAATGGTAAGGATTGCCATGATGGAAAAATGATGATAAAACTGAGATAAGCCATGACTTTGCAGTTAGTCTATGTCATAGAAAAAACGAAGATTTGCGTGGATCCAATCGTAAAGTATTCCTTGGGTCCGATACAGTGGTGAAAGCAACAAAGAGGCGTTATCCATTATTAGGGAGATCATGACTTGATATTTTGAAAATAAAATGGATGCTGTTTGGAAAATTGCCGAAGTCAAAAATTGTTAGTATAATTTAGAAATTTTGAAATATTAAGTCAAATTGGCACAAAAACTCCCAACCTTTGAGTCAGCTGATCAGTCGATTGATAGGGTGTAAATCTCCTCTCCAATTAAAATTCTTTTTTCCAAGCCTAATATTCCTCTTTGGCATCTTAACACTGTAGGGCAAAATAGAGGCTCCGTCAAATTCGTTAGAAAATACCAGCAGAAGGAGAAATACTATCTGATTACTACAAATATTGCTATGGCTGAAGTTTGAGCGAACAAGATGTAGACCAAATAAAAAAGACCTTAAAGTAGGAAAAGGTACCTGCTGAGTACGAATAACAAGTCGAAAAATATAAGAAATATTAAAAGAAACGCAATCTATTTAATTCATTGGATGAGAGTAGAGTTTCCAAACCGAAAAATAGTGGTTATTGTTTGAACCACCCTGGTAACCCATAACTAACACGAAGTGTGCCCTCATATAAACGGTTTCTATTTTTGTTATTATATATTTCCAGTAACTGAAAAAAGGTAGGATTTAATTTTAGTGGTATATATTCACTTTTTATTCACTTTACATTCCTCTATTTAATTCGACAAATTTTTAATTATTTTCAATATTTCAATATTCGAAGCTGTAAATTTGTTGAATTAAGTTGATGTTAATAGTACTAAGGGACTTCTGTAACTCATCGAACAGCAACTCAGTGGTAACACTTGTCTGCATTTTCAAATTTCGATAAGTAACAAAACCTTTGATAACTTCAGACTGTGTGACGGATAGAAAGGAAAAATCATCCTTTGCTGCACATTTCGCCAAAACTTCACTCAAGGACTAGACTCTGAATCTTCTTAAGCGTGACGAAATTAATATAATTATCATGAGTTTTGACTACATGATTTTCCATTATAGGTGTTCCCTTACAACTGATTTTAACTCAACAACCTCTAACAGATCACTGAGCTTATTCATTATATATTTTTTTTGTATAAGGTACTCGATTACCCAAAGCAATTTTAAGTACTATAAAAATGACAAAAATACCCTGGTACCAGATACCAAAGACTCAAAACCGAAGGTATGAGGTACATCTTTCAAAAAAGGAAGGGATATTATTGCATGATTTAAGTGAACTAAGGGCTAATTAAATATATAGTGAACGAATAAGGTCTTGTAGACCTCCCAAACCCGACACTTGGTTTATCATTTACTGCACTCATTAAATCATTTTGAACAAGTTCGCTGGGTTTTGATCAACTATTTTTCAGGAAGAACTGGTCAAAAGTAACATATTAGCATTTAAAATATAACCTTTTTGTCAAGTAAAGGTCTTTTGTTCGTACTATAATATCAGTAATCAATGGTTATGGGCATCAGCCCTGTCAGTGGGCTCATTCATGTTTCGAAAATATTTCGAAACATAAAACCCAAAGAACACCCCGGAAACCAATGATTGGCGTAGGAAGCGACTAAAAATGGTAACAAAGAACACCCGCTGAAGTATCTGGACACGAGTTCAAGGATCGGCACTTGGAACATACAGTCACTTAGAAATCCTGGCGCGTTTATGGGGCCTTTTCACATGCACGAAAGAGTGTCGGTTGTAACCAAGCTATGCAATGCTATGCATGTAAGTGATCTCGAAAACCTTGGAGTTAAATTCCTCATTGAACCACAGGTTAAAGCGCCTCCAGAATTTTAAGGTAGTCGATAATCGAAAGTGTAAGCTACGCTTGAATATGAGATTAGCCAACCTGTCAGTGGTCTGTGTACATGAACCCACTAATGTAAAGAAACCCCGAGATAATAACCTATTATAGATAAAGAATGATATACTTTGCTCATGAGCTCAAAATGGCAAGTACGCGTACATTCTTTCCTGATAAAAACATACTAATTGACCATGGTTTGATTTCAAAAGATTGGGCTCTGGTTGTCGAAGACCTATCGTATCAATCTTCAACCAAATTTGTAGACGTGGCCGTTATCTGCTCATTGCAAAGCTACGATGGAAGAATTCAAACAACTCGATTCCCTGTTGAAAGAGTGATGTGGAATACTTTAATTGTTAGCAAAAATATGAAGAGCTGACTCATAATTAGAATCGATGAAGTCAGATTGTTGACACGGGCCAACAATGAAGAAAACGCCGAGCTCCGCGAACAACTGAGAGAAATAAAGCAATTCACTGCTAAATTGAAAGAAGAATTTACAAGGAATTTACAATCTTAAAAAAAGAAAATGAAGAACTTCAGAAAGCTGTAAAAACACCAGCAGTAGTTGAGACGACACCCAAACCTATAATCGAGGATGTCAGTGATTCCTTCCATACGGATGAAGAAGAACTTCAAAGAGAAACTAATTGGGTCTTACATCAAATTAGAAGACCAAGCAAGAAAAGGAAAGCTCAACGCTCTCCGGAAAAGGCAGAAAATTTACCTTCAACTTCAAAAGATGTTTCTAGAAGTCAGATAATATTTAAAAAACAACTGATTTCTGAAGAACAACCATCTAAACCAAAAGAGAAAGTACCTCCACCAATTAGCATCGTTGGAATATCTAATTATTCCACTATACAATCGATTATGAAGTCGGTTACGACAGCTGAGTATAAACTTGTATCTCTAAGCAATGGGGTCTGGAAAATAATATGACGGATTCTAACACCTATAGAGCTTTAGCTACGAACCTAAATTCCGAGAGATATCAGTGGTTTACCTATGAGGACAAGAATAATCGTCCAATAAAGGTTATGGCTAGGGTTCTTCACCCAAACTGCGCAACAGAGGAATTTATTGAAGATCTCAAGCAAAAGGGTCATCAAATAGAAAATGCCGTAAACATCATAAAGAAAGAAAAAATCGAAACCGAACAAGGAGTTCAAATAAAGAAAAGAGGGCTTCCACTATTTATGCTCACTTTTAATAATAAAGAAAATGTAGAAGATGTTTATAATATTAAGGCAATACTTAACATGAGAGTAAAAATAGAGCCATTGAAAAAAAATAGCGGTCGCATACCGCAGTGCAAAAAATGTCAAGGTTTGAACCACACTCAGAAATATTGCCAAAGAGATGCTAGATGCGTTAGGTGTGCTGGTAAACATCATGCTCAGGTATGCCGGGTTGGTAAAGATGTTCCTGCAAAATGTATTAATTGCTTACAGCCATATCCGGTAAATTATGGGGGACATGAAATAGATGAGGAGCTACAGAGATTAAGGGATAAATCACGAAAGCAAAATTCAGTAATACCGAAGAAAACTAATCAACCTTTCACCAAAGCGGAACCAAATGAAACGGGAGAACGGAAACTTTACTCGCAAGTGGTAATGTCGAAATCTTTCATTTCAAGGAGCACTGAGGATACAACCGTGCTTCAAAAGATACTAATAAGCATAGAACTTAACATAAGACTAGCTAAACAAGAGAAATGTCTAAAAGCCCTAAGTAGTAGGCTAGACAAGCAAACCACTCTAAATGAAATGGCATCCATTCTCTATTAAAGCAATAAATAAAACATTAAGAATAGTAATCTGGAATGCTATAACGGGCTAATGCAACATCTTCCAGAACTAGAAATTTTTCTAAATTACGAGAAAACAGATATATGCCTAATATCTGAAACCCATTTTACTACAACTTCATATGTCAAATTATATGGATACACCTGTTACCATGCCATTCATCCAGCAGGAAGAGCAAGAGGAGGATCGTCAGTGGTAGTTAAAGAAAACATCAAACATTATATAGATCTTAAAATTGAAGAAGAATTTATGCAAGTAGTCACAATAAAAGTATACATAAATAACAACAAAGAATATAGCGCATCGTCAATATATAGCCATCCTAGATTTAATCTACTTGGATCTTTTTTCATAATAGGAGGTGATTTTAACGCAAAGAACACATTCTGGGGATCAAGAGTAACCTCTAAAAAAGGAATAGTGTTGCTTGCAGCAGGACAACAATGCAGCTGCGATTTTCACTACGGAGATTAACCAACATATTGGATCTTATAGACTTTTTTGTCACCAAAGGTATAGACGATAATTACAAATACCTAGAAAGCAGCGACGGGATTATGTCAGATCACACACCTGTTATTATGACGATCAGTGCAACGATTGTTAAGAAAATAAGTCCACCATGGCTAACAAACAACAAAAACTGCTGGAAAAAATTTCAGAAACTAATTGAGGATAATATTAATCCCCAAGTGCCAGTTACAAATCCGAAACAGCTAGAAGATGAAATAGAACAATTTAACAGCGTCATACAACAAGCGGCGTGGAGTAGTACACCATCAAATACAACAAAAACACGCAAGAATGTTATTTATCCCTTGGAAGTTAGGGAATTGGTAGCAGCAAAACGAAAAGCAAGAAAACTTGGCAAAGGAATCGAGCGACTGAATATTAAACTACTCTAAACTTTTTGTCCAACAAACTAAAGCTGCTAATCAAAGAAATAAAAAATGAATCCATTAATAAATACCTAAGTAGCCTGTCTGGGGAAAAAATACCGAGTACTCTCTTTAGAAAGCAACAAACTTCAAATGCCTCCAGTTAGAAATGATGATAGAACTTGGGATATAAGCGCAAAACAGAAATTAACATTGTTTGCAACTCATCTTGATAACACGTTCCAGGCTCTACCTATGAAGTGGACAACTATAATATAGCTGCTGTCACAGTGCAAGAATTAAAAAATGAAATCAAAACTAACCTAAATGCAAAGAATACTCCAAATAATTAATGCAGTATTCAAACTTAAACACGTTCCAAATTAATCGAAAGTCGCTCAAGTTATCATGTTACCCAAACCAAATAGACCGATTTCCTTACTCCCAATAATTTCAAAAATATTCGAGAAATTACTGCTTAAGCGACTCAAACCAATAATTGAAGAAAGAAATCTTATTGCACCTCATCAATTTGGCCTTAGAGAAAATCATTCAACAATCGAGCAAGTGCATCGGATTAAAAACATAATTAAAGATGTACTTGAAAAAAGAAAGTTTGTTCTAGTACTTTTTTGGATGTAGCACAAGCTTTCGATAAAGTTTGGCAATACTTAAATCTTACATAGCTTACCGGCACTTTCGTTTTAAACTAGATGGTGAATACTCGGAAATGAAGTAAATATCAGCAGGAGTACAACAAGGTAGCTTTCTGGGATCAACTTTATATGTACTATATACCTCTGATCTACCAACGATAGAAGAGACAACTATAGCAACGATTGCAGATGACACAGCCATATTAGCAGTTGCTGATAACATAGAAGAATCCACAAGCAAATTGCAAAGAGCGGCTAATATGGTTAACACTTGGACGAAAAGGTGGCGAATAAAACTGAATGAAGCAAAATCTGTTCATGTAAATTTCCCGAATAAAAAGGTTGATTGGATACCAGTAGAACTAAACTACCAGCAAATTCCATATGCAAACACTGCAAAATACTTAGGCATGACTCTTGACGTTAAACTAAAATGGAAAGAGCATGTGAAAAAGAAAAAAGAAGAATTGAACATTATATACAGAAAGATGAATTGGCTCTTAGGGAGAGGTTTTGAGCTTACTTTACATAATAAATTGCTACTGTACCGGCTAATTCTTAAGTCTGTATGGACATACGGTATTCAGCTTCGAGGCTGTACGAAGCAAACAAACGTCAATATCATCCAGTCATTCCAAAGCAAAGTCCTACATGGCATAGTAAATGCACCGTGGTACGTGAAAAATGACAACATCCATAGAGATTTGAAGATGGATTTCGTTAGCGTAGAAATAAATAAATACGCAAGACAACACATGCAACGGATTAGTCAACATAAAAATGCTGAAATTCGCCGAATATTGGATGACACAAATCCAGTAAGAAGGCTGCGAAGGAAGAAACCACTTGATCTACTAGATCCAACCTGGATCGGCTAAAAAATATAATAAAATTATGTAAAAGGTACTAGCCTAAGGGCTATAACCCTTCAATCGTGAATTTAAACAATAATGCAAGATAAATTACTAGATGATTTGTAAATCAGTTCTAATAAATAAATAATTTAAAAAAAAATTTGTTAAATTAAATCTGATTTTGGTATAAATCCCTACACGTCATTAGAGCCGTTTGAATTATAAAAAGACTTCTTTATATTGATGAAAGACTTTTTTATATATATTTAATCGACTAAGGCAAGTTTCAGAAATAATCACATTAAACTCCGTAAGCTTTCGATTCTGTACATCATACAAATATCCTTCAGTGAAAGATTGACCAACAACAGCGTGATCGATAGCCATTAGGCACTTAAACGGAATTTTGATAATTATTTTTGTTTATTGAGCCTACTTTGAAACGCACCAACTTTTAATTACCCCAAAAACCATCCTAATGGTACATCAAGGTTTTAAATTTAAAAACAAATATGAGATGTGATGGAGCTGATGATGATTAGCCAAAATATTCCGCAAACTAAATTATTCGTTCGAACATATATAGCTACAATGTATATACGACGAGTACACAATAAAACATATATATACGATTATAGAGTGGGAGGTAGGTACGCACACGGCGTATTTACTCAATAAACAATCATTAATTTTCCACGTTTTCAATTTTTCAAAAAAAAAAAAACTTTTCATGACGTTTTATTTTCATTTTCCTTTTTTGAATTAATGAAATTTTTAACAAACACAATATATAGAGTGTATCCATGTACCACCTAAAACCACCAGCATCATATGCAAAATAATAAAAACAGGCTAAATAAAATCATAATCATGATGTAACAGAAACGTATACACATCGACATGTAAACTGGCGTAACTAACAAAGCAGAAACTCCATTTTCCAAAATAACAACAAAACCGAGGGAAATGTACAACAATCTCTTCGTGTATTTTGGATATTGCAGAGGGAGATATACCAAGAATGACGCATACATAACCATAAAATACTTGAGTACGTCTAGTAGCGAAGTTAGCCATTTGACGAGTGGAGGCTTCGTACTCGTATCACAAGTATAAATAAATGGTTGAATGAATTGAAAGAAATGAAATTACAGATTTTTTATTCGGATGAACGTATACAGCCAAAAAAAAAAAAGGTTTTCCTCGTTGATGATGATAATAATGATATCATTCATCACAGTTAAGTAGCTGAAAACCCGAAAATACTGATAATACAATATTGAGATAAATAGATTTTTGTGTGCTTTTTGTGTTCTCTGGATTTCATTTTCATTTTTTTTTTTCAAAATTAATTTCACTTTCTAACCCTTATTGTAACGGCAGGCATGTAGTTTCGAAAAAATCGTCCGCATCAACAAAAATCATCATCATCATCCATCCATCCATTCATCGAAACACTTTAACCGCTCCCATTCCAATGATTTTTTTTTTGTATTTGTTTTTTGGTAAACTACCCTCATTGGATTATTGACGTTGTGTTATCACAAAAACAAAATGAAGAAAATTTCTTAATTTTCCTAATCATTATGTTTGTTTTTCTTTTATTTTGTTTTCATTTTTGATATGATATCCAGAGAGAGATATTTTATAGAGCAATTCCGACATGTATACCAGAGCATATATGTACATAGTTTATATGCAAGGTAGATATGTAACATGTGGTAAAGCATAGAACCGGTATTATCATTGTATAAGACATGGCCAGTTAAAAATTTTTACCTTCTATATGACTTTGATCAATTTGAAAATTATCAAGATTTGCTCAATTGGATAATCGACCTCTATAAGTTACCGAAACGTTTACTAGAAGGACAGTTCTACATGGCGATAATCTCACCTATATGGAGTAAGCATTAAAGAAAGATACAATAGTTCTTTAGTGACTTCAAGTGTGAAGTGCAATCCTACTAAAATTAAGTGTTTGTCACTATTTAAAAATCATAACTGAACTCCATCCCCCCTTAAATTCATTTGCTCGTTTACATTTCGCAAACTTTCCACTTTTCTTTAATTGTCGAATTTGTTTAAGTTCCGCTCAACAACATTTGGTTATAAAGAGCGAAATATTGAAGTTTGTTTCAATTCCGACAGGTGTCACACTATAGTTCGTGACATTACTCTCCGCCAAAAGTTGTTTGTCTAGATTATGATCCAAAACCCTTCATCTTGTAGTGCTCTTCCCATCCAGGTTAACTTTTGGTAATTCGACGAGTTACTTATTCTGCTCTTAAACGAACTGTAAGCTCGTTCTCCAATATTCGACCATTTACAGAATTAATGTTATAATGTTGGCTTTTACGCTGTCCCCGTTTTTTTTATCAAAATGTTTTCAAAAATAGATTAAGGTGGCATTTTCAGCCCCAATAAGCAACTGCCTTTCTATATCCTAACATCTCAACCTATTGAATTATTTAAGGACCTCTCCAGGGTCTTCCTGAATCCTAGATGGACGTTGCAAGCTCTTTATGATCCTCCTCCAATACGGACTTCTGGATCTCAATGATTCTTAGATGAGCCCGATGCGCATGTTTATGGTACTCGTGCAATACTTTTAATACTATAGATTGTTTAATTCCACCACTTTTTCCATACCTTCTTCAAGCATCTGTCTTCAACCGACATATTGGTTCTCTGAATCCGATACTTCTTTACTGTTAAACACTTATCGGTAATTGTCCACATTGATGTTGGGTGCCCTGAATCGATTCTATAATTTCTTTTTCTGGGGTAACATGAAGGTCAATATCGGAACTCTAGTGAAACCTGATGGAACTCACACGAGTATAAATCAGGAAGCTCTAGATATACTAATGAAAACTCATTTTTCGGAAAGTGAGAAATCCAATGCAGTAGATGGAAATCAACTCCCACCAACTTCTAAATTTTAGAGATTGGAGCTTGGTGGTGAAGGTGACAAAAGATAAAATCCGACCATCAGTTCTTTCTCAAAATTTAAAACACAAGGTTCAGACTGGAAATCATCTAAGACCACCTTGAACATATCTTTAGAGTCAGTTTCTTCCTGAAATATATTCCAAAATTATGGAGAAAAGTTAGGGTATAGTGTATTTCCCGAAGGATGGGAAGCCTAGATAAGACAAGGCAAAAGTTTTCGGCCGATCATCCTGTCCTCTTTTCTTCTTAAATGCTTAGACCGACTGGGTGATAGGTACTTTAGGGGCAATGCACTGGCAAATCCCATACATTCCAAACAAAACGCATACTAGAAACAGCACTCCATTAAGTCGTTGGACGAATTGAGGAATTGCTGGACAACAAGGAATTTGCCTTGCCAATGATATCTGCAGCTGAAAGGCATGGCATATAGAGACGACACTTGTTCAGTGGTTTAGCGCCATAAGGTAGTGATACAAGAATAAGATAGTGATACAATAACAACGATGACCGCTCGAAAGGGATATCGTCAGGGTGGGGTCTCTCTACGCTTTGGTGGTGTCTTGTGGTCAACTCACTCACATATTTCTTCCTGACAGTCAGGCTCCTGTAAAGGCGATTGTTTACAATACTGTTTCATCGAAACTTTGTTTGGTGTTGATACTGGCCTTAAATCGACTAGGCAGTCTGAATAAAGTTAGACTTCATTGGATACCCAGTCACATGGGTATCAAAGGAAATACATTGGCTGATAAATTGGTCCGTTCTGGTGCGGTTTCTACTTTTATGGGACCTGAGTCCTTTTAGGTGTGACGTCACTATCTCCTAATCGAGAAATTGATTTTCAGTTTGGTGATCTGCCCTAAAAAAGATGGGATCGCCTCATCTCCTGTCGACTATCCAAAATCTTTTTTGGATCAATAAACCAGCAAAGTTCTCAGTCCTTCTTGAATTATAATCGACGCATTGTAAGAATCTTGCTATAGTCATTCATCTATGATTCGAATGAAAATTCGGAACATCGCAAAATGTAAATAGTAATGCAATCGCAATGCAATCGCAAACTACCTGATGACGTCTTAATATCCAGCAATTTTCTTGAAATGTCATCAGTCCTTCCGTTCACACACTGACACTGTCAGTGCTGCCTCTTGATCTTCTTCACCTAAACAATATAATTGTAATATGTACTTATTCGAGTAGTTAGGGCAGTACCGTTTCATGTTTGATCCCGAATCTCATTTTTAAATTGCACAAATCTGTGATCAGTCATTCCAAGACTCATAAAAAATAAAAAATAATCTATGGCTTAGAGGCCGTAAACGGCCCTTACCGCGTCTCAATTGAGACCTTACGAACCAGTGTTAACGAATGGTGCACATTGTAGGTGGTCAGCCCAACGAATGTTTTTACACACAAACGCGTTTTTATGTCATCCGGTTGCATGTTAATTTGGTCAACGGCGGGAATCGAACTCGAGACCGCGGCGTGATGAGAAACTTTCTTAACCATTAAGCTACATCCGGCGACTCATACTCCTCTTAACTTTCTTAACCATTAAGCTACATCCGGCGACTCATACTCCTCCAATATAATCTTTAATTTTCTGCCATTACAATTCTGTAAACTTTGTATTTATCGTCATCGTAAGTTATCAAAATTGTCTCGATCACAATTTCACATACTACTCTTGCTTCTCGAATTTTTCTAAAATTAGACTTATTCGGTCTAGCATTTGCTTCGTTAGGTTGCTCTTCAATTCTCTTGACCAGTTGTAATTTTCCCTTCGTGGAACGCCTTTCATTTGTTCTTATTCAGCTCACAATATATTTTGTTCAGTATAATCATAGCAGATATGAGGTCTCCGATCATGCAGGCAACTGTAGATGTAGTTGTCTGCTACACTCTGGTTGGTAGCGCCTCGATTGAATTTTGCGCTCCAGGATTATATTCATGTTGGTTCAGATAAAAACCATTGACTAGGCTCATTCTACAGCTCGTTTCTGTTGCTCCTATAGTTGGTAGATTTAACTCCAATTATAAGTCCAATTGTTTTATTTTGAATATTCAAAAAAACACTGTCACCAATTGATACAATTTCATCGAGTTCCAATCCCATTATTTTCGGTTCGATGACTGGATTGTGAACAACCTGAGATTTTCAAAAAAATATGATAGTTAAGTGAAACAAGAACAACATTAGCGATAACTGTAATAGGATGCAACCTTAGATGTTTAAATTGCTGTTTGTCATTGCAATGTAGGTGCACCTTGGTGAATAAGATAACATGCAAGAATGTATACTCATTATATCAGGGTTTAATGTACAATTTGTGAAGTGGAGGTACTTATACAAATTTTTAATGTTCAAATTCTTCGAGCAGACATTGTTGAAGAGGTCGGTTTGAAGAATTAAGTAATCTTGGATATTAAACAAGGAATTCTATGAGCTACCATTATATAATCCATCATATAAGCTTTTAACGAATCGACAAAAATTAAAGCTTCAACCACAATTATATGGTTTAAGGGCGAAGCGTTTTGTCTTTATGAAAGAAGGTAACCATGAAGTGAAGGCTTAAGCTCTGAGTGGAATATGGAGGCATAAAACCGCAAGTAATGTATTAATTAATCTCAATGTTTCGAATTCATTACAGAATGCCGATAGATAGACACACAATCAGGTTCACATGCTATTTGTCTAACCATATTGGTATTTAATTGGTTTGGGTACCTTTCAACCTTCAACGACATAGACAGACAATTTGTATCGATCTAAAGAATTAACATACAATATGTTTTTAACACATGTTGTATATATAATCCATAAGTTCCAACACAACAAAAAACCCTAATCAATCGTATTTCAACAAAAACATCTCAATATAAAAACCACATCAATCAGTAGATCCACGCACAATGAAAGAATACTCAATTTCGTACACATACATACATATTATGTACAGTACACATAAAATAAGATATTCAAATCAATAAACATATCAAAAAGCTTCCATTATGATGATTTTCATCTTAAAAAATTATAAAACAGATAAAGAATGGGAATAAGAATTGAGGTAATATTCCATTAACACATTATATCCATATACATAATAGTAATTCATATCCTTTTCCCAACCACGCACACACACACACATATATAGTATCGTTCCATATTGCCAGAATCGTTCAAAAAGTTTCCGAAATTCAAATATTTACAAAAGATTAAGGATACTTTGAATACATACTCGTACACACAAATCTACTCAACAGAAGTATAATGTAATTTTCCATTTCTCGGTTTCTAAATATATAAAAAGCTTTTGCCTTTTAAAGCTTTCTACCTCTTTATAAAATTATAGTATAGGTATCTTCGTACGTATGTACACACGCACATACACACACAAACACTAAACGAGAAACATAATTGAATAATTGATCACATAAAATGCAAAGTAGAATTTTTTTTACTTTTTGCTTCATCGTTCCAACAACATTATCCTTATCAATCAGTTGTGTCACTGTGATAAGGAAATATATTTTAATGAATAATCTTAGTTTTTTCTTCCTATTTATAGATCAGCCCGAATCGATTGCGTTGATTAATTAATTGATGCGCTGAAATAATTATGACCCGTCAAAGATCAATCGTTTTATTCGCGTTTGAGTTTTTCGATTAGATTTGTCTCAGATATAACCCCATCGCATGTCTTATATAACACAATTTTTCAGCTATTATTTTTAACGGTTATTACAAGCCGTTCGAAAGGTGACCCTCCTTCTAAAGATTGTTAAAAGCCATCTTACGCACTCATCCAACTCTCACATTCATACATGACAACGGGTCTGATCAACACTCTGTACAGTTTCAGCTTATCCGCATTAGCAAGATATTTTGATTTCAGCAGTGGACGTAGAGGATATAAAGTCCGATTGCCAGCGGCAAGCTCAACTTTGATATTATCTCCCACACTATTATCGTGAGAAATGAGAGATCCAAGATACTTAAAAATATCGGGGAGAGCGCATCTCCTTGTCGAACACCAGAAGTAATTGAAAAGTTCTCTATTGCCTGTTTTCAAATTGTTCACAACATTGTGACAGCATTGCTGTGATTTTACACCGATGTACGTATTTGGTTGGTATTCCTAAATATTCAAGGTCATACCATAACCTCTCTTGATTGATCGAGCTATAGGCTTGCTTTTTAATTAAACTCCGACTTTTTAAGAAAATGTTTCGACCGTTACTTGTATACTTTACAATGGAGAGCTATTCCGCGATAATTATCGCATTACAAGTGATCGCCCATTTTCAATATTGGGAGGTAACATAACGAAGCCACTTTCCATTCCTTGGCTATAACTTCATTTCACCATACCAATCGAACAAGGTCGAAAAATAGTCCGCCAAAGTTACTCTTCCGATAATATCAAGAGATCATGCAATCAACTCCAACTGTGTAGCAATGTATAGCCTTAGTAAAAACCTAGGTTCTTTCATACATTTGATAAGGGCGTTAAACTCACCAGCTTGTCTAAGTGACTGCACTTCCACGTGCTAATCGTAAAACTCGTGTTGTTTACTTAAGCTAGAGTTCGTTGTTATGTTGGTTATATAGGATGTTTTTTGTTTTGTTGACCTTTTGAACATTTTAATTGTTTAGGGTTGCGGATGGTCAGCCTAGTCGCGAATTTGTTGCGTCGTATGAAACTTATGTTTCGTTCGAAATGTTTACGTAACTTGAATTGCTCTACCCACAGGGCTATATATCATTGATTTTACCTATTAACGTTAACATTTAACCTGATTTTAAGGATCAAAGGTATAGAAAACTAATTGAGGCTATCAGCCGATTGCTTACTTCAGATGTGGGTTATTGTGAGAATAACTGTTGATCTTTGGAAAGAGCAATTTATTTGAACTACACTACTTGTAAAATAACCGCCCAGGTCGCGCAGTGGTTAAAACTGCGGCAGTTGGAGCGGGAGGTACTGGGTTCTCGAATCCCGATAGGGGCAGGATGGTAAAGGGATTTTTCACCATATACGATTATGATCAGTGGTGTAAATGAACATATCTATGACCCCCTGTTGGAGTACAGAAATCATGGGCCAACCCATCTTCCATGTCAGTACCATGGAGGTATGCAATTTGCAGATGGTTCTAAGTAAATAGGACCTATCGTACGTCCTCGATTTGGCTGTAATGGCGTAAAGTAAGGACGTAAATAAGCGAACTGCGAAAAAGTTGGAAGTGCCTCGAACCTCGAAACAGATTGTAGAGATAAAAACAAACAAACAGACTTATAAGTAGTTTGAACAAACAGACTTATAAGTAGACCGATATAAGTAGTTTGCCGAACACAACTGTGTAGTAATCATTATCTATAATAGGTTTGTGTTTCTGCTAGGCAGTTTTAAACTGATCACTGACGTCATTGAATGATCGATTGATCGTATAAAGACCATGCTTTTAAATATGGTGTACATCGTGTTACTCAAATGGAGCGTGACGATCATCACTTTTTGTGATCAATGTGTATTTGGTTGTGAACCCCAGCCCCCACATTTGTGAAGAGTGCTTGATTTCGATCTGTTTAGCGATTACGCGCATGTAGCAGTACGAAGACCATTTTTCTGGAAGCACGTCATTAATTACTCTCAATTTATTTAGGCAGCTCTATATATGCTTATTTGAGTTGCCTGTTGTGTTTTGGGAAGAGGTCCTAAACCAAGTCGTTGGATATCCGAAAAGCCGTTGCTTCGAATATTAATTATTTTATAGGTTTGCTTGCCTTTAAAATAAAACACCACATCGGTTGTAGATTGATGTTAATCGAAGATGTGAATATCTACTTTTACCTAAAAGATGTGTTTTGACAAATCTCACTCGACCGATAATTATGAGACAAGACACCCTTTATAATTCCATTGCAACCATTGTATCAGTGTCGTGTCATATCTTGCGGATTATGTTTTGTGCCACAAGCATTATGTAGCCTAATAACAAGGATTATGTCGGCGTTACTATTCTGTCACAGAGCTTGCTGTTAAATATTGAGCAATTTTGTGCATACGTCGAGGTACTTCCATTCATCCACATTACGGACTATTCTATCTTAAGATGTTATGTCCCAAAACAGCATGAAACTTCAAGATGTGGACTTTGAAATAGAATACTGTAAGTGTAGCCAAAAGTTGGGATTTGACGCAATACCTCGCCAGTACTTGATAACTTGAACCATTTGCCTGTCTGAAATAGAACCATTACACGTTTACTTTCCATGTTCTAACCACGGAAACTACGAAACCTATTTTACGACCGCCTATAATCGACGATGACGATCAAAAAAACGTAATATACGGATATACTTGTTGTACTGGACCATTATTCCCGTTTTGTCATCGTTAGAGCTACACAACAAGCCTCCACTAATATTTCAGTTGAATGGTTGGAGCCAGAAGTTTTTTGTGTGTATCCTGTGCCTAAAAGTTTGGTTTCGGATAACGACCGATAGTTTGAGAACGTACTGGGACGTATATATAACCTAAAATTCCTCCACCCCTCGAAATGTTGATCGTGTATAACCAATCACCGGTTTTTACCTCACATTGTTTGGTTTATGATCAACGGTATGCCTCCACAGTTCCAACTATACAGTTTTACGAGAAGTAGAAGAACTTAGTTTCACCAGCCTAGCACTTCAATTTAAATTCAAAATTTCGGTACCTGGCTCCTGAGAACCTATTGGGCCGGAAATGATTCTTGATGTTTTGAGTTGGTCATGGTATGGGCCAACTCTAGTGAATATAACAGAACCATCCGGTGGATAGAATTGGCACAATTGAATTACTTCCATATAAAATTGTATAATTTTATAGAATTCTATATTAAAATGGCGACGTGTGTTGTTTTGGTCCACCCCGAGTATTTAAATTTTCCGGTACCTTCCATATCTGGCTGCCATTCTCCTATCCGCCACCTGGAAAGGCGATGGGGGTTTAAACTGAAATCCCACACGGGATGTCAGTGTGTGTGTTTGTATATGTGTGAGTGTTTGTGTGAATGTGTTTGTGTATTTGTGTGTGATTGTGTGTTTTTTTATTTTGATTGGGTAAAGTGCTGAAATCTTCAAGAAGACGAAGCTACGATGGGCAACCATCTCAGCAACAATGATGAATTTTTACCATCTAAAACCACACACCCTCATTCATTCTCCATGCGGAACTATCGTTAGACATTACTTCGCATGGAGGTGACTAGTTATAAAACTCTTTATTCTCCCCAGCGTCTCAACCTAAGATTGAAATTGCCATCGCTATCTAGTAATAATAAGATGTTCATATCTAGCCCGCTCTTAGTGCCTCAGCTCATTCAGTACTACTGCTGCCGTGTGAATCAATTCAACTATGTTGTCGGGTGTTGTTTGCCGCCCTAGGACATCCGAGAGATCTCTTCAAGTTGTATCGAACCGTGGGCATTGGAAGAAAATATGTTCTACATCTTCTTGTGATCCATTGCAGGTTGGACATTCTGGAGTGTCGGCATGTTTAATTCTGTATAGGTATGCATCAAAACAGCCATGCCTACTTAGAAACTGTGTCAGGTACAAAGCACCTAGAAGGTAAACCGATTGCAACTTGCATTTATACGATTTAACATCCATCGCATCGCTCTATACGGGTGATCCATATAAGATGATGGATGTTACCATATTTGCCAGCAGAATCCTTCGACCGGGTACCGAAATGTCTCGAATTATAGAATTTTATATGGAACTTTCTGAACGCAGCTCGATTGTGCCACTTCCATTCATCGGATGGTTCTGTTATATTTACTAGAGTTGGTCCATACCATGACCAACTCAAAACATCAAGAATCATTTCCGGCCCAATAGGTTCTCAGGAGCCAGGTACCGAAATATCTAAAATTTCTATAGTTCTAGTCTCATTTGGGATGATTAAGTTTCTTTTTATTATTATTTATGTCGTGAATTTCGGATAGAACGAAAAAACTGGGATGAAATATAAAAATGTTGCCTGATGCAACTTTTTATTTCTTCTGGGATGAAATACTGGGATAACTTCACATGCTTCATGCAACGAATTCTACGTACAAATCTTGGTCTGTGGCCCTATAAAATTCAATCGATTAAAGCGATTGAATCTCCATGACCAATCACTTCAACATCGATTTGCGTGTGGGCCTGTAACATACTCGAAATTGGTGAGGATTTTGCTCAAAAAATTATCTTTTCGGACGAGGGGCATTTTCATCTCGGTGGGTTCGTCAACAAAAAAAATGTCACATTTGGAGATCGGAAAATTCACAAGGATATATGTGACTAAGCCGAAGCATCCATTGCGTGTCCTGTTTGGCTTATGGTGGCGCGACATTATTGTGCCGTAGTTGGTGTGACCGTTATGGTCGACATTATTTTTGTGGCCTTATAGTGAAGAATATTGGTTTGAAGTACATGCCATCTGGCGTTGAAATAGTGAAACTGCGTCAAAAATTCGATGGCCGCATTATCAGTCAGAATGGTAACGTGAATTGGTCGGTAAAGAGATGTGATTTGACAAGTGTTGTGAAGGACAAGTGTAATACGGACTATTTATAAACAATTGAACAATTTGAAAGCTAATATTGAAGGAACCTTCTGAAACAAAATTTGCTGGGAAATTGGACCGACCGAATTGAAGGCCAAATCCAGCCGTGGCTTCCATTTGGACGCAATTATTTTCCATGAATAACCAAGAGGATTGCACATTCTTAACTTCTTACTAGGACACCCTGTATTTTGAATAGACAAGCTGAGATTTCGTGATTTAACTATTTCGATTGTTATTGTTACAGGAAGTGACTGGATACTCATCGTAACAACATAATACCAGACTGCAATATATCCAATTACATAAATTAAATTAATAATTTTATGTTTACGTATTTGATGCTGTTCTGTTTATGGTATGGTTGCTGGCTGTTATACAATACATGGTTTGTTATTGTTCATTAAGCTTTTAACTATGTGAAAACGAAATTAAAAAAAAAAAGTTTCCTGTCTATCAACCACAGTCCACAATACAAATTTTCAATTTTATTTTTTTTTTCACTCCACATTAATCTGATTTTCTCGTTGAGCTTTTTACGAGCTTCTTTTGCATCATACCATGCGAAATTTATGTGTTTTTTAACAGATGAGCTGTTTTATCTCCAAATGTTTGTGAAACTGGCTGGTATGCATACACTTTTAACATGATTAATGTACCACACGATGTAAACAAATAATGTTGCTAGTTTTCGATTTATGTACACGAATTCAAGTCGTTCTCGTTGGTCGATTAGTACCGTATTTGTTATGGTGATCATTTTTTTTCATGTATTCATGTTGGGTATGAACTGTGGGGTGCTCGTTAAGCTGTGCTTACATATTTTATGTAAATTGTATGTGGGTATAGATTGAAATTTTGCCATCCACATTCGGCGACATATTTTTGTCTTCGCGTATCTTATTTAATTTAATCGAAATTGATTTGACATGATACGATTTCTAGGATATTTTTTCTTCGTTGTTGCTTTTATGATAATTTCTGTTGAGATTTGATTTTATGTTCGATTCTAGAAAATAATTAATGGAGTTTATTGAAATTGAAATGATATGTTAGCGAATGATACATCAATGGAAGACAATTGGCGCCAAAGTTCTAATTGGTTTTGTTGATATTTACAAGACATTTGAATTAGTTAGACATGTTAAGCATTTTGTTAGACATTTTCATTTTCTAATATATTATTTAAGTAGTCCATTAAAATTTTTTTAGAAATGTTCTTTAAAGGCTCGATACAACCAACCGATTTAATATTAAACAGAAAAGCAGTGGCTTTCGTCATGTAACTGAAAGTATTGAAAAAATTAACACATGTCTTCAATATGTGTCTACTTTCCTCTGAAAGTGAATTATATCTTAATATGATGTAAGGTATGTCTTATACGACCGTAATGATGCCACATTAAAAACGCAAAATAAATTGAAAGAGGAATTGAGTGATAAATCACTATACGAGCCAATATAGTCTACTGTGATCTCAAGTCACACTTGACTTAGCTGTGATCACATAATCACAGTATACTCGAGTATACTTCAGTCACTGTCCTGTTGTGAGAGGCTGCAATTTGTAACATTTAGCTGCCTTTATCCATCTCGCTGAATTATGCCTACCAATTTTAAAATCTTTCTTTTTGTCTGAAACAGGTTTCTCAGTCTCTACACAAAAATGAGTATCGCAACAACACGCTCCGTATGAAGTAGAGACGATAGTAGAAAATAACTCTGATTTCATTATGCCAACGATTCGTTTGCTTTTTTAGGAGAGAGGTTTATACATTTACAAGGCAGCAATGTGACAGTCAAATTGTGATTTAAAATAAAGAATGGTTGAATTATTATACAATGGGAGATTTGGAAAATGAAGCCTGAGACTGAGCTTTTTCTAGGGTTTTCTTTAAGGTTTTTCTAGGTTAACGTGAACGAATCCTATCCGGAAAACGTTGAGCGTAAATAGCAACAGCATTTTCAAGATTTCTGCCAGCTTCTCCATAAACCAGAACCATTTCAATTTTCTCTGCCACAGTTAAACGCTCCATTCTTAAGAATTTTATCGTTTATTTTGCAATTACGAAAAACATGAAGATAAGAAATAACACAAACGTTAAATGTGATTTACAAAACTGAATAAGTTTTTTGATGACGAATTTTATATCAAACGTATTGCAGAATCGAATGCCTGTGTTCTAAGAAGAAAAAATGAAAAAAATTTAATTTCGTCGATTACAACGCCATCTATCATGCACCGAACAAATATTTCATTCAAATCATACTTTTAGTCGTAATCCGTATCTGCAATCAAAAATATGGTTTCCTATCTTAGTTTAAAAGCTACCCCCGTCCCACCTACAAAGCTGGGGGTGGGGGACTATTTTTTTGCACTAATTTATTTCCCCCGCGGTATGATTAAATATTGATTATGGACATTTTTTCCGTAGAGTGGCTATTTTTCGAGATATTTGATCGTCTCAGTTTAAACGAAACACCCGGTATATATATATATATATATATATATATATATATATATCAATATATATATATATATATATATATATATATATATATATATATATATATATATATATATATATATATATATATATATATATATATATATATATATATATATATATATATATATATATATATATATATATATTCATCCCAGACAGTAATGTGAGATTTTGGGAGTACTTTAACCAGAACAGAGAAATTCTTCATAGCATATGCTGTATTTTGATTGGTCTGTAATGTTTAATCAGAAGCAATAGGCTGTGGTTCCTCCATCTAATAACGTTTTGACTAGATAAAGTAATTGTAGTGTTGGAAACGCATTTTAACCACTTGAGATTCGGTTAAAAGACCACATGAACTATTTGAGCTATACATATTTCTGATTATTGTAGGATTCTTGATACGCAATAGCCATTTTATACCTTCAGGTGCCTGTAATTTTTGGTTAATGTATGACAATTAAAAACAATGAAACGAAATAAATTTTATCATTTCAGACGATCTCTCTCGTAGCATTTTTAATTAATTTAAATGTATCTAACAATTTCCGGTACTGCTAAATCATTTTGCCTATAACTCAATCAATTATTAACGTTGAGATCGAATGACAAAAGACGGTTTGTTGCACACCCACGCCAAAAATCCAATTGATTGATGCTTTAATTATTGTGAGCTTTCCGATTTAGAATTATTTATTTTGGTACAAATTATTTTCCTATGGATAGGAATGGCTGACAGTTTTGCCAGCAAATAGATTCGAACATATAAAAAGAAACCGCACGATAGGAAAGGATATTTTATGGTGACAGACTTGACCCGATTATAAAAACCTTTAGTTCACAAGACAACACAGATGAGATTTTATTCTCATATTTAATATAAATAGGTTAAAACTAGATCAGCTTCCAACAAACTATAGGAAAATATTAGTTTAATAAATTTATCAGCTTACGCTAGAACTAAGGTTAAGGAGTGCGATTCCAGATCTCTAACATTCTATAATCCTTCTATGTTTAACAGTTCATAGTTCTATTAATAGTTTATAGTAAAGCATTTTTATAGAAACATAAACTCTAATAAAATTAAAAGATGGCAATAACAGGTCATATTCCTACAATACAAGGTCATATTCCTATTCAAATATTACTTTCAGATTATTAAAACATTAAAGCCGTATGTTACTATATACGATGCTCATGCTATTCTTCAGATGTTTAAAAACACACTTTCGACACACTAGTTGTATATGAAATATGCTGATATTGGTTCCTCTCCACACCACTGCCGCCGTTAAAATATTCGTTGTTAAAATATATAAAATCGTAAAAACTCATTTAGCTCGGTATCAATTATCGCACGTTAGAACCAATCCGGTTCTGATCTCTTTATGTGACGTTTAAACTTGGCCACACACCCACACAACCCTTACTCTTACGACCATAGAAATATATTCGAAAACAGTCATTTTTTAATTGTGACAAATTCGTAAGTTCAATGTGTGTACCATCACGATCAAAAATTCAGAAAATCAGCTATTCATAAATTGTTGATATATTCACTAATGATATATTCACAATGAACTGAAAATGGACTATATACAGTCCTAATTAAATGTGTGTATGCGCCCACTGAGCACTAAAAGGCACGTAGTTTCGACACGAAACTGCGATCGAAAATGGAGAAAGAATGATGTACTTTGCGATAGCTCAAATCTCCAAGTGACATATACAGGCTTTTCACCTGTATCCATGTACACTATTCTGAAGCCAAATTAATTTCAAACAAGCAGGCTTGGGTTGTTTATGACATCAAATCATAGCGGGTTTCAACCAAATTCGCAGGCAGTAACTACTCGTATTACCTGGTCATTCAAAGCTACGGTTGATGTAGTAAGAAAAGCAAATGTTCAACTCGATTTATCTGTGAAGGTCTGATAAATGAAGGAATGAAACCAAAATATCAAAACCTTGTCAACAATTTAGTCATCAGTCGAAAGAAGAGAGAACAGTTTGGGAATTATTGAACACCCAGTTATCAATAAATCAGCAAACTTTTGGTTAAGTGAAAGTCACTGTACGGATGTAATATGTAAAAAACGTTCTTTACATTTTTTATATAAATAATGTAAAAAAAAACCGTAAATTAAATGTAAAGAAAACACCATTCGCAGTGCCATCTGTTTTACCTTGTAATGAAATATTTTCATATTATAACCCAAACAGTTGGGCGGGTAAATTGCACAGTGTAATTTACACAGGTCTTTACATGTAAAAATGTGTAATTTACATTCTATTTATATGAAAAATGATTTCATGTAAAAACTGACACGCTAGAGATAGCATGTCTAAATGTCTAATTGTAGTAAAGCACCATCTATTATAAATTCTTCTTACTATTTTACGTGTACAATTGTTTTTGAGTAAATACGAATGTCAAACTGTCACAATAGTTTGTTTTAAATTAGTGATTAGAATTGAAAACAGATTGAATCCGTTCCAAATCAACTTAACTGGCTCAGTTGAAGCTAACAAATCTTTATAACTAATTAATTTTGTAAATATGAAATTATCTATGATGCCGACCAAACCGAACGTCGGCAAATTTTTGATATTTTAAAACAGACGGCTACGTTTTATGTAATTAATTTTTTTTGTACATAATTTAAATAAAACATATATAAACGTTGGTAACGTAATGTAAGATCCCAACTGTAATTATTCACTACTGAATCTCAAAATAATATTTGTTATATCTTTACTTCCTGTGGTTTAAGATAAATTATTTTTTATTGCTACGCTGTGCTATTTAATGCCTTTCGTACATCCAGTATTACGTGTATTTAGATCCGTCAACGGCTTTATCGACAAACCTCATTACTTCTGATATAGCATCTACAGTAGAATATCCTCCCCGACAATCGAACTGGTTCTCTGCAAGTCTGCAGTTCTTTTGGTTTCGTTTATTAATATTAAAACCTACTGTCATATTGCCTCCAAAAGGAGTCAAGCCAGCATCCGATTTCTCCACTGTTTTAAGTAAAACAGGTCCAGGTTAACATTCTCCATTTTAAATGTTTGATTTATAATATCTAATATTCTTTTTGGATCGACGTCATATCCGAAATTGGAAAACCCTCGTTATCTTTGACGAGGACAGTTTCTTCAACAATATTTTGAACATCGTTCGACCAAACTACTTGTTTACAATTTTAGAGGCATCTCTCGATGAGTGCTCTTCTACCTTGCTGATATATATATATATATATATATATATATATATATATATATATATATATATATATATATATATATATATATATATATATATATATAAAGGGTGTTTTTTTAAGAGGTTGCCGATTTTTTTTTTGAATAAAACACATATAAAATTATGAAATGACCAAAATTTTTTTTTATTTGGTAGATAATTTTTTGGCATTTAACATTTAAACACAATTTCTGGCATATGGCTACCACGACTATTTTTCACAAATGTCATTCTGGAGGTCCAATTTTCCAGCACTTTTTCAAGCATTTGAGGGCGTATGTCAGCAATGACACGTTGAATATTGGTTTCCAAAGCGTCAATCGATTGAGGTTTATCCACATAAACCAATGACTTCACGTATCCCCACAAAAAGTAATCGAGTGGCGTCAAATCGCACGAACGCGGAGGCCAATTCACCGGACCATTTCTCGAAATAATGTTGTCGTTGAAAGTTTCTTTCAATAAGTCGATTGTTTCACGTGCATACAGCAAGTGGCACCATCTTGTTGAAACCACATTTCATCCATATCCATATCTTCAAGATTTGACAACAAAAACTCATTTAACATGGTTCTGTATCGATTTCCATTCACGGTAACGCGTCGTCCTTCCTCATTTTTAAAGAAATATGGACCGATGATCCCACCAGCCCATAGACCGCACCAAACAGTACATTTATCAGGATGCATTGGTAATTCTTGAACGGCGTGTGGATTATCTTTGCTCCAAATGCGACAATTTTGTTTGTTGACGTATCCATTTAACCAAAAATGCGCCTCATCACTGAAGAGAATTTTACGGTAAAAAAATGGATCTTCGTTCAATTGATTTAACGACCAATCACTGAATTCACGGCGCAAACGATGGTCGTGTGGCTTTAATTCTTGCACCAATTGAATTTTGTATGGCACCAAACCCAAATCTTTACGTAAAATTTTCCATAAAGTCGATGGACAAAGTCCAATTTGCTGAGCACGACGACGAATCGATAAATTGTCGTTTTCTTCGACACTGGCCTCAACGACAGCAATATTTTCTTCTGTACGAACTCTTCTCATTCTTGTCGGTGGCTTGGCATCCAAAAGAGTGAATGTAGACCGAAATTTGGTAATTACATTCTTTATGGTGGTCTCTGACGGACGATTATGTGCACCATAAAATTCACGAAGTGCTCTATAAACATTTTTAATTGAACACATAATGATTTGCCAAACAATACTGAGTAGAAATGCCACTTTGAGCTGTCAAAACAACTGTCATAAAATAAAAAGACATCTATCGGAAAAACAAACCTCCTAAAAAAACACCCTTATATATATTATATTATATATATTATATATATATTATATATATATATATATATATATATATATATATATATATATATATATATATATATATATATATATATATATATATATATATATAAAATGGAATGTGTGTCTGTTTATTTGTCAAACCTCTGGACCGATCTTCCTGAAATTTTCACAGTATTTAACTGGGACTCTGGCATGATTAATAGGGTACTTTTTTTCGACCACGCCTACTTTTTTAAAATTATGTAATTGCTCCCATAAGTTTTTAAATGATTTACTTCAAATTGTATACACATTACAATATTCTCCAGGCGAGGTAGAAATAAACATTTCTTATGCCACGCCTCCTTTCACGCCCCTTTTCAAGTCAAATTTTGTTTGAAAGGTTTAAACTTTTGGTTCTCTGTACAAATTTGTTCCTTCCAACGGATTTTTTTTTATTTGGTAGTATATTGCTCTTAATACTGTTAACGTCGCCATATAACTACGAACCACGCGCACTTCAACAGCAATGAAGCTGTTTTGCGTATTTTAGGATTTCCAATTCATGAACGTCATCCGACTGTTGTGCATTTATCTGCTCACCTCGAAAATGGACAACGCGTTTTTTACAGCAGTTAATGCACAACAAATGGCTGCAGCGGCACCAGCCACAACGTTAACTTCTTTTGTTATGGCATATAACATGTATATGTAAAGAAATAATATACGCATAAACAGCTTTTTTAATAGTTTCATATTTACTTTTGACTAATGCACAATTTTTATTATACGTTGATATAAAACAATGATAATATGCATAGTCAGTAATTTTATAAGTAATATTTCTTGTATATAAGTTAAAATAAATGGAAATAAAAGTTAGTATCTTTTTACACATAAATCAACGGTGTTTTGACTCAATAATTAGTTAGGCCTCACCAGTGGTAACCTAACTAATTAAAATTTATAATATTATATCCGAGAATGAGATATAACATTGGTCCTTCGAGCCACCAAAACAACTGGCGGCAATAAATTTGGAACTTTAAACAAATAACAACTACAAAGTTTATACCACGGTATCAACTGACAGCTGGAAAACAACTATCAGCATCGCTAAGTTTTAAAATCGGAAGCAGTCCATCCAACAACAACAAACATTTTAACAAATAACACTTAGATTTACAACATAAGTGTCACAACAACTGGCGCCATGATCGATGTACTACTAAAAAAACAAGAGGAGATTGTAGAAAAAATCCAAATCCTTCAGAAAGGTTTTAATGAGGCAGAAAGGCAGTCAAAAAGACAGCTCGAAAGAAAAATTCAAATTCCAAAAGGATTATTTTTGCAATATGAGAGCAATCATGAAAAAATTGTTGCCTGTGCCACATTAGAGCCATCACATGGTTACTTCATTGAACGAAGATCTACACAACAAATATACAATGCGTTCATAGATGAGATGCGGCAGCGTTTGCATGGAGCCACATCAACGCCCACGGTGACAATCGACACTCAGGCATCAACAAGTTTTAATTTTCCGGAACCTCTGAAGAAAACTAATCTGATGGATAACGATAACTCAGAAGAAGAGATACCACCGGAGAAAAGAAAATTGGTGAAAAGGGCAGAAATTAAAGTAAACCATATCAGAACTCTACTACACCAAGCTCAATTATGCTTGACTGAAAGACGTTCTAGTCCTCATTTGGCGCAGAAAATTAAACAACTAGACAACAATAAAGGCATGATGGATCAGCTACATGAAGAGCTTCTGTTAGAAATTCCAGAAGAACAACATAGCTTCATTCCGTATTTTCAAAATCAAGAATACGATACAATGAATGAAGAAGTAGACGAGATGACAGCCGAGCTTCAAGAGGCAATACAAGTATTTTTACCTCTAGAATGCACCAACATCAACAACAAACCTGATTTCTAACCAGAAATAAAATTGCCTCGTATCGAAATACCATATTTCAGTGGGCAATACCATGATTGGACAACGTTCCACGACAGATTTAACAGATTTGTGCACGACAACAAAAACCTCACAGATACACACAAAATCAGTTACCTGAAAACGTATGTTAAAGGAGAGGCATCAAAACTAATAAATCATATATCTACAACAAGAAGTAATTATACGGATGCATGGAATATACTTATTAATCGTTACAACAACAGATGATTACTAGTAACCAACCATGTCAATATGTTACTACATTTACCAAACATTACCACGGAATCAGCAACTGGAGTTAAAAATCTTCATGATACCATAGTAGAAAATTTGTATGCCTTAAAGAACTTGGGCATTGACACAACAACCTGGAACGCAATACTAATTCCATTATAGTATTGAAAAAATTGGACAACGAAACTCATCGTTTATACCAAGTAAACCTGGAGAATCCTCGGAATATTCAATCTATGAGTGATTTCCTAAAGTTCCTAGAAAGCCGATTCCAATCGTTAGAAGCAACCAACATACCAGTAAAAGGATTTCAACAACCTAGGAGCACCATCGAACGCTCAAATACTGTTATGTCACAAGCAACAAGAAGAACTTTTGCTGGAATAAGAAAAATATGCATTGTTTGCAATGCATCACATCACTTAACGAAGTGCCCTACCTTTGTGAAAATGCCAGTGCTGGAAAGGCAACAACTTATGCAGAGTTTGTTTAATCGCCACGCATAGCAAATGTATGAGCAATGAAACCTGCGTGGTTTGTATGGGAAATCATAATACGTTGCTACATACTAAAGAAATCACAACTGTACTTCATACCGCCAAAAACAACCCCACAATAAATAATGGAGTACCATTATTAGCTACAGTGCAGATAAAGGCAACTACGCTTATTGGAAATTCAATGCAACTACGCACATTAATAGATCCAGGGTCACAGTCATCTTTCATCACACAAGCAGCAGCCGAATTACTAAATTTACCAAAATTTCGAGTAGATTTACAAGTCAGTGGAATTGGAGGAATGAAGACCAGTAGCATAAAATATAAGTGTACGTGACCATATCACCACATTACTCATCAAACTTTAAACAGGTGGTAGAAGCGTTCATTCTACCAAAATTGACTGAATGTTTGCCAACTGAACCAGTTAAAGGAGCTGATAACAACCCATGGAAAAACCTTACATTAGCAGATCCGAATTACGAGACACCTGCATCTATTGACATGATTCTAGGTGCGGATGTATATGCAAATATTTTAGTAGACGGAGTAATAAAGGTCTCGTCAGATCATCCAGTAGCTCAAAGAATGGAGTTAGGATGGATTCTTATGGGGATGACACAAAATCAACCGAGAACAAAATCGATATCTTTAACTCTGACATCTCATACTGATTTGGATTTAGAACTACGTAAATTCTGGGAAATTGAAGAAATAAGTAGATGTAACCAAAACTCAGAAGACGAAGAGCTATGCGAACGACTATACAAAGACTCAATTAATCGATACCTTCCATCGGCTAGAAGGTATGAAGTCACTATACCAATAAAGGATGAACTCACTTTAGGAGATAGCAAGAATCAAGCCATAGCAAGATTGCTACAAGTGGAGAGGAGATTAGAGAAGAATCCACAATTAAAACGAGAATATCACAACTTTCTGAATGAGTACATCGAACTAGGACACATGGTTCCAATAAATACAGGTGACGATACATGCAAAACCAACTTAAGCTATCTACCGCACCATGCAGTGATCGAGCAATCTATAGTACAACTACCAAGCTAAGAGTAGTATTTGACGCATCGGCAAAGACATCAAATGGACTAAGTTTTAATGACATCCAATTAGTCGGCCCAACACTTCAACAGGATCTACCATCGATAATAACAAGGTGGAGGAAGCACAGATATGTATTTATTGCAGACATCGAGAAGATGTATAGACAGATTTTGGTGAGCGAAAGTCAACAAAATCTACAAAGAATAGTTTGGAGAGCTGATCCAGATGCACAAATAAAAGTTTACAAGTTACGAACAGTAACATACGGTACATCATCTGCTCCATACTTGGCCAAAAGAACACTTAGACAGCTCGCGTTAGATGAGCAAAACAAATATCCTATGGCTTCAGAAATTCTGCTGAGAGACTTTTATGTTGATGACGTTCTTTCTGGTGCTGATACGATACAAGATGCAATAAAATGTCAGCAACAATTACGAAGTATGCTTGATTCTGGATGTTTTAAGCTACGAAAATGGGCATCGAATAATAACTCGGTTATGGAAGGAATACCAGAAAAACATAGGGAAACTAAACCAACCATCATATGTAAGGAACATGAATCTATTAAAACTTTGGGCATTATGTGGAATCCACAAAATGACGAATTTGAATTTCAAGTGAACATGAGTTCTGATACAGGACCACCAACGAAACGAGCCGTAATATCAGAAATAGCTAAAATTTTCAATCCACTAGGTTGGTTTGCCCCAACAATTATTCTTGGGAAACTCATGTTTCAGGAATTATGGATAAAAGGAGTATCATGGGACGAAGAACTACCTGAGGAAATAAAGGATAAATGGATAAAATATAAGACAACATTCCACAAGCTTCAAAGAATAAAAATTTCACGTTGGATCAACACGGATCACAACTGTCAGGATATGGAGCTGCATGGGTTTTGCGATGCGTCTGAATTAGCATACGCTGCAGCTGTTTATTGCAAGATTACAAGGGCAGGAACAACTACTGTAACTTTGATATCGGAAAAACTAAGGTGGCACCAATCAGTCAAAGGCAGAGTCTTTCAAGGCTAGAACTGTGTGGGGCTTTGTTACTAGCGAAGCTACTAAGGACTGTTGCTGAGGCTCTTGGTATCCCAAATATTAGAATGCATGCCTGGACCGATTCAACAATAGTGCTACACAATAATAGTGGGTTACAAGGACACCCCAGTAAATGGAAAACTTTTGTTGCAAACAGAATCTCACAGATTCATTCTATCCTCAGCCCCGCACAATGGAAACATGTAAAATCAAAAGAAAATCCAGCGGACTGTGCCACACGCGGAATAGACCCTGACAAGCTGTGCGATCATAAGTTATGGTGGTTGGGCCCAGATTGGCTTATAAGCAATGCTAATGATACATTCCAAACAGTAATAGCAGAAACGGAGATAGAAAAGAAACAACAGCTTCCTGTTTGTGCAATAAGCACAATAATACCGGATTCAACTATAACTGACAAATTCTCTTCTTTCACGAAAACAATACGAGTCATCGCATATTGTAGGCGCTTTTACTGGAACATCTGTCATAAGGATAAACAGAGCAAGGGTCCTTTAACAGTTCAAGAAATAGAAGAGGCGATAATCAGCTTTGTAAAGATTACACAACTTACCTCATTCGCCGAAGATATTAAAAAATTAAAAGAAAGAGGAGCAGTGAGCAGTAAAAGCAAAATTCTGTGTTTACATCCCTTTTTGGACAAACACGGAGTTTTAAGGATAGGAGGGCGCTTACAACGCTCAATTCTACACTATAACGAGAAACACCCTATTATATTACCATATAAGTGCCATCTCACTAATTTGATTCTCGATTGGGCGCATAAGAGTACTCTACATGGGGATGTGGACTTAACACTTGCTTTAATTAGAAAGCAATTTTGTATTCTTCAAGGCAAAAGAGCTACGAAACAACATAACCGCCACTGTCACAAGTGCTTTAGATTTAATGCTGGTCGTGCAACGCAACTAATGGGAAACTTACCATCACCAAGGGTCATCCAATCCAGAGCATTTACCAATACGGGGGTAGATTATGCCGGCCCAATAAACTTTCGAATGTCCAAGGGTAGAGGCTCTAAAAACCAGAAAGGTTACATCGCAATTTTCATCTGTTTAACAAGAAAAGCGATACATATAGAACTAGTTAGTGACCTAACATGTGAAGGATTTCTTGCTGCCCTCAAACGCTTTATAGCACGTAGAGGAAATATTGCAAACTTATATAGTGATAATGCGACAAATTTTGTTGCAGCGAATAAATATCTGCAGTCCATCTATCACAATTCAAACAATATTGCAAATATGTTATCAATTCAAGGAATACCATGGCATTTCATCCCTCCAGGATCTCCACATTTTGGGGGTTTATGGGAAGCAGGAGTGAAATTAGTAAAACAACACATGAAGAAAAGTATTTCACCTCTCGGCATACAACACTTTAATGACAGCAGTTACTAATGAAAGTGGTGGATTGTACTTTGTTGATGCACCAGGTGGAACAGGAAAAACGTTTTTGATTTCGTTGATTTTGACTAAAGTGTCAGAACAGCGCATTCGGCACTGAAATTACCTCTCAAACCGCAATTCTCTGAGACGTCCTGGATGGGTAAAGTCCTGCAAACATGTAAGATCATAGTATGGGATAAATGCACAATGGCCCACAAAAAATCTTTAGAGGTCCTTGATCGCACGTTACAGGATTTTAGAAGCAACAAAAGACTATTTGGTGGAGCACTAATAGTGTTAGCCGGTGATTTCCGCCACGCATTCCCTGTACTTCCAAGTGCAACCCCAGCTGACGAGCTTAATGCGGGTCGTAAATCATCTGTTCTTTGTCAACACGTTCGCACACTGAAACTAAGAACAAATATGCGAGTGCAGCTGCAACGCGATGCATCAGCTACTCGATTTTCAAAATAGTTGTTGGAATTTGGAAATGGAAAAATATCAACAGATCCAACTACAAATTGTATTACGTTTCCACCTGACTTTTGCAAACCGTTGCTTGCTCCCGTGTTGGGAAGCCAAACGATTGGTTTGTTTATGCTCCGAATGGACAAACTAAAAACATGATATATCCTAGAGCTTTACAATAGTTAATTTATAATAAAATTATTTATTCCTCACTATATAAACACTTTTTATTTCATTTCATAATGATGGGGGTAGCGCACCGGGTTCAGCCTTTTATTATAAAAAAATATATATCATTGACACGAAATTTGTTCTTATTTTGTTCTTATTTTTAATGTATTACACATTTCAATTATGAATTTTTAAATTTTAAAAACGATCAAAAACAAACTAAGGCCACTTAACTTATCTCAATGTATTTCAAAACTTAATGTTTAGTGGTTTGTTTGTTTATATTCCGTTATCATCGACAGTGCTCCATGCCTTTTCCACTCATATACCGAATCCTCATACACTTTCATTAAGTTAGACATTGTTTCTACCGTAATAATCCCTAGAAATAATGTATATGGCAAAACAATGTGTTTCTTAAACGTCCCTGGAGGTGTCGCGCTGCGTAGCGAGCGTAGCCCGCTAGTATATTATATATATATATATATATATATATATATATATATATATATATATATATATATATATATATATATATATATATATATATATATATATGCATTATATTATATTTAAATCGTCGTTTCAAACAAGAACAGTGACAAACAATCTGATATCATTTCCACAGTATAAAACCAGTTTTTCTTGTCGTCGTCATTTTCATTTCATTTCTATGCTCATTTAATATATCGAAAATACGGAGACATATCGAAATAAACGATAAAATAAATAAAAAAAAAACGAAATGAAATGAAACGGAAGGATAAAAATCTGAAAATCTTTTCTTTTTTTTTAAGAAAAAGGCAATTTTCTTATTTTTCATGTTACACACACAAAAAAGGAAGCTTACACCCAAAAAGCGCGCAGAAACATACATTGGCACATACATATGTACATGTGTACGAGACTATATGGATATAAACAAACCGGTTTCATTTCCAATTTTCTGATCCAAAGTCAAGCTAGCACACAAAAAATATGAAAATCCTAAAAAAAAATTTGTTTATTGGTTAACTTTCGAATCACAAGCATAATAAAAATAAAAAACCGAAAGCTTCTCTAAACGGCACTGTAATAAAAAAACATTTCAAGTTAATAATAAGAAAATCTCTATGCTTTCATTTTTTTTGCGAACCATTTTTTCCAATTTTCAATTTTGATTTGACGTATTGATAGCACACAATATTACAACAACAACAAAAAAAAAGTTGTTCGAGAAAAATCACTTCACATATGTTCCAGGACATTCGGGATACGATATCTCGACGAATAAAATAAATGAAATGAAATTTATTAAAACTTTAAATGTGGTTTGAGTATATATAGACTCGGCAAGGATGCGAATGAAATGGAAAAAGAAAACCGCTTTTCTACTCTCTATATATACTCGTATATGGAATATATATATTCCCGAGTAGAACGGAAAACTAATAAAAATATTATAAATCATCTTGGGATAGTAAGATACCCTCGACTTGAACCAACAACAGAAACCTTATCGATTGCATCATTAAATATAATTGCCCTAAATGATGAATAAAAGCCATGGCACGAGAGAGAGCTTTCGGAATACAAAATATACATGCACACACATTTTTATGATACAATTCTGACAATTCAAAAGAGAAATGTACAGCATCCATACAAGAATATTTATATGTATGTTTCGACATAACGATGCCATCTATATGTATGTGATTCCTCTTGTGTGCTGGATTTTAATTTAGATAATTTTTTTTAGGTTAATATGAAAATAGGTCTCACGTACGTTGTACAGTAAAATAATACAGGAGTACAAACAATACTCATGGGATCCTTTTTAACAGGTATAATATAAACAATCAAAACATTTTAGTAGTCACGTATTTTTCTCACAAATTAATTAAGACATTTGACGGAAATTAAAAGCAGAGAGATCCTAATTCGTCCTTTGTTGCTACATATCAGCAGCATAAACGATATACATGTACAAAAATTCTGAGTATATAGTTAACTGGTACAGAATTTGAGAGTCGATTTTTTGATGAACTTGAGGTTAAGGTATGTGCGGCATGTGGATATTTTACAATGAGTATTACATAAGGTATTTGGCTAATTTTAACACTGCCGGGGTTAATTTGTATCCTCTTCAGGTATGTGTTATTGTATATAATGTTGATCTGCTATGGTATGAATACACTATAGATACGAGAAAGTATGACGTTATGTAGAATAAAATATAGGAAATAAGCACTTCTAATCCGGTATGGGTGAACTGATTGTTCTTTTGACCAAAGGATATCAGAATCTAAAGTCATATCTTGAACAATGTAACTTATGTCGTTAGTCAAATGGTGCAAACATAATCTGTCAAGGAGCAATGCAATATGTAGATGGCTTATTCAGATCTATAGCCATAATCCTCCGACTTGCGTAGCAACGGCGTAAGGTACGCTTTGACGCTTAAAGAAAAACACGAAAGCGTTAGAAGAAAATTGACGGGAAGTATTTCCTAAAACAAAAAAAAAATTTAGGAAAATTTTTAGGATATACTTCACGTATGTGCGTAGGAATGTGAAATTTTTCCTAATTCTTATTAAATACGAATGTGTTAGTGTAAATAATATTTAAAATCCATATTAAACGAAACATATATTATGTATTAATTTATTTATTCATTATTACGATTTGAGTAAAATAATTCATATATGTTAATTATTGTTTTTAAATATTTGCCTTCTAATTTTCATAGATATGTATCGAACTTAAAAATAACGCAAGTTAAGTGATGACAGTGTGATTAAGTGATGACAGTAAGATTCCTCGTGTACATTTTGTATAAGTCAAGATCAATGCTCTATAGAAAAGTAATTTAAATGTTTTAAAACATATAGTTTTAGGCACTTAGGAAAATTAAGGAAATCTTTCAAGTTACTGTACAGAATTTGTGGAAGTCGGCTTTTTCGAATTTTCCTGTTATTCTTAAACGATGGACATTCTGAGGAAAAACATCATTTTGAGAAGAACCATTTGTTAAGGAATATAATTAATACATTTTAGTATTGAAATACTCGTATAAGTAAATAATTTTCCTAACTTGGGATGTATGTCAGTAAATATATACAGTATCGAATTACATTATGCCGTGTTTTCGTCTATTCCTTTGGGGATTCTGATAGAGTGGCAGTGACAAATTGCAATTATGCGACTCTCTATCTCACCATCGTTCTTTAGCTATCATACCCACAAATGAACTTTAAATACAGCATGTGGTCCTTTATTTATCTCGATTCATAACTCGAGCTTTTCAGTAGCGACATTACAAGTATATACGAAGGTATAGTTCGACTTCATCACGCAAACGCAGTCGGGATCTTCCTGTATGACGTACAGCGGCTAGAATCCATTCAGAAGAAGTTCCGAAATATTTCCATTTCAGACAAAACTCGGTCAATTCCTAATCGATTATGATGAGACTAGGCATGTCGGATAGAAGTTGAAATTTAAAATGGGTTTTCAAAAAAGCTCTAGAATATGACCACCTGGGATTGAACTCGACCATTTCTTTATCGATTATAATAGAAGTGGGTATGTTGGATGGAAATTGGATTATAAAATGATATTTGAAAAAGTTCTGGAATAACGCCATCTGGAACGGAACTCGGCCATTTCTTAGCCGATTTTGATAGAATTGAATATGTTTGATGGAAATGAGATTGGAAAATGTTATTTGGGCAAAGTTCTGAAATATGGCCACCTGGGACAGAATTCGAATATTTTTTAGCCGATTATGATGGAATTGAGTATGTTGGATGAAATAGGATATAATAAAATGATTTTTAGAAGAAGTTCCAAAGTTTGGCTACTTGAGACGAAACTCGGCTATTTCTTAACCGATTATAATAGAATTGTGTATGTTAGATGAAAATGGGATTCCAAAATGATTTTTGGAAGAAGTTCTGGTATATGATCACATGGGACGGAGCTCGATTATTTCTCAACCGATTTTGATGGAATTTGTATGTTGGGTGGAAAAATGTTTTTTGGAAGAAGTTCTCAAATATGGTCACCTGGGATACAACTCGGTCATTTACTAACCGATTATGATAGGATTGGGTATGGATGGAAATGGTATTATAATTCCCATTTTTTTACCATTATATAATTACTATTGTTTTTGATTTTAGGAAAAACTTTTTTTTAGGAAATACTTCACAACCACAGAAGAAAACGGTTAAAACAAAGTTAATTTACTTTAATTTTATATTTAAGATTTTGAAATAATATTCTTTAGTTTTTTCTACTGCTGGATAGTATTATCCTCTCAGTCTATGAAAACAGCTGCCATGAGAAACGAAAGAGTACATTTAAAGATTTACTTGGTATGGAAGAGGGCACTAAAAACACTTAGGAGAAATGAGATTATGGGATACAACCTTGAACTAAGCGATCTAAGAGAGATACATGGGGGGACCTTCTTTGTCGGTATCTATAGCTGCTCTCAACAGACTTCAAAAGGCACTCTTAAAGGATCATAGCATTGGAAGAGGCCTTATTCAGAAGGTGTTAGTGTACTTAACCTTATAATAGGTTACATAAACTCATTTAAAGTCTTCTGAGAGATTTTCCTGAGAGAAGCAGGGTGTAACAGAGATTCGTTTGGCATCTGGTTTGTATCATTAGATCCAGCTAGTACATCCATAATACGAAGTACGTGTTACTCGTAATATGGCAAAATAAATTCCGTCGAAGCTCATGTGTAGGAATATCATAGCTTAATTGCGGCATTTACAGATGAGTCGATCATCATTAAAGCCAAGAGTGATATCCTCAAAAGGAGCGTTTTGTCCCCTCTGCTACTGTCGAACTTCTATACTGAACAAATATAATACATAACGCTTTCGGCACAGTGTGGGTATTCTGCATACAAATCGAACTTAAAGTCAACTCTAATAAAATAGTATACCATTAACTAGGAGGATAAAGCTGTTGCACCCGTTTTGAATGGCATAACTTTTCAATTTTTCAAAGAAGTCAAATATCTAGGAGTAATGCCAGATCAGAAAATGACAAATCAGGAATGAACAAATCACCAAGGTCTATAAAAACTTATTGCCTGATCGAAATGCGTGGAGCCAACTGGCCGTTCATTCCATAGGGATCTTAAGTTTGGTATATGGATGAATAAAAGATGAAAGATGAGACAGGGATAGGAGTGAATTCAAAATACAGAGTCCTGAATAAAAGTTAAGAATACTTAAGAAACCAAAAAGGTTCATCAGATTCGAATTCTCAAGAATATGTTTGAAATCGATACTTCTTTTCAGAAGTTTCGGATGAACTAAGAAAAGCTTGAAATACCTTATGTATAAAGGTATTTACAGAAAATAACACTCAGTACCATTGGGAAGAAACTTTAAGAGTTTAATTAAGGCCTTGGGTAACCATTTAATACAACAGGTTCCCTTTATTCAGTTATTTGTTAAACAAATATATAAATCATTTCGTAGGGAGGTTTTATAAACTCGATATTTGAATGGAATTAAATCTTAAACTTTTTTTATAACAACTTACTGTGTGAGGAGGTTATAGAGTTGAAATTGGGTTCGATATCTTACAAAATATATAGAAATCCAGCCAATATAATAAAGTTTAAATGGAGACTTATATATACTTCACTATTTTTGGAAGCGCTCTCGTTAATCCACGTCTACTATCTAAATCGGAGAAGAAGGTCCCTCAACTGTTTCGTATAGTAATTTTAACGTCCTCCCTTACGCTGCCACCAAATACTAGACGAAGGGCTGACTTGCGTTTACCATCTGCGCACTGTATTGGTTTCGTACAAACTACATTAATACTGACATGACAATGACCCGACATTTGACATTCGAAAAGGAAATCTTAGATTATTTAATTGACAGTAGCGATCGTACTTGAATAATGAAAAATCGAACTTGCATTTAGCCTATATCAAAATTCAAGTCCGGTACTTCCACCCGACTGCCGCAACTTTAACCACTGCGGCATTTTGTCGGTATACTTAACTATGAATACTAAGCCGTGTTAATGGAAGTCACATTTACTTAGTATTGTACCAAGGATTAGTTTCAAATGGTTGTATCAGTATAACTTTAGCTAAATGTAACTTTTGGGCGATTTTCTGTAAACGACAGTTCAATCTTTGATATGGTTCTTAATGCGTTACGTTTATTGGACCAGATTTAAGTAAATTTATCCTCTTGTTGATATATTAATGAAAAATATGTGCTGATAGTCGATATACTAGTTTACTTCTTTTCAATTAATCAAAGACCTATAATGTATACTTGTATAGACGATGAAACTAACGGTTTTTGCCTCTCCATATCAATGGCTTCTCCTGTGGTTTTAACCAAATCTTCTTGTTATAGAATCCATCAGTGAAATTCTAGAGAGGAGCAAGTTAGAGGTGTTAGGTTTAAGGCTAAAATACCATCGAAAGAAATATGTAATGAGAAAATACTATTGAATCAAAACAAAGCTATGTAGACTCTGATTCATTCAAAGCTTCCCTATATTCATATAATAGCGGATATAGTCATACAAACACCAATGATTCTGAATTCAGTAACGCCATCTGCTTTCAGGGACAACGGTATTTAACAATTAGTACACTACTGCCTTCTGATATATCTAAGATGTAAAATCAACTACCAAATATGCGCTTTGACACCTTAAAGGCAATGTTAACACAAATTGTGAAGTGCATTTGACCGTGAGAAATCCAAGTTTAAATTGTATATCACACATGCTCATTTTTGTACGAATTTTACAGGCCAATACAGTCTACGCCGAGGCGCAATAGTCGACGACAACAGGCTCTTCGTATTCCGAAATTCGAAATTCTTTGGAAAGAATCATCCGTAGCGAAAAAACTTGACAGTGACTGACCGATTTGGACAAAATCATCCTTGATAGTCAGCGACAATTTCATCGTTGATAATCACCGACAAAATGTGCATGTGTGACAGTCCCACAAAATTAATGATCTCTGAATAATGCAATCACCTCCTGGTGAACGATTTTTCTTTAATCTCTGTATAGCCATGTTGAATTTCTCATATAGGATGAATCCTCAATGAACATCTCAGTGTTCTGTATTTGAGGGTATTTAAAAACAGCTTATGTGATATATGTGGAACATTAAGTAGGTCAGAAAATGTTTACGCCATGTATCGACGTTAACACAGAGGTTTCCATCCTAGTCACGAATGGCAGTTGACCATAAGATCTTAAGGTATGATGCCATTCGGTAACTTCTTTAAAGAAACCTAGCTGTCTTCATAGCTTCGAATCTTGCTTTAGTTTTTCGTCTTATTGTTAACCGAGACTGCGCTTCATTGTGGGCTATATTTCGTTGCTCAACGTCAAGACGACATTCCTCATCAAACCAATCATATTTTTGGGCGTAGTTGTCACTATACCGCAAATTTGCTGGGCAGCATCGGCAACCGAGGTTTTCAATACCATATAGACACGGTTGACTTCTTCAGATTGATAATTGGATCGCAAAATGCTAGCTGACAAGATCTTGATATTTACGTTGCGTTTCTTCATTTACTAGACATTTTCAGGAGAATGGCGTTGTAAAGGGTCCGCCATCTAAAGTTTTTTTTCAACTAGTGCTTATTTCGTGAATGGTAACATTTAGCTCATGTCTGATTTGACAGATAATTAGTTTTATCCTTCCGCTGAACGTATACGCTTGAACAACGCTGGAAAATATTGCGACATTTCTTTGAAAATCATGGTAATGTTGCAGAATGTGTGCGAAAATTGCGTACGGATTTTGGAAGAAGAGAAGCACCGTCAGCTCCGTATGTTCGTAATCTTGTGAAAAAAGTGAAAGAAACTGGCATCCTCATCGATAAACCAAAGCGTGAAAAGCCAAAAACAGTGCGTACACCCGAGAATATTGATACTGTGGCAGAAAGTGTGCGTGATGCGCCATCAACATCAATTCACCGTCGTTCTCAACAATTGAACATTTCGGAGACATCATTGAGACGAATTTTGCATAAAGACCTTGGTATGACGTCATGCAAAGTCCAATTGGTTCAGGAATTGAGGCCAACTGACAATCCAATGCGTTTTCGCTTCGCTGAGTGGGCCTGCGATCGACTTACAGAAGATGCCGATTTTGCCAAAAAATCATCTTTTCGGATGAAGCTCATTTTGATAATGGCGGGTATGTAAACAAGCAAAATTGTCGCATTTGGGGCACGGAAAACCCGCACGCATACAGTGAAAAGCCGGTACACCCAAAACGAGTCACTGTTTGGTGCGGATTTTGGTCCAGAGGCATAATTGGGCCATTTTTCTTCGAAAATGAGCAAAGAGTGCCAGTCAATGGCGATCGTTATCGGGCCATGTTGAACAAATTTTTGTTCACAAAAATTGAAGAGGAGGATATTGGCAACATTTGGTTTCAACAGGACGGCGCTACGTGCCACACAGCTGAAGTTACACTCGATGTTTTGCGCCCTGTTTTTGAAGATCGCATTATCAGTCGCAGAGCTGATGTCGTTTGGCCACCTCGAAGCTGCGATTTTACACCGTTGGACTATTATTTGTGGGGTGCCCTCAAAGATAAGTGTTACGCCGACAAGCCAGAGACAATTGACGCTTTAAAGGACAATATTCGTGAAGCCATTGGTGAAATACAGCTGCACACAATCGATAATGTGCTTAAAAATTGGACCAGTCGTGTAGGCTACTGCATGGCCAGCCGAGGCAGCCATTTGAATGAAATAATTTTCCATTTTTAACCGGAAGGATTGTACTTTAAATAAAAAAAGAAATTTTCAAGAAATAGCATTTTCAAAAAAAAAAGTTATTTGGCGGACCCTTTATATTCCTCTGTTCTCCCTGACTTGTACGGAAATTTCCATCGTAGGTATGAGCAGTGACTAGATAGTAGTGACCTTTATCTAGCCTTCGAATCTTGTTGAAGATCGATACGATCTCACGTCTTGGACAACCCGAGCCCGTTCTTTTGAAATCAACACGTGGTCAATTTGGCTTCGGAATGTTTTACGTGGATGTGCCCATGTTTCCAAATGCGATATTATTATTATAAATATAAGTCGCTTTCTGCCAGCTTTAGCATCCAAATCCCATTTTGAACATTTGTGGCTTTTTACGGATGCGGGTATAATGCTTTTGATAATGTGGTGGTATTCTATGGGTCTTATGTTTCGTTCGAATTATTTACGAAATATGGATTCCCCCACCTCACAGGGCTTACACGTCACAAATACAATTTTTGATTATTACATTGCTCTTATTTGACCACGCATTACTATTGAGCGTTTTTTAATAGTTAGCCTCGGAACTTATTGAGTGATGTGTTGTATTCATATTGAATAAACGCCACCATAAATTGGTTAGATTGGCACATTATTCGTACATTGATAAGACAATCGATAGTGTCGACGATTATTGCGAACATCTTATCACACAAACGTATGCTAATAAATAAATTTATTGTGTTACAGTTATTTGATTGCTACACATGAGTACGCATATATACACTCAACTTATCACTATCGATCGTTTGCTAAACATTAATCGTAAAGTATATTTGTGCTATACATAAAATATTGGCATGTTTAACAAAAACCACCTTCAAATGGATCCAAGACGTATATATGTATGTAGGTATGTACATACCGTATACAAGACCGCAAAATTAATACATAAATCTCGGAGTGTGTTTGTAACAAAAAACACAATTTATCAATCATTATTTAATCCCCTTCTGCCAAAAAGGAAAACTTCAGAAGAATAGAAAATTAAACTTAAACAATACGAACAACTCCAATTTTTCTCTTTCACCATTATTGAATCAAAGTTACAACAAAACAAAACCGAAACAAAAGAATTGGTTAGAAAGCTTTCGAAAAAAAGTTTTCATCGAAAATAAAAAAAAATTTATTTCTGTAAAAAGAAAGTCAATTTTAGTACAACAAAATAATAAAATTTGAATTATAAATTTACTTTCGTACTGTTGGGGGCCAACATGCGATGTAATCTGTGCCAAATTTATTGCTTAATAACTCTAGACGGTGGTTATATATCAGAATACTGGGAATTAGAATATATCTTCAATGTTGAAATCAAACGTGAGTGGATTTTCCAGTTCTGGCTCGAACAGTTCTGGTTCCGGTTCTGGTTCTGGCTCGGGATCAGTCTCCGTTCCTAGTGTAGTTTCGGGCTGCAGTGTAGTTTCCGGTTCCGTAGGCGTACAATACATTGCATTGATACGCGCTATATCTGATTCCGTCATCGCCAACCGTTGGCCAATATCGTTTGCGCCCGATTTCAACGGCACAATTGTATAATTGCCATTGTCCGTAAACGCTGTCATCGAATAGTGCATAACACTGTCATAATCGTACGGAATACCAAAATGTGTAATCAGTGAATCGTCGTAGTATCTAAAATTGTGCTCTTTGCCTGGTATTATATTCTCCCAAATAATTTCGACATATTCATCTCGATCGCTTGCACTTTGCATATGATAAAAACCAAGTGCATGTATTATTTCGTGCACAATAGTTCCGGGTTTGAAACAACCGGATCCCGGTTTATTTGGTTTCAAACTAACACGATTTCGACCACCTTGACGCCCAACCGTTGACGAACAGCCCGTTGCATCACTCTACATATATAAACAATATTGTGTAAAGCTCACAATTTAAATAATAATTTATACTCACATTAAAGAATATATAATCATCGTCCGTCTCGATTTTTGGTTTAAATGTTAGACACGTACCCGCTTCAATCTCGGCCATTCCCAACATAATATGTGCCATTTGTATGGTCGTAAATCCGGGATCGAGTTCATACGCTATTGTTGTATTCCAACGATATCGTGTATTTATTCGGCCAGTACGACCAAGTTGCGGATCACCATTCAGTGCCCGAATCTGAACATCATTCAAAATCATATCACCTTCAAAGTAATCACCCAATTCATCGTCGTGATCGTTACCATCGATAGTTAATTCATCGGACAGCGGATAAATATCGATCTCGTTCGAATCATCCTCATCTGATATTGGGAAACTATGAGTTCCAATCAAACTTACACCCAACACAAATATAATGAAAGCACTTTGAATATTCATACTTTAAGCTCAACGGTTAACGAACTAAATTAATTTAAAGTCTTTTATTTTCTACTCACCTTAAACGATAAAAATGAAACTTCATAAAAATTAATTTTCTTATCACCCATAATTGATTGATAAGAATAATAATAAGACAAGATAGACTGAATACCAAAATGTTAAGATAAAAATATTGTTTTGCTTTTCATGTGAGCAATATAATTCGATAATATACGAGTATATATGACGATAAGTGCGCGTTGGTACATGCCACGATTATAAGAGCTTTCGTAAACAAAATGGGCCGGAATCAGGGGGAATGCAAAGAGTCACACTATTTCTGAATATAAGATATTGTACATTGATGCTTTCAGTTGACGAGAAATAATTTGAAGAAGTACTGAGTGTGATAGACACTCCCTACTTGACATCTGAATTTACGTTCCTACTTTACACCTGATAAGCCAAATTGAGGACGTAGTACTGACATGGAAGATGGGTCGGTTTATGAGCTCTGAACTCAAATAGGGGGTCATAAATGTGTTCATTCACACCACCGATCGTAATCAGATGGTGAAAAATTCCTTTTGCATCCCGCCCCTATCGGGATTCGAACCGGTACCTCCTGCTCCAACTGCCAAAGTTATAACCACTGAGCCACCTGGGCGGTCTATGTGCGAGTTGTTATTGCACTTCTGAAATTTGCAGAAATATTCTGATAATTCAAAAGTAGAAAGAATAATTGTCTCTTTGAGCCGCATCCATATATTCTTTAAGGGTCTCTCTTTCTAAACTTAATCAATCGATATAGCAACGAAAGAAGCTACACGTTGTCTTAAAATTCGATGTCTCCTTAAATGATCTGAATATTGAGAAATAGTTCTCCACGCTTATGAGGTACTGTCGTGCATTCAATTCATAAGATTCACTGCTTTATAATTATCGATTTTATAAATGATTCTGCAAAAGTACTAGGAAACTTAATCATATTCCTGGATAGGTTACGAGAAGCCTCTTTACTGGAAATCGTGCTTTGTGACCGATGAAGTCCGTTAAGCTGTTATCATTTGGGTGGAAGGTAAAAGGTTCGATTCTACACAGGGGGTGGATGAAAAATGGAGAAATATTCATTTCCTGATTAGACAAACCCTACTATGAGCCTCTGTAGGCGCAGAATCCAACGAACCAAACCATCTTCCAGCCACTCCTGATTGGTATGAAGCCATACAATGCGCAGATGGAATTAATATGGCATTTTGGAATATCATATTGGAACATAAATATCGTTTTGCTTCGATTGTCCAGTTGACGAGAGAATAAATTTTACAAACTTTATCGTCTGGAGAAAGAGCCGAGAAAGAACTTCCGTCTTAGTATGAAGTTGGTAGTGTCATAGTCGAAGTGACAGTGACTTGTCAAAAACTATTTTATTCCACAGTCTGAATATCGATGCTATAAGATGTTTAATATAACCCAGATGGCGCAATTGCTACGGATTACGTTCGGTAAATCAAATAAGTTAGTACCCTGGCTTAATCTAGTTCTGTGTGTTGGTTGATCAATACGTTGAAAAGAATCTGATATATGATTCTGGAGCTTATAAAAACATGTATCGAAATTGATGGACTTATATTGTATAAACGGTATATGCCACGACCTGCCGCTTATTATGCTTGTTTCTTGTTAGTGAGCTGGTTATATCACCATTTTTGACATAGTTATTCGTAATGATGCGATTTAGTCATAAATGCCTACGTTTATAATAACTCCAAGGCATGTACTACCTTTCGGTATTCAGGACATCCAGTTTTTACCACAAAAAGTTGCCTATCATCAATCTTTACTCGGGTTTTCCTATACACTCTCACGCACAACAGAAATGATTACAGTCAACTTTTCGGTGACGTTTAGATTTTGGGTAGTAATTTATCGAAACGGTTGACTTGATTTTGGTCGCTAAACGACGGTTGTAACAAAAAAAAATAAAGTAACGCGGGGAACGTTTCTCGCGAAAAATTTGGCGTTTCTCTAACCTTCCACGCGGTGATTTGGAATATGCACTACTGATTAATTCACATCAAAACTGACCGATGTTGCTTTAACAACAGGCTGCCTTAACCTAACCAATTTAGAGTGTCCCTATAAATTGAAAAAGCCACTCTAAGTAATATGATGAACACTGAAATACAGGGTGGCCCAAAAATTGAGGACGTTCGATATATCCAATTAACTTATAGACTATCTGAAACTCGATGATTGTGTTGTATGTCATTTTACTGGATGGTCGGGCGATGTGTATTGACTTTCGAGTTGGATGGTGATGGGTTGTCGAGATGAGATAACATACTCTTGTAGATGGAGCATCATGGAGTAGAGTACTTCAGCGTAGAGTGTTATCAATGTTTCGTTTTCCTAAACGGTCCTGTTTGTTTCTGCGGGTAATTTAAAGGCGACTTCAAAGCGGTTGGTACAGCTGGTTGATTCCACGACTTCTGTGATCCTTGTTACTTTTTTATTGGTGAGAGGATGATGTAAATATCTGTCTAATGCTCTATTCATGTTACATGAGTTTAGATAACGGTTTATATTTGACTTCATCTACTTAAAGAGACATCTGAGTGGTGGAGGAAATAACAATTTTGAAATTTAGATAATTAAAATCACTTATATTGAAATCCTTCAACACTTGATACTTAAAGTTGCTTAGAATATACAGGGTGGGGCAAAAGTCCTCTACCATTTTAATTGCGCGCCATCTGGGTTATGTGACGTTTAGCTTAGTTTCGCTTTTACCATTGTGTTGAAGAACGAGCAGAAATAGTGCCAATACTTATTGAAAATAATCGTTTCATTATTGCCACTCAGCAGGGCCTCACAAAACCACAATTTATCGTTTATATGCGAATTTTCGACAGTACGATACGACTGCAAACAGACCTCGTTATGGAAGACAACGGACGTCTCGTAACGCTGAAAATGTGGCTCTGATACGCGATATTGTTGCAGAGTCTTCAGAAACATTAATTCGGAGACGTGGTTCCCAGTTACACATTTCTGCACGCAGTTTAAGGTGAATTTTGGAATCTGATTTGAAAATGTTCCCGTTCAAAATTCAATAAGTCCAAGAATTGCTACCGAGTGATCGTGATGAACGAGTTGGGTACAGTAATGCAATCCTAAGGCTGCCTTATGAAATTGAAGACTTTTCGTTTAAATTGATAATGAGCGATAAAGCCCACTTTCATTTCAGTGGCCACGTCAATAAACAGAACAATCGGTTTTGGGGAACAGAGAATCATCAATTAATTCATCAAACATCATTGCATCCACTTAAAAAACTGTATTGTGTGGTATTCATGCTGGAAACACCATTGTCCTTATTTTTTGAAATTGACCATGCTGTTGAAGTTACAGTTACTGCCTGAAATGGAAGAGCAATGACTAGAGGACATGTGGTTTCAGTTAGATGTGGCTACAGCACACACAGCCCGTTTAACAATTCAATTATTGAATGAGGTTTTTCCATGAAGACTAATTTCTCGAAATGGCGATTAAGCATGGCTATCCAAATCTTCGGATTTAACAGTGCCAGACTTTTTCTTATGGTTTTTTTAAATCTAACGTTTATGTGAATAAGTCCCAAACGATTCAACATCTTATAGACAATATTCGTCACGAAATTGAAGAAATTCAGCCTGAGATGTTGCATGATGTCATGAAAAATGCCCTAAAAAGAGCCAAAAGTTGCATAGTGAATCGCGGTCACCATCTAGCCGATATAATTTTCCAATCATAACGAAAAAAAAAAAGATCAAATAAACTTTTTATGAAAACCAAACCTACTTATGTATATTTTCTTTGAACAAAGTTATAGGCAATCAAAGTGGTAGCGGGACTTTTGTTCCACCTTGTATATTGTCGCTATGGGTAAAAATTCATAACAAGTGACCGCAGATTGGAACTTAAAAAGTATTGATTCAAGTTAAGTAAATTAGTATAGCTTTCTTAAGAGCCGCAAACATGTTCTAACCACGTTTCAACTGAAACCTTATGAATCCTTAGGTCAACGGCGAGAATCGAAAGCTACAGCCGGCGACAAATAGGTAAGTGGTGTGTTGTCTTGTGGTTAGAAATATTTGTCTAACTAAAAATTTAGATATAAAAAGAGTTGCGGCCTGATATTTTGATTAGAAATTGGATTGTCTTGTTCCAACATTAGCTTACTAATGATTTGTCAGGTGTTTGTAACTGGGTTTCTAACTAACATATCTTCCTATCCTTACTTATTATCTTATGTAATAGCCTCGGCGTATAATTGACTATTGTAAGGAACTATATAACTACTAATTCCATATACTTTCACATTTATTTCCAACTGTTGAAATTTTAATGTCCACCACCCTTTATATATTTTATTTTAGTGATGAAAAACACTTTTAATTATGAAGGACATAACTCGATTGTCATCCCCTATTTTACATAAGTTAAACATTTTTTTTTTTTCTTAAATTTTATCAAACGTACTTTACTCCGAAAACCAATCCGCAGACAATATTTTCATAGAAAACCCAATTCCAAATTCGGAGAAAAATATTTATATTTTTTATGTCAGTTAAATTAAGATAATCCCAATTTTCTATTTTGGTTTCAACATCTTAAGAAAGATAATATTTTTTCTGCAAACTGTTTTTCGGTGAATTGACGCGACACATTTTTAAAACAAAATACTACGAACATTTATAACGATAAAATGTTTTCGCGCGACATAAAAGTGAAGTAGATTTAGTGAGAATCGATAAACTGTCACACGGTAAAAATTTCTTTATCATGGTTAAATTGCTTATCATTTGATCTGTGTACCTAAGCTCTTTATATGAGTGATTGAGTGAACACATTATATATAGAAACACCATCTTCATTATATGATTTCCATTTATCATATCAACTATATGTATCATCCTAAATTATTGATAATGCTTTTGCTTTTCAATATTTTATTGATTGAAAATTTCTGTATAGCACAACAAGCCCACCCAATTATTATTCGAACTATATTCATATACATATATCGAATAACAATAATAGATTGAATGAACAAGCACAGATATACACATTGCTACCACATTCCTCCCCATATCTTATCTCCACCAGATATATAGATTCTTCTGCACAACACATATCTTTGTGATATAATGATTAGACGAGTATTCACTTTGTGTGATAAAAATTTTTATTTCGATTTTCTTTTCATTTTATTAACTCTTCAATGGATTTATTTACAAGACGAAAGCTGTACATAATAAATAAATACATAACAACTAACAATTTTATATATATATATATATATATATATATATATATATATATATATATATATATATATATATATATATATATACATATATATATATATATATATATATATATATATATATATATATATATATATATATATATATATATATATATATATATATATAACAATAGTGTATACTATTTTATATGTGGTTCGTGGTGCGGGGACTGATGGAAAATATACTATATAACAAAACAACGATATATAGTGAAAAGTAAAATATTGGAAATTTCTTATTTCTCGAGGTTGTTCCTTATATTTATTATTATTGCGATTATTATTGTACTTTATTGAATTGAATGGCGAGAAGAAAAATCTATATAAATGTTGTTTTTTTTGCGAAATTAATGTTCAATACATTTTTTGATAAATTATTATGGGGTAACATAAGAATAAGGGTAAATGTACAGCGGCAACATTGTATATTTACGTATATAGTATTGTACGAGTTGTCAAATATAGACTCATAGTGTGGAGTTGATGTCGTAAATAATGCCACACTGTATGATCTTAAATCGGATGTATACGATACAACTACTGATATAAAGATTTTTTTTCTGGTTGATATTTTTAATTCCTGGTTCAAAATTAACACCAAAATACCTGAAGTTAGTCCAAAATATATCCCTAGAAAATGAGATGGCAATACTAAAGTAAAAATGTAGCAAAAAAAATTCAATGTCATCCCGAAAAAAAATTTGTTTCAGGACATTTTTAAAAATCATTCCGAAAATATCTTTCTATCACGATAGTTTTAGGCTCAGGATAGTTATTGTCATACTCTTAGCATCCCGAATAAATTTAATCACAATACTATGAAAATTATAAGGTTGTCTTTTGAAGCCGTACTAGATATTCATTACCAAGATTCGGATATTCAAACACTATAGCATTATTCTAGTAGGAAAATCTACCATAAAGTCGTTAGAGGTTGTACTTTCCCTGGTTGAAAATAAACACACAAAATGTCTGTGAAATATCCCGATAAAATGCCATGGCAGCACTAAAATATAAATTTCACTACTATTTCAATGTCAACCAGGAATAATAGTATAATAGCCGTGTTTCTTGATGCACAGTGATCCGGATCAGATCACGTTTTCCATGCAAACCAAAGACACATTTTGATCCAAAATGAAATTTGGATTAAAATGTGTCTTTGGTTTGCATGGAAAATGTGATCTGATCCGGATCACTGTGCGTCAAGAAACAAGGCTAATATATCATGGACATATTTTCCAATATTATTCCTAGAATATGTTTCTATCACGACAGTTTGAGTATCAGAATAGTTAATGTCATACAATTAGCATCCCGACTAAATTGTATCTTCGTTTAAAGCCGTACTAGATATTTATTATAAAACTCGCTTATTATAGGTTTTAAAGGGAATGACACTTCACAAGTGATAAAGTTAATAAAACATTTTATAAGGCAAACTTACGTTAAAGTCAATTGATGACGTACAAAATTATGTTTCAAAACTAACACACAAAATGTCTATTAAGTTTGTCCAAAAAATATCTCTCGAATATGCGATGGCAATACTAAAATATAAGTATAGTGACATTTTTAATGTTATTCCATTTATCGAACATTAGGAAGTGGAATTCGTTATACGGTTTTCCGTTTCCGTTGGAGTATAAAATGCACAAGTTTAAGGCAGCTATCAACCGTTACTTGAAGACAGTTACTATGAGCTAGGACAGTCTTAAAGTCCGCCCTACACCCAATTAAAGCTAAGGATCGTACTAGATATTCATTACCAAGAACCGCTTGTTATAGGTGTAGGTAATGGGTTCACCTTTGTTTTAAATATTTTTTATTTTTGATGGTTTATGAAAGTTTTTTAAATAAGTGGTACATTTTTGTTTGAACCAGATTTATATTCACTTCTCTGAGATATATAATTGACTATCCTTATAGTTTCTCCACATCTGAGTTATATGTTCCATTTGGGTTAGAATATCCAGTTAACATTTTTGGCAAGTACCTTACACTCATCTTTCGTTTAGAGTTAAACCCACACATTTTTTTCGGTCGGTGAAGTCATCAACATGTGATCTTCTCCGCCCATCGATTCTCTTCAATCCTCGTTAAAGTATATTGGCTGTAGGCTCTATCATGATAACAGTGTAAATTACAAAAGTGCTAGTTCCTTTGTTTTGGGTTAGTATAATATTATGACTTATGAAGATTATACAATTTTGATCTTTCAAATTTCAGAGATCCAGTTTGATCCCATTTAACCTGAAAATATCTATCATTTATGATTCTGACAGTTTGCAGAACTGTTGAGTTATGACTTTCTAAAGTTTGAGCAAAAGGCACAGGCAACGTCAATGAATACTTCTGATCACATCTTATTGTTATCTTATACGAACTTGTTAAATTATAAAAATTCAAAATCCAAATTTGTTTATTAGTTGATTGATTTGACGGTAAAACCAAGCCAATTCGCAATTTGTATCACTGTTAATCCAATGACAATGATGTTTTATTGGGTGTTTTCACCATTTCTTAGCTCAGCTGCTTACGCAACCACTAATAGGTGGCGAAGCTCCTCTTGCACTTTGACTGATATTGACACGACGAAAAACCCATTTGCTTCATATAAATTTCATTATACTTGAAGCCTCCTAATCCGAGATATGTGATCATCATCGAATATCTAGTCACTGTACTCCACTAAAAATTCTCAACTGAAAGTCTTGTAACGGTTCGGTAATAAATGGGCATGCAGGAGCATTTTAATTTAAACTCGACCGTTATCAGATACTCACTAACACAGAGTGGAAAATCCTAAATATTGCATGATAAAGTGTTTATATATCTGGACGATCTTTTAATTACATCTGAACACTTTTCACTACTAGTCTGAACACTTTTCGCTACTAGAAGAAGTTGCTGAATTGCTTAAAGAAGCTGGTTTGACAATAAATATAGACAAAAGTCAATTTGTTCTTAAACAGGTAAACTATTTAGGTTACATTGTTGGCGACGATTAGGCACAAATCCTGATAAGTGCAAAGCTATTGTGGAATTCCCAGTTTTTAAAACCACCAACCAAATTCGGCGTTTTCTGGGGATGTGTGGATGGTATAGGAACTGCAAGCTTCAATGGAATACTCAGGCACAAGCCGCTTTTGAATCCTTAAAAAATGCGTTAATATCTTCACCTGTCTTGGTTAACCCAGATTTTTCTAAGCGCTTCTACATTCAGTGCGACACCAGTAGTACAGGTGTGGCAAGAAAATCCAATCGCGTTCATCACAGAAATAAAATGCCGCAAAGCGTTACTGTTCTGTTACTGATCTTGAATGTTTAGCCGCTGTGCTAAGTTCGAAACACTTTCGTGAATACGTCAAGGGACTTCCTTTCACCCTGATTACTGACCATTCCATTTTGAGGTGGCTTATGTTTAAAAAGGACTTATCTTGACGGTTGGCATGATGGAGCATGAAGCTTCAAGGCTTTAACTTTGAAATAGAATATTGTAAAGGAAGCAAGAATGTGGTACCTGACGCATTATCTCGTTAGCACTCGGTTGAATTAAATAATGTAAATGTTCTCTATATGTTGGATTGTGATATAAAACCATTACACGTTGATCTAGAGTTCTCGGCTTTTCAAACTTGAAATCTATTTACATGACCTACACTTATGACCTACGTTTAATGAAGTCTATTTACTTTAACGTTTTGTTGCACTAAATGGCACTAATATTGGTCTATATAAGCATCTAGTTATAATTATCACCTGAAACCATAGCGCTTTACTTGGATCTATAACCTTCCTAACTTTCCTAGCACCTTCCAAAAGATAGTATCTTTCACGTTCATCTGAAAGATACTATCTTTTGGAAGGTGCTGTCTCCTCAATGTAAACTGCTTATTGCAATAGTATTGATTGTGTGAATTTAATGTTCATTGAAGGCTCGTCGATCAATTCTTATTCACACGATGCATCAAGTAACCCACGCAACCTCTACGTATCAGTATCCGCACATTTATTCCCCATACAAACCTGTAGTATGCATTCGGACTAATGAACTATTCATTCCACTAGGTCACAGTGGCCCTATTCTGGTAATTCCACGAGAAATTGGGGAATAGGGAATTGGGGAAAGATTTTATATGAAATTTCTGTTCAAATATATTTTTCCGGCCTACTGACGAAAAAGGTTCAATGTAAATATTTATAAATTGGGAATAATTTTTCCATACCAAAATTGAAAGGAAAAATTATTCCCAATTTAACACTAGCTTTTTACCTCAGTATGCCAGAAAAAAAAATATTTAACTCTAATTACATATAAAATTATTCCCCAATACTGTTTTCCCCGGGAATTACCAGAATAGGACCACTGTGGTTAAAATGGTTGAAGATGGTTAAAATCAAGGTGATTAAAATTGCCTTCTTAGTTCGCGCCCTTGTTATATTTTGACCATTATTATTATATCTAGGACCTTATGCTAGTTTTTGGCTAGCTTACTTATTCCATTAATGTAGAAAAAAGGTTTGACAGAGACCAAAACAATTGGTAGTCAGGTGATACAAAGTCCAAACTATATGGTGAATATATCTAAACTATCCAACCATGTCCCTTCAATTTGTTTCGAGTAATCAAAGATGTGTGTGACCACACATGGAATACAACTTCCCTTCTGTTGGCCAATTCTGCTCCCTCTTCTTTCAAATGGTCCAGTTGTGTACAGTATAGGACCGAATTGATGGTTTCGGCTGCCTATATTGGATAATTTCCCTCAAATCCCACCAAAAAATCTTGCTTGCCGTCAATCTCAGCTTTGAATCTGTTGTTTGTGGAGGGTTACCTTTTTTTCATCGCATATAATGATTCGCTTCTAAAATGATTTCGTTGCGTTTTTGAAGCACTGATTCGTTTCATTAAATTTCTTTGCGTTAATTCATGTGACACCCAAACATCGACCTTCGTTTTGAGCCTGCTCGCATCAAATGATTCCAAAGTATCATGTGGTTGATGTTTAATGCCTTCGCTATTTCCTGACACCAATAGCCAAATTTAATCGATTTCTTCAGTGGCTAACCGACTAGAGCGATATGACCAGAGGAAACCACTCCTGGCAAAAAACCGCGAAGCCTTTTTTATGGTCCAAATTAACAGAGCATTGACTTATATCTATTTGAAGTTGTGTTGCACAAATGTAAAACTATACATTTAGTCCTGTTGACAAAAGCAAAGATCATCACGCCTCAATAGAAAATATTTCGACTAAACATCTATAATTCGTTAGAGTATATTGTTGCAACGAGACTCACCATATATACAACGCACAGTACAAACACCATGTCGAGTACAATATCCTTGATGAAAATATATTAATCTCTTTAATCCACAAGTAACTACATGACGTCATCAAATAAACGACATAGTACAGACAGATTATACAAAACCATAGTTAATAATAGAAGACAAGGACCACTAAAGAATAGTCAGGGACTTGTTACACCTAAACTGTTACATCTTCGTGACTTGAATTGGGCAAATTTGGTTACTTACCACCAATTACAATAGCCGAGGTAAAATAAGGTGACACCTATTGCTGCGGCGCGAAGTCATACCCAAAATTGAGGTTACAGAGTTTTTTAAACCATATATATAAAGGTATGCGACACTTGTACATGTTCATTTATTTCCACCTCACTATAAACACTGGCATATATATGTACAATTTTAGAGTATAAAACAAAAAATTATGAAAAAAAAGCTTCAAAAGCACTCGGAAAACTTTATATTCCCGTATAAACATTAAATTTTCATATATGCAGAAAAAATAAATTATTTTATTTTGTTTATTTAAATAATTAAAGTTGGAAAAAATAAAAATTTATGTTTATATTTTAGATTTTCCTCATCATATTTTCATATTGCTCCTCTTCAAAATAAAAGCTTTTTTACTTCCTCGAAGCACACACAAAATTTAAATAAACAAAGGATAAACGAAATGTATGACAAAGAAAATTACAAAATTTGTTTGCTTTGGTTACATTTCGACGGTACCGGATAATGATGTGAACTTTTTTATATACAAGTATATGTATGTGTACATGAGTGTGTGTGTGTGTGTGTGTGGGTACATATTGAAAGATTTTTAAGCTCGAGATTCTCGAGGATTATTAACAACTTTATTGAATTAAGTATGTAATACCTAATACGTTCCGTAATGGAGAGATATGGTCACTCTATATACATGTACATATACACACATCAGTTTTTAACTTAATTACTCTACTTGTTCATAATCCTTATGTTGTGTTGGAGAACATATATATATAGAATATAAGGGTAGTACGAACCCTAATCAAATTTACAATTAAGAAAATTAAGCAAATTGTTGAACGTACATTTTCTCTTTTTCATTGAAAAATTGTTTGGGGAATATTATTTGTAAACATTGAAATCCAGGGTTGGAATAGTTATGTATTATATCACTATCGATTTTGTATTATCCTAGAAATTGTGGTGGCAACTAAGCTGAAGTCATCCGACCCTCTCCGTCTCTGAGTTTGAAAAAAAGCTCGCTATCTCTGAGTCATATTTTTTTTTTAGATTTAGTTTTAATTGGGTGCAGGGCGGACTTTAAGACTGTCCTAGCTCCTTGTAAGCTCCTGCATCCAACGCGCGATCCTTCAAGTAAAGGTTGATAGCCACCTTCAACTTGTGCATTTTATACTCAAACGGAAACAGAAAACCGGATAACGAATTCCACTCCCTAGATTTTCGATAAATAAATTCGCGCTTTGCACCTTCAGTTCGAGGTTTCAGCAGCTTCACCGTAAATCTGTGCGCATTGCCCGTTCTTCGTGTTACTGTAAGCTGTCTAGATCTTTCGTAAGTCTGGGAGTTTCGTGTTATTCGAATGGCACGCCGCTGAACTCTATCCAGCAACTGGAGAGCAAAACCATATGCTCCACCCCAAACTTGACAGCAATATTCTATACAAGGTCTAATAAAGGTATTATATAGCTGGAGAACCTGATGCGATTTAAAAAAAAACCGTCTGCATCTAATGAGGAACCCGAGTTTACGTGAAGCTGATTTGACTAAAGTGATAATGTGTTCATTCCTTTTTAAATTGTTCACGGAAAAAAATAATTTACATCAAACAAGTAAACGATTTTCTTAGTTGTAGTAAATCAAAATTATATCATTATTTGCTTAATTTAGGCATAGTATAATTGATTTGTGCAATTACTATATAAAATAAGTAAATTGGATCATCATTCAAGAATAGCTCAATTTACATAAATCAAGAAAAATTTACTCATTTAAATCGAATATTTTTATGAGTTGTTACGAATCATTGCTCTGTTCTATAATTTAAACATTAAACTTGCATGTTGTTCCCACTACTCTCCTACTATTATTTAGTAAACAGCTGACTGTTGAAATTATGTATTGGTAATTATTGATTATGTAATGTCTTTGGTATTGATTGGAAATAAACGGGATCGATTCGAAAGATGATTTGATGTAAAATATGTTTTTTGGATGATTAGAGTTTGGTCTGGAATGAGTGAAGATCGTGAAATATCTCTTGATACGATACTTTAATCATATAAAAATAAATAACATATAAATTATAATATCTTAGACTAAAGAAAAAAAAATATATTTTATATAATTAATTAAATATAAATAAGAGTTATAAATAAATATAGTATATAATTAATGATTAATTAAAAATAAAACAACATAATGTAAATGTAAATTATGGTGGTTTTTCGTCATTAACGTGGTCAAGAATCAAGATGGATTCCATGAACCAGATGTAAGTGGAAAAAAAAGACCCTTAAATACCCATTGTATTTTTAAAGATACATCTATATTTTTCAACCATATTTCCTGGTAAATCACCAAAATTAGACCGTAAACAATTTTTTTCTGTTTAATGCACTTCATTCTATCAATATATATACCATTTCTTTTGTTACAATTGTTTTTTAAATCAAAATCATCAGTTTACTGTTTTTTAAATCAAAATCAAAACAGTGTGTTTGTATCATAAGATTAATAATAATATTATACAATTTAAAGTGATAAAAAATTCTGGTAAGTGTAATTGTGCAAAATGAAGTGATATTATGGTATTTTAGTGAAATATTTTGTGTTTTTTGTAAAATATAGACAGTTAAATAGTTGTATCTTAAAAGATACACTAGGTATTCTGTATACATTTTCGTTTTAAGTGTAAGTTTAGGTTTTTGCTACGATTTTTCGTATTTTTATTCACAGATATGGCAAATGTTTTCAAAATTGACCTTTGCACGCTTACGGAAGATAAAGTTCAAGAACTTATCTTTAATGGCTATGATAGCTCTGACGATTTAGATGATGATGGTGATGAATTGCCTACAGACCTTCCCATCATCTCAGAGGAAAATTCGCAAAATCTCATTAACATGCAGATAATTTAAAATGAAAATGAAGATGTTGAAAATAGTTCTAGTACATCAACAGCTATCGATTCTGATAGTTCTTCGCAACCAGCTTCATTACAGACTGATCGCTGGAGTTCATTTCCATATAAATTTCGTGATGTGATAATTGATCCTAAATCAATGGCCTTGCAAAAAATATTATGGTAAAAGCAAAATTTGGTTTATAATGAGGAAGAAATCAAGTTTAGAGGGGATTGTGCTATTCCTGCAAATGTACAAGAATTGGAAACTCCGTTTCAAGTATGGTCGTTCTTTTTTCCGGAATCTTTGGAAAAAACTATTGTGGAAGAAACAATTAAATATTCAGGAAACAATGAGTCCTTTCAATTTAATGTACCTGATTTACGCAAATTTATTGGAATACTTTTTTATATGACATATCACAATCTCCCAAATGTAAGAGACTATTGGTCTGATAATAATCACCGTTGCGTAAATATTATTAAACATTAAATGAGTCGAAACCGGTTTGAAAAAATCCGGCAATATATACATTTTAATGATAAAAGTAAAGCACCTACTCGTGACGACCCGAATCACGATCGTCTTTTCCTACTCAGACCCGTAATAGACGAATTGAAGTATTCCGAAATTGGAAAGATTATGCGTTGATGAACAAATGTGCTCATCTAAAATTGGCCATTTCATGAAGCAGTATTTACCAAACAAACCTAAAAAATGGGGCTTCAAATTTTATAATTTGTGTGACACAATGGGATTCGCATATAAATTTGAAATTTATACTGGAGTATCTGAAGAACCTGCAGACGATGAACCTGATCTTCAAAGCTGTGCGAATATTGTTGTCAGATTAGTTCGTGAAGTGCCCAGTTTTCAAAATTATATAATTTACTTTGATAATTATTACACAACTGTGCCTTTGCTGTTATATTTGAGAACCCGAGGGATTCTATCTATTGGTACTATTCGACGAAACAGGTTTAAGAATTGCAAACTACCCGAAGAAAAAGTTATGATGAAATTCGAAAGGGGAACTAGTAGAGAGTATGTGGCTTCAATTTATGGCATAGACGTGACATCACTATCGTGGAAGGACAATCGTATTGTCAATCTTGTTTCGACTTATGTTGGCACGAAACCTTTTTTAAATAACCATCAACTACCTCAGCCGTTAACCGTTAAAAGATTCGACAAGAAAGAGAAAAAAGTGAAAATGATTTCTTGTCCACAAATTATAAAAGATTATAATTCCCATATGGGCGGAGTGGATTTAATGGACAGCCTAATGGGACGTCATAAGATTCACATGAAAAGTCGAAAATGGACAAACAGAATATTCTTTCATTTATTGGATATGACATGCGTTAACGCTTGGGTGCTGTACAAACGAACGAATAATTGGAAACCAGATTATAAGTGTATGAGATTAATTGATTTCAAGTTAGAAATAGCCGACACGCTATTCTCCTATAAATCCACGCAAGCTGTAACGCGTGGGCGCCCATCTCTTGAATCTAAATTCAGGCAAAAAGGAAGAAACCAAACTCATCTTTTGCCCCTCCAAAGGATATTCGATTAGATATGACTGATCATTGGGTAGTTCTGAATTCAAAGGGAAGATGTAAATATCCCGGTTGTAGTGGTCAGACAAAAATGTATTGTACTAAATGTTGCGTAAATTTATGTCTAACAGCTGAAAAAAATTGTTTTTTTAAATATCACCATAATTAAAAATAATATATTTTAACTAGAATATTACAGTCAATAAATATTTTGAATTACTTATAAGAGAATTTTAATTATTTTCATAGATATGCTGAATACCCAAAGTATCTTTAAAGATACAACCGGTTTTTTCTCCAAAACTTACAAAAAACAAAACAAAATACTAAATAACTTTTCGATTCGGTAACTACGTATAAAATTACATATAAAAGAATTTTTATATTAAAATCTATGATCTTGGGCATTTAAGGGTTAAATAAAAGTGATTTTCCCAATTGCAAAACAATTATAAACACTCATCCATATCGTGCAATTATAGACTAACAAACTTATATGGCATTAAATTAAATATGGTGGATTTATTAATCGGTATACGATGTTACGTGATTTTTTTTTTATGATTTTGGACAATCAAGCCTGATCTAAAGCATTGTGATATTGTAAATGCTAGATGATCATAACATAACTAAAGTAAAAGTGGTATAAAAACTATCGTATTTAAAAACATAAATTTAACACTGTTCGCCCATGCAACATCCATGCAACAATCAACATATTCAACATATTCAACAATACAATTCTATGCAACCCATATGGATATGACGATCATACTCACAAATGTATATAATTTGTTAATAAATTGAAACAACGCTGAGTAAGCCATCTTAATATTAACATTAAATTATTAAAAATAGTATTAAATAATTAAATTTAAGTTTATTTTAGGAGTTAGTTAGATTAGATATTTTATAATAATTATTTTTGTTAGATATAGTTATAATTGGAATTTAAATGGTTTTTGGGTCATATGGTTTAATAAATATTTTGTTTTATACATTGAAGTATCATATTAAGAAATGTACATGGTAATTTTTTTTTCTTCGTCTATTACAAACATTAAAATGATTATGTAAGGTCATTCCAGAAAGCGTTGAGAGAGATGTGTTGAGGGCAAAGTTTAATAGGTAAGCAAATTGATTGATGGTTTGATGACGAGAGTTTTCCCTTTCCTGTTTTTAATTATTATTTACAATTAATGCGGTCTAGTACAGAGTTTGCACATACTATTAGAACACCCACGACCACCCTGAAGTCTAGTTGGCTAAAATCGACCGCCTAATAGTCACTGTTAAACTAAAATTATTTGATCTACGAAATTGCAGTCGATGTGAAATGTTCTGTACGGTTTTCCTATAATGAAACGTGGAACATCGCATTGTGATCCGTAACAGAGTGTTTGGCTGTTTTTATGATCACTATATTTTGAACAATATTTTTGTGTAAGTTGGAAATTAGTAAATAGTGCTTATCCTATGAAGAAAGTGCTAAATTCAAGATTAAATTGCAAAGTCTACACAAATTGTGCTTAATTCATGCATATTTGTCTTGAAATGATACGAAGTTAGTTTTACTGTTAAATCCACGAAATCGACAGAACAAGTGCAATAATAGCGTCAGTTTTAATACGATGTTCATAGTACAAACATAGGAACCTTCTTTATCAAGTGTTTTACTGAAGACTGTAAGTTGTCATTATTTATATTGTTAAAGTCAAGAATATAATTTATATTTAAAATGTAACTAGTGTGTAATAAAATTTTGGTAAACGTTTATTTGACTAATAATGCAATTAATAGTGGTTCAGTTTCACATAGGAATATGGAAAAAATTATTAAATATAATTTCAGAAAATAAAGTTTGTAAATGATAAATTTTGTAAGTTTTGCCAATAATAATTTGTTATTTTATCTGTTATATATAGGAAAGAGAATATTTAAAATTTAAACATTGGAATTATCTTCAGATCATTGAAATTCAGCCAGAAAACTACGAATCATAGGAATATTTCTACGAGGGAATGCTTGAACAGAAAATTCTACATAAATATCAAATGCTTGATATTTATATAGAATATTTTTTATTGATTGTGTAACAAATTCAGTACTAGGATTAAACTGAAAAGTTATAAATTTTAAGACTACTTTAACTTTACCCATTAACAACGACCGTACTCATTTGGGAACGCCAGTTTAAAACTTAATTTCTTCGAATGCAATGGGCTTAAATTTTGTATTTTCCTCGATTATTTGTTTATATAAATTGGAGAAAAACCTAAACATCTTCGTTTGAAGTATACGTTAATAGTTTCTCTTTTTCTATCTATTACTCCTCAAACAAGTACATCAGGTGAAACAGTAATTTTGTAGTGAAATGGATACTCGGCTTATGGGTTTTATGGGACAAAAGATTATTCCCGATTGGAAGATGCCTTGAATGATATTTCAATACATGAATTTGGTGTCCATGATAATTTTGAAATTTACATTATTCCACAAAACTTAGACGAATTGACAGACACCGAAGATTTTGATGAAGATATATTGTAATGCATTTCCATCCGAAATTCCAGGTAGTGTTGATATTTCTATATCAATACCACCCAAGAAGATGTGTTCTTATCTAAAAATGAGAATCTTGATGAAGAAGAGTAAACCCTTGACGCAGCAGCATATTTTGATTTTAAAAAACCTAAATGGACGAAAAAATATCCGACCTACGTGCCTTTTGGAACAAACGATTTATGGTCAAAATAATAGATTTATATAGATTTACTGATGAAATTATTAATAATATAATTGATCAAACAATTACATATGCTCGGCAGAAAAATAATCACGATTGTCGAAAGCAACGATATCACTATAGCAACGTCGAATATCGTAACTTTAATGGAATACTGCTAATGACAGGACACCATACAATTCCTCAAGATCGAATATATTGGTCTTTGGACGATGATTTGGGAGTTCCGCACATTTATAAAGCGTCAAGAGATCGTTACCTTGATTTGAAAAATATGTATTATATTTGAAAAATATTACCATTTGGCCAACAATGCTGACATTAGATTTTCATAATATCGGATGTTTTCAAAGTTAGATCGCTAGTAAGTAATAATAATATGCTAAGTAATAATAATATGTAAAGTATTTTGGGCATAATACATCAAAATTGGATCATAAATAGTTCGAGTGGATATTGTTATGCTTTTGATATTTTTTGCAGAAAACCAACAAACGAATCCAGAACTCTGAAAGGAATACCCGTTGGTCGAGAGTCGTTATTGATTTATTGGCACATGTACCGAATCCCTCAAACCATATTGTTTTTTTCGACAACTATTTAACTACTTACTCACTTATGATTTATTTGAAAAAACAAAAGATTAGAGCTAAGGGAACAGTACGAGTAAATCGAATAAAACAGTGCCAGTTAATGCCGAATAAGGGAAAGAAAAAAACGGAAAGAGGAACGTATGATTATAGATTTGATCCGAGCTACGAAATTTTGTGTATAAGATAGAAGGATAACAACAAATGCTCAGTTCTTACAAATTACGATTTTGTTGAACTGTTACGTTACGTAAAACGATAGTCGAAAACTGATAAGGTTAAGGGCTATGTAACACAACCCTTAGCTTTTTCATCATACAATAGTGGAATGGATGGTGTAGATACTCATAATCAATGTATATCATTATACAAAATTGCCATACGAGGAACGGCAATTCTGTATAATGATATACATTGAATGGTGGTGGGTTCTATTCACCTACATGGTAGATATGACCATACCAAATGCATGGAAGTTGCATCAAATAACGGCCGAGGTAAAAATGGATCAACTTGAATGACGCCGGTTCATCGCACGAAGCTATTTGAAAAATGCTGCATCATCAAGAAGCATCAAAAAGAGGAAATCTGGAAGTTCCGTAGAAGTCAGTGAAGGATTTCACTTTCCAGAGAAGCTTGACAAACAATTAAAGTGTTGTGTTTCTCATATAAAGGCTAGATGGTCCTACAAGAAATGTGAAAAAACAATGTGTTTGGAAAAAGGTGGTTATGTAAAGTACCACGTTTCTGGCTAACGTCCTCATTCGATGACGCCTATTTTGCCATGAAAATACATAGATTTTCTTTAAATTTTTTTTTTATTTATTTTCTTAAATTGTAATCTCTTTGATATAAGTTTGAACGATTTTTAACAAGAAGTTTGGATTTAGACGTTAATCAAATATGGGTTAATTAAATATACATAATATGTATTCCTTTCTCCCTCAAATAGAACATACAGTTGTTTTATACAGTGTTTGATTATTACTATTCAATTATAGATCTTATTTGATAAACTAAATCAATTAATACGTTTATTAAATAAAACGAACTAAATTGTTTTATGCTATCAATCGATTATAATATTTTGGATTTGCATGCCAGTTTTATTTGTTTCATATATATTATTATGGTATAACATTTAAGCGCTTATTTATAATATTTCAGAAAAAGAAATTGAATTTGTGAAATCGAACGAACCTGCAGATGAACTTATAACACTTCAGTATATTTGAAAATGCATCACAACTTTTCTTGTGACTCTTTCGTCTTAATAAGCATGAAAAAAGGATGTAAATGGAATAATTCACGCTCATCACAGTATTGGACCTCAACTATAATAGCGTAGCTTCATAAGTCTGTTAAGTAGCACTTATCATCTTTACAGAAGCTTAAGATTCATGAGACATAAATAATAATCTGACATTTTTCAACAAACCAAAAATCATGGTTAATGTATATATGTTTTATTAAATAAATTTACTATATATGTTAAAATAAAGATTCAATTCTAATTTAATTAACAAATGTTTTTATTTTAATATTTGGGAAATTATTACTTGAACCATGCAAATAATACTATAAAAATTTAAGTAAGTTTGACATACTTTTAGAAAATTTATAAGCTGATTTGAGTATATTAGAACATAATTTTTATGTATTAATTACACGATTTAATTCAAATTTACTTAGTTATACATGTACAAATAGCATGAATTCAATCTTATTTACTTGGAAATTTCATGCGCTTTTTGCTTATTTTATTCATAATAATACATGATTGATTTCTACTTTCATGCCAAGATTTTCTTCAATCAAGAAAAAATTTACTAAAATTTTAAATTAAATTCTAGTTACTATAGGAAACTATAGCCTCGAAAACAATAGGGTATATGCATGTTTTATGTTAGTTATGCATAATTATTTCTTAGCAATAGTTATTTATTTATTAGCAATTGCTAATTTGAACATCAACCTGACGAATTGAGTCGCAACTCACGAGAACGTGGCCTGTTACGTTGTGACTTCTCGTTAAATTTGGCCTGATTTTTAACTCCCCACTCAAATATTGTACTCAAATCGGAATTAAGCGAAGTGACAACCTCCAGCTGTTTACCGTTTAACTGTGAATGAGTAGGCTCGACCTCGAATGAAATAGAAGAGTGCAATTTTGCATCCTCGGCAAAACTGTGGATAAGGTTTACAGTGCTATCCAACAATTCATTAATGTATAACAAAAACAAAATTGGTGACAAAGTGTATCGTTGATGATCTCCCATTTAGCACAACGTTGATGTTTTGGTCTTTGAGAAAGCTTTTTATGTGTATCTTTTCGGCCAGTTATTTTGTCCAGATTAAAACGGCTCCAGCGACTAGACCAAACATCACTCAACCACACACAAAATCATCCCAAATGGGAATCGAAAGGATTTTCAGGTTAATGATAATTTGGAAGAGTGGGATACGTAAATGGAGCTCGATTAATAAAATTTAACCATCAAAATAGTGCAGGCATTTGTGCAGGCAACTACAACTCGGCTCTTTCAAGAAACACACAAAGTCCTTCTATGAATAAACTAAGTGAACACGTAAGGTTTTCTAAATCTCAAAATAAATAATACCATTTGGTGTTGTGGTTCCTTACTCGGGTATGATAATCAGTGATTGGAATTTACAGATCGACTAGTCTTCACGACGAGTTAAATTTAGGGTCTGAACGAGAGAACTTATCTGTTTGCCTAAGTATGGAGATATTTTGGCGGTTGTGTAGTTGTTTCGGCATGAATCGACGGATCTCAGTACAGAACTAAAGTTGATCGAGTCATCAACCATGAAAATTACATTAAGTGATCCTGAAATATCGAGATGAAGGACTGATCATGCCAATCATGTGATTAAATCAAATTTATTGCTTATTTTTAGTTACTTACTATACAGTAGATCTCAATGTGATAAATATGATGAACATAACGATTATGCTTGCGATCTTATCACGTTAGAAAGCAGGCGTAATGTAGAAACCGTTGAAATGTAGGCCTGATTTGTCAGATGACATCAATTTTGTACATGTCATCCACTTTAAAGAATCAAGTGTATAATGTATGAGGCAATTTTAAGTATCTAAGGAGACTAGAACGACACATTGCGAAAGGAACGGGATAGTTATGTAATTTCACTTTGAAATTGAATAATAATTGGGTTCAAAATATTATTATTTATTAGTGTAATGTACAGCGTTTTAACGTTTGGGACACAATTTGATCGACTCTCAAAATTAATTCCATTAGAGCTTTGGTAGAAGAGATTCTACTGAAATTTGAACTCAACGAGCAATCTGTGTCGACTTTAACTGTCTCCTAACCGAAATATTATCAGATCTATTATGTATAACATTGGCAAAATGTGTGTTTGATACAGGTGTTGAATTATTGGTGGATGATTAGTACACACCATATCAGTGAAATGATCCCACAAAATAGTCAAGTAGTGTTAAATCCGGCCTTCCTAGTGGTTTCGGAACTTAACAATTTCTTGAAATAATTTGTTTAGCAAATTTTGTCGACAATAAATGGATTGTTGCACGACTTGTGTGGCATATCAATTCATCTTGTTCAGACTAACGCTTATTTACCTGCAATTCATTCAATTTAAGCCACAAAAAATCAGTTATCTTGTTACAATAATAATAATAAATGATGCTATTTGCTCATAAACCACACATAACAGTAACTTTAAGGTTGAAGTTCTGCTCCTTGAATAACCTGAAGATTCTCCGTTCTCAAAATTCCACTATTTTGCTTATTGACGTTGGGTACGTCATGGCTTAAGATGCTTGTATGAGGAAAAACTTTAATTTCGTTCAAACAGTCAATTAACAATACGACGACGATTTAAATAGTCTGGTGGCCTAAATTTTTAAGTTAGTTGAATTTTAAATGGATACAAATGAAGATTAACATGCATAGGTTAGGTTAGGTTCAGTGGCTGCTACAGCACACATAGACCATCGACGGTCCGTTGTGATACCACAGGATCTTACTCCCCCTTCTACCCCTATGAGAACCAGTTTGAGCTGCTTACGTAGCGTAATAAGTCTTGCACATTACAGCTTTCGAGATCTGAAAAGCAGTCCATTTAAAACATACCCAAATATTCAAGTCTTTTGTGTGCCAAAGCCGGGTACGAGCATAGGAGGTGGACTACCGTCTCTTTCTGCTCCTCGTCTTTCTCCTACAGCTTCTACAAAAGTCATTTACTTGCAGACCCAGCCTCCTTGCATGTTCTCCAAGAAGGCAGTGTCCTGTGTGTATCCCCACGATCGGTTTAAGTTTACGTCTTCGTAGGGAGATAAGTGCCTTTGAGCGTTTCAAGTTCAGTTTTGGCCAGACTTGTCTTCTTGCAATTCTACATGAGAGGATGTTCGTCCACCTATTGTTCGCTGAGGCTTCCGCCTCCTTTTTAACCATAGTCTTGAGTGCGTTAATGGGTCTCCCCAACCTTGCCCTTTCCGGTAGCAGTTGGAGATTTGTACCGTGCCTCGCTAGTTCGTCCGCCCTGCAGTTTCCCATGACGTCTGAGCGGCCAGGGACCCAGACTACCTGGATGTTGAAATGCTCACTCATCTCATTTAGAGACGAGCGGCAACCCAACACCATTCTAGACGTTAGAGAAACAGAAACCAGCGACTTGACTGACATCTGTGATAAAGTAACATGCATAATCCATCGTAATTTGATTTGTGAAATGTTTAGTTTTGTGAACGAAGTCTGGTTGATGTATTTGGTTCATTACGAACACTAACACTTACCACTGGTGCAGGAGTGAGAACAGGAATAATACGTTGATACGGTACGACCTTCCACTGAACCAGTTTCGATAAATTATATTGCCGAAACCATGAATTATTTTGCACGCTTAGTAAGACGTCCATGTCGACCATAACATTGTTGTGTTGTTAGCGACTCAATGATAATAAATGACATATTTTTGACTTTTTTTATGTTTCAGCAGCTCATATAGTACAAGAATCCTTTCTTATCCACCAAACGCAGAGTAGTGGCTTCTTTCCGGAGTAATTTGGGCATACTGAAATAGTTGATGCTTCGCCAGAAAATCTATCATAACAATAAGATGCAGAAAGCTCTTTCATTCATATATTGTGAAATCAAAATTTCGGATGTGGTTCTTCAATTTTTCATCTGTCTCCCAATAAACTCAGACTCAGTCAAATCGTTTGAAAATACTATGGCCAGTCCATGTTTAATGCCTCTGCAAGTTAATCTTAGGTTTGCGAATCATCTTCATCTTATAACACTTGCATCTCGGTGTCCTCAAACTTTTTGATCTCGCAAAGCGCTTCTATGTCCTCAATCTCGGAACCGCCACTTTCAGAAGCAATCTTCAAATGTAGTTTTCAATGGTTTATGAATGCCGAATTGAAGCAGAAAAGCAAAGCTCGAAAAAAAGTCAAGAGTTGCGATATGTACTGGTGCTAACTTCTAACCAACAACATGTGTCGATAGCATCATTGTAACGGGCATATTTTCATGTCTTATTTTGATATCAACGAATAAGATCTGTTCGTTGAATTCTTATGTCAAGTTCTGTACAGGTGATACAATGTCTATCAACGATCTCGAAAGGAATGGGAAGTAGTACAGTCCAATTTCGCCATCTGTCAGTTTGTCGGCAACTTTGTACCATATTAGTTAATTGTTAACACCCGCACCTATGTGAACACTATCACACTATCCAACTACGGAGAATGATAACCCACATCAGGAGTATACGTATTAAAAGACCCTCAATCCTCTCATTTCTATTGATTTAGACAAACGTATAACTGTACGTTCCACCTTCTGCTTAATTCCAACTATATCTGCGGTCGTCTTTTAAGGTACATCTCCCCACCCATCACTTTTTTTCTATATCGATCTGAGCTGCAGGAAACAGTACGGCATGAAATTCATTACATCTGACGATTCGGAAAATCAGGCACTGCCTGATGTCAGCTCAGGCCCTGAAATTTAGTTGGTCACCTAATAGGTGTTTATTATTTCTCTTGTTAATTGATTTACAATACTGATCCAATAAAATTCGAAAACATATTACCAAACCTATAAGTACCCAACGACACTAAAAACTTTTACAATAAAATCACATTATTTGGTTACCACAAACATTTATGAAAACTAAAAAACATTAAAAACAGATTTTTAATTTAGATATTGTTGTTACTGGAGATGTACTTTTCGTTTGTTGCTAAACTACATAAAATGTAACCCATTTTCAACCCTCATACCAATCAACCCAAATTTAACCCATCTTTCACCTTAAAACATTATCTTAAAACATGAAAAGTATAAAGGTTGATTCTCACTATACGTTTTGCGTTTCATACCGTTCCGTTCCGTTTACGTAAATTATGGTTGCCTGTAAATGAAAGAACGTATGCACACCTTTCATTCCGTTCCAGTGTATACTAAACGTACATATTATCTAAAAACATGGAAAGTATAAAGGTTGACTCTCACTCTACGTTCTTCGTTTCATACCGATTCCGTTCCGTTTACGTAATATATGTTTGACTGTATATGAATGAAGGTATGCAAACCTTCCGTTCCGTTCCGGTGTATACTAAACGTATACGTACATTATCTTAAAACATGGAAAGTATAAAGGTTAATACTCACTATACGTTTTCCGTTTCATACCGGTTCCGTTCCGTTTTTGTAAAATATGTTTGACTGTCTTATGGTTCCGTTCCATTAACGTAAAATATGTTTGCCTTTAAATGAATGAACGTATGCACACCTTCCGTTCCGTTCTGGTGTCTAATAAACGTACATAAACGGACACGTGACGGAAACGGTGAGAACAATACTTGTACATTATTGTTCAATAAAAATCTATCAGATTTTCTCTTTACAGTGACAATTACTTTAAAGAAAAAATGTGGTTACAACGTTCATCGTTCGTAATGGTAATGGAACGGAACGGAACGTATAGTGAGAATCCACCTCAATTAAAAAAAATATCAGAATGGAAAATAATACAAAACAGTATTGAAGATACACAATATGAGGTCATCAAGAGGAAATCTCCTTTTGGACAAAACATATTTTCCACAGACAGACAAGCACAGATATAGTTTAATTACGAACACATTGAACATCAATCGCACATGTACAGTAGAAAAAACTATCATTCGTACCTTGATGTACAACACGACCACCCATCCCTAGGTGGTTATATTATTTTGATTTACTATGTACACACACACACACAAACACATCAACCGAAGACAACAAAAAATAAAATTTGAAGTCAGAGCAACACTATAAGAGGCAAAAAAAAACAAAATCCTATGAATGAACGATGAGTTGGACAAACTGAAACACACATATGTATGTACATACAGCATCTAGATCTAGACCGTACTAGACACACATAATCTTGGTGAATACGTATGTACAAGAATTTTCCTTTTTTTTTGTTATTAAATGTTCTATGTTGTTTATGTGTTTGTGGAAATTGGAATGACAATAATGGGATTTGTGAAGGTATGAGTAATGATTTTTTGTTCTTACTTCACAGTCCAATTTTCGGTTGGGGCTTTCTGCTCGTTCGCAGAAACAAAAAAGATTGATAATATTTATCTTTTGGAAAATTTTGAATATAAATTTGCAACAACAATATAAAGTTAAAGAGAAAGTGGAGAGATCTACACAGAATTATGTTGTGGGATGTTCACTTTTTCATTCGATATGTGTTGTTGTTCTTATACTCGTATATCGTGTGTGTAAAGGAAAGCATGAAAATTAATGTGATTTCTTTCAAGCACAAAAAATTATTTTAATTTTATTTGACATGAAAAATATTTATTGGGTGGAAAATTATGTGGTCGATTGATTTGTGTCTGTTCAGTCCACTCATTCTATATAAATATATAATGTTTTGGTTGTTGTTCTACTCGTTACAGCTGAGTCATTCTATTTTGTTTTGTTTCAGTTTATTTTTGAGGTTTCTTGTGGGAGAACTTTTGAGTAATGAGCCATATACAATCTTTATAGATCCATTCAATGTTCACAAAACTTATGTTATTTATTGTTCTTATGATGTGTTCAAAATTTATTATATTGTGTTGGTTTACGTATACACTATGACATACATATATATTCGATCTACCTAGCACAATGATTTATTGAACGATTATTTCAAGTGAAATGTGAATAGTTCAGATTCTTTTAAGTTTTTTACCTAACCACACACCATTTTGCATAATCATTATTCATAGCTTTAAATATATTAAGTCAATTATTTGGGGGTGGTAAATCTGGTTTGGTTCTGGCTGTCTTGAGTTCTTTCAGTTTTAATTTTGGAACGGCTTTTCTTATTCATTTACAGTATAAATGATTAGAAAATTCCTTATTTAGAAGACTTTGATTAGAAGACTTTGTGAATTTGTTTAGAATGAATTTAAATAATCCGGTTCTAAAGTCCAAACCAAAGCTGAAATTATAATTTCAATAAATTCAACATTTTTGACATTTTTGATATTATTTGACATTTGTCCATTAATTTATATTTAGTATACAGAATATTTTTCTTACGCAAAAAATTAGCCATAATTACACTTAGTTGAAGACTTTCACCTATTTTTTTAAAAAACTAAAAAAAATGTTTTATGAGACTTGAGAACTGTCAGATAAAATGCAGGCACAATAGCTGAGAATGCATCAGACGAAAATCCTCCACCAACGCAAACAGAAATTCAGTATGTGATTCTCTTCGGGTTTCGGCGGAAACCCAAGCCACTACAAACATTCAATGAATACGAAATGGTATATGGAACAATTGCACCGTCTCTACAGTTAATTTTCAAGTGGTCCAAAGGTTCTAGGTGGGACAATTTCCACTGATCACGTTACTGTCACTCTGGTGAAATATAAAGTTGACGATGATCCACGATTTACACAAAAAATTGTTGCTTATGAATTGGACTTGAATGCCATGGGTGGGTCTATCTATAAAAGCGGCTTAATAATCTATGGTGTAGAGGCCGTAAACGAGCCTTACCGCGTCTCAACTGATGCCTTACGAACCTGTAATAACGATTGGTGCACATTGTAGATGGTTCACCCAACGAATGTTTTTACACACAATCGCCTTGTATGTCATCCGGTGCAAATTAATTTTTGGTCAACGGCGAGAATCGAACTCGAGATTGTGGCTTAGTGAGAAACTCTCTTAACCATTTAACTACAATTGGCAACAAAGAGGCTTGAATACATTTTATTAAATTTTTCCTTCATAAATTCGAAAATGAGCAACATTTTTAAATGTATTACTGATGACGAATCTTAGTTCTACAGGTACGAACAGGAAATCAAGCAGTTTATGGTCAAGCTCAACAGAAGCAAACCCACCCATTTAAGCTAAGCAACAGAAGTAACGATGTCAGTTTTCTTCACCCGATCAAAAATTGTAGTTGCTATTCTCCGGGTAAAGTTACAACTTCATTTGTTTAATAATATCAAAACACAATCTACTCTACTACTGAAAGGTGTCTAAAAAGAGGGAAACGTCATACCAGCCCGGTGAGATAGACAGATGTAAATCAGAAGTATTCTGAGTTTCACTGGGGATAGACTAAAGATGTCAAACATTAGGGCATCATATCTGCATCGACCAAACAAATAATCTCTCAAACGTAACATTATCATTTTAATAGTAGATGATAACTAAGACTCGCGCTACTAAAAAATAAATCATCTTTATCCAACTTGTCGAAGTAACACCTATTCCGAATGTGTTTATTAATATTTAAATGTACTCCAAGCAACTTGAGCAGATTGTGATCTAAACATATGGTTTCCTTCCGGTGGTCCACGGTGACAGTGGATAGTTCTATATATTGTTTTGTTAACCCATAAAAAGGTGTATCCAGTATCCTAATAAAATATTACTGTTTTACTTGTAAACCCCACAGCTCCGTCTTATAGAAGTGCAAGCACACATTTAGCTGAAGTCTTAGGAAATACGAATGAAGTCCCAACAGAATAAAGGCCAACATGGTAAAAAGTATTGATTGTACGTGTTCTGGTATTTTTCATGATTTTTTGGGGAAAAGTTGCCACTGCAAATAGTAATGATTCCATTGCAATTCCATTGGGTATAATAGTGATTGCTCATTCATCTACTGAATTCTTCAATTTTGGCTATACCAAGAACTACTTTCTAATTTCAGATATGAAGTAATAGCTCGATATCGATAAACATTCATATTGAAAGGCTAAACGAAGTTGATATGCCAAAAACTAGATGCTCCGGATATTTGTGAATGTCTAATGGCATATGAAACCGAGTAACCGCTAATTATATGATCAGGTTAGATTTACATCAATGCAATAAACATCCTGAGAATCTATGGTCGAGTAGTTATATGTAATATTCATCGAGAGAGAAGCTGGTTCAAATGCAACTGGCGACAATGTAATGAGTTCCGTTTTCGATCGAGAAAAAGTGATATCAATATCTCAAGCGGTAATGATAGCCAATATATCTTGAGAAATTAGCAAAGAGATGAAGAAATATATTACACTACGGCGATTGAGTAAGGATATCATGTGAAACCACCTAGTGAGTGAGACATTAGACCAATATCGGCCTTATTGATAAGCTCTCCTTATGAATTTTAAACAACCATTGAGAATTGGTGCTGACGGATTCATGACTGAATAATTCCACCTATTTATGTTTTAACACAGATGTTTATTCATTTACTGACCGATAGTTTGAGCAAAGATGTAGGGTTGGTTTTTAAATTTAACCGGCTTACTATCCGAAATAAAATTATATACATGCTATATTTACCCAGTATAGCCGAATTCAAAAGTAATTGATTTATAGAACTGCAGGACGAAACTCTATAGGCAATATTTCCGGATAACGCCTGTTGATATGTGCAAATCGTTTCTAAACTACTGTTAGTACAAGAAAATCATACTTCTAATCTACTAATCTGCTATCGCCAATCACTAAAACATTAATTAACACAAATTGCTGAAATAAATTTATTTATAATTTTATGTTTTATTTAAGCTATAAATAAAATTGGACTTCACTTTATAATCACACAACATAATACTAAAAAAGAAGTGCTGTCATTACTAAACTGAAATTTTAAAATGTAATCTGCGGTCACTTGTTATCAATTCCTAACCAACTTTGGCGAATCTCGAAATTAATCCGACTGTTCAACGCAAATATGATGAACGTTGTACAAGATTTTGACATCCTCACGATCAAAATGGACACTCAATTTAAGACAACAAAAACCATTCATAACAAATATACACACACAAGTCGAAATCAGTTAAACTTGCTAACAATAGCAAGTCAAACTTTGCTAAGAATATTGACTAACTTAAATGAGCAAACCAATATAGATTACCATACATGATTCTTAAAATCTAAACCTTAGACTGAAAACTGCTATCTCCTTCACTACTAGGACATATCCCCCAATATGAAGGAGGCAACACTACACTCACCCTACATTAGAGCATTGTTGTTTCTGCTGCTTACTAATTGAATTTTGGAATTGTTGAACGAATTGAGTTGTCACAGAGCCGCAGCAGTACTACACATTTGGTTCATTCAGGAAAATCGAAATATGATAATGAGTACGTGCGTGGTTTCGTTGATGAGAATTTAGAAGACCAACGGTCTCAAACAGCACAGTAAGAAAATCTTGACTATAACGAAGGTTCCGATGTATATGTAGATGGTTTTGCAATGACAGCAAGAATATGAGTAGCAAAAATACAGGCGTGAGATGTTATCTCTTAAACGCCTCAAGTGATATTGATACTCGATTCCAGCTTGAGAAGTGATAATCAGCGATGAGGAAAGAGATAACACTATGCAACGAGCGAATCAATATCAGGAGAATACCGTAAATGAATAAAAACAAATTAAGAGTAACCGAGGTCCGAAAACGATCTATTGATATTCGATCAAGCCACTCTGAAGGACGGGTATGTACGTCATAAAATGGACGAAGTACACGATAAGTTTACAGAAAAAATTGCAAACAGTGTTCTGATGTAAGTCTATCCATAATGAAATGGCAAACCAAATTAAATCAAAAGTAACTATCACCTGTAAAACGGGTTGTCAAATAAAGCAGTGTTGTCAACTCAAAATTGTGTATTTCTAAAACAAACGCCCTTTACAATTAGACATCCAGAAGCCCAGAAGTGTTTTGAGATGTAGCATTACAATTAGCACTTCCACACATTTCGGCTGCAGCTCAATGCCACTCAAAACTATTGGTAAAAATTACCCAGAGGAATTCGAAACCTGATCTTAGAAAAAAGGAAAGCTATAAGAACATGGCCACAAACGAGGAGGCCATCTGACAAGATGATTCTAAATAATAAATCACAACATCTAAAGCGAGAAATTCACACATTAAATGAAAAATCGTTTTTTGTGTCTTGAAAAATTGACAGCTGATAAAAATTCAAACTACTCACACCAAATGCTCGTGGATATGACCTTTAACGGGAGAAATTCTAAAGCTACTACCAAAGAAAGCTATTTTTAAACTAACTCATTTGCTTAATGCTGCGTTATAAGATTACGGCATGTTCCTTCTGCCTGGAAAGTGGCGGAAATTATTATGTTACCGAATCCTGGTTAAACGCCCAATGAAGCTAAATCGTATCATCCTTATTGAGACAATACTCCTGAGAAGAATTTAGCCAATAATAGAAAATATGAGTATTCTGGACTGAGAGAGATAAGAGCAGGGTTCTGGGTCTAGTCATATACCTACTATATACAACAGATCACGTAAGCATAGCAACGTTTGCTGACGAAACCGCAATAGAGAAAACTGTATATCCTGGTACATTCGAAATAGTGATTTTAATCGTGATTTGGAGATTTCGGATATAAATCACGAAATAAAACGATTTGGAACGAAGCATGAATCAAGGCTAATGGAACATGTCAATGCGGAAGCCTCTCGGCTACTTATTATAATGAACAATTAGTAAGGCGACTAAAAAGAACCAAACCCATCGAGCTCGTTAGTAAGTGAACAGCTCCTACCAACGGACAGGCATTGGTGCTTCGCTGCAGATGTACATCGAAACAAGAATAAAGTTTCTTCTATGTAATCCTGGTGCATTACGCGAAATGCTATATAGTTGCGAAATGGATAGAAACTGATATTCCATTGATTAATCGTTTAAGTATGGTGGAGGAACAAAAAATCTCCATTAACGGAATATTAAATTGGAATCCGATAATTACCAGCTACAAACTGTCTATATAGTATGTACATTCATAAATACATAATTATTCAATGCATACACATAATAAGAGTTTCTCGCTTTCCTTCCACTTTTCCTAATTGGTTAGTCCATTATTGGGTATCTTAATGATAGTTACATTGTTCGATTATATTTAAAATATAGGATATCTAGGGTAAAACTGTAA